>CM076900.1:11846401-13046401 GCA_039519145.1 Kokia cookei | reverse complement strand
ACCAGTTATCATCAGTGTGAACTTTATTTAATTCAAGAAAATTTTCTTCTAATACATCTCATTTCCAATGATAATGTATATCAATGTGTTTTGTCTACGAGTGATAGGCTGGATTTTTAGCTAAATGAATAGCACTTTGATTATCACATTTAAGGACATACTTTTCCTGCTTGTGGCCCAATTCTAGCAAAAAAATTTTCATCCATAACATCTCTTTGCATGCTTCAGTTGTTGCAATATACTCTACTTTAGGGTTGATAATGCCACACATTTTTGGAGCTTTGATTGCTAAGAGACAACTCCCCCTGAAAAAATAGTCACATACTTTGATGTTGATTTTCTTGAGTTAACATCTCCAGCCATATCTGCATCCGTGTAACCACTAAGTTTTGGTTTCCTTTTTCCAAAACACAAACATCTTTTTGATGTGGTGTGTGGATACCGAAAAATCCATTTCACAGCCACCTATTGGACTTTACCTGGATTAGAGAGGAATCGACTCACTGTTCCAATGACATGGGGAATGTCGGGTCTGGTACAAATCATGGCATACATAAGACTCCCAACTGCAAATGAATAAAGGAATTTTTTCATTTCTTCTTTCTCTTTCTCACTTGTGGGACTTTGACTTCTGCTCAACTTGAAATGTCTAACAAGTGGAACATTAACTGGTTTAGACTTGTGCATGTTGAATCTCTTAAGAACTTTCTCAATGTATTATTCTTGAGATAGCCATAACAACTTCTTGGAACGACTTTTAATGATATTAATTCCAAGGATTTGTTTTGCTGGACTCAAATCCTTCATGGCAAAGGAATTGCTTAAGGCCTTTTTAAGAGCTGTAATTTTCTTCTTATCCTACTCAACAATTAACATATCATCAACGTAAAACAATAATATGATAAAGTCTCCACTATCATACCTTTTCACAAAGACACAATGATCAGTATGGGTCTTCTTAAACTGATGTTGAGTCATAAAAGTGTCAAACTTCTTGTACCATTTTTGTGGTTCCTGTTTAAGACCATATAGACTCTTTTTGAGTTGACACACTAAGTTTTCTTTTCCTAGCACTATAAACCCCTCCGAATGCTCCATATAAATCTCCTCTTCTAAATCTTCATCGAGAAAAGCCGTTTTCACATCAAGTTGTTCAACGTCTAAGTCTAGACTAGCAGCCAGACCAAGTATAACTTGAATAGATGACATCTTGAGCACAAACGAAAAAAATTCTTCCAAATCAATTCCCTTTTTCTGATTGCAACCTTTGACAATAATTCTAGCCTTGTACTTGGGCTTCTTGTTGTTCTCTTTATTTTTGAGTTTGTATACCCATTTGTTTTTCAAAACACATCTTCCTCTATGTAACTCCATAAGACATAAGTTTGGTTATCATGCAAAGGTTGCATTTCTTCTTGCATAGCTTTTAACCATTCTTCTTTATGATCATCATTCATTGCATCATCAAAACTTTAAGGCTCTCCCTCGTTGACAATTGTCACATATTCACTTGAAGGATATTTATTTGATGGTCTCCTTTCACGAACTGATCTCCTCACTTCTGGTTGAGGTGTAACTTCTGGTTCACTTATCTCAACAGGTTGATCTTCATTTATTTTTGTTGATGATTCCTCTACTGATGACTCACTATTCTAGTTTTTAGTATCTCTATCTTTAATAGTTTCATGTCTTACCATTGGTAACGGATCATGAAAACTACGAGTATTGACCTTAGACATAGGGCTCCCTGATTGCTTAGCATCTTCAATGGTTTGGTCCTCGAAGAACACAACATCACGACTTCTAACAATCTTTTTCTTCATTGGATCCCATAATCGGTACCCTAACTCATCTTGAGGTGTGCCAAGATAGATGCACTACTTTGTCTTTGTATCAAGCTTGGAATGTTCATCATTAGGAATGCGGACGAAAGCTCGACAATCAAACACTTTAAAGTGTTCATATGACGCTTTCTTCGTTGTCCATACCTGCTTTGGGATATCTCCATCCAAAGCACTAGATGGAGAATGATTGATAATAATGATGGCAGTCTTCACTACTTCTCCTAAAAAAGATTTAGACAATTTAGCATTTGAAAGCATGCTTCAAACTCTTTCTTCTATGGTTCGATTCATTCTCTCAACCACACCATTTAATTGAGGTGTCTTAGGTGGAGTCTTTTCGAGCCTGATACCATATGACTTGCAATATGCTTCAAAAGGGCCTTGATACTCCCCTCATTATCAGCTTTGTTCTAGTCTCACGTTCCACCTTAGCATGGAATTCCTTGAATGCCTCAAGTACCTGGTCTTTTGTTTTCAACAAGAATGCCCAGACTTTTCTTGAATGGTCATCAATAAAGGTGACAAAATATAAAGCACCGCCTAGAGATGTTTCAGTCATTGAACAAACATCCGTGTGCATTAAATCAAGAACATGTTTTCTTTTATGTGGTTGATTATTTCGAGAAAATTATATTCTATGTTTCTTTCCAACTAAACAATGAATGCAATCCTCAAGTGATTTACCTTTCACCTCTGGAAGAAGCTCTTTTCGGGCAAGGATTTGTAATCCATTTTCGCTCATATGCCTTAGTCTCTTATGCCATAGCTCCAAACATGAGTTATCGTAGGCAACATTGGCTTCTCCCTAAAGTAACTTTCCTTGTGTTATGTACAAGGAACCTTGCTTGCTTCCTCTACCAATGATCATGCTATTTTAGTGAGTTTCCATTTTCCTCCACCAAAATGATTCATATAACCGGCATCATCTAGCTTTCCAGCTGAAATAAGATTAAGACGCATATCTGGAATATGTCTGACATTGTTTAAGATGATTTCACAATTAGTATTGGTCTTCATGATGACAATGCCAATGCCCACAATCTTGCTTATTACATGATTTCCCGTTTTCACCGTACCAAAATAACCACTTTGGTATGTTGAGAAAAAATCTCCATGTGAGGTTACGTGAAATGAAGCTCCCGAATCAACAATCCACGAGCAATCATCATGAGCAATGTTAAGATAATTAACTTCCCCAAATAGAAAGATTCCATCTTCTTTTTCCTTCGTAACTATGGCAGATGTGCTATTCTCTTCCTTTTTCTTTGGATCAATTTGGTCGAATTTGACTGTTCCATTCTTCTGGTCTCTTTTGAGATTTCGGCACTCTGACTTCTTGTGATTGGGCTTGCCGCAATAGTAACAAATAATTTTGGAGCGAGATTTAAATCGCCCACAAGACTTGTCATAGCCTCAAGTCTTATTTCTTCCACAGTTCTCATTCCTTCCACGATCCTCCACCATATTGGCTTCTGATTGACTAGGTAAACCTCGTTCCTTCCTCCTAGCCTCTTCATTTATCAAATTATCTGAAACAGTGTCTGTGGTGAGCTTTCCTTCTAATGTTGAGTTGCTCAAAGTAACAACAAGAGTGTTCCAGCTCTCTAGTAAAGAGCTTAGTAATAATAGGGCCTGCAACTCATCATCAATCTTCATACCTATCTTGGTTAGTTGATTCACAAGCCCTTTAAAAGTGTTTAGATGTTCAATCATGCTTTGGCCATCTTTGTACTCAAGCTTGACCAAGGGTCTCACCAGGTGGGCCTTATTCTGAGGTGTCTTCTTTTGGATCATGGACTCTAATTTTGTCCATAATTCATAGGCATTGACGTATGTGGACACATGCTCGAACAAACTTCGATCAACATACTTGCGAATCATGGCCACCTCCTTTCGATTTAAAAGCTCCCATTCTTTCTCATTCTTCCCTTCGGGCATTGTGTCATTTGTAATTGGCTCATACAAATCTTTGCAATAAAGATGATCTCCCATCATTGGCTTCCAATAGGAGAAATTATCTGCCATGAGTTTGAACATGCCACCATCATGAGTAACACTTCCCTTCATTTTAATGACACAAGATAAATGATGGCTATTACAACATAGCTCTTGATACCACTGTTGGGAAAAATCGATTGTGTTAGAGAATACTCCTTTCCCTCTTTGTGTGATTGAAATGAGCAATAATATGTGAAAAATTAAAGAGAACAATAACACACAAAAATTTTGTTGATGCGAAAAACCCAAATTGGAAAAATTGCGGGACTTTAGTCCAGTACAAACTTGCCTTCTACTATTATATGAGTAGGATTACATTTAATATCTCATCCAATTAGGATGGTTTACAATTCTCACACAATAGTGGCTCTCTCTCTCTCTCTCTCTCTCTATTTTTCTCTTTTGGTGAACTCACTTGAGATTGAGTGTTTGATGCTTCTTATTCTCTCTCACTCTCTCTACCAAAAGCCTTCCCAAAGCATCATATTTATAGTAGAGCAATGGGGTTCCCAAAAGACATCATTCATAGCTTTTAGACAAATCCACCATAAATGGATGAACTTGGAAAATATAAATTGAGTTAATAACATACATGGATGTGGATGATTCATCCCCCAAATATGTGATACACCTCCCTTTGAATAAGGTTCATCTCCCTAATTCCTAATTAAGAAAGGATTCACCCAACAACCTTCCCCTTGTAATTCAAAAAAAAAAAAAAAACTATTAGTTTAATTATTGTTATCAATATGCCCTTTATTTACCACTCTATTTGATGATATATTATAAACTATTATCATTAGGGTTTATCAATAGTTCACAAACTTAAAAATAGATTCCTACCATTGTGTTAAGTTCATTTTTTATACTTGGTTTTATTAACTAATGAATTTCAATCTAATTATTGTTTAAATGTATTTGGCTGACTTTTATTTTTGGTTCACAACTTAAAAATTTGTAAATATCTAATTCTATTTTAATTTAATTTATAATTTTTAATATAAAATTAAATATTTTATATTTAAATTAATGAAAATAACTTTTTTTAAAAATACATGGAACAAACCCATCTCAACCAAGCTGATTTGCAGTAACTTTTATATCAAATTCAAACACTTGGAGCTATGTACATTTTGGGTTAATTAAAGTAATAATGGATGTAAGCTAGAAATAATATTAAAGTGTGTATGGATGAAGAATTTTAAAATATTAGTATTTTAAAATTCTTCAATTTTGAGGGTTAAGATTTGTAATTGTCTTGTTTGGATAAATAATTGATATAGAAAAATTAATTTATTAAAATTTTATAAATTAAAAAATAATTAAAAATAAGAATAATTATATTAAAAAAATAATATAAAAATATTAAATATGAATATCATTATATTAGTAACATTTTATAAATAGTTTTAATAAAATAAATTTTAAAATTATATATTATAAATTAAATAAAAATGATTTTTAAAGTTTAAGTTTTTCTATCTTCTGATGGGATCATATATATTAAATTAAATAAAATTACGAAAAAATTTGAAAAATTGTTTATTTAGATGAAATTTGAAAAAGGAAATTGAGCTATTAAAATACCCATTGAAATTACTCACAAAATTTTAAATTTCTCCTATTTATTACCCAAACAAATAAATTCACTTTTAAAATTTTGAAATCCTTGATATAAGAAATCTCGTACAAATTTCTCCCCAAACATACCCTTAACGTTTCCCCCCAATTGTTGGAGCAAATTTCTGTTGATCAAGGATTTCCTCTTGAATTTTCGGTATATGCACTTTAATGGAAAAGGAAAATTACTGACTTTGAAAATATATCATTTGTACTGCAACAGTTTGAAAAAAAAAAAAAAGTATTTTCGAATATGATAAAGTTTATGAAATTTCGATCAATAGTCATTTAAATAACCAACACTTGATCATCATTGAGCCCCTTTAAATATCAAACTTCATTCATTTTCATTATTATATGCATATCTTTTAATTTCATGTTTGAGAATATGAATATGAACATTTAGATTTAGATTTCATTCCATATTTAACTTACGTACATTATATAAAAACCTAAAATTTTGGATTTGGATTTTATTTATTTTTATAAGTAATCATGAAAATTTATAAAAATTATGGTAAATTTTTATGTTATTTTTCATATAATACTAAGGGCGATTAATGAAAGCAACATGAACTGAATCCGTAAATACTTGACAAAAACTTCAGCCACTATTCCATAAAAGTTAATATTACTATATTTTATTTGATTGACTATAACCTTTGATTTTAATTAAAAGTTTTACGTAATGAAAAAAAAAAATCATTTTTCATTTTTAATTTTGATAATTGATTTAAGCTTGAATCTATTTAGCTAGCCTAAATAACAAGTAGTTAAAAATTAAAATAATATACTATAATATTTTTGACTAATAAAATATTTCCCTTAATATGTTACATTAAGCAGACCATGTTCTAAAAATTTAAAAACAAAACCCAAATGTCAGGATGCATGATTGCAAAATTATTGGAACAAAATTAACTGTGGATCATTAGAAAGTGCCATTGATATGGAGAATAAAAGAAATAATTAATGCCATAATCCATGCTAATAATGGACATCGCAGAATCCCTTAACAACCAACATAAAATGAAAAATTTAAAGAAAAAAAACAATGTTGTAATTTTTTTATATAAAAATAATAATGCCCATTTTTTGGGAGAAATAGGATGTTGTATAAAAACCCACCATATAATAATGGTGAATATAACGTGAGACACATGATTGGTTGTTGGTCCAACCACCATATAATAATGGTGAATATAACGTGAGACACATGATTGGTTGTTGGTCCAACTTATGGAGTTTTGATTAGATGAGTGTAAAATCCCACATCAAGATTTTGTTAGCAGTCAACCCAAATATGGTCAGCACTATCCAAGGAGCTTCTGGTTTTACTTTTAACAAAAAAAAAAGTAGAAAAATCATCATGCAGGCAGTCGAGACAGGAAGATTATTATGCTTTTCAGCCTTTGAAGATACAAAAGACACAATCCAAACATCAATCTTTGATTATTTCCCCACACTAAGCAATTCATTAAAACAAAAAAGATACATTGAAAAACAAAAACTCATTTAGTCAACCCTAATGGATGCAACACATACCTTCTGCCTTCTAGGCTATACCTCAAATAGCTGCAAAGTAATCCTTGCTGAGCTTAGGGTCAGGTTTCATGGATTTCTCTCCCGGTTTCCACCCAGCTGGGCATACTTCATCTGGATTTTCCTGCACATACTGCAAGGCCTGCAGGACAGCAGTTACAAGACGTTACATGCCAGACGGGAACTTTCCCCATGAAGTAACACTCAAAACCTTGATTTTCAACCATTAGAACCCATTTGGATGCTCACAGTGAGCCATATAGATGGCACATGATCCATGCATCCAAATGGAACTTAGTCAAGTGCAATACCAGTCTAGGAAATTATAAGTACCTGGAGAGTCCTCATTGTTTCATCAACACTCCGTCCAATAGCAAGATTGTTGATAGTTGAGTGCTGGATAATTCCCTCTTTATCTATAATGAAAAGCCCTCTCAATGCAATTCCCTGACATCCATAATGAATTTGTAAGAACAATATTGGTAGACATTATATTTACAACAAAGTACTCACATTGGGGGAAAGTATAGTTAAAGATGATAGAGTGAGTGAGCCAGAAGTCATGGTTCTAGAAAGAAACTTTAGAATCTCTACTTATCAAGTGTTTTTTTTCCCTTTACATTTGATCATAATTTTCTAGGTTTACCAAACAACTCCCCCCCAACCCCCAAAAAAGGGTTAAATCACTATTTAGGGTCTGAACTTGGCAACTTTTCCACTTTAGGGCCTGAATGTTTTTTTGGGTCTATGTTAAGCCCTGAACTTGACAATTGTTCCCACATTTGGGCTTGAACTTTTCCTTTTGTCCAAGTTAATAACTGAACTTGGCAATTGTTCGCGTATTGGGCCTGAAATTTAGGGTTTTCAAGTACTAACTTGGACAAAAAAAAGGTTCAAGCCCCAAAGTGAGAACACTTGAACCAAAAAAAGTTTAAACCCCAATGTGAAAAAAGTTATCAAGTTCAGAGCCCAAAAAGAGATTTAACCCCCAAAAGAAGGAAAAATCAATTCGAAGGAAGCACTTTGATGAATGAATCAAACCCTAAGGGTTAAGGACTACATAGATATATAGGTATGTACAAGTGATATTCATGAGCCTTTACTTTGCACGGTACATACTAAAATTTAATGAATAAATGATGCTTTGCTGAATCAGCATTAGATGCTAGCAACACGAGGTTAACAAACCTGATCAGGAATCAACACTCCATAGGATTTGGCAATTGTCTTTGTGACATCAGCTACAAGAGGATACTTCAAATCACCAAGACCACCTGACTTTCTATCTGTTTGAACCCAGGCAAGGTGAGAGAACTGCATCACAAAGGGGTTTGTTTTAAGTTTAGTTTCCCTTGAATGCAAAAAACATAATATTAATTTCAATGCAACAAAGCAAAAATTATCAGCTAATTACAAATACAGTTGCTACTAGAAATGTATTAATGCTTTGTTATACTGCACATTAACTATAACCAAAGCTATGATAAACATAAATATTATCTAGATTCCAAGATAAAAATAAAGACGCAAAGCATCAACTGCAAACATGCAAAACCAGCTAAGCATAATAGATAAGAAGGGAAGCAGCACTAGCGGTCAAATTAAACTAACTTTAAGATAGTTTTAAGTAAAATATACTAATTGTTGCAGATCACTAATATGTTGTTGATTGCAGAATTTTTTTCGCAACTAGAACACAAACATTTTCCATTGATTTTCATTTCCTATTAAACCCCTCTCTTTCTCCGATCTGAAATGCTTTCTACCATGATGTAGCATTTCATCAAGGCTACAAAAATCTTTGAGACTTGCAGACATAAAATATAGCGTATAAAACATAAGAATATAGATAAAACAATTACTTCACGAAATTTATAGTGCAGTATGGTAGAAAGGTATCTTAATGAGGAAAATAGTATTCAGAACACCATTGCTTGGCCAGATAGAAACATGGATCTCTATAAATTTCTACAACTTTCCAGAAGAGTTTGACTCAAAGTAAGAGTCTTTGTAAAGGGTGACCGAATATACTTGACAATTCAAGCCCCAAAAAATTCATCCTCGGCTGAATTCTCCACACCCTAATTCTTTCTTTTATTTCTGATTTCATTTACTTTTTTTTTTTAATTTAACTCTAGTTTGGGTTCTTATTGATTTCAGGTTTTTCAATTTGGCATCTAGGATTTGCATTCAATACCGAATTATATGTACTGCATTCCAAATCCGGATTCTTCTTCCTTAATCCTTTTTTATTTTTTTAATTCTTTTTTCTTTTCACTCTTAATTAGAAATTTGACTTACTTTTCCTTGTTAATTCCAGACCTGAACCAAAGCATCAAATTCAAACCAAACCAAGGCTAAACCCTAAAACTAGAATTTAAATCTTGAGATTCCATATCATCTTTGAAAGGACAATGGCAACTTGGTGTCTTTAGTTTGGATGGGTCTTTTTGCCTTAAATTTATGCTGCATTTGGTGGTTGAGTTATCTTTTACCTTGTGTGCTTGACTAATTTTTAGGATACATGGTCATAGAGATTTGCAATTTTGCATTGCTTATATCATCACTGTAGTGGGTCTAAGAATAATGAACCTGCAAACTACGTAAGACTACAATGAAGACACAAGCATTCTTTTAAGAATCTTCCGTGCTTGAAGGAAACTACTAAAGTTTACTATAGGCAGAGAGGTATAAACATTTTTTGCTATAAACCAAGGAACTTACCACACTGTCAATAGAGACACCTAATATTTCAGTGTTTAGCTTCTCAAATTCTTCATAGCGGTCACTGAAAGCAGTAATCTCTGCAAGCAGGAAGAATTTTAGGAGGTGAAAGTAAGAATGAGACTCTAATATCATAGAAAACTATTAGGCTAGTTGTTCAGAGTGAAAGACACCTGTGGGGCAAACAAATGTGAAGTCCAACGGGTAAAAGAAGAGAATCACATATTTCTTCCCAATGTATTCAGAGAGCTTGACCTGAAAGAACAATGCATCGTTCAGAATAGAATTGGAAAAAAACATATGTAATTATAATAAAAGAGGGAAATTTTTATTTAAGTGCCTATACTTGAGAACAATATCCACATAAGATACCTTAATGAACTCCTGGTCAAAGACGGCCTCAGCCTCAAAATCAGGGGCAGGATTTCCCACCAGTGGAAGCTCACTCTGAAAGAGATGCGCAAATATGAAACCGAATCATACATGAGAAATTATGTGGATAAAGAAATAGTTCACCATCAAAACATTCAGGATTCCTTCAGAATAAACATATCTTAAAACTTATTCTGAATTTCTCTTAACATAATTTGCTCCTCTTTCTTCTTTTTCCTTCCTCCAAATTGATAAAATGTTGATTGAAAACAAACTAATTCATTTAAAACTAAATGATATAGATATCCATTTTCATTTGGAGCCCCCAACAAAACTCACCAAATGGAGTTAGCTTTGGCTTCCTATTTTGCCTTTACAATGGAATCAAAGACCCACATTTACGGCGCTATTCCTTGGCAACACTAATTTTTTCAATCTTTGTATTAAAATCGAAACCAGATCCAAATTCCACACTCTGAATACATTTTACTAAAATCCTTTGTAAAAATAACTAAAGCCCAGAGACATCATAAAACATTATGTTTCCAATTGTTAATATTAATAAAAGAAAGTAATTAAAACAAAGTAAATGTCACATTCCCTTTCCAGTCTAAATTCAACCATTAAAAAATTAGTAGAAACATGAAAAGAAAAAGCGAAATGGAAAAGAGATAAACATACGGTGGCTTTGACGACGAAAGACTTTCGAGAAGGGGAGGCGCGGGAGAGGGAAAAGGAAGCGGGACGAGAAAGGAGAGGGGCAGGGAGACCAGTGAAGGGATTGGGGAGAGGAAGGGATTGGGAGAAGGGCTTGGAATTGGAGGAGAAAGCCCTTGGCTTAGAGGAGATGAGAGCCGCGGCCGATGAAGTAGCTGAGCAAGCCATCTCTCTCACTCACTCACACTTTGCAGTGAAAGAGAATATGGGCGAAGGAGAAATGAAATAGCAGAGGGGAGTGGATAAGAAGAAAAATAAGTGGATAGTTGGGGTTTGGTCAGTGATGGGGCGGGAGGATTTATATTTGTTGCCTTACCCACTCACTCCTCACTCCACATATTTTGGTCCATGAACTCAAGCCAAGCTTACACAACCTCTTTTTGCCTTCGTTTTCCTCTACTTTTGGGCTCTTAGCCCAATTTACCAACATTCTTTCCAGAGATGTTCAATTGATTAATCGATCGATTAATCGAATCGAACTAGCATTAATCAAAATTTTTAAACTTTTAACGATTTATCGAATCGAAATTTTTTTCAAAAAAATTAATCGAATCGAATTATTTCGGTTAATTCGGTCGGTTAATCGAATTAATCGAAATTTTTATGTTTTTATTTTTTTTGCTAAAACAAGTATAAAACATATCAAAAAATAAATTGAAAATGTTCATTTAACCGAATTAACCAAATTAAAATTAATCGAAATTAACAAAAATTAATCAAATTGGTAATATATAATATTGATTTTTTGAAAGTTCAAATAATTCAGTTAATTACTCGAGTTCGAACTGAATTAACCGATAAACGAACTTTCAAAAAACCATTAACCGATCTCTGATCGAATTAGATCAATTAATCGATTGATTAATCTAATTAGTTTGATTCGATCGATTAATTCAATTTTAACCAAAATTACACCCCCTACTTCTTCCTCAAACACACGTAGAAAAAATATAAAATGAACTTTGCATAATAATTATTGTTGGGACTTTAGTTGTTCCATTGTCGATGTCTCAAGTTCAAATAACTTGTTGAATTGTTCTTGTTCACTTTCATGTTTAAACAAATATATAGACAAATCTTTGGACAATAGTCTAGACAATAACTCTTGAACAACTCAAGTCAAAATAGATGGTGGTGTTTTTTACTTTGATCTCTATAATTGATTTCTCTATAAGCAAATGATATTAAAACATATTTTACCTTGTGCTAAACCATGGTGATCGAATTTAACTGATTAAAGAAACTTGGATATCGACATGCCTTATCACATAAGGCTTATATCATTATTCTTGTCCTTATCCTTTTAAACTATTTATTTCGTGATTAAGTTCTTGATTTATCTTGGATGCTAAAACTTTATTTTGGAACAAATATTGGAAGTCATTGTCATGGATCATTATGCACTAAATTGATGAATTTATCTTCACAAAATTTATTAAGGGAAGCTATCATATTTTGCCTATAAAAGACAACACATATGCTTGGTTTGACAAACCTTTTGGAGAGCGCAAAGGCTACATTTTTTTTTTTTTTTGTTAGGCTTTTGTTTGCATTTCACACTCAACTTATAGGCTTTCTTGGAAAGTTTGTATTTGATTGTAAGTGAGGTTATTTGAGTGAGTGATTGTAACAAGTTGGGTTATCTATCGTGGTTATTATTATTTAATGTGAAAGAGTAGATTAGGTTTTAGCCAATAAGTCATTAAACCGATTGTTGAATAAATAATTCACCAAACGAGGTTCTGCAAAGTAGGATTACTTTTTAACTGTGTTAACAAAATTTGTGTGTTTATTTCTCTCATTCTCTAATTTCTTATTGCCTTTGTCCTATTGAAACATTTGTTTGAACATCAAACTGGATAGAGAGAAAATCAATACTTTAACAATTGATATCAAAGCTTGACTTCAAATATAATTGAAGGGGATCTTGAGTTATAGTTTGCAGTAATGAAGTTTAAGAAGAAATGTAATAGTCTGATGTTCAATGGTGTTGAAAACGATGGTTTCTAAACTCCATTTTCGTAAATCAAGTCCTTAAATTTTATTATTTAATATTTTACAAAACTAGTATAAAAGTGTAACAGCCTTAATTTAAGAGTGCTGAAAAGTGTATTTTCGAGACTCCGTATTTGTGAACCGAACCCGTAAATATTTAATATAAATATTTACAGTAATAGTTTGCAAAATAATTGCTTATCAAATAAGTAATTTTAATTGTGTACTGTTTAAATTAGGTACGGGGACTAAATTGCATAAGTGGTAAAAGTGCAATTTATAGAAGGATTTTAATTTAAAATAAATAGGAAGGATCATTATGGAAAATAACCCTCTTAATGTTGATTAGTGCCGTTAGGTGGGAGATTGTGCCCTATAATTGTTTTAATAATTTTAGTTGATTAATTTAAAAAAAAAAGGAAAGTAAAAAGGAAATGAAATGGTTGAGATTAATTTCAAGTGGGAATTGTTGAAAATAAAACATTTTCTTTCTTTCATTCATTCGGCCAACAATCGAAGCAAATGGGGGAGAAAGCTGAAGAAACTTAGGGCTTTTGTTAGGTTCAATCTTCAAATTGATATGTTTAAATTAGTCATTTCTTCATAATTTTTATGTTTTTGGAATCTCGATACTTTAATTAGTTGACCCATGTCATATTTTTCGATATTGTCAAAGATATTGAATACTACCATTGTTAAGTACTTAAAGTTTTAAGGATAAACTTGATATATTTTGAGTTAGAAGTGAAAAGGGACTAATTTGTGAAATTATTTTTGATTTCAAGTAGTGAGGACCAAATTTGGAAATTTGGTAAATTAATGTAAAAATGAGAAATAAAGAGTCAAATTCAGTTAGAGTAAAATTTGTTGTGTTTTGATGAAATATGTTGTGTATTTAATTCCGTAGTTAACGTTGACCCGGACTCCTCAAAAAGGAAGGATAAAGACAAAGTCGTCGACGAGTAGCTTGAAACATACGGTTGATGTTTCTATAATCTAAACTAATATATGAATTGTCACGTATTTAATTAATTGCTCATGGTAAGTAATTAAGGTAAGATTTTTCTACTTAATTGGATTGAGTTGAATCAATTGATGGTATAATGAGTAAAATGTATTTTCTTTTATGTATAAATGTATGAAATGAAATTGTGATATGGGAAAAAATTATGATTATTACTAAATTGAATTTAAATGCATTTATGTTGTGATCAAAGGCAAAAATTGAGATATTAATTGGTATTAAATTGAAATGATTACCCTATTAACTATTCGAGCCGAGTCAGATATAGATGGCATGCCATAGGATAGAAAGCGTACAAGGTTACTTCAACCACGAGTCGATGAGACACTAGGTGCCAAGTTACTTCGGTTTAATCGATGAGACACTGGGTGTCAACTTTATTATAACGCAAGGTGCGATTATTACTTTGAATTTATCCGATAAGGCACTGGGTGCCAAATAGGTGTGTTGGTTGGATCCGTGTATCCGTCAGAGACCGAGTCATGTTAATAGGAAACTAAAAATGATGAACATTATGCACACATGAAATGGAAATGTTATGAAATATGTATTGAGAATCAAAGAAATGAGATATGAACATGTACAATGATAATATGCATAATGGAAATGGAAATTATGGATATGACATGGAAATGTTATGACATGTATAATAATACTATGACATGTATACATATATTAGTGAAATGTATAATGTAATTAATGTTGTTATGAACGTGACATCATGGAATTGAAGTTGGTATAGTATGAACTAATATTAAATTAAATCTTTAAATGTATTTATAATTGCTTTAATGTTTAGATTATTGGAATACTACTGAGTTATACTTAACGTATAATTTGTTTATCATGCGCAAGTTAGGTGCTTTTTGAATTGTACACAACTCAGCATCTAGAGACGATCCCGCACTCAAGTGTTGGTGAGCTTTGCTTTATTTTGAGTTGACATGTACTTAGGAAGAGTCAAATGTGTGTAATGTAGAGTCGTGTTTGAGGATGTTATGTATTTTGTTAGTTTGTAGTGTTGTGAACATCCTTAGCATCATTTGGAAATTGTTATTTGATGATTTGATGATGTTTGCTTTATTTGGTAATGTTTATGACTTGAAATTATTAGCTTGCGTTTTTTTTGGTACCCATCAGAGTATCGATAGAAATGCAGGAGAAAATGGATTTTAGCTACTAACTTGTTTTATTTCGGTAGAAGTCTTTTTAGTATCGGTAGCACTAGGGTAGTTTCAGTAGTTTGGTTTTGAGTATAGGTAGAAGTCCCATGCCAAAACTACTTTGCTCTCTAGAGTTTGTTGTATTGGTAGAAGGTTAGGTCGTATTGGTAGAACCCAGAATTGTACCGATAGAACGCCCAGTTCTATCGATAGAATTCTGTAGCTTTTTTTGAGTCTTTTCTCAATTGAGTTCTACCGATACTTACCACTTAAGTACTAGTAAAAGTTCCTCAGTCTTCAAGAATTCTTTAAAAACTGAATTAATTAGAATTATTTCTAAGGATCGAATTTACCAATGCTTTTTAAAAAATAATATGAAAATAAATAATAAATAAGAATAATATTAATAACAATAAGGATTTTTAAATCGATACAAAATTATGTAAAGTTTGTTGTAACGCTTGCTTGCTCGGGTCTAATGACCGGACCGGATAAAGGGTATTGCATTTAGTAGTATCAGAGCTACATGTTTAGCCACTTCTCGTACTAAATGAAACTTGGGATTAAGTATAAAGGTATATGCCAAGTTGAGTTAATTATGAGTTAGGATTTGGATGTTGATTATTATTATTATTTATTTCGATCTTATAGCACGAAAGATTTTGGGAGAATCAAACATTTATAGTGGACTAAGAAGTCCATATTAGTGATAATTTTACTGATAATCCTATTAGAGCTGAGTCGGTGGCATCGAGAATTCATTTCGCGGGTGTCCAACATCCTAACATAGATAGAGACCTAGACGAGGGTCAAGGTGACTCAAATTTACTCTGAACTATAGTTGATGCTCTTCAATGTGTCGCGAAAACTACTCCTGCTATTGCACCTGTACAGGACACTTGACGAGCTCTGATCAAGGAGTTACGGAGATACAATGCTACATAATTCTTAGGTCTAAAAGTGGTTGATCCCTCAATTGCTTAGGTTTGGTAGAATAAACTAAGTGTGTTCTTCAACAACTTAAATGCATGTGTAATATGCGTTGTTTCTCTATTGCAAGAAGAAGCGTACAAGTGGTGGCAGACAACAACTGCCATGTACCTGCTGAGTGAGTGGATTGGGAGTTCTTCTAGAGAGTTCCAAAAGAAATATATAGGGGAGTTATACCTTGAAGAAAGAAAGTAAGAGTTTTTACTGTTAAGGCAAAGCGAGATGTCGGTGGCTGACTACGAATGAGATTTTTTGTGACTCAGTAAGTACGTCGCTGAATTTATTCCTCTCGAAGCTAAGAATTACAATAGGTTTCTTCGAGGCTACGTGATGAGCTGATAGCACTAGAAATGACACTTAATTTCTCCTTGAATTAGTGTATAATTTGTTCATTTTGTATAATATTTAGCCTACATTTTCAGCATTTCATACTTAGTATTTGCATTTTCAAAATCAGTGTTGTATGGTCTTACTTTCTTTCATTTTATTCCTTTTGTGCTACTAATGTCGCTGTATTGAGTATCAGTTTTACATCTAAAGTAGTCAGCGCATAAATCCATCTTAGAAGATCAGAATGGGAAAGCATTTAGAGTTGCGACCACAAGTTTGATTTAGAATTGCGGCTAAAGATGTCACCATATAAATCCTCTTACATTTTATCAGGGATTTTATGCTGCTAACACATTCAGAAGCACTAGTGTAAGAGAATGCCAAGTTGTCGCAACAAATTTAAATCATAATTTGCGTCCAGATATGTCGCTATAATCTGTAACTGCCTAATGCACAAACCAGATATGCATGAGTGCATAACTGGCAATAACAAACTTGTACAGTTGCAAAAAGGGAAGTTAGATCTAAGAAGAGGGATATACCTGTGCTGTGGAATGATTATAAATAGAGGGAAGTGAGAGGAGATCAACATCAAGTTGTGAAGAATTCAATTTCACAAATTTTCTCATCTTTTCTGAAAGTCAGCTATATTGGAAGCTTGATTCCCAGGAGGGTAAACTGACGCAACAAGGAGGTGACTACTCCTGACGAGGAGTGCTTATGTGCGATGCAAGAGGAGCAATTACGGGAGAATTCTAGTAGACTAGGAATAGCATACTTCAACTTATCTTTTAATCCCTCTTGAATGTTGATGAATTCTATTGACTTTTAATTATATACGGAAGTATCTATTAATGTTAGATCTATTTTGATTTCTACTCAATTCTTCTCATCTGTTTATATTTGGATTTAACTATTGTGACCACGGAAGTGTGATTGCAGTCACAGTCATTGGAAGGTGCGGTGACAAGTTAGATTAACAAGCAAGACAACGAAGTTGCTTGAGGCAAGAAGGAATTCTGGCCACTTGTTCTTAAGTGCAAAGCATTACCAACATTAGAAGGTGTGGTAATTGTGAGTACTTGGGTCTTTGTTAAACAGAGAAGTTGATAGCAATAAGATCTCATTAGAACAATTGCAGCGACAATTCATCTATCAGTTACCTTGTAGTCACATTTTGTGTTGCCAACTTGTGAAGTCAGGGATCCCCCTATTTCTTTACACTTGATCTATTTCTTTTAATTTACTAAATTTACATTCGCAACATCTTCTACAACAATTCATTTTCTATTAATTTGCTCTGACATTTTATGATATATTTGCGTTGACAGATTTTACTCTTTGAATTGTGCAGTCTTAACTAAATTACGTTGACATTACTCTTAACAATTCTTTTCATTTAACTCTAATTGCTTCGACAAATTTAAGCAATAAGAACACCATCCTCGTGGGATCGATATCCGAGAGGTTCATCTCTATCTACTATACATGCATCGATAATGTCCGCTTGCATATAATTTCTATGACGTTTACAGGCCGGTCAAGTTTTGGCGCCATTACCGGGGATGACGTTTGTTTGATGTTTATTTTTGTAGTCACATTTACTTTTTTTTTCTAACTTTTATTGATTAACTAGTCTTTTGTTCATTTTCTTTTAAATTCTTTTTAGGTGTTTATGTTCACAAAGAGAAATCCAAACAACATTGTTAGTTTTGATCCGAAAATTGAAAGAACAATTCGGAGGAAGAGATAAGAGTAAAAAAATGGCTGAAAATAACAACGATCTACCACCTTTGCTACCACAAAATCTTGTTCCTCCAGTGCAGCCACAAGGAGTCAACAATATGCTGCCACAAAGAGAGCAAATTCAAGACAGGACAATTAGAGACTTCGTTTTTCCTGTGCTCGATGATCTACAACCAGGGGTTGTTAGACCAGTAAAACAAGATGAGAATTTCGAATTAAAACCGGTGATGTTTCAAATGCTAAACACGAATGGGCAATATGCTGGTTTGCCTCACGAAGATGCGAGGGAGCATCTTAAATCTTTTCTGCTTATATGTGTTTCTTTCAGTCAATACGGTGTTCCTGATGACGCCTTGAAGATGCAGTTGTTCCCTTACTCTTTACAAGGAAGGGCACTTACATGGTTTTTAGGTTTACCGACTGGATCTATTACTTCATGGAATGCGTTAGCAACTCAGTTTGTTCTGTGATTCAATCCACCCATAATGAACACTAGACTGAGGAATGATATTATAGCAAACCATCAACTGGATGATGAGACCTGTACACTATGTGGGAACGTTACAAAACTCTGCTTAAATGTTGTCCCATGCAGAAATACAATAGGAGACACAAATCGAGATCTTCTACAATGGATTAAATGCGTAGACAAGATGCATCTGCTAATGGTCCTTTGTTGGATTGCACTTACAATGAAGTTGAATCTTGGAAAGAATTATGCAAAATGATTATCAGTACCCGATTTCTCGTTCTGCTCAGGTGAAAACAAAGCCTGGAGTTATTGAGTTAGATGCCATTTCAGCCTTAAGTGCACAAGTATCCTCTTTGGCAAACATGATTAAGAACATGAAGGGGACGAGTGATGATGCCCCTATTCAAGTAGCCCGACAAATGGATGTCTCGATATTTTCTTGTGAAATTTGCTGTGACAACCATAGCTATGAGGACTATCCACAGCATGCTGAGAATGCATTTTATGTCAATAACATCCGAGGGAATTCATATGGTAACTCATATAACAGTTCAAGTAGAACTCAACAACCTTAGGAGAGTCAGAATGCGTCCACATACAGATATGGAAATTCCTCAAATCAAGGTAATTTTAGACAAGGGAGTTACGGTCAATTGCAGCAGAATTATAATCATAATCCTCAAGTGCATGCACAGCCTGACCAGATGTGATCACAGAACCAGATGTAGTCATATAATCAGATGCAACCACAAGTTCGAATGCAACCACAACAAACTATACTACCAAATATGCAACGTCAACATCCACAACAGTAACAACAATATTCTCAATCAAGATCAGATCCATTAGCTACTCTTGAAGCTTTGATGTGTGAGCATATTACCAGAACAGAAGCAATTGTACAAGGAAATTTGTCTTCCATCTGAGCGTTGGAAGCACAACTAGGACAACTGGCTTCTAACATGAGCACACGACCATCAGGTGCTTTGCCCAATGATATTGAAAATCCAACTCAGAAAGGAAAGGAGCATTTCAAGGTTATTACATTGCAGAGTGGAAAGCAAACTACCGAACAAAGTAGCAGCTCCAACCAAGCACTTGTCGACGCAAACGAACCAAAGCAACATGGAGAAGTTGCATCTGAAGAAGATACAACAGAAGTAAATGCGAATGAGCCACTAGTAGTCACACCAATGCCGACCATTCGTCCTACGAAGTTGTCGACGCAACTGCCCATGTCGACACAACCGGTTATATCACAACAATCCACTGTGAACATACCTTTTCCATTTCCACAAAGATTCAAGGAGAAAGATCATGACAGAGATTATCAAAAGTTTGTATCTACCTTGAAATAATTACATATTAATATACCTCTAGTTGATGCTCTTGTGCAGATTCCTATCAATGGGAAATTCATGAAGGAGCTACTATCAAAGAAGAAGAAGCTATCCGATATTGAGATGATTGCGCTCAAAGAAGGGTGTAGCGCTATACTGACAAATAAATTGCCACAAAAAATAAAAGATCCTGGTAGTTTCACTATTTCATGCTCCATTGGAAACCATTACTTAGGTAAAGCTTTAAGTGATTTGGGAGCCAATATTAACCTTATGCCATTGTCAACTTTCAAGAAATTAGGAATTGGTCATATGAAGCCTACTGCGGTGACATTGCAACTTGCGGACAAATCTTTGACACAACCTGAAGGACAGATTAAAGATGTTCTCGTCCATGCCAATAAGTTTGTGTTCCCAGCCGACTTCATCATACTTGATTGTGAAGCTGATAAAGAGGTGCCCATTATTCTAGGGTGCCCATTTCTTGCAACGGGATGCACACTCATAAATGTTCTCAAGGGTGAGTTGATCATGCGTCATAATGATGAACATGTAACCTTCAGTGTTGTTGAAGCATCTTCATCACTAAGTAAGGAACAATGTCATCACATTGATGTTCTGGACGAGTTAATTACAAAATTTAATGAACGAAGTTCAGCAATGCTAGAGGAATATGCAATGACATCGAAAGATAATGCCTTACCTGAATGTGATCACAAAGTTGAGGCTAATGTCTGTGAGCTTAGACATGGCTGGCAATTGGAATCTTTGGATCTGACTAATAGGATGATTCCTATTTTTAAACCATCAGTTGAAGAAGCTCCGACTTTGGAGTTAAAGCCATTGCCAACACATCTGAAATAAGTTTTCTTGGGTGACAATGATACATTGTCAGTGATTGTTAGCGTAAGTCTCAATGCGAGCTAAGAAAAAAAATTAATCGAAATATTGAAGCAGCATAAAGAGTCATTCCTAGAGCATAGCGGACATCAGAGGCATTAGTCCCTCTTTTTGCATGCATAAAATTAGGTTGGAAGATGAAGGGAAACAGTCAATTGAGCAATAAAAAAGATTAAATGAGAAAATGAAAGAAGTAGTGAAGAAAGAGATCATTAAATAGTTGGACACAGGCATAATCTACTTAACTTCGGACAGTACATGGGTGAGCTCGGTTTAATGTGTGCCTAAGAAAAACGACATCTCGATGGTAAGTAATGATAAAAATGAGCTAATCCCTACTCGCATTGCTATAGGTTAGCGAGTGTGTATGGATTACTATCGTCTAAATGCGGCCATAAAGAAGGATTACTTCCCACTTCTATTCTTTGATCAAATGTTGGATAGGCTAGTTGGTAAGGCCTATTACTGTTTTCTTGATAGATATTCTGGGTACAACCAGATTGTAATCGTGCCAGAGGATCAAGCAAAAATGACTTTTATTTACCCATTTGGAACCTTTGCTTTCCGACAAATGCCATTTGGTTTGTGTAATGCCCGAGCTACATTCTAGAGATGCATGATGGACATCTTCTCTGATATGATCTAGGATTCATTAAAGGTATTTATGGATGATTTCTCTGTTTATGGGCACAATTTTGATAAATGCGCTGACAATTTAGCAAAAGTGTTGAAACGATGTGAGGACACCAACTTGGTATTAAACTGGGAAAAATGTCATTTTATGGCAACTGAAGGCATTGTTCTTGGCCATCATATATCTTGTCAGGGAATTGAAGTGGATAAAGCGAAGGTGAAAATTATTCAAAAGCTACCTCCACCCAATAATGTGAAAGGAATAAGGAGTTTTCTCGGCCATCCCGAATTTTATAGACAATTTATTCGAGACTTCTCCAAAATAGCAAAACCACTTTGCTCTTTGTTGGAGCAAAATAAAAAAATTTTGTTCGATGAAGCTTGTTTGGAAGCATTCCTAAAAATTAAACAGCAGTTGGTGCAGGCACCCATTGTCGTCATATCGGATTGGTCGAAACCGTTCGAGGTGACATGTGATGCGAGTTAGTTTGCTATAGGTGCTGTGCTTGGGCAATAAAAAGATAAGGTATTTCATTCAATCTATTTTGCTAGTAAGACTCTAACTGGGGCGCAGGTGAATTACACAGCCACTAAGAAGGAGTTACTGACAGTAGTTTTTGCATTTGACAAGTTCTGTTCATATCTTGTCGGCATAAAATTTACAACGTATACCGATCATTCGGCGTTGAGATACCTTTTTGCTAAGAAAGATGCAAAACCTAGGCTGATTAGATGGACCCTTTTATTACAAGAATTTGATGTTGAGATTAAGGACAGAAAAGGATCGAAAAACCAAGTAGCAGACCACCTATCTCGTCTAGAATCTAGAAGCGAGGATGGAAATAAGTCGCAAATTGTCGATGCATTTCCAAATGAGAAATTATTCTTTATCGATGCATCTTCATGGTATGCAGATGTCGTCAATTATCTAGTTTGTGGAAAGCTACCATTGAGTGCAACGGGTCATAGGAAGGTTAGATTTCTTCGAGATGCTGCAATGTATGAGCCATACCTATTCAAGGTATGCACTGACAACATCATTCGTCGTTGCTTTCTTGAGGAAGAAATGATATCTATCCTAAATCATTACCATGATACTCCTTATGGAGGCCATTTTGGTGGTGTTAGGATTATGGCAAAAATCCTACAATTAGGATTTTACTGGCCGACAGTGTTTCGAGACTTCTTCAATTTTGCTCAATAGTGCGAGATGTCAGCGCACCAGTTCTATATCTAGACGCAACGAGATGATTTAACAGCCTATTATAGAGGTTGATTTATTTGATGTTTGGGGTATAATTTTATGGGGCCATTTCCAAATTCTTTTAGGAATGTGTATTTTCTAGTTGCTGTTGACTATGTCTCCAAGTGGATCGAAGCAATCGCTGTTCCAAAGGATGATGCTCAGACGGTGTTAAAGTTCTTTCACACATATATCCTTACACGATTCGAAACAACTTGAGCATTAATAAGCGACCAAGGCATTCACTTCTTTTGCAATCAAGTGATGACAACTTTAAAACGTTATAGTGTGAAACATCGCATGACAACCACATATCATCATCAAACAAATAGACAAATGGAAGTATCCAATTGGCAAATCAAGGCTATTATTGAGAAGGTGGTTAACCCATCTCGACGAGATTGGTCTTCGGCGGTTAAATGATGCATTGTGGGCACTTTGCACCGCATACAAAACACCATTAGGGATGTTGCCAAATCAGCTATTTTTTGGGAAATCCTGTCACTTACTAGTCAAACTTGAACATAAGGCCATGTAGGCAATCAAGCAAGTGAACATGGACTATGATGCTGCTGGACAGAAAAGATTGTTGGACATTTCAGAGTTGGAAGAAATTCAACGTAATGCTTATGAAAATGCTCCCATTTACAAAGAAAAAAGTAAAATATGGCATGACAACATCATTTTGCGGCAACAATTTTCTCCTGGTCAGTTTGTGCTTTTATTTAACTAACGTTTAAAATTGCATCCAGGAAAATTGCGCTCAAGATGGTTAGGACCTTTTGAAGTTGTCGAAGCATTTCCACATGGTGCAGTGACAATCAAGGATTTGAATGATGGGCATAAATTTAAAGTAAATGGCCAATGATTGAAGCATTATCGAAGCCCAGGCATCAACGAACAAAACGAAACCATTAACCTGGTCACATTTTTTTAGGATGTCATTGCAATTTTTCTGTTAATTTTTGTATTTTATTTTACTTTAATTTATTTCTTTAGTTTTTGTAGGAATAAAAGATATTCTTTTTGTCGACGCACATAAAATCACAACTTGTTGACGCATTTCATTGATGACTCAGTGAAGCTTTTCGGGAAAGAATCACGCCGGTTGATTCACCTCTTTCTCCAACCGTTGGATCACTCCGAAAAGTAAGATCTGTGTCCTAGCATTTATTGGTTGCAGGCACAAGGTACTCCCAACGGCAACAGCAATCATCACATCTCTTCACCTCTATCTTCTGTAAAACACCCTTTTTTGTGTTGACTGAAGCTTCACACTCACAACCACCATTGTTGTTGTATTCTTCTTTTCTTCAACCTTCAATCTTTTTGCAAGTTATTCTCACTCTCTTTATTTCAGTAGTTATGGCGAGAACTCGCGGTGCAAAAACCCCATCTAAATCCGTTGCTAAATCGTCAGTTGTTATGGTTAGAAACGCCGACCAACCACCACCAAAGAAACCTATCCTATTCTTATCAAAAGTGTTGAATGACCGTTATCATGAAGTGATGTCGAAAAGGAGCTATCATCCTAAGCAAGGATTTCAGTTGTCCCCACATATGACATTGGGGAAGCAAGTCACCAGAACCATTTCACGATTGGGCTGGGAACAGTTTTGTGACCGTCCGGCAGGATACTCCTCCTCCATGGTAAGGGAGTTTTATGCTAACTTAGTTGATCCTAAACAGGAGTTTATATTCATTCGTGAAGGGTTGGTGCCATGGAGCGCTGACCACATTAATACTCTCTTCTATATTGTTGAAGGAGAGGATGAGCATGTCGAGTTCTTGGAGAACTTGATAGAGGACGGTGCTGATTTATTGCTGAACGATTTATGCGTCGATGGCATAGTTTAGACTTACAACAATCCAAACAATTACACGATGCACCGTCACTACCTCACTATCTAAAGCAAGGTATGGTTTCATTTCATCAACTGTCGTCTCTTACCATCCACCCATAGTACGATTGCAACGCTAGACAGAATGTGTTTGTTGCATTCTATAATCAAGGGATGACGAATTGATGTCGGTGCAATCCTACATCAAGAAATCGTTAAAGCCATCACCAAACAGATAGGTATCCTGCCTTTCCCTTCTCGAGATAATGATGTTGTGTAAATAGAGGGGCATTGTGCCTCGCGAACGGGATGAGAATTTGGAAAACAAAGGGCCGATTAATGATATTTTGGTGGAAAGGATGACAAGGGGGCAGGAACCCCTATGATGAAGGAGGTACGACAAAAGAAGGTAAAAGGGAAAGGAAAAAAGAAGGACACCAAAACTCATGCGCCCATAGATCCTCAGATTTGGAGGAAGCTTGATGAGAATGAAAAGTTTGTTAATCGGATGAGCAACAAACAAATCAAACTTGTGGATGCAATTGACGAGATGTAGTTAAGATAGAACTTATTCTATGCCTATACAAGGGCATGAAATACTGCTATTGTCAGCATATTAAGATGTTTGGGTCGAAATTCGATGCCTGAATTTCCTCCTATTATCGATGAAGCCACTCCATCATCAGAACAGCATGCTTCAGAAGTTAGAACTTAATCCGTCCAGTCCCCAAATAGAATCCCGGATCAAGAGGTTCAATCCAAGGAAATGGAAGATTGATTTTGAAACATAGCCAACCTCTTTGAAGACGAACTGTCGAACAGTTTGGGGGCCACTATGGCGAAGAGAGCGACTACTACTGTGGAAGAGCACACACCAATTGCTTCAATAGGTATTGAAGTAGAAGAAGAAGAAAGAAAAGAAGAAGAAAAAGAAGAAGATGTTGCCCCAACAAATTTATCAAAGAAATTTGTTGACGCACCCGCTAATGTGGGTGCATCTATTGAACAATTGGCACCATCTGGGGCGAGTTGGGTCGAGGCAGTCACATTCGACAATGAGGATTCCAATCCTCTAGCTATAGTGCCATATTTGGTACCACTTGCTGAGATCCATCCATCGAACATGATTGTCGATAAAGTCGACACTCAACTAGTAATGGAGGAGTAATCAACTCCACCGGTTGAACCAAAAGAGAAGAGGTGCAAACGAAAGGCAAAGAAGAAAAGTAAAGAGGAGCACCCTAAGAAAAAAATAGAAATCCAAAGCAACCACTTCCTCAGTTGCATATATTTTCTCTAATTGTCATTGCATTTTCATTGTTCTCACATTTGCATTGTAGTTGCATTTCCATTAATATTTTAATAGTATTGTTTGTGCATTTGGGACAATGCAGACATTAAGTTTGGGGGAAAGTTTGGAATGAAAATGCAATTACACCCACAAGTTTAAGAATATATTTGTCTTTTTAGTGAATGAAAGTATGCATAGTTAAGAAAAATATGACCGTAATTTTTTCATTTGATGCTTAAATCTTGAATTATTTGGAATGCTAATGCATGAATTGGATGAATGTGATTGAATGTTGAATCCTTTTATTTTTGGATAAATGGTTGAAATTGCATTAGTAATAAATGAATAGTATCATTCTTTGAATCTTGAATTAACTTGCCTCTTGTAGCTTTATATATAATTATATCTACTAATAAAAGACACTCCAATGTGGGTGCATTGTGACTTAACAAGAGGGAACACTCTACTGCAAGTGTTAGAAAAACTATCTAGCCAAAGGCTGTCACTGCAAGAGTGTGTGTTGGCGCAATTACATGCTCCCTAGGGGTTTGTTGCACCCTATCGTTACTACCCAGGAACAGGAGTATAGTAATGCAATGACATCTCTTAATCATATAAAAAAAGATAAAGAAAGAAAAGTTGATAAAAAGAAGAAAAAATATAGATATATGTATATATTATACAATAAATGTTGTATTGGTTAAGAAGGTTTGAGATTTAAAGCATGATGCTAGCATTAGTGAAGTTGCAATTCTGATTATTCATGCCTATAAATTGTTGGCGCAATATTCCAGCATATGACTGCAATTTATACATTAGGATTCTAGAGAATATAAGTTGCTAGAATGATGATTATGTTGACAAGAATTTGGAGATAACTTTGCTAGCTTTTATTTACTTGAGGACAAGTAAAAACTCAAGTTTGGGGGTGTGGTAGCATTAGAAATGACACTTAATTTCTCCTTGAACTAGTGTATAATTTGTTCCTTTCGTATCATATTTAGCCTAAATTTTTAGCATTTCATACTTAGTATTTGCATTTTCTAAATCAGTGTTGTATGGTCTTAGTTTCTTTCATTTTATTCCTTTTATGCTACTAAAGTCGCTATATTGAGTATCAGTTTTGCATCTAAAGTTGTCAGCACAAAAATCCACCTTAAAAGATAAGAATGGGATAGCATTTAGAGTTGCGGTCACAAGTTTGATTTAGAATTACGGCCAAAGATGTCATCATATAAATGCTTCTACATTTAATCAGGGATTTTACGTTGCTAACACATTCAGAAGCACTAGCGCAGGAGAATGCCAAGTTGTCGCAAAAAATTTAAATCATAATTTACGTCCAGAGATGTCGCGACAATCTGCAACTACCAAATGTACAAACCAGATCTGCGTGAGTGCATAGCTGGTAATAACAAACTTGTACAGCTGCAAAAAGGGAAGTTAGATATGAGAAGAGGGATGATTATAAATAGATGGAAGTGAAAGGAGATCAACATCAAGCTGTGAAGAATTCAATTCCACAAATTTTCTCATCTTTTCTCTTAGTTAGCTACCATAGAAGCTTGATTCCCAAGAGTGTAAACTGACGCAACAAGGAGGTGACTACTCTTGACAAGGAGTGCCTATGTGTGACGTAAGAGGAGCGATTACGGGAGAATTCTAGTAGACTACAAATAGGATACTTTAATTTATCTTTTAATCCCTCTTGAATGTTGATGAATTCTATTGACTTTTAATTATATACGAAAGTATCTATTAATGTTAGATCTATTTTGATTTCTACTCAATTCTTCTCATCTTTTTATATTTGGATTTAACTGTTTTGATCACGGAACTACGATTGCAGTCACAGTCATTGGAAGGTGCTGTGAGAAGTTAGATTAACAAGCAAGACAACGGAAGTTGCTTGAGGCAAGAAGGAATTCTGGCCACTTGTTCTTAAGTGCAAAGCATTGCCAACTGATACGAAACGAATGCGAAAGAGGATCGTAAAGTTGTCAAGTCACGGATCTACCCTAAAGCTCTCGACAAAAGTAATTTGAAACAAAAACAAAGAAAACAGATTAGATGACAAGAAGAATAATCAAACGAAAATTAAAACACAAGAAAGATGAATGACTGGTAAAAGATCCAATAGAGAACGAAATTAGGGTTTCTTGGATGAAAGAAACCGTCCTTGGACCTCAAGAAAACGTCCCAACCAGATCTAAAAATAAAAACACAAAATAGATTCGTTAGAAGTGATTTAAAAGATGAAAGCAAACTGTTTAGGCAAAAACGTTTGAAATAGCAAGAAAAGATTGAATCTCCTATTTTTGATTTGTTCCTTGATGGATCAAGGTAGGAGAACGTCCCTCTTGAAGCAATTTCAACCTAGAACGAAAACAACTAAATCAGTAACCCTAAACAGCAAGAAATAAACTAGATCAAATTAGAACGATAGATTAAAGATAGAAAAGAGAAGATAACGTCCTAAGAAACCTTGGAAACAATAAGAATCCACAACTCCCTTCAAAGGCTCTAATTTCCCCTCCAAGAAAGAGATCTTGGCAAGAAAAAGCTTGAAGATGATTCCCACAACATGAAAGATTGTTTAGACAACTTCTAAAAAAAACTCAAGAGCAATTCTTGAAGAAAAAACTCAAAGAGAATTATTATTAACTCAAGATAATCAAAATCAAGTGTTTTTTTTTACAATTCCAAGGCCTATATATAGGCAAGCTAAATAAATCTAAATAAAACTCTTAATTAAACTAGAACTCTAACTAATCTAAACAAGAAACTTTCTTGTTGACATAAAACTCCTAAAAACTTAAACTACTTAATAATTATTTAAAAATTCGGAATAAAAAATAACAATAAAATAATAAGAGCTAATAATACAATATTGGGCTCATATATAATAAAAATTAAACCTAAAACCTGAACCCAATATGATTTAAACTCGAATTAAAAGCCTGAAACTCGTAATTCCCGTAATAATCACGTCCAGAAATTCTGCTTGCGCAGTCTTTATTAAAATGATCATAACTTGAGCTCTCGAACTTAAAATCGAGTGATTCAAAGCGTGTTTCGAAGATAAGAGATAGATCTTCGAAACCCATGCAGACATTTCAACCCATGCAGCCTATTGATTTCCCCAACTTGAAAATTGGCAGCTTCGGTTTCTTAGACCAAGATTTCCAAGATTTGAAATCTTGATTTTCTTGATTCTTGAAATTGTTTTGAATGACAAAATTGAACCAAGATTCGGTTTCTTCATTTTCTTGAAAACAAGAAAGTGAATCTTGATTTTCTTTTTTGGCCGTGTGCACATTTAGGGGCTTGGTAACGAAATCTTGGATGGTCCTGTTCAATCTTGCACGAATTTGCTTGGCCTTTGACCTCGTTATTGGGCCTTGAGAAACTTTGATCCCATCACATTTATAAGCTTGAATTTGGGCCTTGGGACTCGTTATTGGACTCCTGACCAACACTGGAAGGTGTGGTAATTGTGAGTACTTGGGTTTTTGTTAAACAGAGAAGTTGATAGCAGTAAGATCTCATTAGAGCTTAATTGCGGTGACAATTCAGCTATCAGTTACCTTGTAGTCACATTCAGCGTTTCCAACTTCTGAAGTTAGGGATCCCCCTATTTCTTTACACTATATCTTTTTCTCCGGGTCATCGTTAGCTATGAAATTAAATACACAACATATTTTATCAAAACACAACAATTTTTACTCTAACTAAATTTAACTCCTTATTTCTCATTTTTACATTAATTTACCAAATTTCCAAATTTGGTCTTCACAACTTGGAATCAATAATTAATTTCACAAATTAGTTCCTTTTCTCTTCTAACTCAAAATATATCAAATTTATCCTTAAAACTTTAAGTACTCAACAATGGTAGTATTCAATATCTTTGACAATATCGAAAAATATGACATGGGTCAGCTAGATTAAGGTATTAGGATTCCAAAAACATAAAAATTACTAGAAAATGACTAATTTAAACTTACCAATTTGAAGATTGAACCTAGCAAAAGCCCTAATTTTCTTTAACTTTCTCCCCCTGCCTCTGCTTCGATTGTTGGTCGAATGAATGAAATAAAGAAAATGTTTTATTTTCAACAACTCCCACTTGAAATTAATGTCAACCATGTCATTTCCTTTGTACTTTTTTTTATTTTTATCAATCAACTAAAATTATTAAAATAATTATAAGCCACAATCTCCCAACTAACGACACTAATCAACATTAAAAGGGTTATTTTCCATAATGGTCCTTCCTATTTATTTCAAATTAAAATATTTTTATAAATTGCACTTTTATCACTTATGCAATTTAGTCCCTGTACCTAATTTAAACACTACGCAATTAAAATTACTTATTCGATAAGTAATTACTCTATAAATTATTTGCGTAAATATTTTTATTAAATATTTAGGTTCAGTTCACAAATACGGAGTCTCGAAAATACACTTTTCGACACCCCTAAATTTAGGTCGTTACAACTATCCCACCTTAAAGAAATTTTGTCCTCGAAATTTATCTGAAAAGAGATGGGGATATTAAGACCTCATTGTCTCTTCCAGTTCCCAAGTCGCTTCCTCAACTTTATGGCTACACCTTAATACTTTCACAAGTGAAATGCGTTTGTTTCGCAACTCTTTCACCTTACAAGCTAAAATTTCTATGGGTTCTTCTTCGTAAGACAAATTGGGTTAGATCTCAACTTCTCCCATTGTAATAAAATGCGACGGGTCTGAACGATATCTCTAAAGCATTGAAACATGAAAAACATCGTGTATCTTTTGCAATTCTGTCGGCAAGGCCAAACGATAAGCAACTTGCCCCACTGTTTCCATGATCTCATACAACCCAATAAAACGTGGATTCAGTTTCCCTTTTCATCCAAATCTGAGGACTTTCCTCCACGGTGAAAATTTCAAGACCACTTTGTCACCAACAAAATATTCGATATCTCGACATTTTAAGTTAGCGTATGATTTTTGTCTATAAAATTTGCCTTCAATCTTTCCATAATCAACTTAACTGTATCCTTTGTCTCTTGAATCAACTCAGGATCGACTATCTTTCTTTCACATAATTATGTCCAACAAACAGGTGTTTGGCATCTACAACCATATAAAACTTCGTATGAAGCCATCTGAATGCTCAACTGAAAATTGTTATTATAAATAAACTCAACTAGAGGTAGATAGCGTTCCAACCTAATTCAAAGTCAATCATACAAACTCGCAACATATCTTCTAAAATCTGAATAACACATTCAGATTATCCGTCTGTCTGAGGGTGAAAGGCTATGCTGAAGTTGAGTTTCGTACCAAGAGATTCATGCAACTGCTTCCAAAATCTCAAAGTGAATCGAGGATCTCAGTTAGAGATAATCGAAAAATGTATACAACTATCTCTCTTTTCATTCTAGGCCACCAATACAACTCTCGCTAGTTGCGTACATTTTTGTCCTGCTAGGGTGCAAGGCAAAAGGATATCGTGAGCTTTGTGAAATCCACAACATTAGGCACACAAATTCGATTACAAAATCTCAAAAAATTTTGGTCATTATTGTTGAAATTTTCTATTGATCCATTCAGAACCATTTCTCTTTTTCTCAACAGTTTTGTGTTAGCAAATTGCACCTCTCTAATATGATAAAAAAACACTGGTTTAACTCTTAATTTAGCCAACAAGCTGCCAATACTGAGTTGAGCAAACATTGCTCTCAACTCAACTGCTGCATTTCTACTCAACGCATCGACTACGACATTAGCTTTTCTAGGGTGGTAATCGATGATGCAATCATAATCCTTGAGAAGTTTCACCCAACAATGCTGTCTAAAATTTAACTTATTCTGAGTTAAAAGGTAATTAAGACTTTTGTGATTAGTAAATATGTGACATTTTCACCATACAAATAATGTCTCTAGATCTTCAAATCAAACACCGCCACAGCTAGCTTTACATCATGCACCAGATAATTATGCTCATGAGTTTTCAATTTATGTGATGCATAAGCGATCACCTTCTGTCTTGCATTACAACACAACCCAAACCATTCAAAAAAGCATCACTATAAACCATGAAATCTTTTCTCGATTCAGGTAAGGTTAGGACTGGCACTTCAGTCAACATCTGTTTTAATTTCTCGAAACTGTCTTGGTAACGACCATTCTAATTGAACTAAACATTCTTTTATAATAGCTTCATCATTGGCATAGTTATCCTCAAAAATCCATTTAAGAATCTTCGATAATAACTAGCTAAATCAAGGAAATTACAAACCTCTAACACATTTCTCGGTGCTTTCTACTGATCAACGACCTCAATCTTCCTCATATCAACTCTGATTCCATCAGTTGAAATAACATGTCCCAAAAACACAACTTTCGCTAACCAAAATTTGCACTTGCCCAGTTTCCCAAATAACCGCTTCTCTCACAACACTTGTAGAACAATTCAGAGATGCTGCTCGTGCTTTGCTTTAGATTTTGAATATATCAAAATATCATCGATGAAGGCTACCACAAATTGATCCAAGTAAGGTTGGAAAATATGATTCATTAGGCCCATGAATGCTATCGGAGCATTTGTCAAACTGAAAGGCATCACCAAAAATTCATAATGATCGTAACGCATACGAAATGTTGTTTTGAGGATGTCACTATCCTTTACTTTCAGTTGGTAGTAACCAGATCTCAGGTCAATCTTAAAGTAAATGGAAGCTCCTTTTAGTCGGTCAAACAAGTTATCAATTCATAGAAGGGGTATTGATTCTTGATTGTCAACTTATTCAATTACCGATAATCTATACAAAGCTACATTGAACCATCTTTCTTTTTAACGAATAACATCAAAGCTTCCCAAGACGATATACTTGGACAAATAAAACCACAACCTAATAAATCTTGCAACTGAACTTTCAATTCCTTTAGCTTTTTTGGTGCCATACGATAAGGAGATATCGACACCGGAGCCGAATCAGGAAACACTTCAATCACGGACTCAACTTCTCGTTCTGGTGGTAATCCTGGTAACTCCGCGGGAAACACATCAGGAAATTTACAAATAACTCGAATCTTGACAACATTTGAGTTAATCACATAAGCCAAAAAGGCTTTACAACCTTGACTGAGTAGCTTATTAGCTCGAACTGCCAAAATGGTACGTGTTGAACCATTTATTCTTACCCCATTCACTTTAATCAAATTTTCATCAACACTCTGAATTTCAAACTTCTTTTTATGGCTGTCCAAAATCACCCCATACTTAGTAAGCCAATCCATACCCAAAATTAAATTGAAATCACTAAATGGCATAATCAATAGATCGACAGGAAAGGAAATATTCTAAATCTCTAATGGACATCGCCTACACACTCGATCAACCAACACTGACTACCCTAAGGGACTTGACACAACCATGGATAACTTAGATACCTCTGATATTAAACTCCCTGATTTAATAAACTGGTGCAGAACATAATAAAAAGATACCTATAACCACATTTGTAACATTGCCCTCCTCGCGAGTGCATACAACATAAGCTCGAGCTGGTACTCTAGCCTCTGATTAACAAGTAACTACATTACTTCCTCTTTTAGCACTGTTAAATCGTAGATATAAACTTTTGAATAGAAACAGGAGTAGTGGCATTGCCTCTCAAGCACTCTCGAGCGATATGTTCCAATGATGCACAATGAAAATAGGCTCGAGTTAATTTCCAACATTCACCTTAGTGCTTTTTCTCGCAATGCTCGTAAGTCAAAATTTTATCATCTCAAGATAGACCTCGCACACTACCCATCGACACAATCAACTATCAGTCTCGATTTCTATCAAATTTGTCAGGCTTGAAAGTTTATTTCTAGTTGCCGTGAAAATCTCTATTTTTCTTTGATTGCTGATGCAAATTAATAGTTCCAGTTCGCTTCCCAACAACATGTGCAGTTTCAGTCTTTTTGTCGAGACCCAAAGCTTGTTCTACCATTTTAGCTTGCTCGACTAAATCAAAAAATTTTGAAATTTTATGACACACCAACTGTACTTGAAGCTCATGATCGGCCTATAAACATCACAAAAATTATGTGCAAGCGGACATTGTCGGTGCAAGTATAATAGACAAAGATGACTCTATCGGACATCGATCCCAAAGAATTGTTAAGAGTAATGTCAATGCAATTTAGTTAAGACTGCACAATTCAAAGAGTAAAATCTATCAATGCAAATATAGCATAAAATGTCAGAGCAAATTAATAGAAAATGAATTGTTGTAGAAGATGTTGTGAATGTAAATTTAGTAAATTAAACTCCTCAAAAAGGAAGGTCAAAGACAAAGTCGTTGATGAGTAGCTCGGAATAAACGATTAGTGTTTCTATAATCTAAACTAATTTATGAATTGCCACGTATTTAATTAATTGCTCATGGTAAGTAATTGAGGTAAGATTTTTCTATTCAATTGGGTTGAGTTGAATTAATTGATGGTATGAGAATTAAAATGTATATTCCTTTATGTATAAATGTATGAAATGAAGTTGTGATATGGGAAAAATTTATGATTATTACTAAATTGAATTTAAATGCATTTACATTGTGATCAAAGGCAAAAATTGAGATATTGATTGGTATTAAACTGAAATGATTACCTTATTAACTGTTTGGGCTGAGTCGGATATAAATGGCATGCCATATGATAGAATAGTATAGCGTTACTTTGACCACGAGTCGATTAGGCACTGGGTGCTAAGTTACTTCAATTTAACCAATGAGACACTAGATGTTAACTTTATTATAGCACTGGGTGCGATTATTGATCTGCTTGTTTTGTAGCTAGCAGATTGAACTACTATTCATACTTTAGGAGCTTGAAATTAAGCATTTTCCTTTTATTTTTGTAGGATTTAGTTTAGTTTTCTTCTATGGAATAAAATGTGTAAAATGTGCAAAATGGTGCTTATTTTCTTTAAGGTCGATTGAGGCCTAACGGTTAGTTAATGAACTTGGTTGTACAAGAGACCTTTAGAAGGAAAATAAGTATGAAGTTGATCACTATGTCATGACACGAACTTATCTGTGTCGCAACAAAGAGACCAAACCTGAAGAATATCAAGATTAACTTCTATGTCGCGACACGGGCATGGTCTGTCGCGAATTACCCAAAGGAGCGAACTAAATTCATTATCGTGACACAGCTCTTGTGTGTCGTGACATCGACTCCTGGATGTGGAATTAACACCGAGTGAAGGGCATCTCAATCTTTACAATGCCACTTAAACATGAGGAACGACAATTGACTTAGGATTTTGGAAAACGACCATCCATGGCTATAAATAAGGCCTTTTGGTAGTTAGGTTTACACATCCTTAGTTTTAGTTTTTAATTTATTTTGTTATTTCATTTTCTGTTTTGTGGAAACGAGATTTGTAACTTTGCATAAAAGATTGTGGATTTTATTCCTAACAGATTGCTATACAAATTCCAATTTCTTACACTTCATTTATTCAATCTTAAATTTCATGTTCATTTATGTTATTGATTTTATGATGTTTAAAGAACTCATGAGGAACTAATCCCATTGTAGGGGATTAGGGAGTGGAAGTATGATTATTTAATTGTTGTATAAAGGGATTTTCAATCAAATTAACTATTTGGAAAAGAAAGAACGTGAGATGTAAACATGTATTGGAATTTTATTCCTAACAGATTGTGGAAATGATGGATATGACATGGAAATGTTACGAAATGTGTATTGAGAATCAAAGTGAGATGTAAACATGTATAATGATACTCTAACATGTGTACACATATATTGGTGAAATGTATAATGTAATTAATGACTTTATGAACATGAGATCATGGAATTGATGTTGGTATAGCATGAACGAATATTAAATTAAATCTTTAAATGTATTTATAATTACTTTAATGTTTAGATTATTAGAATAACACTGAGTTATACTCAGCGTACAATTTGTTTATCGTGCGCAGGTTAGGTGCTTTTTAAATTGTACATGACTTAGCATCTAGAGACGATCCCGCACTCAAGTGTTGGTGAGTTTTGCTTTATTTTGATTTGGTATGTACCTAGGAAGAGTCAGATGTGTGTAATGTAGAGTCGTGTTTGAGGATGTCAAGTATTTTGTTAGTTTGTAGTGTTGTGAAAATCCTTAGCATCATTTGGAAATTGTTATTTGATGATTTGATGATGTCTACTTTATTTGGTAATGTTAATGACATGAAATTATTAGCTTGTTTCGGTATATGTACCCCAATGCCGGTAGAACTCTGATGGTTATTTTTGGTATTGATAGAACCCATCAGAGTATCGATAGAAATATAGGGAAAATGGATTTTAACTATTGACTTGTTTTGTTTCGGTAGAAGTCCTTTTAGTATTGGTAGTACTAGGGTAGTTTCGGTAGTTTGGTTTTGGGTATCGGTAAAAGTCTCAGGCCAAAACTTCTTTGCTCTCTAAAGTTTGTTGTATCGGTATAAGGTTAGGCCATATCGATAGAACCCAGAGTTGTTCCGGACGTCCAGTTCTATTGGTAGAATTCTGTAGCTTTTTTCGAGTCTTTACTCACTTGAATTCTACCGATACTTACCCACTTAAGTATCGATAGAAGTTCCTCAATCTTCAAGAATTATTTAAAAACCGAATTAATTCAAATTATTTCTAAGGATCGAATTTACCAATGCTTTTAAAAAATAATAACTAATAATAGTATTAATAATAATAAGGATTTTTAAATTGATACAAAATTTTGTATAGTTCGTTGTAATGCTTACTTGCTCGGGTCCGACGATCGAACCAAGTAAGGGGTGTTACAAAAATTTTGGTTTAATAATTTTACTGAATTGATAGTTAATTATTGTATAAGGACTAAATTTTAAAATTTTATCGCTATAGATTTTTAATTGGATAAAAGCTTAAGGACTTATATAGCAATTAAACTAAGGTCTAAAATGAAAAATAAACCATTTGGAAAAGATTGTAGTGTACGATAGGTAGATATTTTAGTAAAAAAAAATATTATTAAATTTATAATTAAATTATTATAATTTTAAAATGTATAAAATAAACAAAGTAAAAGTGGAAAGGAAGAGAATTATCTCTTTTCATCATCCATGCCTGAAAGTAGAAAAAGAAGAAACCTAGAATTTGAAATTAAGGGTTTTAACTTTCGATCTTCAATTGGTTAGTTCAATTTAGTCATTTCCTTGTAATTTTTATGTTTTTGAGGTTACGGGAGATTCATTTAGATAGCATATTTACCAATTTGTAAAATTGTTAAAGTTTTTGAAAGTTTTCATTAATGAATTCTTGAAGAAATTGATGTTAAATTGATAGATTTTAAGCTTAGATGTGAAAAAGGACTAGGTTGTAAAGTCTAGTGTTAGTTTTGTTCATAACAACTAAAGTGTATAAAATTTGAAGTTGATGTAAAACTTCTGTATATTAGATAACATAGGGTCATAGAAGGATGTGATTGAGATTGGTTTTGAAATCAAATCTCAAAATTGAAAGATATCGTGATATCGATTTTAGGGATTAAATTGAATAAAATGTAAAACTTCAAGGGCATTCGAAAAATGAAATTGGACAAATTCATGAATATAATAGGATGTTATAAAATATTTGAAACTGATAAATTGAATTGAATTATTTTATATATCGACAATTGAACCAAATTGGAGATAATGGGGGAAAAGCCAAAATTATCGATTAGTCATTGCAACTTCAACTTGTTTGCTTATCTGACCAGGTAAGTTCACATGATATAATTGTATTTAAATTATTATGTATTTGAATTATAAATATGTGTAAGTTTAGTTATAAATTGAATTGTTTGCGAATTGGTACAAAAGGTGAGATATTGACTAAATTGTAAAGAAAGGTTATAAGTTGAAAATTCTCAGGTAAGCTTAATAAAGGTTTTGTGCACACTTGTATGGATTGATTACCAAGATCCATCATTTTTTGTGTAACGCCCTTAATCCAATCTGATTTGCCAGATTTGAATCTCAAATGTTACTACACAGAACACTTAACCAAACTCACAAAACTATAGACAGATTACATCTTAATTTAAACATATTCTTTTAAATTTTATTCAAAAACCAAAACTTAGGAAAAATAGAAGAAAAATATTTATAAACAAATATTAAGTAGTAATTCCACTACATCGTTTCAAAATGAACATTAGTTAAATATAGACTCATTAAAATGAAATTCTACAATACGACACAACACCACTATATGCATAATAACCTGATATGCCACTTCCTTGACGTAATCCTAGCGTCATCCCTCTTAGCTCGATCTCTTCACATTAACACTTGAAACATAAACATAACACAATTAAGTTCAGGATAACTTAGTGAGAGAAAATACAAAATATCGTTACGGATACTTAATAACTTTTGAATAACCATCTGAGCCAACTTCTCTTTCTTAATCACTTACATTTGCTTTCGCGAACACAATCCCAGTTTCAGACTTGTACTTACACGCCCAACTACTACACTTTTAATCATACCAATTCTTTTTATCTATCTGATTGACTTACAAACCTTTCAAACATTTCTTTAGTCTCATCTTTCCTCCTATAGCCATAAAAGTATTGTTCATAAGAATATACCTACAAAGCCCATATCACACAGACCATCTCTTCTTACATGCACTTATACCAGATCAGTTGTTCATAAATATTGTTCATTGGCAAACAAACACACGATGGGCGGATACTCACGTAGACTTAAATACCATCAATTTACTAATTAAAATCACTTTTTGAATCAAACTCAAAACATGCTTATACTGATAAAGATTTATCCAAATCATTGTAACACAATACAAATCCACCCAAGATGACAGAACAAATTAGATTCCATAAGATTTCAGAATAAGACATAATACCATTCAGATACAACGGATACCAAATACTCAGACTTTAACACTAATTAATGCAGACAAACTGAAATTGACAGTTTCTTATGTATGTCATAACTACGAATACACGCATATTCAAATATAACAAATTACCATGACAACTACCCTTGTATAAATATATAGATTTACATTTCTATTCAAGAACATCATCATCAGTCTTATTCAATTACCACACAGATCTACTTCAATCACTTAACTTTAGACATATCTTAACCTTATCATCGCATTATCAAAACTTATACAGAAATTACCACAAGAGTGGATAAATCACCTTTTACCATATAGTCTTAGTTGAGCACACCAAAAGAGCCAAACAGAATATGCCACAACGGAAACATACTGAATAACATGTTTACTGCCTCGACAGACTTTCACAAAAGGTGCGATGGTTTTTTCTCTAATGGGTTTAGACATAAATTCATGTTTCGTGATCTACCAATTCGATATACACATTATTGAAGGCTACACCATGAACATTCGTACAATCACATAATTTTGCCATGGGTCTCAACCACATTGACTTACACACATTCATGTATCGCACACCAGAAGAGCCAAACTGAATACGTCACAAGGGCAACATGCAGAATACGCCACAAGGGCAACATACTGAATCACGTATTTACTACCTCGACGAACTTTCATAGAAGGTGCCATGGTTTTTTCCCTAATGGATTTAGACATAAATTCATGTATCATGATCTACCAATTCGATTTACACATTATCGAAGGCAACACCTTGAACATTCATACGATCACATAATTTTTCCATAGGTCTCAGCCACATGGACTTACACACATTCATGTATTGTGATCTACAAATCCAGTTTTAATCTTACCAGAGGCTACACCATGAGTGTTTTCATATCATATGATGCCATGGGTCAAAACCTTATGGTCTTACACTTATTTTAATATCGTAACTTGCCAGTCTGATTAGCAATATAACTGCCCTACTAAAGTCATCATAGAGGAGCATTGAAGTAACAATCACTTACCTTAATTCATTCACACAACTAATAAATTATTACCTTTCTATATCAAACTATACTTAAATACCTATCCATCAACAATCTAATCCAACATAGCTTCAATCATAAAATTGTATGCTGTATCTCATTCTTACTATACTTTTAATGTTTACCGATTGGTAGAATTATCATTTGAGTATACTTCAATTTGAACACTACACATGCAAAAGTTAGCATAGAGACTCACTTAATACTCACCTACAATAGCTTGAAGCTCCAAACTCAAACATTCTTCTTGAATAAACAAAAACCACTATTTACAAAACATGAAATCACCATTAAAACTCATTCATATACAAATTACTACCATCTCAAGCACTAATAATCCCCATTCAAAGCCTTATACTTACAAGTTACTGTTGATACACCACTTACATAGTTACTCCTTCAAAACTTAACATGTAAAGCTATAATACTTGCCTAAAGATGGAATGACCACTGATTAAACTAAAAACTTTAGCTTCTAGGTTAATGAGGAAGAAATCCAATTGGTTCTAGAAAAAGTTTAGAGAGAAATATTTTTAAAGAAAGAAGAGAAACCCTTTTTATAACTCTTCTCACACATATATATACCAAATCTTGCTTACAAGAACTCAAAAAGTGTTACTTAAATTCACAGTTTCCCTACTTAATGGCCTACAGATTCAGAGAGAAACATAAATGAGAATCCTGCATAATAAATATTATGACAATCAATCTAGTTTGTTTCTAACTAGCTCACTTAACATCCCAACTAGAACATTACTAAGACAAATAGGGCAGACTATACAATTAGTGTAAACTCATACTATAATTACATAACCGTCCACACATATTCGCCAAAAGACACAACTGGGTGAATTACACTACGCCAAACAAACTATTTCACTACTACACGCCTTAACCTTGAACCCGTCAAACTTGGGGTGTGACATGTTGCAGACTCGAAGATGTATATGACATAGTTTTAGCTTGGATTGGTAATTTGATGTTGTTTTAAAGGTTTAGCCTGAATTGGTAACCTGACACAAATATATAGTTTCAACTCGAACGAGTAATTGATGTATCAAAGATACTTGTGACATAGGTTTTGTCACACTTTAAATGTCAAATTTAATCTGGAATAATTATTTTGGGTATTAATTTGAAAAGTTTACAAATTGAGCGAGTTCTAGTGAAAATAAGAGGAATTGGTGGACTGGTTGTGAAAAGGATGGATTTAAACCTTAAGTTTTAACTAGGAATATACCTTAGTGGGAGACATGATTATTATGAATGTACACTTGGTTGTTGAATTTAAGATCGATGAAGGAAGTAAGGGAGTATTATATAAGGGAGAGACATTATTCTCCGATGTTAGTCATTAATTTTTTTCTATTCTTTCTTTATCTTCTTTGTCGTTTTGTGATCGCGCTATGAACGTCACAGCAAATAAGCGTACATTATCGATGCAAGTATAGTAGATAGATGTAAGTCTATCGGATATCAATCCCACGAGGATGGATGTTTGTGTTTATAGTTGTTGATGCAATAAACAAATAAAATAATATAAATTATGGTAAAGTTGTCGGAGAAATGAATAGGTAAATGCAGTAAAAGTATGAGATTTATTTGTTGAAGCAATAATGAAATTTAAGAAGTAAAGCAATAATAATGGAACGAGGTTCCTGACTTGAAAAGTTGGCAAAAAACTAAGTGTGACTCACAAGGTTTAAAATATCAGCTAATTTGTCGCTGCAAATAAACACAATGAAAATCTTACCAAACTTGACTCTCCTATTAGATATAAGACTCAAACATGCACAATAACCACACCTTCTAGTGTTGGCAATTCAACATGTTCAAGAACAAGTGGATTAAATTCCTTCAATCCCTAAGCAACTTTCGTTATCTTCCTTGTTAACTTAATTTGTCGCTGCACCTTTTAGTGACAATGAATGCAATCACACTTCCTTGGTCAAACAATTAAATCCAAAGATTAATAGTAAAGGCAAGATTGAATAGATATCATTCAGTTTTAAAATTCAAATGTACTTCCATATAACTTGTAATAACAAGAATTACCAATGTTTAAGAAAGAGAAATAACATAACAATTGGGGCATTGTATTCCTAGTCTACTCAAATTGCTCCCTTACTCTCTTCTTGTAGTGCACTTAGGATGCTCCTCATTAGGAGCAGTTCAGCCTTCTCTTCTGCGTCAGGTCGCCCTTGGGAAGTTAAGCTGCCATGGATGCAAGCTTTAAGAAAATATGGATTGAAGAAGAAAATCAAATCTAGCCGAGCAAGAAGATCCCTTCTCTCTCATTCTCTTCAGTATTTAACAACAACTTCACAGTACAGGAGACCTTCCTTTCAAATCTAGCATTCTCTAGCCGTATTAGTTGGTTATACCAACTATACAACTCACACATTTCTGGTGTGTTAACCAGACAGTTGTAAGGTGCTACTATAGTTCTGGGCGCAATTCTGGATCCTCTTATGTAACTCTAGACACATTCATGTATCGATACTTCTGGATAGGTTCTTACAGTGACATCTCTGGGTGCAATGCTAAACAGACTAATACAGCAACATCAGTAGTAAAAATATCATAAATTTAGAGGAAATTAGGTTGAGCTTCATTAAGTTAGAAAATGCAATAACTAAATTAAAAATACTAAAAATGTATGTTAAAGATGACCAAATGGGAACAAATTATACAATAAGTATGGAGAAATAAATGGTTCTTTTTAATGCTATCACACCCCCAAACTTGAGCTTTTACTTGTCCTCAAGTTAAACAAAAACTAGTACGGTTATAGCACAAATTTCATTAAGGCAATGATCATTCTAGCAACTTGAATCATCTAAAGTCCTAATGAATGAATCACATTCAAATGACAGAATATTGTGTCGACAATTCATAAGTATGAATAATTAAAAAATGCAACTTCATCAATGCTAGCATCATGCTTTGAATCGTAAATTTTTTCTACCAAAACAACATTTATTGTATAGTTATATATAGATATTTTTGCTTCTTTTCCTTTTTCTTTTTCTTTTTTATATTTGACTGAGGGATGTCGTTGTATTACTATATTCTTGTTCATGGGAAGTAACAATGGGGTACAACAAACCTCCAGGGAGTGTGTAATTGTGCCGACATACACTCTTGTAGTGACAGCCTTTGGCTAGATTACTTTTTCTAACACTTGCATTGGAGTGTTCCCCCTTGACAGTTCACAATACACCCACATTGGAGTGTCTTTTATTTATGACTATACTTATATACAAGTAGCTGTAAATGACAGATTCATTCAAGATTCAAAGAATGATATTATTCATCTATTACTAATGCACTCTAACTCATTCATCTAAGAATTGAAGATACAACATTCAATCAAATTCATCCAACTCATTCATTAACAGTTCACATGATTCAAGAATTAAGCATCAAATAAAAAAATTTAAGCATATTTTCAATAACCATGCATGCTTCATTAAACTCAAAAGGACAAATTCTTATAATATGGGTGCAATTGCATTTCCATTCTCATATACATTCCCCCCAAACTTAAATTTTGCATTGTCCCCAATGCACTGACATTAATTTACAATGACACATGAAAATGCAATGACAGTGAACATGCAGTGACATTAAAATGTAAAGACAAAAGAAATGTGGTGACAATTAAATTACAGCTACATGATATGCATGAAAACTAAAACTAAAAACTGAAATAAAAACTAACTCAATTCACTACAACTGTTGATGTGGATGCATTAAGCTTCTTCTTCAGCGCCGCTCTTCCTTGTGATGCTTCTTATCCTTGACGCGCTTCCGTTTTCTCTCTTTTGGCTTTGCCTGATCTTCGGATTGCTTCGCAGCATTGGGCTGAGCCTCAGCATCATTGACATTAACATCAAATGGGTGGATCTCTACGAGTGATTCAGTATAGACCACTATAGCTAGAGGGTTGTGATCCTTATTAATTATAGTCACAGACTCCACCTGACTCGCTTTAGGTAGCACCAAATCTTCAAATGATGCACCCATAACTATAGGTGCCGGGACAATTTCCTCAACTGAATCTACCTCGACACCTTTTCCTTCCTTTCTTTCATCCTCCTTTTCTTCCTCTGTTTCCATATGTTCTACTGGCATTTTCTCTTCATCAACAGAGGCCTCTTCCTCAGCGATAGTGGCCTTTGGACTGGCAGTAAAATCATCCTCAAATAAGCTCGTAATATTCCTTAGATAGTCCTTTACTTCCGTCGAATCAACCTCTCTTTCATCATTAAAAATATGCACCATTTATGGGGAAGCCACAGATTGGTCCTTTCCTCCGGAGTCAGCCTCCTCAGTTGAAGGCTTAGCTTCTCTAATAATCAGAGGGAAAACAAGAAATTTCAATAGAGGTGCCTTACTTATTCGTCTCAGTGTGGTCACAACGACACTATTCCATGCCCTGGTGTAGGTATAGAATAAGTTTTGAGACGTCTTTATATCTTCAATAGTGGCAACAAGTTTAATCTGCTTGATGTTGATGGAGTCCGCAATCTTCTCTACTTCCTTTACTCTACGTCGTAAAGATGGATCTCTGGATACATTGGTTCTCCGTTCTTCTATTTTTGCCTTGCCTTTTCTTTTTCTAGCCTCAACCTCCTTTACAGTGAGAGTGTCTTTCCAATGAGTCATGCACTCGATTGAGGCTTCATTAATGGGACCTTTGTTGTCCAAAATCTCCTCTTCCTCACAAGGTACCACTCCCCGTTGTTGGCATTACTGCATAATCAACGAGGGAAACACCAAAATACTAGTCTGCCTAGCAGCACAATCCGTAATTTCTTGGTGCAAAATTGCACCGATATCTATTTTTCATCCTCTAATGATCAAATGTATCAGACACATCCGATCCAAAGTTACAATCGTGCTATGGGTGGAAGGCATCAGGCGACAGTTAATAAAATGAAACCAAACCTTTTTCTGTAATGTCAGAAATCATTGGTGCATTGTGTAATTATTTGTATTGGAGGCCGTCCACGTAACTCCTTCAACACAGAGGTCTCGCACCAAAATATCAGCCTCATTCTCAGTGAGTTCCTCAAGGAATGCCATATGTTCATCCTCGTCCACAGTAATGTTGTAGTGATCAATGATGTGGGCAACATCCCAAGGTACATACCCTTCATGAACAAACACGAACTCTGACTCATTATCAGTAAGGTTCGCATAAAACTCTCACACCAGGGATGGTGAGTAGCTCCCAGGATAGCGGTAAAAAGTTTCGCATCCTATATTTACGATGGTTTTATGCACTTACTTCCCAAGATCTTGTTGCTTCGACAGTTGAAAACCTTGCTTAGGATGGTAATTTCGTTTCAATATATTCTCTTGAAAACGATCCTTGGCTGCCTTTGAAAGGAACATCACAGGTTCTTTGGATGGGTGATGCTCTGTGTAACAAACTACAGTGGTAGATGAAGATTCCGTAACATATTTTGATGGTGTCTTAGCGCCTCGAGTTCTGGCCATATTTGTTGGTAGCAAAGGTAGTAATAGAGTAGAAAAGGTGGAAACTTGAAGAAAATTTTGAATACACAGTCGGCACAAAAAGGATTGCTTTATAGGAAATGAAAAGAGTAGATGGAGAGGCATGTTTATTTATGTTGCAGAGAGAGGACAATAGGTCTGCAATCAATAAATGCGTCCACTCGGATTGCACTTTTTCAAACCGATCCAACGGTTGGGGAATAAGGGATGAAACGTCATGATTTATTTCTTAATATGCTTCGATTTTCTGGTGAGTCAGCAGATAAGATGCATCGACTAGGAGCTTTGCATGCGTCGACAAAAGAAAGAGCTTTATTCCTACAAAAATACTAAGGAAGATAAACTGAAACAAAACCTGAATAAAATAAAATTACATGGTAAAAATGTAAAGAGAGGTTATAAAAATGTGACCAAATTAATGATCTCCTTCTGTTTGTGATCATCATGGCAAATATAATGCTTTAGTCATTGTCCATTCACTTTAAATTTGTGCCCATCATATATATCTTTAATTGTGACTGTGCCATGAGGAAATGCTTCGACAACTTCAAATGGACCAGACCAACGTGAGTGCAACTTATCTGGGTGCAATTTTAGTCGAGAATTAAATAATAACACCTATTGTCTTGCAGTAAATTGTCGCTGCAAAATAATTTTGTCGTGTCATCGCTTGGTCTTTTCCTTATATATTGCATCATTTTCATGGGCATTGCGCCTAATTTCCTCAAGTTCAGTGATGTCCAACAACCTTTTCTTCCCAGCAGCATTGTAATCCATGTTCACTTGCTTGATTGCCTACATTGCTTTATGTTCCAATTCCACAGGCAAGTGACATGCTTTACCAAAGACAAGCTGATATGGCGATATCCCAAGCGGGGTTTTGTACGCTGTCCGTAATGCCCACAATGCACCATCAAGCCTAGATGACCAATCTTTCCTCGATGGATTCACCACCTTCTCGAGAATATTTTTGATTTGTTGATTGGAGACTTCAGCTTACCCATTAGTTTGTGGATGATATGTGGTCGTCATTCTAGGTGAACTCCATACTGCTTAAGTGCGGTTGCTACCTGATTACAGTGGAAGTGAGTGCCTTGGTCACTGATCAATGCCTTAGGCGTGCCAAAGCGAGTAAGGATATGCTTTTGGAAAAACTTCAGCACTGTCCTTGCATCATCTTTTGGGACTCCGCCCACTTTGATACGTAGTCAACAGCAACTAAGATATAAACATTTCCAAACGAACTTGGAAATGGTCCCATGAAGTTCATACCCCAAACGTCAAAGAGTTCAACTTCCATGATTGGTTGTTATAACATCTCATTTCATCGAGATATTGATCTGGTGCATTGATATTTATCACATTGGTGCACAAAGTTGTAGGCGTCTTTAAATAATGAAGGCCAGTAAAATCCTGACTAAAGAACCTTTGCAATAGTTCTTATACCACCAAAATGACCTCCACAAGGAGCATCGTGACAATGCTTCAGCATTGAAAGCATTTCTTCCTCTAGAACATAATGCCTAATTATATTGTCATTGCATACCTTGAATAGATATCACTCGTTCTAGTAATATTTTTCTATGTCATGAAGAAATCTTTCTTTTTTATGACCTATTGCGCCCAAAGGTAGCCTTCCACATACCATGTAATTCACCACATCCGCATACCATGGGGTTGCATCGATAACAAATAGCTTCTCGTCAGGAAATGCTTCGACAATTTGAAATGCATTTCCTTCTTTACTACCAACTTCCAGACGAGACAAATGATCTACCACTTGGTTTTTCGACCCCTTTCGATCCTTTATCTCTATATCAAACTCTTCTAGTAGTAGGATCCATTGTATCAACCTTGGTTTATCATCTTTCTTTGCAAAAAGGTATCTTAACATGGAATGATCAGTGAATATAATAACTTTTACACCGACAAGATATGAGTGAAATTTTTTGAAAGCAAAGACTACAACTAACACCTCTTTTTTTATGGTTGTGTAATTAATCTGAGCTTCTGTGAGAGTCTTGCTGGCATAATATATAACGTGAAATACTCTTTCCTTATGTTGTTCTAATACTGTACCCACTGTAAAATCACTTGCATCACACATTACTTCAAATGGTTGCGACCAATCTGGTGCAACGACAATGGATGCCTGCACGAGCTGCTTCTTTATTTGCATAAATGCATCCACACATGCATCAACAAACATGAATTTTTTATTTTGCTCCAACAACGAGCTGAGAGGTTTCGTAATTTTGGAGAAGTATCTAATAAATCTACGATAAAAACCTACGTGTCCGAGAAAACTCCGAATACCCTTTACGTTAGTTGGCAGGGGCAACTTCTCAATAATTTCAACCTTTGCTTTATCCACTTCAACGCCCTGACAGAAAATGCGATGACCTATCATAATGCCTTCTGTTGCCATGAAGTGACATTTCTCCCAATTTAGCACAAGATTTGTATCCTCACATCATTTTAAAACTCTAGCCAAGTTGTCAGCGCATTTATCAAAAGTATTTCCATAAATAGAAAAATTAGCCATAAATACCACTAATGAGTCCTCGATCATGTTTGAAAATATTGTCATCATGCACCTTCCAAATGTGGCTAGTGCATTGTAGAGACCAAACGACATTTGATGGAAGGAAAAAGTGCCAAAAGGACAAGTAAAAGTCATTATTGCTTGATCCTTTGACGTAATAGCTATCTAATTATAGCCAAGAGAACCATCGAAGAAGCAATAGTAGGCTTTTCCAGCAAGCCTGTCTAGCATTTGATCGATGAAGGGGAGTGAAAACTGATCCTTCTTTATGGCTACATTCAATCGATGATAATCCATGCACACTCACTTACCCGTAAGAATGCAAGTAGGGATTAGCTCATCCTTGTCATTACTTACCACCGTGATACCACTTTTCTTAGGGACACATTGGATTGGGCTCACCCAAGTGCTGTAAAAAATTAGGTAGATAATGCCCGCATCCAGCCACTTAATAATTTCCTTTTTAACCACCTCATTCATTTTCTCATTTAATCTCCTTTGCTGTTCAATTGATTACTTTCCTTCATCTTCCAACCGAATTTTATGCATGCAAAAAAAGGGACTAATACCTCTAATATTAGTAATACTCCAAGAAATCTCACGCTTATGCTGCTTCAATATATGGATCAATTTTTCTTCTTGAGTTGCATCTAGGGTTGTAGAGACAATAACTGACAGTGTATTATTGTTGCCAAGAAAAACATACTTCAAGTGCGTAGGCAGTGGCTTCAACTCCAAGGTAGGAGCTTCTTCAATAGATGACTTAAACATTGGAGTCATTCTATTGGTCAAATCTAAAGATTCCATTTGTCATCCATGCCTAAGCTCTATGTTATATGCTTTAGATTTGCTTTCATAGTCAACTAGAAAATCTTCATCCGATGTCGTCGCAAATTCTTCTGGAACTACTGTGCTTCGCTCATTGAATTCCTTCTCAATTAATGTGCCCAGCACATCAATATGGTGACATTCTTCTTTGTCTTTGTAGGGAATGGCCTCAAACACACTGAAAGTGACGTGTTCATCATTATGTCGCCTTGTCAATTCGCCTTTACACACGTCGATGAGAGTGTGTCTAGTGGCGAGGAATGGGCGTTCCAAAATTATGGGTACCTCTTTATATGCTTCATAGTCGAGGATAATGAAATCCTCCGTGAACACAAACTTATCTACGCGAACTAGGATGTCTTTAATTTGTCCTTGCCCTAATGATATATCTGCCAACTGTAATGTCATTGCAGAGTGGTCTTGTGTTCAAATTGGAAGCTAGTTGCCCCAACTGTGCTTCCAATGCTCAGATAGAAGATGAATTTCCCTGAACAATGGCTTCTATTCACGTTATATGTTCACACATCAAGGCTTCAAGGGCTGCTAAAGGGTCAGCTTGTGGTTGTGTGTACTATTGCTGCTGTTGTCCTTGAGCATTTAGATGTGGCATTGAAGATTGTTGTGGCTGTACACGATTGTACCGCTGCATCTGATCTTGATGTGCATGCATCTGAGGATTCTGGTTGAAATTTTACTGCTGCTGATTGTAATTCCCTTGTCAAAAATTACCTGGACTAGATGAATTTCCATAACTGAGTTTCGTTGCATTCTGACTTCCCCAAGGCTGTTGACTTCTTGCAAAACTGTTATAGTAATTACCATAAGAATTTCCATGGATGTTATTGACATAGAAAGCATTTTTCGTATGCTGTGGACAATCTTCATAACTGTAATTGTGATCGCAAATTTCACAACAAAATGTAGGGACATCAATTTGTTGAGCAACTTGAATGGGTGCAATTTCACTAATCCCCTTTATGTTCTTTATCATGTTTGCTAGCGAAGACACTTGTGCACTCAGAGCGAATATAGCATCTAATTCAATAACTCCGAATTTGCTTTGACTTGTGCAACTCTAGATAAATGTAAGTATAGTAGATAGATGTAAGTCTAATGGATGTTGATCCCATGAGGATGGATGTTTGTGTTTATAATTGTTGATGCAATAAACAAATAAAACAATATAAATTGTGGTAAAGTTGTCGGAGCAATGAATAGGTAAACGTAGTAAAAGTATGAGATTGATTTCTTGAAGCACTAATGAAAATTTTAAGACGTAAAGTAATGATAATGGAATGGGGTTCTTGACGTGAAAAGTTGGTAAAAAACTAAGTGGGACTCACAAGGTTTAAAATATTAGGTAATTTGTTGCTGCAAATAAGCATAATGAAAATATTACCAAACTTGACTCTCTTGTTAGATCTAAGAATCAAACATGCACAATAACCACACCTTCCAGTGTTGGCAATGCAAGATATTCAAGAACAAGTGGATTAAATTCCTTCAATCCCCAAGCAACTTTCGTTATCTTGCTTGTTAACTTAAATTGTCGCTGCACCTTCCAGTGACAGTGACTGTAATCACACTTCCTTGGTCGAACAATTAAATCCAAAGATTAATAGTAAAGGCAAGATTGAAATAGAATCATTCAATTCTAAAATTCAAATGTACTTCCATACAACTTGAAATAACAAGAATTATCAGCGTTTAAGAAAGAGAAATAACAGAACAACCGGGGCATTCTATTCCTAGTCTACTCAAATTGGTCCCTTACTCTCCTCTTGTAGCACACTTAGAATGCTCCTCGACAGGAGCAGTTCAGCCTTCTCTTCTACGTCAGGTCGCCCTTAGGAAGTTAAGCTATCATGGATTCAAGCTTTAAGAAAATATGGATTGAAGAAGAAAATAAAATTTGGTCGAGCAAGAAGATCCCTTCTCTCTCCTTCTCTTTATTATTTAACAGCAACTTCATAGCATAGGTGTCCTTCCTTTCAAATCTAGCATTCTCTGGCCGTACTAGTTGGTTATACCAATTGTATAACTCACACATTTCTGGTGTGTTAACCAAACAACTATCAGGTGCTACGATAGTTCTGGGCACAATTTTGGATCCTCTTATGTAGAGACAACTCTGGACACATTCATGTATCGATACTTCTGGACAAGTTCTTGTAGTGACATATCTGGGTGTAATGCTAAACAGACTAATGCAGCGACATCAGTAGTAAAAATATCATAAATTCAAAGGAAATTAGGCTGAGCTTCATTAAGTTAGAAAATGCAATAACTAAATTAAAAATACTAAAAATGTGTGCTAAAGATGACCAAATGGGAAAAAATTATACAATAAGTAGGGAGAAATCAATGGTTCTTTCTAGTGCTATCAATTTGGTTGTAAGAAAGAAAAATAAGAATGATCTACATGGAGGAAAGAAGCTAAAATTTGTACATATATAACTAATAATTTATCAAGTTGATAAGCCTCTTAACCTTCCCGTGTTAATGAATTTAAGAAAAGGAATGAAGCTAAGGATTTCTGTAATACTTCATATTTGTTCTATTTTGGTTGAGGTTGTGGATAATGGTTTAAATTGCCTTTGCATGCAAGCAAAGTATGATTCTTATGATGATGAATTATCTTCATTGGAAATTCTGAAATGGTTGTTGTGTTTGTTGACTAAGGAGGCTTATGTAACAAAGGAAAAGCTAAGTGGATGGACATGGCGACAACATCTAGGTGAGTTCTAGAACTCAGAACTTAATTGGTTGTTTGTTTACCTTCAATATCGTGTGCTAAGTAGGTTTGACGAAATGTTATGCAAATGAAGAATTGTTCTATGGTTGAATGATGCTATATCGTGATGCATATTGTGTAGATATGAAAGTACATGATTGGTCATAAGTTTAACCACGTTAAATTGATGAATTATTTGGCATAATGTGTGTCATGCATGAATAGTAGTATTGGTTGAATGCATGTGTATGAATTATGCAAAATTATGAAAGGTTATCAAAGTGTGATTGAGATGGAAGACAGTGAAGGGTATACAATATGTGATTTGGCTCCAGTAGGGCATGTAAATGCAAACCAAAATTGACAATGATCCCGACCTTTCGATAGAGCACTTATGTTGTTTGAGTTAACAAGGAGGATTGGTGAAGGTTTGGGCGGATTATACAAAAAATGAATATTATTAATATGACTTTGCGGAGGTTCGGGCTGATTGTATGGAGAATGGTGTGCACTAGTATATGAGAGCCCTTTATCGGATGTATGAATGAATGCAAGTCCATGGCTATGGCAAGATCTAAGGAGGTCTGCAAACAATTTGCGCTTATGAATCTGCCCAACTTCCCTAGGTGGCATACTCTAGTGGAGGTTCGCGAGATAAAATCGCATAAGTGAATTTATATATATATGTACGCATCTATGTGTCTGCAAATATGGGATCCGCTTGATAAATCTGCCAATAACGAGTTATCTATTTATGCGAGTCCATATATGAAAGATATAATAGTCCGTCAAGACTATCTCATATGTATGATTCTGCAAATAAGGGATTCATTCTTAAGAATCTGCCTACATGTTATCTGTTTCAAAGGGAAGACTATAAAGAATGAGTTATCTGTTATTGCGAAACAGAGAGGATGAGACGGGTCACCAAATCTGTTTACTTGATTGAGATGAGTAGACTTTCTTTGTTAAGCCGTAATGAAGTCTTCCTTATGAATCCGTCGATATGTTTCATAAAGCATGAATCTGCATACTTGGATTTGAAAAATGAATCCATGAGGATCATAATACGAATATGAGTCCTTTAGGACAAGCTACTAATAGTAGTCCACGCAATAGAGACTATTCGCCAAGATCTATCTTGTTTGATTCTCTGAAATTTTTAGTGCAAAGCATGCTATGAGAATTATCTATGGGTTATCTTTCACAAGTTCGCAAGTAAGAAGCCCCAAAGATTTCTTTTCAAGGAAATAGATGCATAAGGGTTCGCAAAGGCAACTAGTGAAAAATAGAATCCACAAAGATAATCCGCCAAGAGACCAATCGCTATTAAATCTGTATTATGGTATTACATCTATGAAATCTCGCCAGTGGAAGCTTTGTGTGTGCAAGGCTTTGTATAGTTGAACATGAAATCTTCTATTTTCAAGCCATCAGTACTAGATCAACTGCAATAAAGTAAAATGAATTGTTCTCCAAGATGCTTGAGTAAATAAGCGATGGTATCATTGAAAGTAATGTGCCAAATACAAGTGAGCCAATTCATATGATGTAAATACTACGCCAATAAAATTGATGAACCATTCTAATATATATATATATATGTATTCCAATTGAACCTTTGAATTCTATATACATCCTTTGAATTCTATATACATTCATGCATCTTAGTCAAGTAACAAGTAATTAATGTGAGTCTTTAATCTAATACATTTGTACATCCTAATTAAATAACTACTAGATTTCTTAAATTTATCCATTCTAAACACATTAATTGAATACAAACTTCAATTATATCATATTATCCAACAGCTGACTCATTGGGTTGTGACTTGCACTTATTACTGCTTTCTTCATTGTCATTTTTTACATCCTTCACCTCAATTCATTCCAACTTTGCATATATATATATATACTTAAATAGAATACCGTCCACCCACAACGAAAGTAAATAGAAGAATTGTATGTTATATATATTGTAATACGTACAAAAAGGCATACAATTATTGAATCATTTTTTTTTATAGTTTTTGCACCTTATGCCTAAGACAAAGCTTACAACAAAAAAAAGCTTTCTAGCTAGATGAACATTTTTTGAATAAAAACATAATATATTATTATTATACGGAGAGTACAAAAAAAAAATTGAGTGGGATTTCGGACTTGGTATTCGAGAAACCAAAAATTCTTCGTACAAATTTGGTTTGTTTTATTACAAATTAAATTAATTTTGTGTTTTGGCACGGCGGAGCTTGAGACGAGCCTGTTGGAGTCTGGAGTTACTTGGGGAATACGGAATGGAGTCATCATCGTTGTCGAACTCGTACTCCGTTGGGCTGGTGTCCTCTTGGGATTGACTGAACCTGGGTGAGGATTGACTGAACCTGGGTGAGGATTGATTGAACCTGGGTGAGTTGACTCGATTCATCGCTGCTGAATTCCAAGCCTTGTTCCTCGCCATCGGACTCCGTAAACCATTTGGAGATGGTGGCGGTGGAATGTTTAGACTTCGATCATCAGATTTCTACAGAAAAGGAAACATTGAAGCATTTGACATAGTTTTCATTTCAAAGCTAAGAAATGGTGGTAGGGATGGTTACCTTAGGGACGGTTTCGACATGATTGACTTGCTTGGGAACTTGATTGAGCCTTGCAGATTGGCCTGCTAAATATTGGAACATTTCGAAGAATTTAGCCAATCCCATTTCTGAGCAGTTTGACCAGTAATGCATAAACACGTGCCATGCGCGAGCTCTCAGCTCCATGATCTTTCGATCCACTTCTGTTTCATGTTTCGCCACGTATGGCCGCACGAAGGTATCGTACACAAAATTGGTTCCCTGCATCTTCCCATATATTTGTGATTTGAGTCTAAAGATTTGCACAAGGAAAAGGGGTCAATCATCAATGAAATAAAGTCGGTGACTACCTTGAATTTTGGATACCATAGGTAGATAACGAATGCAAACTTCATCTCGCCATACATGGGCAACCTTCAGTATTATTCATATATGTGTGTTATTCCTTTAAACCCTATTTGTAATGTTAAACAAAACCATAACCCTATACTGCATTTTATACCAGGAAACGAATATGTCGGTTATCCTCTCAAGGATTGTCAAAAACGCCACAAGGATCCTGCAAAGTTCATGAGTTCCACAAATCAATACTATTTTTTAAATCAAATAAAATATATTCTGATTGGGACAATGTGAAGGGTCCATATTCTGATACCAGTATTTACACCAAAATCTGAGTTCTTCAATCTCAACCCTGTTCTTCTCCACCATTTTGAAGCACTCAAATGCTGGATATGCATATCCAAAAACCAACCTGAATTTATACCATGATTACAATCTTATTCCAAAAATCAAATCAACCCAAAAATAAAAGCAATGGTCAATGACTTACAATAGCAATCTGTTCAAGAAATCACCCAACATTTTTTTATTTCTTCTTTTTTTTCTGCTATTTCCCGTGCTAATTTTCCTGGGAAATTTTTTAAATTATTATTATTCATAAAACATTGGCGAAACACAAAAGAAAATTAAAAAAAAAACCCATAATTCCAAACCTGTTTCCAAATCCGAAAAAGGATGAAGGAAAGATTAAAAAATCCAAAACCCTGCAAAAAAAAAAAAAGGAGTAGAAATGAATCAGAAAAATAAAAGAGAGGCTAGATTGTTAATTGGAAATCGAGGATACAACCTATGAAACAAACTGATGATAAAAACTAAAAGATCAGTTTGATTCTGGGGAGAAAAAAAATTGAAAGAAATGTAATAGAATTTTTTATATTGGAAATGGAATAGATAAATGGGTGGATTTATAGCATTTGATAGTAATAAGTTAGTTTCATTTGATGATAATAATAGAAGGAAAAGGACGGTTTTACCGTTTGGTAGTTATGGTTTTCCTCTTCCCGCAATATTCGCGTTTTGATGTAGAAACTCTCAAAATTTGCACATCCACGTTAATTATTATCTTTTAAAATATTATGAGTAAAATAATATATCTAACTATTTCTTAAAAAAATTAAATAAAAACAAAAAAATTATGCTATGATTGGATATTAAAATTTATTGATTTAATTATATATTATTTTAATACTAAATGAAAAAAAAAACATAGATATAGTACCAACTACTCATGAGTAAATATCCATTACTAAATTCATCACCCATTCATTAAACATAGATATAAAAATTCATATTTAAGATTAGTATTTTCTATATCTATTTTACAATTCATGTTTAAGATTTATAACTGTCTCTTCCAATAATATTATCTCTAATATTCGAATTTATATTTTTCTTAAGAGTGCAATACACCTTACGATTGCATCACCCAACAATACTTGTTGGTATATTTAAAATTAATTACTTTGCATTTCATACCAATAATATTAGTATAAATATGTCAATAATAGACTTTTATACTAGCAATCAAAAAATACGAGTAGCATTTTAGAGAGGTTAAAAGCAATTAAAAAGTACAAAAAGACCAAGAATTATGGTGCAGATTTCAATGTTGCGCACCTACATCACGATTCAACTATGCAACATCACGACGTTCTGAGGCATCTTGACTTGTTTTCTGTTGGGGATATGGTTTCACTATGTTCATAAGATTTGGAAAGCTTGGAATCCCCTCTCCAACACTATACATAGATGAATTCCTCATTCCTATTATGAGGAATTTATTATTAAAGAAAGAGATAGTAGCTCTGCACATACTATAGGCAATTGATGGTAAAGGATAAATTCTCCATTCCTGTTACGGAAGATTTATTAGATGAATTGGTAGGTGCATGATTTGTCATAATTTGATCTAGCAGATTAAATTGGTTTTCGCATTTTAGGAGCTTGAAATTAAGTATTATTATTAGCCTTTTATTAGGATTTAGTAAGTTTTAAGAAAGTTAATAAGATGTGTAAAATGTGCAAAAATGAGTCTTTTATTGACCTCATGGCCAATTGAGGCCTAAAGGTTGGCTAATCCACTTAGTGAGTGTGCAAGAAACCTCTAGAAGGCAAACCATACCAAGATTGATCGCTACGTCACGACACGAGACTAAGTATGTCGCAGCATAAAGACCAGGCTTGAAGAAACCTGAACTTGCCTTCATTGTCGCGACACAGCATAAGAGTTTCACGACAAGCCCTGGAAATTACACCAAAAGAGTACACTGCCTACCATGTTATGACACGGAGCCTGAGTGTCGCGACATCGACTCTTGGACGTGGAAAACACACTGAGTGAAGGGCGTTTTGATCTACACAATGCATCATTAAACTTGAGAACGATAACTGACCTTAGTTTGAGGAAAACGACCATCAGAAGGCTATAAATAGACCTCTTGAGCCTTCATTTTGGATAGACCATTTTCATTAGACATTTCTTTCTTCATAAATTTAGGTTTTTGGATAGATTATTTCATTTTGTTCTTGTTATTCGGAAACAAGATTTGTAGATGTGCATAAACGCTTGTGGATTTCTTCCAAACGATCTTAATAGAAATCCCAATGTTTCTTTTACTTATATTTTCAATTCAATTTTCATTTTTATTAGTTACATTGAATTTATAATGTCTCAAGAAGCCATGAGGAACTAACCCCTTTATGGGGGTGTAAACTCGAAAATATATAGGATTTTTCTATCGATTTTTATCACATTTTAACTTAAAAATTATATTAAATTCAAGTAATTATTTAATAAATTGGTAAATTTTGCTTAAATGTTAATCTTGGATATGAAATTATTTCATGCACATTGGACGACAAAAGACCATATAAATTCAGGTTATTAAATTGCTAATTTGACCCAATTAAATTATGGAAGCAAAATGGATTAGTCTTGTTGCTTAATTGGGTAACAAAACCGTCCAATTCAAGAGAAGAGAAGTCCAAATTTGGCACAAGCAAATAGCTGCCCAAGAAGGAGTTTGGGATATTTTTCAGAAATCCCTACAATTGAGAATAAATCAGAATTGAGCCATGAAAATTGTCTTTGACTTTGTTCAAGTCCTTGCTTGATTTTAGCATGATTGCATGCTTAAATCAAGTAACAACATGCACCCAAATTCCACAATACGTGGTTGGCCAAGAAAGGGAGAAAAAGGGGGGGATCCTCCATGCCATTTTTAGTAAACCGACCACTCCTCTTCACGTATAAATACAACTCTCATTTCCACTTCTCAAATCATCCCCCACTTATCCATTTCTCTCATTCTCTCTTGTTTTCTTTTCAAATGCCTATCATCCTTCCTTTCCTTTGAATTTTAGCCAGCAAAAGCCTCTTAGAGATCACCTCTGGCCAAACACTTTGAGGAGCTATTAGCAAAGGAGTGAAGCAAGGATCGAATGAGTCATCTTCAATCAGAGTCTGCACGATTAATTTGCTAGATTTGTACCTAGCATGTTGAACTACTTTTCACACTTTAGGAGCTTGAAATTAAACATTTTCCTTTTATTTCCTTAGGATTTAGTTTAGTTTTCTGTTTTCGAATAAATTGTGTAAAAGGTGCAAAATAGTGCTTTTTGTTGTCTTTAAGGCCGATTGAGGCCTAAGGGTTAGCTAACATACTTCGTGAGTGTGAAGGTGATAGTACTAGAAAGAACATATGTTTTCTCCCTACTTATTGGTTAATTTGTCCTCATTTAGTTATTTGTAGCACATATTTTAGCATTTTCAGTTTAGTAAATTGTATTTTATAACTCAAAGGACCCTAGCCTATTTATCCTTAATTTTGTTATGTTTTGGCACTGATGTCGCTACATGAGTATTTCCAGATTGCACCCAGGACTGTCACTGCACCCGACAGCTGTCAAAGGAGCTTCCAATGCGGATTAGAACAAAAATGTGTGAGTTGTCCGGTCTGGTATAACCAACTTGTACAACCAGAGGCAACTTGATTTTTATGAAAGGACACTTGTACAATTTGGAAGAATATAAATACTCACAAGGAAAGAGAAAAAAGGGGTCCTTTTTGGTGCATATTCTTCTTCAACTTACCTTTGAAGCTATGGAGACTTAAGTCTCTTACGGGTGAATCGATGTGAAAGGGATGCAAACCAGCTCTTGACGAGGAGCCCTAAGTGCGACACAAGAGGAAATTGAGAGAACAAGTCGAGATTGTCTAGGATTAGTATTCTCCACTTTTTTGTTTTCCATTTCTTTTCTAAACGCTGGTGATTACTTTTATATTTCATGTTTGTATGGAAGTACACATGATTTCTAGGTAAAATGTTATTTTATTCAACTTTCTTCTACTATTTAATCTTTGGGCTTGAATTTTTTTAGCATGGAAATGTTATGGCGATCATTGTCACTGGAAAATGAAGTGATAGTTCAAGCTAACAAGCATGATAATGGAAGTTACTTGAAGATTAGAGGGATTTAATCCACTTGTTCTTAATTGTGTTCCATTACCATCATCGGAAGGTGTGGTTGATGTGCATGTTTAAGTCTTAGGTCAAATATAAAAGTTAAGCTTGGTAAGATATTCATTGCAAATTATTGCATCGACAATGACCTATCCTTTTATACCTGTCAGCACTTAGTATTTTGTTGAAAAATCAAGTTGGGGATCCCATTTTATCATTATCATATTTCATCTTTATTTTCAAGTTATTGCTCCAACAACTATTCTCACAATTTATCTCATTTTTATCTATTATTGCACTGACATTGATAGACTAAAGACAACCATTCTCGTGGGATCGATATTCGACAGACTCATATCTGTCTATTATACTTGCATCGACAGTGTATGCTTGCACACTATTACTGTGACATTAAACAGTCGATCAAGTTTTTGCGTTGTTACCGGGGATTTCATTCATTTGATGTTTATTTTTGCTTTTGCAATTTATTTTTATTATCTAATATTTTGTTTTTACTAACTTGATTTCTTTTTGTCACTATTTTCACATTTTATTTTAGATGTTTTATTACTCGAAGCAATTTAGAGTCTATTGTTGATTTTGATCTAGAAATTGAAGGAACCGTTGGGAGGAGACTTCAAGAACAAATGAATATGACTTTACCAAGAAACAATGAAGCCATACCCATGATACTGCCACAAAATGCTGAAGACCCACCGTTGCTGCAAGACGAGCAAATACAAAATAGGACTATACTAGATTTTGTAGTACCTGTCTTGGATGACCTACAATCGGGAGTTGTTAGGCCAACAATCCAAGCTGGGAATTTTTCACTCAAGCCAGTAATGTTTCAAATGTTGAATTCTAATGGGCAATATGCGGGATTGCCACATGAAGATGCATGAGAACATCTTAAATCACTTTTATTAATTTGTGCTTCCTTTAGTTAACAAGGCGTTCCTGATAATGCTTTAAAAATGCAGTTATTTCCTTATTCCTTGCAGGGAAGAGCTCTTACTTGGTTCCTTAGGCTACCTGCCAGCTCAATTACTTCTTGGAATGCACTAGCAACATAGTTTGTTCTGTGCTTTAACTCGTCGTCAATGAATGCTCGTCTTCGAAATGATATTACAGCTTATCATCAGCTAGATGATGAGAATCTTCACATTACATTGGAATGTTATAAATCTTTGCTTCGATGTTGCCCCATGCACGACATTCAATAGGAAACACAAATTGAGATTTTCTATAATGAGTTGAATTCACAAACGAGGAATCTTGTTGACGCATCAACCAATGATCCTTTGCTGGATTGTACTTATAATGATGTTGTTAGAATTCTTGAGCAAATTGCTCAGAATGATTATCAATATTCTATTTCTAGAGCTATACAAGCAAAAGCTACTTCGGGAGTTATTGAATTGGACGTAATATCTGCACTTAGTGCTCAAGTTTTTTATTTAGCAAATATGATAAAAAAATATGAAATGGACTAGTGGTATTAGACTTATACAAGTTGCTCAACAAATTGATGTTCCTACCTTTTGTTGTAAGATTTGCGGTGACAACCATAGCTATGAAGATTTTCCACAACATGCAGAGAATGTCTTCTATGTCAGTAACATTCACAATAATTCTTATGACAACTCTTATAATAATTCTGCACGTAATCAACAGTCTTGGGGAACTTAGAATGCTGGACAAAATGTTGCGACATTCTGATATGGGAATACATCTACTCATGGCAATTATAACCCAAGACAAGGAAATTACAATCAACAACACCAGATCTACAATCAGCATACTTAGATGCACCTACAACAAAGCCAAATGCATCCACACCAGAATCAGACACAGCCATAACATTCTTCAATGCAGAATTAGCATGTTCAAGGACATCGACAACAATAGTACATGCAAGCTTCTCCTTCTGATCCGTTACCAGCTCTTGAAGCTTTAATGCGAGAGTATATTACTCGCACGGAAGCTATTATGCAAGGGAATTCATTTTCTATTCAGGTGTTAGAGGCCCAACTAGGATAACTTGCTTCAAATTTGAATACTCGACCACTGGGCATACTACCTAGTGACACTAAAAATCCCAATCCGAAAGGAAAAGAACACTTAAAAGCTATCACTCGTAGGAGTGGTAAACAAACTGGCAAGCCAACTACAGACTCTACTATAGCACCTCAAGATACTGGTGAAGTGATCCTTGGTGAGCAGGTTAAATCTGAAGAGCTTGTCGATATACCAGACAAAGAAGTTCCACAAATTGTCACTCGTATGCCTAATGTTCGACCCTCGAAAATGTCGACGTAACCAAAGGTGTCGACGTAATCGGATGTATCTCTACCTTTATCTGTTCCATAAAGATTCAGGGAGAATGAGCATGCTAAGCAGTATCAAAAGTTCCTGGACACACTGAAGCAACTTCATGTTAATATTCCTTTAATGGACGCTCTGGTGCAAATTCCTAATTTTGGGAAATTTATAAAGGAGCTCTTGTCCAAGAAGAAGAAGCTCAGTGATATTGAAACTATTGCACTCACATAAGGCTGTAGTGCTATTTTGACAAATAAGTTTCCACTCAAAATGAAAGATCCTGGGAGCTTTACTATCCCATGTTCAATTGGCAACCATTATTGGTGCAAAGCTTTATGCGACTTGGGAGCTAGCATCAACCTAATGTCATTATCTACTTTTAAAAAGTTGAGAATTGGTCACATGAAACCTACTACAGTGACATTGCAAACTAGTAGATCAATCCTTAGCTCAACCTGAAGGGCAAATCAAAGATATCTTAGTTCATGTCGATAAATTCGTTTTCCCGACTGATTTTATCATACTTGACTGCGAGGCAAACAAGGAGGTTCCCATAATCTTAGTTGACCATTTTTAGCTACTTGACGAACTCTTATTAGTGTTTACAAAGGTGAACTGACCATGAAACTTAATAATAAGCACGTTACCTTCAGTGGTTTCGAATATATTCAATGTAAGGATAAAGAAGAATGTCATATTGTTGATGTGCTAGATGACCTAATTGGAGAAGAATTCAATGACCAAAGCACACTACTTTCTAAGGAGTTTGCAATGACTTTGATGAAGAATTCTTAGTTGATTGTGATAGCATGGTTGAAGCTAATAATATTGAACTCCCGCATGGACGGCAGATTAAATCCATAGACTTAGCTAACAGAATAACTCTAATTTTCAAGCCATCTATTGAAGAAGCTCCTAATCTAGAATTGAAACCACTACCTGCTCATCTTAAATATGTCTTTCTTGGTAATAACAATACTCTTCCAGTTATTTTCTACGCAACACTAGATGTGACTCAAGAAGAGAAATTGGTCCATATTCTTAAGCAATGTAAACAAGCTATTGCTTGGAGTATTGTTGATATTCGAGGCATCAGTCCATCTTTTTGCATGCACAAGATCAAGTTAGAAGATGAAAGCCAGCAATTGATTGGGCAACAAAGAAGATTAAATGAGAAGATGAAGGAAGTTGTTAAGAAGGAAATTATAAAATGGTTTGATGTTGGAATATTTACCCTATTTTTAATAGCAATTAGGTAAGTTTAGTGCAATTCGTACCTAAAAAGAGTGACATCACAATGGTTAGCAACGATAAAGATGAGTTAATTCCTACACGCATTCCTACGGGATGGCGAGTCTATATGGATTACTACAAACTTAATGCTGCGACAAGGAAGAACCATTCCCACTTCCTTTCATTGGCCAAATGTTGGATAGGCTTGCTAGAAGGGCTTATTATTTCTTTTTAGATGGCTACTCTATCTACAATCAAATTGCTATTGCGCCGGAGGATCAGGCGAAAATAACTTTCAACTGCTCATTTGGTAGTTTTGCATTTCATCGTATGCCTTTCGGTCTTTGCAACGCACCAGCTACATTTCAAAGGTGCTTGATGGCAATATTCTTGGATATGATTGAAGATTCTTTAAAGGTTTTTATGGATGATTTCTCAATCTATGGGAATGATTTTAATCATTGCGCTGAGAATTTGGATAAAGTATTGAAGCGGTGTAAAGACACACATCTTGTCCTAAATTGGGAAAAATGCCATTTCATGACAACTAAATGCATTGTGTTAGGCCATCGCATTTATAGGCAAGGCATTAAAGTAGACAAATCTAAAGTGGAAATCATTGAGAAATTACCTTCACCGACAAATGTGAAAGGCATTCGCAGTTTTCTAGGGTATGCAGGGTTTTATTCGAAGATTCATTAGAGATTTTTCAAAAATTGTGAAGCCCTTATGTTCATTACTGAAACAAAATGAAAAATTCCTCTTTGACGATGCATGTTTGGATGCATTCATTCAAATAAAGAAGCAGCTAGTAAATTCACCTATTGTCGTTACATCAGATTAGTCTCAACATTTTGAAGTTATGTGCGATGCAAGCGACTTTATTGTGGGTGCTGTTCTAGGACAACACAAAGGAAAAATATTTCACGTCATCTATTATGCTAGCAAAACTCTTACAGAGGCTCAAATCAATTATACCACTACAGAGAAAGAATTGTTAGCTGTAATATTTACTTTCGACAAGTTTCGTTCATATCTTGTCGGCGCAAAGGTTACTGTATTTACTGATCACTCGGTGTTGAGATAGCTTTTTGCAAAGAACGATGCAAAACAATGACTGATATGCTAGATCTTACTGTTGCAAGAATTTGACATCTAGATAAAAGACCACAGGGGTTTAGAGAATCAAGTTGTAGACCATCTGTCTCGATTGGAAGTTGGTTGCGAAGATAGAAACATACTTCAAATTGTCGACATATTCCCATATGAAAAGTTATTTGCTGTAGATGCAACCCTTTGGTATGCGAATTTGGTTATTACTAGTGTGTGGAAAACTTCGATTGGGAATCACAGGCCATAAAAAAGAAAGATTTCTTTGTGAAGTAGCAAAATACCATTAGAACGAGTCGTATTTATTCAAGATATGTAATGACAACATCATTCGGTGTTGTGTTCCGGAAGAGGATATGTTTTCGATCCTGAAGCACTGTCATGATGCTCCTTGTAGAGGCTATTTCAGTGGCATGAGATCTACTGCTAAGGTTATCTAATCAGGATTCTACTGGCCTTCACTATTCAAGGACGCCTACAATTTTGAGAATCAATGCTATAGGTGTCAGTGCACTGGTTCTATATCTCAACGTAATGAAATGTTGCAGCAGCTGATTATGGAGGTTGAATTGTTCGATGTTTAGGGTATGGATTTTATGGGACCATTTCCAAGTTCATTTGGAAATCATTATATTTTAATAGCTATTGACTACGTTTCAAAGTGGGTTGAAGTTGTTGCAGTCCCAAAGGATGATGCAAGGACAGTATTGAAAATTTTTCACAAGCATATACTCACTCGCTTTGGTACACCAAAGGCTTTGATCAGTAATCAGGGTACACACTTTCATTGCAACCAAGTGGCAACCGCACTGAGGAGATATGGAGTTAATCATAGAATGGATACTACTTATCATCTGCAAACCAATGAACAAGCCGAAGTATCCAATCGACAAATTGAGAACATTCTTGAGAAGGTTGTGAACCCTTCAAGGAAAGATTGGTCTTCTAGACTTGATGATGCTTTATGGGCATTGCGGACAACATACAAAGCTCCATTAGGGATGTTGCCGTATCAGTTGGTTTTTGGGAAAGCATGTCACTTGCCAGTTGAACTAGAGCACAAAGTAATATGGGCAATTAAGCAAGTGAACATGCTATGAAGCTGCTGGAAAAGAAGGTTGTTGGATATCACTGAAATAAAGGAGATTAGGTGAAATGCCTATGAAAACGCTACAATTTACAAGGAAAAGACCAAATGATGACATGATAGAATTATTTTGCAGCGACAATTTATCGTTGGTCAACAAGTTTTATTATTGAATTCTATACTGAAATTGCACCCGGGTAAATTGTGCTCACGTTGGTATGGACCTTTTGGAAGTTGTCGAAGTATTTCCTCATGGTGCGGTCATAATAAGAGACTGACATGATGGACACCAGTTCAAAGTGAATGGACAGCGGTTGAAACATTATTTTGGGAATATTGATCAACAGCAGGTAGAGACCATTAAATTGGTCTAAAATTTTTAATTTTATTAAATTTATTATTATTTTATTTTATTTTTATTTTTGTTCAAGTTTGTTACTTCTTGTTTTTGCAGAATAATTATGTACCATTGTTAACGCACTTGGACTTTATTGTCAATGCAATTCGTACAACTGTACTACCACTTATGACTCATCAAGAATGAGAGCATATCAAGGATTTCAGACCCCACCGTTTGATCAAAAGTTACCTAACCGTCGGATTTGTTTGAACAGGCATAATTTTCATTGGATGCATTTATTCCCGCCAGCTTTATGTCCCTTCACTTAATCACAAAAAAAATCACGCCTTTCCATCTTCTTCTTTCACTCACTATAAACCCTCTCCACTGTGACGACTGTAACAAATACAAAGCAGACATTTTTATTCACTTTCTTTTCCAAAGATCATACCTTTACAACTTAAACCTTCTTTACTCACAAAAATATGACAAGAACTAGAGGATCAATCAAGAAAGCCACCAAATCTGTTGAAGAACACTCGTCCTCTGTAACTGTAGTTCGTGAATCGGAACCCTCCATCCCAACGGAGAAAAAAGAGCCGGTGACCTTTTTAACGAAAGCGGCCAAGGATCGATTTCAAGACAACATTTTGAAGCAAAAATTCCACCCAGAACAAGTCATTCTCCTTTTGCAACAGCAAGACTTGGCTAGCAAATCTACAAAACCATCTCAAAGCTAAAGTGGGTGGCTTTCTGCACTCATCCTGGAAGCTTTTCTCCTTCATTGGTACGTGAGTTTTACGCTAACCTTTATGACCATGAGTTAGAGTTCATCTTTGTTCGAGAAAGGTTAATCCCTTGGGATGCTAAAAAAATCAATGAGCTGTGCAACACTAAAGTAGATTTGGATGAACACTTCAATTTCATTGAGGATATCATAGATGATAAAAGAGACCTATTGGCGAAGTACTTACTTATTTGTCGAAGGAGCAGTGTGAAGGGGTTAACATCAGAAGAATTATACATTGCACCGATGCTTCCTGACACTACAAAGCAAGATATGGTTTCATTTTGTTAATTGTAGGCTAAAGCCATCTACTCACAACACCACAGTCAACCTCGATAGAATGTGCATTGTCAAGGGCAGATAGATTGATGTCGGTGCAATAATCCACCAGGAAATTGTTGACTGCGCCGCAAGGCAAACTAAAATTTCGGTTTTCCCATCATTGGTGATTCTATTATGCTAACAGAAGGGGATCGTGCTCCGTGATGAGGAAGAAGTTCTACATAATAAGGGCCCTATTAATGAAGCTTCTATTGAAAGAATGACTCGTGGTAAAGACACGCTGACAGTGAAGGAAGCAGAGATAAGCAAAACAAGGAAGGGCAAAGTCAAGGTAGAAAGTAAAGGAATGAACCTTATTGCAGAGACAACCTTGCTACACAAAATGAAGGATATCGAGAAGTTGGTCAATTCCATTAGCAATAAACAGATCATGCTTGCCTCTACAATAGAGGATATGGACAGATCACAAAATTTATTCAAAGCTTATACCAAGGCCTAAAGCAATTCTATTGTAGCCGCATTACGGTAGTTGAGCCCAACCCCACTCCTAGAATTTCTAGTGTTTCCACCAATCATCCAAGATTATGAACTATCATCAGAAGATGCTGACTTAGGGGATCGAGATAGATCGGTGACATCCCCTCCCATTGTGCATGTCTTTGATTATGAGAAAGAAGAGGAATTAAGGGACGTTGGGGAGTGCCTGTGAAGGATTAATAGCCTGTTCGAGGATAACTTCATTGCTGATCAAAAGGAACCCGCTGTTGAGGAGGAAGTTACTGTTGGAGAGGAGGAAGTCCTTGTTAAAGATGTGAACGAAAAGGTCGAATAAGAAGATGCCAAGGAAGAAAATGCTGAGAATGAAGATGCTGAAAAGAATCTATTGAGAACACTATTACTGCAACCGAGATTGTGGGTGTAACTACTGATAAATTGGAGCGATATGAAGCAAGATCGACGAAAGTTGTAGAGGAATTTAGTGAGGAGCACTACAACTCTTTGGTGATAGTGGTCTACACTGGACCACTCAAGGTGATCCCTCCTACACAGAAGCAGCTGATGTTGCCGGGGCAAAGCCGAAAACTGTGGAGCGATCCGAGGACTATGCGAAGCGCAAAAAAAAAGAGAAAGCGCTCTAAAGATAAAAAGCGTAGGAAGGAGGAGAAAAAGAGGAGGAAGAAGAAGCATCATGCGGCGACATCTATGGCTGAGAAAACTAAGTTTATTTTAAGTATTTAGCTGTAGTTTTCATGCATTGCATGTAGTTGTAATTTTTTTTTGTTAGTGTACATTGTCGTTGCATTTTTATTGTCATTGCATTTTAATATTAGTGCATTGGGGACAATGCAAACTTTTTGATTGGGGGAATGCATATGGGGTTTGGAAATGCACCCACATTTCAATTTTTTTTAGTTAATGAAGCATGCAAGGTTTATTTTTGGTTAATGCAAATGTGTTTGAAAATTTTTGTTACATTCGATGCTTAATTCTTGAATCATGTGAATTATCAATGAATAACTTGGATAAATTTGATTGAATGTTGCATCTTTAATTATTGGATGAATGATTTAGGTTGCATTAGTAATGGATGACTAGTAGCATTCCTTGAATATTTAATGAATTAGCCTTTTACAGCTGCTCTTATATATTTATATAGTTATAAACAAGAGACACTCCAATGTGGGAGTATTGTGATCTGTTAAAGAGGGAACACTCCAATGTAAGCGTTAGAAAAATGAATCTGGCTAGAGGCTATCGCTGCATGAGTATGTGTCGGAGCAATTACATACTCTCTGGGGGTTTGTTGCACTCCGTCGTTACTTCTCAGGAACAAGAGTACAGTAATATAACAATATCCCTTATTCATAAATTAATAATAAAAAAAGAGAAGAAAAAGAAAAAGAAAGAAGAGATAAATATTTATGACCTTCCTAGATACTTAGTATTGTACAATAAATGTTGTATTGGTAAATAAGATTTAGGATTTGATGCATGATGCTGACTTTGATGAAGTTGCAATCTTATTCATTTATACTTATGTATTGTCGATGCGATATTCTGTCATCTGAATGTGACTCATTCATTAGGAGTTTAAGTGATTCAAGTTGCTAGAATGATCAATTGCCTTAGTGAATTCTTGTGTAACCTTGCTAGTTTTTGTTTTACATGAGGACAAGTAAAAACTCAAGTTTGGGGGCGTGATAGTACTAGAAAGAACATATGTTTTCTTTCTACTTATTGGTTAATTTGTCCCTATTTAGTTATTTGTAGCACATATTTTAGCATTTTCAGTTTAGTAAATTACATTTTATAACTCAATGGACCTTAGCCTATTTATCCTTAATTTTGTCATGTTTTGACACTGTCAAAGGAGCTTCCAATGCGGATTAGAACAAAAATGTGTGAGCTATCTAGTTTGGTATAACCAACTTGTATGATCAAAGGCAACTTGATTTTTATGAAAGGACACCTATAAAATTTTGAAGAATATAAATACTCACAAGGAAAGAGAAAAAGGGGGTCCTTTTTGGTGCATATTCTTCTTCAACCTACCTTTGAAGCTTTTCGGCTATGGAGATTTAAGTCTCTCACGAGTGAATCGATGTGAAAGGGATGTAGATCAGCTTTTGAAAAGGAGCCCTAAGTTTGACACAAGAGGAAATTGAGAGATCAAGTCGAGATTGTCTAGGAATAGTATTCTCCACTTGTTTCTTTTCCTTGTCTTTTCTAAACGCTAGTGATTACTTTTATATTTCATGTTTGTATGGAAGTACACATGATTTCTAGGTAAAATGTTATTTTATTCAACTTTTCTTCTACTGTTTAATCTTGGGGCTTGAATGTTTTTTAGCATGAAAATGTTATAGCGATCACTGTCGCTGGAAAGTTCAGCGACAGTTCAAGCTAACAAGTATGAGAGTAGAAGTTGCTTGAGGATTAGAGGGATTTAATCCACTTGTTCTTAATTGTGTTCCATTACCATCATCGGAAGGTGTGGTTAATGCGCATGTTTAAATGTTAGGTCAAATATAGAAGTTAAGCTTGGTAAGATATTCATTGCAAATTATTGCATCGACAATCAGCTATCCTTTTATACCTTGTGAGCACTTAGTATTCTATTGTAAAATCACATTGGGGATCCCATTTTATAATTATCATATTTCATCTTTATTTTCATGTTATTGCTCCGAAAACTATTCTCACAATATATCTCATTTTTTTATCTATTATTGCACTAGCATTGATAGATTAAAGGCAACCATCCTCATGAGATCTATATCTGACGGACTCATATCTGTCTACTATACTTGCATCGACAGTGTACGCTTGCCAAATATTATTGTGACGTTAAACGGCAGATCAAAAGGATTCCTTTAAGAGTCAAATAAGTAAGAAGTTGATCACTTTGTCACGACACAGACTGCTCTACATCGCAACAAAGGGACCAGACTTGAAAAATATCGAAGCTGACTTCGTTGTCGTAACATACATTACCTATGTCTTGACAATGCCTGTACGATTACCCAGAATGGAGTGGATTGACCTCTTTGTCGCGACACTGCTCCTGTGTGTCATGACATCCGCTCCTAAAATCGAGTGAAGGGCATTTTAGTCTTTATAATTCCACTTAAACATGAGGAAGGTCAGCTAACCTAGGGTTGAGGAAAACGACCGTCCAAGGCTATAAATAGGACCTTTAGCACTAGGGTTTTACACACCTTTTAGCTTTAGTTGCGATTTTATTTATTATTTTCTTTACCATTTTGGAAACAATATTTGTAACTTTGCATAAAAGATTGTGGAATTATTTCCCAAAAAATTGCTATACAATTCAAGTTTCTTTTGCTTCATTGATTCAATTTTATGTTAAATTCTATTATTGTTTTTATGATGCTTGAAGAAACCATGAGGAACTAATCCTATTATGGGGGATTAGGGAGTGAAAGTATGATTATTTAATTATTGTATACAGGGATTTTCAATCGGATCAACTATTAGGGAAATGAAAAACGTGAAACAAACACTAGGTCTTACAACCCCAAAAAGTCATCTAGGTGAGAATGAGCAGAAAATAAGTATTACCTATTCATGAACACCTTTACCCCAAACTAGTTTAGACTATGACATCTAGCAATTAGTAGTCTCCATTGACTCGTTATGTTGGTGGAAGATTAGAAGATCTTGCTAGGGTAGCGACTAGTTGATTGAAGCAAAATCCCCAAACCCGATGGTTGAAGAATCCATACTGAAGTAACCTAATCTTCCAAAATCTATTTATCAAATTTCCTATATCTTTCCCCTTGCTTTATTTTATTTTAAGCTTCTCAAATCACAACTCTTTTATTTTATTTCGTACTATAAACCCTAAAAATAGTACTAATTACGTCTTTTCCTGTCAGAGATCTAAATCACTACCTCTTTGCCTCTTTTAGGTACGATCCTCAAAATACTACCAATTTTTCATTGTAACAATCTATATTACAACTTGACTCGTATACTTGCAAAAACCCTAAAATACATATTAAACGAGAGTACGTTCGGATGCGATCAAGTTGTTGGCGCTGTTGCAAGGGGGCAACACTTTTAGTGATTTTTGTTTTTGCATTATTATTTGAATAATTAGGAAATTTTTAGACTATAGTTACGGATTAACAAATACTAACAAATTTTTTTTTTTTCAGGTTAATTACTCTTATCCAACCTTCTCACATAATTTTCATGCCATGGATAACTATTATTACATGTGTTGAGATGAGGAGTATAATTATGATGATGACATTTATGAAGATGGATAATATGAATATTGGGTGATCCAAGAAAATTAGAGGTTATTGATGCTTAAGTTAAGTCAACTTTGAGGAGTAATCCCGATCTTCGACTGACATAGTAACTAATCTTTTGAAATATTACATGTAGAACCCGAACGAAAAGAACGGGAACAAGAGGGAAGCCATGTGTTGAATAGAACAAAGAAACCTCTGAAGAATTTGTGGGCCAGACCATCGAGCATATTAACAAGTTGACATTTGAAGAGGCATTTGAACATAATTTGAAAATTGAAAATTAACCTCAATCCAATGGGAAGTGATCCCTTTAGATACAAGTGATGGTCTCCACCTACCGAGCGTATATCTTGAATTAATCACCGATAGGGACAGACACACAGAAGAAATATTGACGATTAAAGACTTTGTGGTTTAAGAACTAGGTTTCGAATGGGAAATGACCATAATGTACAATATCTTTATGTTAAAATAGAGCCCTAAAGAAATCAAGAATACTGAAATTTTCCATACACTTCAGATAACCGATGAGATCTACATTTCTGAGCCAGCACCTCAGTCTTTGAATGTTAAAATAATTATGTCCTCACAGATGAAAGAAATAAGTTCATGAAGAATCCAATCCTTGCGATGGTTTCATGAACCATCATTCGTAGGGATATGTGATGTCGGTTGTGAATAGAAGGAAATAGCCATAGTAATACCCATGCAATTAAGAGAAAATCCATTTAAAGATCCGTTCTTACTGAACGAAGTAATTGAACAACTATTAGGGCACCATGATCGGGCTTACAATTTCTGTAAGTGGCCCAATAATGAAAGTAGCCACAAGATCAAGTGGTGGCCTAAATTTATACTCTTCATCGAAAAATATGACCGAAGAAAGGAAATGGCGATGAGAAATGGAGGACGAAAAGGAAAATTTAGAGAAAGAGATAAACACCAAAGGATAGCCTGGCATGACGACTGTTGGACTAACAACGACAGAACAAACTATTCCAAAATGCCAGAATGCACACTGACTGCTTTGCGAAACAATTCTGGAAAACTAATAAGTATTTTTTTTTACTTATATATATATATATATATATATATATTAACATACTAAATTCGTTATGTTTTCATTTTAGGTTAACTTAGGCAAAACTAACGTGTTTGTCGCGACGTAGTTTGCCTATGTCGCGACAAAGCAACCAATATACCTTAAAGTCCATTGATGACGCGACACACGCTCATGATGTTATGACAAAGGAGTCACACTATATTCTTTGCACAAAATTTCGATATTGATTAGTATGTTGCGACATGAGGGAGTCTACATCGCGAACAAATGGATACTGAAGAGTCTGTCGTGACAAATAGTACCTACGTTAACCTATATATACTAACCTTAAACTAAACCTACCATACTTCCTATAAATACCCCCCTTTGCAACTCATTTTCATCACTCAATTCATCCACACATCTATTCTCTTCTCTCTCAACGTTCTCTCTAGTTTTCGTCTCATTCCCTTCTTTCCTTTGCCAATTTCCCCCTCTTAAGAAAGAGTTTTTCTTCAGCCTTCGAGTAGCATTATTTGAGTGTTCATCATAAACCTCGATTTGACAAGAACGAGAAGAAACGAAGAGGAACGTGCTAGTAGCTTTAGAAAACTACTTGATTTGTTTCTTGTCCCTTTTCTCTTTTAATTTCTTGTTGTTGTTTTGATGAATACTATTTATTTTGCTATTTTTTATTTAATTAAAATGACTTAATTTTATTTATTGTTGGATTGATTGTGTTAATTGCTTAATTTATTAAAAATCATGTTTGTGTTGTTATAGGCCTTGTTGTTTTGTTTAATTAAATAAAATATTGTTTATGTTAAACTTACATTACATTTGAGAGATAACTAATGGATTAATCATTAACTGTATTGAAATTATGATTAATGGACATAGTATTTAATTTATGCATGTTTAATATTCTAAGGTAGCTAAATGTTAAATTAGCGACGGTATTAAACAGTACATTAGCCTTGCATAACTTATAGGATTTTTGTGATTAAATTGCTTTAGTATAAAGTAATGTTGTTACTTCACTTGATCCTTTACTTGCTTATTAAATTAATTAATTGTTTGAATTAACATAGGAATATGTTAAGAGATTATTTAATTAAATAAGTATGTATCTTCATTAGTTAACAAAATACCAAGTTACCGTGAATTAATTCTAGTTGTCGGACGATTCTAAAATTTAGACTCTGGGGGTCCTGATCTGCTTCTGCTTAGAAATCCAGGATAGATTGCTCCGCGAGCTTCATTTTCTTTGAGTTTATTCGATGGTGGCATAGAGAAAGTCCTGATGATATTCTTCTTTCCCGACTCTCGAAACCTCTTTTCTCTCTGTCTCTTACTATTGCAGATTTCTTCCATCTTTTGAGCTCGGTCTGCTAGAACCACAAATGGTCAAATTTCAGAACCGCCTACCATCATTTTGATCTCATCATTCAGTTCATCTTCAAAATGAACGCACATTGCCTCATCTGTCAGTACGATCTCCCGAGAATACATACTTAGTTGCACAAATTCTCATTCATACCCTACAACTATTTTGCTTCCCTGTCTCAATTTTAAAAATTCCTTCTTCTTTTTATCTAGGTACCGTTTGCTTAACATATTTCTTTTTGAACTCTGTTTGAAAGAATTCCCAGGTAACTTAATTTTTAGGCATCACTGCTACAATCATTATCCACCAGTTGTATGCCTCGTCTTTCAGTAATGAGGCAGCACTCCTCACATAATCTTCTAGAGGACAAGCCATCTCATTTAAGACTTTTAGTGTGTTTTCCAACCAGTATTAAGCTTTAGAGGGATCATCTTCTACGCTTCCTAGGAAGCCTTCAGCTCTGTACATTCTAACCCTGTCCGTCGGTATGTAACGCCTCTGTTCCACCATTGGAGGAGGTGGAGGCCTAATTGGAGGTGCTACTGGTCAAGCAGTTAGCTGCGAACAGGGGTGGAGGAGGTGGTGCCGTCGAATTGTTTCTCATAAACTCCAAAAACCACTTTCCCATTAATCCATGGAACATGTTCTTTGCTTCGCTTTCTGTCATCGGTAAGATCGAGGCACTGTGACTAGTCCTGAAATCATCAGCTGGGACATTGTTGTTTACCTCGTTAGTTTCATCTCTTTCCGAGTCAAGCATTCTGTGATTATCTGCAAAAAACTATGGTTAGATCGGATCCATCCATATATACTATCATAGGCTCATATGACATGTACTTCTAAATCATTAAACACAATAAATATAATCTAAGAAATGACTAAATCGAAAGCTTTGATACGACTAAATGTAACACTTGAAACTCGAAAACCATCGTCGGTTAAGGCCTCAGTGTCACTCTTTTCATTAATCACTATTCTTCTTTTAAATCATGTCATTTAATCTCATATTATCAAAGAAATTAAACCATTACATCAGAAATTAACAATTAGTTACAACTACTATTCAACAAGGGCAAAAAGTTCATTTTTGAGATCTTTGGAGACTTTTACTGGTACTTACTGGACAAGAATCGATAGTTGTCAAATTAGTAACCAGTTTAGGAATAGTGCAATTTTTTGCCGATACAAGTATCAATTCAACAGAAACAAGTCTCACTTCTACCGATGCAAGTCTTACTTTACCAACACAAAAAACTCCAAAGAGCTAAGAAGTCTAACCCTACAATTTCTATTGATAAAAGTTTCCCAACTACCGATACCTTAGTAAGTAGAACTATTGATACTTCAGTTGGTACTATCGATACATTACAAGTTAGAATATAACCTCTCTCCTACCCTGCACTTCTACTGATACATGTATGGGATCTACCGAAACAAGTATACAAGATTCAAATAATTATGCTTAAACTCAAGTTCATCAACCATTCATCATTTCATAACTTCAAAATTCAACACGATAATACATAAAAAATAGTTCAAGGCATTTCATACATCTTATAGCGTGTGTAGATCACATTGGACTAACTGAGAAACTTGTTAAACATTTATCTAAAATTCATAACATGAAACTTAAATAGTTTATACAAAAAGTATGAAATGATTTCATCCTAGTTGCAATAAAATTGAGTGTTGTAAAAACTACCGAACGAGCTCTCGAGATAGTGTGATGTATTCAAGATGGTCCGATCTTCAAGTCGCAAAATGGAATTTACAAAACAACAACAATTTCACTAGTAAGCTTCATAGCTTAATAAGTTCGCAAGGTACATCAATTTACCGAATAACATGTAGTGAACAAATCTATAATTTTGTCAAGCCAATGCAGGTCTATACTTTAGTGTTCGTTATTCATTTTACTCCCTATTGACCCAAAGGTCATGCCTGTGACCAGTATATGATGTTACTCATAACCATCGATACGGTATAACTATTCCCTACGATGTTGTTCACACCAAGCTGACGAGAATATGCAATCAAGCATAAATCTCAGCCATTGTAAGGCCTATAATCCATTCTTGGATTCTATTCACCTTATAGTGACTCATGATATAGTAAAGAATCTGCAACAAATGTAGGACCTCGATCATCGGACCGTTAACTTTGGCACAAGGCCGATAACTTTTCTTCTGTCGTTTCCATCTTTCATACCTTCAAGTTGTCGCTCCAATCATCAACAACCATACAAAAGACAGTTATAGGCAGTTACAAGTAAGAATTAAACATTATGAACCTACCGGACTGGATTGCAGTTATGGTTGGGCTTGAGGGATTATTCTGCTAATTTCCATTTCCCGTGATTGGTGGGACGATCGTAGTCTACATCCAAAAATCATCCAATTTCTCACATTAAATCACACCATCAAGCCATTTAACACAATTTGATCCTTTTAGGAAAATTAGGATTTTACCCTTAACCTTTTACTTTTATTCAATTTAGTCCTTAAGCATAAAACATGCAAATTAACCATTTTCTATTCAAACAACCACAACGAACATCAAAGGAGGTATTCCTCACACTCTCCAAATAACTATTTCATTCCAAGCACATGTAATTTCATCATTTTTGCGTTTTAGTCCTTAGACCCTAATTTTTTTTCCAAAATTACTTTACAAAATAAATGAATCTATTTACCAAGCATACAAATCTATCCATATCTTTCAAGAATAAGCATATTCAATAATGGCATGTTTTATAACATTTGAAAAATTCACAAATTAATCCTTAGATTAGCTAGATTAAGTTAACATGGACTCAAAAACAAAAAAAAATTACTAAAAAGGGGCATCGTTTGCTTACCCAAATTAAGGCTCAAAGTTTTGAACTCCAAACCCTAGTTTCCTAGTTCTTGCCGTGGAATAAGAAGATGAAAAAGATGAGAATTTCCCATGATAAAGCACCCACTAAAATCAAATTTTCTTAATGGCACCCTAGTTTCCTAGTTCTTTTGTTCTAAATTTTCACGTAAGTACTTAATGACAAAAGGGTAAATTTTAAGACTTTCTTAATTAACTTTGTTAATCACTTGTTTAGCTTTAATTATTCATATTCACTTCTAATATTTCCCATGATAAAGCACCCACTAAAATCAATTAGGGTAATTTGATCATTTAGTCCTTCTAACTTATCAACTTTACTTTTGTACCTTTTACGATTTAGTCCTTTCTACTCAATTCACTATCTAGACATTAAAATTTCTTATCCAAATTTTTAATGCAATGATAATGATATCATAAATATAAAAATAAATAAATTTTAGCTCGACTCGTCGGAGTTGTGGTCCCGAAACCACTGTTTCTGACACTACTGAAAACAGGGTTGTTACAAACTCGATAACCACCTTAAACTGAGTACTATTTATTGTTTCACATTGTTTAAATTTGGGGAAAAGGGTGAACAAATAGGTGTATTGGTAAGTTTGGAAAATTACCTAACTTTCATGAAATAATTTAAGACAATTTAATTGTTATATGTTTTAATTGGGTTACTTTTTCGATTTTGTCTATAACAAGCTAAAGGTTCTCTTTATTTTCATAAGCATCAAGCCTAATTGTTTGTAGAACTTTGGAATGTTATTTTCCATGGTAAAATTTAAATTACTTAGTGGATTAGGAATCATACTTGAGGGCAAGCACGGGCTAAGTAGGGGGAATATGATAACGCTTAAAAATAACATACTTTTAGGTATTAATTATATATATTTTATGAGTATGATTCTATTAATTTGGGCTGTTAGTGATCTTTTTATTTCGTAAGGACTAAATTGAAGAAAAAGGAAGAATTAGGGCAAAAAACATTATTTTGGAAAAGAAAGAGAGAAGTTGTGAAAGGGTGGAAGACTTGAAGAGAGTTTTTATGGGACAAAATAACTTGATTTAATTTAATTTAATTTAATTTTTATTATGATTAATTTTTATTGTTTATATTTAATTCATATTTATATTTTTAGCATTATCTTTTAGAGTTTAAATTGGATCCAATTAGGGGATTAATGTTTAGATTTAATTCTAATTATCTTTTAGAATTTAGATTGGATTCAACTAGGGATTTCTATGTACTATAAATATGGGATGGAGTGATTGAATTATTCACTTCCCATTTACTTTAAAAATCCTCCATCTATCAAATACCCTAGTTTCAATAATAATAAGTGATAAAAGTAACATATTTTAATCCCATTCTTTATGCATTTTGATGTAAATTAGTGAATTTTATGCTCCTAATCCTTTAAATTCATGTTTTTATACTTAGGAGAGCATTTAGGAGAAAAAGAAGAAAAAACCGAGCGAAAACCCAGTGAAAACCCAAAGATTTGCTCAAGGAATAGGTGACACACGGGCTGTACCCATGCCACACGATCTGGACACACGACTGTGTGAGCCACATAGGCTGACACATGGGCGTGTGCTAGGGCATGTGAATTTCATGATCTGCACTCCAAACCGCGCAAAAAATGCAATTTTTAGTGTTTCTAGGCATTTTAAGACTTATATATATGAGGTATGAGAAGAGGGGAGTAAGCCGTACGAGATTATTCAAGAAAACAACTGAAGAAACACCATAGAAGCTGTCTTTGAAGCAGATTTCCACGAAGATTGAAGATCTCTTTCTAATTTCTTTTGATTTTATTATGTGTTTTTCTTCATCTTGCGGTTATACTATCTTTGAGATGTTTTCCTTCGTTAGCATGAACTAAATTCCTAAATACCTAGGGGAGATGAATTCTATGATAAATTTTGTCGTTTGATTTTTGATTTTACGCAACAAATACTTAGATTTTGTTCTCAATTGTGTGTGCTTAATTCTTGATTTAGTATTTTTGGGATATTAATTCTTGTTTGATATGCTTAATTTAGAGGAGGAATAGACCCTGTTTAAGAGTAGATCTAGCATAATTGAGTGGAGTTGCATGCAATCCTAGAAATAGGACGACATAAATCTACCAAATTAGAGTAAAATCTAATAAGGGAATCCATAGATCAAATTGATGCGACAATAGAGGTTTTAATTAGAAAGAAATTTCAATTAATCAACCTAGAGTTAGTTGCTCTTATGCTTGAATAGAGGTATTAGTGTAATTTAGGGATTTTTTGGGATCAAAATACTAAGTGAATAAATTGCTTAATTCAGAATGATAATGGCAGATGAAATCTAGTTGGAGTCTTTCTTATGTATTGTTTTGCTTCTTGGTATTAAACAATTGTTATTTCTTGATTTATTCTTTGTCATCATCTTGGTTTATTAATTTATTTTTAAAACAATCACTCCATTCAATCGGTTAAATAATAGGAAGCCAACTACTACTAGTACTTTTAGTCCTCCTGGGAACGATATCTGTGCTCACCGTAACTATACTATTAATTGATAGGTGTTATTGCCTTAGTCATATTTTTAGTTAGTTTCGATTGCATCAAATAAAAAGCTCTAATTTTATTATCTTGTGTTCTCTCCCAAAAACATGAGCAACTAAAAACCCTTCTAGCCAAAGGTTATCAAATGTTCTTCTAAAGTTCATGAGGCTTAGAACCCACTCTTAATTCTTCTCGCCTGAGTATTCATCAATTATCTAAATTATAGGATCAATGCTTTCGTCCAAAATCTCTACAAAAGTAATCTTTTCATCTTATGCAAAGACGACCGCTTTATGTGTTTTAAGGAGATTGCACATTTGGTTCGCTAACTTACTATGTTAGAGGTCACCGAGCCAAAGAGACAAAATGATGTAGCATTCATCGTTGGGAAAAGATGATCTAGTGTAAGACGGTCCTATTGGAGCGACGGCTGGCTAGAGTTAGGTTCCTCTAAAGTCAAAATTTTATTTGGAGCTAGTGGTCGTAGGGGTCCTCTTCCACTATAAATTATTGGGATTAGGTAAAAGGATGTGGAGTCTCTTTACGACTATTTAGAGCGATTTAAAAAGTTGTGTGCAAGTTACCCACAACATGGGATAACAGAGCAGTCTCTTCTACAATATTTCTATGAGGGCCTAAAATGTATGGAGATTAATATGATAAATGCCACTGGTGGAGGAGCATTAGTTAATATGACTCCTCAACAAGTAAGGCACTTGATATCCACAATGGTCGTAAACACTCAGCAATTTCGAACCAATCTTGACCTACTCGAAGGGTTCACAAGCTAAGTATTTCAAATTTAGAAGATAAAGTTGACATACTTACTAATCTCATGAGCTCTTTTTTTTTACAGTAAAAACAGGAACAACCCAACTATGTGAAATTTACGCGGAACCTGAACATACAGCTGATGCACGCCATAGTTTATATTACGATACTATGGCCCATTCAGATGTTGTGGGAAACTTTCCTTGACCACCCCAAAGACGATATGATCCTTAAGGAAATACATACAACCCAAGGTGGAAAGACCACCATAACTTAAGCTATGGGGTGAATCACGTTATAACCAGCCATACCAAAATCGGCTCTCACAAAAAACGCAAAATTCAGGTACTTCACTAGAAGCCATGGTAAATAAATTAGCAGCTAATATGCTTGATTTTCAACAGAAAACAGAGGCATCTATAATAGAGTTAGCCACGTCAATTGAGAAATTAAGCGAATAGGGTAGGCTATCATCACAAACAGAACCTAACCTAAGACAAAACACGAATGCAATGATGTTACGAAGTGGAAGAGTACTAGAACCAAATCCTGGTATAATTCTTGTTCAAGATTCTGCCCAAGAAAAGTAGCAAAGCGAGGAACAGGTCCGGTCGAAACCTTCGTTGCCCATAATTCAACCTCCATTTGCAGGACAATTGAACTATCATCGAAGAGGTAAAGAGGAAAAATAGATCCTCGAAACATTTAGAAATGTCGAGATCAACATACTGTTGTTGGATGCCATAAAACAAATCCTGCGATATGCCAAGTTCTTTAAAGAGCTTTGCACCAACAATCGAAAATTGACTAGAAATGAAAAGTTATATGTTGGTGAGAATGTATTTGCGGTGTTGCAGCAAAGAATGCCAGCAAAATGTAAAGATAGGGGCATGTTTGCAATACCATGCAAAATAGGCCACTCAAGAATTAAAAAAGATATGTAACTAAATCTAAACATTAATACCCTCATAAGGATTCACTTTTCTGCTCTAAGTGTTTGGGTTCAAGAATCGCTCAAGCCAGAACTAATCAAAACATTACCATAAGCTTGTAACTAAATCCAATCTTTACTACTAAAAATCGAACATGATGCAAAAATCAAGGGGTCTTTAAATAGGGTTGTAGCGGGGCTTAGGTAAGGTAGGGAAAAAGGAAAAAAATGTGTGGTAAAATGCCAAGACAAAAGATGCAAAATATTGAAGTTTAAGCAACCATGTTTTTTCTCTTTTACTCCGTTTTATCTTTTTTTTCGAACCTTTTGCGATTTTTCCTTTTTTTTTGCTATTCGTATGAATAGTTTTCTCTTTTTTTTTGTTGCTATTCTTTCTTTATTCGAACTCCTTTCTTTGCACATTTTTCTTATTATTTTTTTCGTGGAACAAATCTTCTTTTGTCTCGACAAGGGTATGAAAATAGGAAAAGGCTCAGGCTTTGTAAATGGGGTGAAAACAAAGAATGGAAATAGGCTTAAAAGTGGCCAACTAGGGGAAATGAGTAGGAAGCCAATTTTGGGTAGAGAAGTGGTTAATCCTAAGTGCCCTCATCATATTAAAGCATCATATTCAAGCATGTAGTCTTGACATGTATTACGTTACAAGTTCTAGAATGTTGAGAATTAGTTCGGCACACTCAATGAAATAAAGAGCAAGAAAGAAAGTATATGCTCGTAAGGCTCAAATACTCACATGAAAAGGTGTAACATGTACTAAGTCAAGCAACATGTCAATTAACAAATTTATGGAATGTCAAGTAAAATTATATCGAAAATCACTAGTCATGCCCATTATTTATCATGCATCCTAAATTCCAACAAAAGCAAGATCACAAGTCATAAGGAAATCAAAGAGATAAAGTGAAACATAGGATAAACAACAAGAAATTTCAACATATTACAATTAAGAAAAACTCAATTTCAACCAATCGAATAAGCAAGATAAAAATTTGATGCAAATTCTAACCCCCTCACTTAAATCATATTGTCCCAATATGTAAATGAAAGAACAAGAGAGGGAATAGAGATAATCCCCATGTTTAGTTACGTCTGCGGCCACATCGAGATGTGCCCGGGCGAAGGTAAGACAGAATCTCCGCAAGGTTGGTTTCAATGGAGTCATGTTGACTGTGCACTTTGTGGATCTCAGCATGGACGTTCGATTGGGAGTTCTCTACTGGTGTCGGTTGAGGTACTGTCCTCCGAAGGAATACACGTTGATTACGAGCTGTAATGGTATTGGGCAGAAGGATATAGGGTGCATCGGGGGTGTCGGCTAGAAGTCCTATTGTGTCCAAACATCGTGCATTTAAAGCATCCATCGCAAAAGCATATGTAAATTACGTAGTGTCAAATGTCAATGGAAAAAGACGAGATGCAAAGTAAGTAATATAAGGCCCGAGAATGAGTGGGCGATCGGAGCACACAACACGCTTGAAAGCGCGCGCGAACTAAAAGCCCAGATTTACCTTAACACCTGTTTGCATACACCATAAAAAGAATAGTTCAACCTTACTTAAGCATGATGTAGTATCGTTACGTCCGGAGTAGTTGTATGCTAGAAATCGATGAATGTAGTGAAGCGCGGGGTCATGTATGTGCCATCCTTTCGTCGTACGGGCATTAAATGTTCCACTCGTCGAGCTAGTGAGTCCCTCATAAGCAAGGTCGAAATCTTAATTAAAGTAGTTAAATAACTAGGATTCTTGATGTCTGACATGAATCCCATAGAAAAATTGAAATCTGTAACCGACATACAAAAGTACTGTCCCAACAACCGAAAAGAAATAACATCAGGCGAATTTACGGTAACAACTCGATTTGCAGAAATGTAAATGTAGCATAAAATTCAAAAACTAGCTCATAGTATGTGCTATATCTAATCTCAAAGTATAAGGTCTAGCCAATGACATCTTTATGCGTGCGCAACACTATCACCAAGTCATCTTCCTCTTCTTTTGACAACTTATTTGAGATAATTACCGGCAAAGTTTATTTTTCTCCCAAAAACGTATATTTTAAGTATTCCGATAATTGCTTCAAGTCGATTTGAGGGGCTTGCAAAATGGAAGGTAAAATTTTAGAGTTTGAGGGATTAACGCATGAATCAGAATCAACTAAAATTTTTTTCTCAAACCCCCTAATATCGCATTGCTTTGTAAACATCAAATTTAACAACCTTACCATCAAATTCTATTGTAAGAATTCAGCTTCTTACATCTATTTTTGTATATGCTGTATTAAGAAAGGGATGACCGAGAAGGATTTCTGAAGAAGTGTTTGATCGATCGTTTTCCATGTCGATGACATAAAAATCTGTCGAAAAAATAAGTTCGTTTACCTTTACCAAAACATTCTGAAGGAGTCCTTCTGGGTATATCACGGATCGATCAGCCAGTTGTATTATCACTTTCGTATCCTTCAAAGGCTTAGCTAAGAGTGAGTTGTACAAAGAAAGAGACATACATTTATGGAAGCACCTAAATCACATATTACACGTTTAATTCCAATCTTACCGATTTTGCAAGGAATAGCAAACATACATTTGTCCTTCAGCTTTGGTGGAAGCTTTCATTGGAAAACGGTCGAGATGTGCTCTCCCAAATTCACTTTCTCTATTTCGGTAAGTCACCTTTTATTTGTGCATAGATCTTTTAGGAACTTGGCATACCTTGGTACCTTCTTGATTACTTCAAGAAGTGAAATATTAATTTTTACTTTCCGAAATATATCTAAAATTTCCCTTTCTTCGGCTTGCTTATCTCGTTTTACCAACCTCGATGGAAAAGGAGCCGAAACGTCATAGGGAGAGGGAGTGGAAGATGATGTGGGCACACCTTGTATGGTAGGAGATGATACTTTCTCTTTATCTTTCTTTTGGGTGCCTTCCTCCATGGTCTTAGGTGCAACAACGGTACCGCTTCGAAGAGTCATGGCGCTAACATTTTCTTTCGGATTTGACTCTGTTTGAGAAGGAAATTTCCCTTGGGACTCGAGTCATCCTATTGTCTAAACCAGTTGGCTTATTTGCTTATCTATTTCTTATAGACGAACCTCAGTTCTATTCTGGAATTTTTCTTGGGACAAAGCTAACCTTTCAATAATGGATTCCAATGAAGACTTTGACGGTTGATAAGGCTGAGGATGAGAAGGCCTCGGTTGATAGGCTTGATTTGATCTTTGATTTTGCCCCTAACTCAAGTTCAGATGGTCCCTACACCCGGGAGTGTAAGTGTTGGCGTGAGGGTTGTAAAGTCTTTAGGGAGGGCTTGGAAAATTCCCCACTGCATTAACTTGGGTTTCGGTATCATCTTGTAACATTGGGTAGCTATTCGTTGGACAAATAATGAAGGATGATTTTCTAGCTTACCCCAAGGGGGTATTTATAGTTGTCCAAAAACCTAAAAATAATAAAAGTTAATTCTAGAAAATATTTAAATTAAATCATAAAACAAAAGATAATTTCTAATTTTGAATTTAAAATGCAGCTGATCCACTCGTCCAACCTTGCTGACTAGACCTTTTAGAAGCTGTTGACTGGACCTTCTAGAAGCTGCTGACTGGACGGCACGTTAGACTCTCATGCCCAAAGTCATGCCCACTAGTCCAGCCTTAATTCCAGAAATAAAACTGCAAAACTTTGCCTTCTAAGTGCAATTTCTAGAATTAAAGTTCTGCATAGAAAACGCACAAAAACATCCAATTCAGCAACATGAACTAATTATTAAGGAGTAATTAAGGATAAAATATTAATCAAATCAAACACTTATCAGTATGATTTAGGAGCCTCTATAAATATAATGCCTTTTTCTATTTATGAATCACTTAACATGGGTTTTTTTAAAAGAAAACCGGTGTTATAATCCAATTGGCGGATAGGTCTATTGTGCATCCCGAAGGAATCGTTGAGGACGTATTGGTGAAAGTCAACGAACTTATCTTTCCTGCAGATTATTATGTGGTGAAAATGGAAGATAATAACACTACTAGGTCTTCGGACATCTTGTTGGGGCAATCTTTCCTTAGTACCGCAAGTACTAAGATTGACGTGCGTAGTGGAACCCTTACGATGGAGTTTGACGGGGAGATGAAGTTTAATGTTTACGATGCTATTAGTCACCCTAGTGAAATTTTGAACGTAAATCGTGTTGACATAATTGAATCCGTAGTAGAAGAAACTTTTGAGTCACTTCATGAAAGTAAACTTAAAACATTGTTCGATGATAATTTTGATTCCAAACCTATTTGCAAATTTGTTGATAAATTATTACCCCTTATGAGCACTAAACTTCTACCTTCTGTTGTGTAGACACCAAATTTCCAAGCCAATACGATAAAAAAAATTCAATTGAAATGACCCTAATACTAGTTTAGACGTCAAGCTAGCAACTTTAAACAAGTGCTTGTTGGGAGGCAACCCAATTTTATTTTTATTTTTATTTTTTTAGTTTTAGTTTTTTCTTGCATGTTAATAAATTTCTTACTTTCCAAAAAAATCGAGGATCGCCCGAGTATTCATCAATTCTTTGAATTACAGGATCAACGCTTCTGTCTAGAATCCCTACAAAAGTAATCTTTCATCTTATGCAAAGATGACCGCTTTGTGTGTTTTGAGGAGATTACATTGTTGGTTCGCTAACTTACTGTGTCAAAGGTTGCTAAGCCAAAGAGACAAAATGGCGTGACATTCGTCGTTGGGAAAGGATGATCTAGTGTAAGACGGTCCCATTAGAGTGACGATTGGCTAGAGTCAGGTTCCTCTAAAGTCAAATTTATATTTTGAGCTGGTGGTCGTAGGCGTCCTCTTCCACTATAACTTGCTTATTCGGGCACGAGAAGAACCATCTAAAGGCTATGATTGAACCGAGGAAGAATCAAGATAATCGGAGGCTGGATCTCTCGATATTTATAAAACCTTTCTTCCTTCGACTCAATTTATTTTTGTGCAATTTATTTTATTTCGACACCTCAATTTTCTATTTCTTATAATTCTATCTTTTTTATTTTCTCCAGATCTAACACTTTTCCTAGGCAAGATTTCGCCCAGGATCTCGAGACAAGATTCTTTACGACACTCCAGTCCCTGAGTATTGAACACTACATCCCTTACTGTTACTTTTTTAAAATTTTCGGAATAGGTTATATTTGGTGTTCCCGACAACACATCAATAGCTTACAAGACGTGATGTGCTCGAAATTGTTTTTTTGTCATTATTTTCATTATTGTTCCGAAAGCTTCATTATAGTGTGTCGTTAAATTTAAGTCGAGTTAAATTAATTTTAGTTGTATGAAAATTAAATGGTTCTAGAGACGCCATTATTTAATACACTATTATTTTATACAGGCCATTATTTTTAATTTTATAGCAATGGAATTCGATAACCACCTCAAATCGAGTACTATATATTGTTTGACATTTTTTAAATCGAAACAAATATCAATATTATAAACATTAAGTTCATTGCAATAATGTGGAACTAGAATTTTTGGTGTGGTGAGAAATTGAAACAATATCGATTCCTTGAAAGTTTTTATACAATTTAAATTCAAATTTCATTTAACGAAAAAAAACCTTGACCTCTCTTAGTTATGAAAAGACACATATTATGCCTAGAAATATCCTTCGAAGGATATGCACTATAATTTGAAATAGTTTGTTGCCCGTATACTAGTTGGTTTCATTTTTTGTTTTCAGTACTTCAATGCTAGTCTGTTAGTTATGACTTCTTCTTTTTGGGAGAAGAGGGCCAATATTTAAATCCTTAATGAAATTTATTTATCGACTCAAAGTATTAACTTGATTTTCTTATTGTTCGTTCTTTAGATTACTTTTCTTTAGCATGATCGAGCATTTCCCTCCAAAATGTGTTTGAGACCTGCGTCCTACATTCTAACTATAAAAAATTGTCAAATTTACATAAAAAAAATAAAACCTATCCATAATTTGGGCAATGCGAGAGTGTTGTAGAAATGTAAAATCATTTGTTGTTTCCAATTTAACTCTATAAGAGAATTTGTCGTTGGACAAGTTCCATTAGTTATTTCACTCAAAGCTACCGTCCTTAGTTTAGTAAATTTGGGTAACAACGCATTCACCAAAAAAGTCAAAGTCGAACAAAGAATACAATAATCGAATTGTAGTCCCATGATAAAGAGAGACATTGGCTTATTTCCAAAGCAAGAAATATTTGGGATGAATTAATTTTGAATTTCAATCATTTAGCTGTCATTTTCCTTTTTAAAACGTGATAAGTGTGATAAAAAAGTTTTTAACAAAAAAAAGATTTTATGATTTTACGCTTCACATAATTATTTCAACATTGTGGCACATACATATCACTAGTAGAGAAATCTAGTATAGCTCATTCAATTTGGAGATACACATGTATTTTTAACCTTCACCATGACTAGAACATATATAACTACAAAAAGTTAGAAAAATAGGATGACACACATAACAAATATGTGTGCCCGTAATGCAAATGTTACGTTGCTTTATTCATATGATATTTCCTCCATAATATGGTGCCAGTTTTTGATTTGTAGTGGAAGTAATATTACATTCCTAGTTTCAATGCAAAAACACAATTACGACAAAACCATCTTTATTGAACCTTATTTTTGTTATCCATTTAATTCAATTTAAGAATAGGAAAAACGAAGCATAGATGTGTGTGTTTAAATTAATATGTAGATTTGTGTTAATTAAAATTAGTACTAATTAAACTGAAACATTAAATGTTTTATTTTGTTGCAACGCATTCTAGTTCCATGTGGTCATAACACTTCCTATAAATGTAGATTTTTCCCCTGCTAATCTTTTTCAAAATTAATTTTACGTACCAAATTCAATTAGTAACATCAAATTCACACAATATGGCAAGCGTTAATGTTTTTTCCATCCTAGTGGTTTTATTCTTAACTTGCATGGCAGTAATGGCTACGAAGGAGAACGACCAGATTATTAAGTAAAATAATTGTGAAACTAAAATGGGTAGGCCTTGTGTTCAAGAAGCTTTCACTAGTATTTTCAATATAGGGACTATTTCTAACAAGTGTTGCAGTGAGCTGGTTGCGTTGGGAAAAGTTTGCCATGTAGCATTAGTAAAGAAGACTCTCGAGAATCCTCTATTCAAAGAACTAAACCTAACGACAATTATAGCGAAGAGCAACGAAACATGGAACAACTGCATTGCATTGATCGATTCACCATCTCTTTCTGGTTCATGATATAGGATCGCTTCAACTAGCAATAGGTTAGAAAATGTGATGTACTCCAAATTGTTCTTTTGTCTTTATTTACAATATTTTTCCATAAGCTTCATTATAGTGTGTCGTTAAATTTAAGTCGAGTTAAATTAATTTTTATTATATGAAAATTAAATGGTTCTAGAGAAGCCATTACTTAATACACTATGATTTTATACAAGCCATTATTTTTAATTTTCTAGCATTGGAACTCGATAACCATCTGAAATCGACTACTACATATTGTTTCACATTGTTTAAATTAAAACAAATATTAATATTATAAAATTTAATTTCATTGCAATAATGTGGAATTGGAATTTTTGTTGTGGTGAGAAATTGAAACAATATCGATTCTTTGAAAGTTTTTATATAATTTAAATTCAAATTTCCTTTAACGAAGAAAAAACCTTGACCTCTCTTAGTTATGAAAAGACACATATCGTGCCAAGAAATATCCTTCAAAGGACATGCACTATAATTTATAATAGTTCATTGCCCGTATACTAGTTGGTTTCATTTTCTGTTTTCAGTACTTCGATGATAGTCCGTTAATTATGACTTCTTCTTTTTTGGAGAAGAGGGCCAATATTTAAATCCTTGATGAAATTTATTTATCGACTCAAAGTCTTAACTTGATTTCCTTATTCTTCGTTATTTAGATTACTTTTCTTTAGCATGATCGGGCATTTCCCTCCATATGTGTCTGAGACATGTGTCCTACAGTCTAACTATAAAACATATCAAATTTACATAAAAAAAATAAAACCTATCCATAATTTGGGTATTGCCAATGAGAGTGTTGTAGAAATGTAAAATCATTTGTTGTTTCCAATTTAACTCTATATGAGAATTTGTCGTTGGACAAGTTCCATTAGTTATTTCACTCAAACCTACCGTCCCTAGTTTTGTAAACGTGGAGATTCAAGTGTTTTTTTAACCTTCACCATGACTAGAACATATACAACTACAAAAAGTTAGAAAAATAGGATGACACACATAACGAATATGTGTGCCTGTAATGCAAGTGCTGACTTTGTTTTATTCATATGATATTTCTTCCATATTATGGTGCTAGTTTTGGTTTGTAGTGGATGTAATAGTACATTCCTAGTTTTAATGCAAAAACACAATTACGACATAACCATCTTTATTTAACCTTATTTTTGTTATCCATTTAATGCAATTTAAGAATAGGAAAAAGGAAGCATAGATGTGTGTGTTTGAATTAATGTGTAGATTTGTGCTAATTAAACTGAAACATTAGTGTTAATTAAAATTAATGTTAATTAAACTAAAACATTAAATGTTTTATTTTGTTGCAACGCATTGTAGTTCCATGTGGTCATAACACTTCCTGTAAATGCATGTTTTTTCCCTACTAATCTTGTTCAAAATTAATTTTAGAAACCAAATTCAATTGGTAACATTAAATTCACACAATATAGCAAGAGCTAATGTTTTTTTGTCCTAGTGGCTTTATTCTTAACTTGCATGGCAATAATGGCTATGAAGAAGAATGACCAGATTATTAAGGAAAATAACTCTGAAACTAAAATGGGTTGGCCCTGTGTTCAAGAAGCTTTAACGAGTATTTTCAAGATAGGAAATATTTCTAACAAGTGTTACAGTTAACTTGTTGCGTTGGGAGAGTTTGCCACGCAGCATTAGTAAAGAGGACTCTTGAGAATCCTTTATTCTAAAAACTAAACCCAACGACAATTATAGCGAAGAGCAACAAAACATGGAAACATGGAACAACTACATTGCATTGACCGATTCACTACCTTCATCTGCGTAATGATATAGGATTTCTTCAACTAACAATAGGTTACAAGGCGTGATGTTCTTGAAATTGTTCTTTTGTCTTTATTTTCAATAGTTTTTCGGAAGCTTTATTATAGTGTGTCGTTAAATTTAAGTCGAGTTAAATTTATTTTATTTGTACGAAAATTAAATGGTTCTAGAGAAGCCATTACTTAATATACTATGATTTTACAGAGAACATTATTTTTAATTTTATAGCATTGGAACTCGATAACCATCTCAAATTGAGTACTATATATTGTTTCACATTATTTAAATTGAAACAAATATCAATATTATAAACATTAAGTTCATTGCAGTAATGTGGAATTGGAATTTTTAGTGTGGTGAGAAATTGAAACAATATCGATTCCTTGAAAGTTTTTGTGCAATTTAAATTCAAATTTCCTTTAACAAAAAAAAGCCTTTACCTCTCTTAGTTATGAAAAGACATATCGTGCACTATAATTTGTAATAGTTCATTGCTCGTATACCGCTTGGTTTCATATACCGTTTTCAATACTTTGATGCTAATTCGTTAGTTATGACATATTCTTCTTTTTAGGAGAAGAGGGCCAATATTTTTTTGGAAGCTTTATTATAGTGTGTCGTTAAAATTAAGTCGAGTTAAATTAATTTTAGTTGTATGAAAATTAAATGGTTCTAGAGAAGCTATTACTTAATACACTATGATTTTATACAAGCCATTATTTTTAATTTTATAGCATTGGAATTCGATAACCATCTCAAATCGAGTACTATATATTGTTTCAGATTGTTTAAATTGAAACAAATATCAATATTATAAACTTTAAGTTCATTGCAATAATGTGGAATTGGAATTTTTGGTGTGTGAGAAATTGAAACAATATTGATTCCTTGAAAGTTTTTATACAATTTAAATTCAAATTTCCTTTATCGAAAAAAAACTTGACCTCTCTTAGTTATGAAAAGACACATATAGTGCCAAGAAATATCCTTCGAAGGACATGCACTATAATTTGTAATAGTTCGTTGCTTGTTGGTTTCATTTTCTGTTTTCAGTACTTCGATTCTAGTCCGTTAGTTATGACTTCTTCTTCTTTTTGGGAGAAGTGGGCCAATATTTAAATCCTTGTACTTTCACGAGTACTTTTCTTTAGCATGATCGGGCATTTTCCTCCTTATGTGTCTGAGACATGCGTCCTTGATCGCACTCTGAATATCACAACAATTGTGCAAGTGAACACTTGTCGATGTAAGTATAGTTGATAGGTTTAAAACTATCATATATTGATCCCACAGAGATGGCTTTTTGTGTCTATAATTGTTGATTCAAATGCAATTAAACTAAGAGAAACTATATGAATAATGTCAACACAATTAAAATAAGGAGTGCAGAAATAAATGAACTTAATTGTTAGTCTTGCCAAACTGTAATAAAATATGTCGAAGCAAATTGATAAGAAATGTAGAGAAACTTGAAGATAATTTTTCGATGCAATTTAAGCAAATTGAAGAAGTAAGAACAATGAAAATAGAATGGGGGATCCCTGACTTGACAAATTGACAACTTCTAAATGTGAACACAAGGTGAATAATAGATAAATTGTCACCACAATTTAGCTTAATGAGATCTTACCAATTTTTACTTCACCATTTATCAAAGACCCAAATACACATATTAAACACACCTTCCAGTGTTGGCAATGCTTTGCATTCAAGAACAAGTGGTCAAAATTCCTTCGTTCCCCAAGCAACTTCCGTTGTCTTGCTTGTTAATTTAATTTGTCACTGCACTTTCCAGTGTCAGTAACTGCAATAGCACTTCCGTGTTCAAGTAATTAAATCCTAAGATAAACAAACAAGAGAAGATTGAATAGAAATCATATTAGATCTAAAATTAAAAGGTACTTTCATACACATTTAACTTCAATAGAATTTATCAACGTTTAAGAGGAAATAAAGAACAAGTTGAAGCATTCTATTCCTAGCCTACTAGAACTCTTCCCTAATGCTCCTCTTGTGTTGCACTTAGGAATACTCCTCGTTAGGAGTAGGAATTGCCTTTTCGTTACAGTCAATTCACCCTCCAAGAACCTAAGCTGCCATGGAAGCAAACTTAGAGAAAAAATAAAAACTTGAATTAATTTTTGGTCACTAGCTTTTCCCTTTTTTCTCTTCTTTTCTTTATCAATATTTATGTTCAATGCCAATTACAGGTGTCCTTCTCCTTCAGATCTGACTTCCTTACAGCTGTACAAGTTAGTTAATCCAGCTATATATTCATGCATATCTGGTGCATCCAGCAAGCAGTTAAATGTTGTCATGACATTTCTGGACGCAAATTTATATTTTAATTCACTACGACAACTTTGATATTCTCAAGCACTGGTACTTCTGGATATATTCATGCAGCGACAAGTTTGGATGCAATTCTAGATTCTAAATTGCGGTGACAACCTTGGACATCTTCCTCTGTTGATCTTTTGGGACAGATTCCTGCATTAATATCTTTAGATGCAAAATTGAACACTAAATGTGGTGACATTAGTAGCAAAAGTAGGAGAAAATTAAAGAAAATTAAGCCAAACATCACTGACTTAGAAAATGCAATTACTAAATATAAAATACTAAAAATATATGCTAAACATAATATAATGGGAACAAATTATACTTTAAACAAGGAGGAATTAATGGTCTTTTCTAATGCTATTAGTCCTACATTCTAACTATAAAAAAATATCAAATTTACATAAAAAAATAAAACCTATCCATAATTTGGGCAATGCCTGCGAGAGTGTTGTAGAAATGTAAAATCATTTGTTGTTTCCAATTTAATTCTATAAGAGAATTTGTCGTTGGACAAGTTCCATTAGTTATTTCACTCAAAGCTGTTGTCCCTAGTTTAGTATATTTGGGTAACAACGCGTTCACCAGAAAACTCAAAGTCAAAAAAGAATACAATAATTGAATTGTAGTCCCATGATAAAAAGAAACATTGGCTAATTTCCAAACCAGGAAATATTTGGGATGAATTAATTTTGAATTTCAATCATTTAGTTGTCATTTTCCTTTTTAAAACGTGATAAGTTTGATAGAAACTTTTTAACAACAAAAAGATTTTATTATTTTACGCTTCGCATAATTATTTCAACATGTGCATTATTAACCGTCACCATGACTATAACATATACAACTACAAAAAGTTAGAAAAATAGGACGACACACATAATGAATATGTGTGCCTGTAATGCAAGTGCTCACGTTGCTTTAATCATATGATATTTCCTCCATATTTTGTAGCTAGTTTTTGGTTTGTAGTGGATGTAATAGTATATTCCTAGTTTCAATGCATAAACACAATTACGACATAACCATGTTTATTGAACCTTATTTTTGTTATCCATTTAATGCAATTTAAGAATAGGAAAAAGGAAGCATAGATGTGTGTGTTTGAATTAATATGTAGATTTGTGTTAATTAATATTAATGCTAATAAAACTGTAACATTAAATGTTCTATTCTGTTGCAACGCATTCTAGTTCCATGTGGTCATAACAATTCATAAAAATGAAGTTTTTTCCCTTGTTAATCTGGTTCGAATTTAATTTTACGAACCAAATTCAAGTAGTAACACCAAATTCACACAATATGGCAAGCCTTCATGTTTATTCCATTCTAGTGGTTTTATTCTTAACTTGCGTGGCAGTAATGGCTACAAAGGAGAACAACTAGATTATTAAGAAAATAATTGTGAAATAAAAATGGGATGGCCATGTGTTCAAGAAGCTTTCACGAGCATTTTCGAGACAGGGAGTATTTGTAACAAGTGTTGCAACGAACTTGTTTCGTTGGGAAGCTTTCCCGAGCATTTTCGAGACAGGGAGTATTTGTAACAAGTGTTGTAACGAACTTGTTTCGTTGGGAAAAGTTTGCCACGCAGCATTAGTAAAGAGGACACTTGAGAATCCTCTATTTAGAGAACTAAACCCAATGACAATTATTGCGAAGAGCATCGAAACGTGGAACAACTGCATTGCATTGATCGATTCACCATCTCCATCTGCTTAATGTTATAGGATTGCTTCAACTAACAATAGGTTACAAGACGTGATGTGCTCAAAATTGTTCTTTGTCTTTATTTTCAATATTGTCTCAAAAGCTTCATTATAGTGTGTTGTTAAATTTAAGTCGAGTTAAAGTAATTTTAGTTGTATGAAAATTAAATTGTTCTAGAGAAGCCATTGCTTAATACACTATGATTTTATACAGGCCGTTATTTTTAATTTTATAACATTGGAATTCGATAACCACCTCAAATCGAGTACTATATACTGTTTCACACTGTTTAAATTGAGACAAATATCAATATTATAAACGTTAAGTTCATTGTAATAATGTGGAACTGAAATTTTGGTTTGGTGAGAAATTGAAACAATATCGATTCCTTGAAAGTTTTTATACATTTTAAATTCAAATTTCCTTTAACGAAAAAAAAACCTTGACTTCTCTTAGTTATGAAAAGACACATATCGTGCCAAGAAATATCCTTCGAAGGACATTGATCGTGGTATGAACGTCACAACAATTTGTGCAAGCGAACACTATTGATGCAAGTATAATAGATAGATGTAAGTCTATCGGATATCAATCCCACAGGGATGGTTGTTTGTGTTTATAGTTGTCAATGCAATGAAAATTTAAAACTAGAGAGATTGTGATGTTAAGTGTCAAAGCAATAAAATAAGAAATGCAGTAAAAGAATGAGATTAATTTTTTGAAGCAATATTGAAAAAATTAAGTAAAGCAATGATACTAAAATGGGGCTTCTTAAGTTGAAGACTTGGCATAAAGCTAAATTTAATCACAAGGTTAATAACAGATAAATTGTCGCTACAAATAAGCACAATGAAATCTTACAAACTTTAACTTCCCTGATTATCAAGGACTTAAATAATCACACTAATCACACCTTCTAGTGTTGGCAATGCAATAAACTCAAGAACAAGTGGATTGAATTCTTTCGATCCTCAAGCAACTTCCATTGTCTTGCTTGTTAATTTAATTTGTCACTACACTTTCCTGTGACAATGACTGCAATCACACTTCCATGGTCGAACAATTAAATCCAAAGATAAATAATAAAGGAAAGATTAAAATAGATATCATTCAGATTTGAAATGAAATTGTACTTCCATACAACTCAAATTATCAAAACTTATCAACATTAAGCAAGAGAAATAACAAAAAAAATTGAAGTAGCCTATTCCTAGTTTACTTGAATCAGTCTCTTACACTCCCCTTGGATCGTTCTTAGGATGCTCCTCGTCAGGAGTAGGACTGCCTTCTCGTCAACGTCAGGTTGCCCTCACGAATTTAAGCTGCCATGGATGCAAGCTTGAAAAGAATATTAAAGAAGAAATTTAATTTGCCAAAAAGCCAAGAAGAATCCCCTTTCTCTCTCCTTCTCTTCAATATTCAATAGCAATTTCACAGTACATGTGTCCTACCTTCTAGATCTAACATCCTCTAGCTGTACAAGTTAGTTATACCAGCTGTACAACTGACACATTTCTGGTGTGTTAACCAGATAGCTGTCAGGTGCAGCGACAGTTCTAGGCGCAAATTTGGATCCTTTTATGCAGCGACAACTCTGGACACCTTCATGCATTGATTTTGGATAGGTTCCTGTAGTGACATTTTTGGGCGCAATACTAAATAGACTAATGCAGTGACATCAGTAGTAAAAACATGATAAATTTAAAGGAAATTAGGCTAAGCTTCATTAAGTTAGAAAATGTAATAACTAAGTTAAAAATACTAAAAAAGTATGCTAAAGATGATCAAATGGGAACAATTTATACTATAAGTAAGGAGAAATAAATGGTTCTTTCCAATGCTATCACACCCTCAAACTTGAGTTTTTACTTGTCCTCAAGTAAACAAAAACTAGCAAGGCTATAGTAAAAAAAATTATCAAGGCAATGACCATTCTAGCAATTTGAATCATCTGAAATCCTAATGCATGAATTACATTCAAATCGCAGAATATTGCACCAACAATTAACAGGTATGAATAATTAAAATTGCAACTTCATTTACGCTAGCATCATACTTTAAATCTTAAATTCTTTCTGCCAAAATAACATTTATTGTATAGTAGTATATACATATATATTTTTTCTTTTTTTCCCTTTTTTTTCTTTTTCTCTTTTTTTATGTGACTGAGGGATGTAGTTGCATTATTATGCTTTTGTTCCTAGGAAGTAATGATGGGGCACAACAAACCCCCAGGGAGTATGTAATTACGCCGACACACACTCTTGTTGTGATAGCCTTTGGCTAGATTACTTTTTCTAGCAGTTGCATTGAAGTGTTCCCCCTTGACAGTTCACAATACACCCACATTGGAGTGTCTTTTATTTATAAATATACTTATATACAAGTAACTGTAAATGAAAAATTTATTCAAGATTCAAATAATGATACTATTCATCCATTACTAATGCAATTTAAATCATTCATCCAAAAATCGAAGATACAACATTCAATCACATTCATCCAACTCATTCATTAGCAGTTCACATGATTCAAGAATTAAGCATCAAATGAAAAGCAATTTCAAGCACATTTTCAATAACTTTGCATGCTTTCATTAAACTCAAAAGGGCAAATTTTTAAATGCAAGTGCATTTGTATTGCCAACCCATATACATTCCCCCCAAACTTAAAGTCTACATTGTCCCCAATGCATTATCATTAATTTACAAATATATATGGAAATGCAATGACAACGAAGATGCAGTGAAATACAAAAATGCAATGACAAACGAAATGTGATGACATCTACATGATATGCATGAAAACTAAACTAAGTACCAAAAATAAAAACTAACTCAATGTGCTGCATGGGTCTTCTTCTTCTTGCGCTTATGCTCCTCCTTGCGGTGCTTCTTGTCTTTGGCACACTTCCTCTTTCGTTCCTTTGGCTTAGCTGAATCTTTGGATTGCTCCTCAACTTTAGGTTGCGCCTCGACATCATCGATCGTGACACCAGATGGGTGAATTTCAGCAAGCTGTGCAATATAAAGCACCATAGCTAGAGGATTGTAATCCTCATTACTGACAGTCACAGCCTCCACCTAACTCGCATCAGGTGGTGCCAAATCATCCAAAGATGCACCCACAACTTCAAGTGCAGTGACAAATTACTCAACCGAATTTGTCGCGACATCAGGTCCTTCTCTTCTTTCTTATTTTTTTTCCTCTTCTGTCTCCTCAAGTTCTAATGGCGTGTTACCTTTATAAACATTGCCTCCTTCTTAGCCATAGTAGCCTCTAGGCTGGTAGAAAAATAATGCTCAAATAGGTTGGTAATGTTCCGGAGGCAGTCTTCTACTTCCTTCAAATTCACCTCATGTTCATCATAAAAAATATGGACCATCTGCGGAGATGCTACTGATTGGTCCCTTCCTTTTGATGTAGCCTCCGCAGTTGAAGGTGTAGCTTCTCTGATGATTAGAGGGAGGACATGGAACTCTAGTAAAGGCATTTTGCTCATACGGTGCAGTGAGTGACAATGACACTATTCTATGCCCTGGTATAGGCATAGAATAGGTTTTGCGACCTCTCCATATCCTCGATTGTGTCGACAAGTTTTATTTTTTGAATGTTAATTGTGTTAGCAATCTTTTCTAGCTCTTTGACCTTTCGCCATAAAGTGGGATCTATGGTGACATTAGCATGTTTTTCTTCAATCTTTGCCATGCCTTTCCACTTCCTAGCTTCAGCTTCCTTCACAACAAGAGTGTCCTTTCCCTGAGTCATGCGCTCAATGGAAGCATCATTAATAGGTTCTTTTTTGTCCAAAATTTCTTCTCCCTTACGACGCATCACTCCTCGTTGTTGACACAACTACATGATTAATGAAGGGACGCCAAAATATCCGTCTACCTAGCAGTGTAGTTCGTAATTTTTTATTGCAACTTTGCACCTACACCAATTTGTCTCCCCTTGAGATCGAGTGGATTAAACACATCAGATCCAAAGTGACTGTTATGCTGTGAGTAAAAGGCATGAGATGAAAGTTAATGAAGTGAAACCAAACCTTACTCTGTAATGTTAGGAAGCAATGATGCATGGTGTAATTATTCGGATTGATGCCCGTCCACACAGATCCTTTGATGCAGAGGTCATGCATCAAAATGTCAACCCTCTCCTCTGTGAGTTCTTCTAGAAAGGCCATGTGCTCATCCTCTTCCACGGTGATGTTGTAGAGAGAATTAATATGGGAGGAATCCCAAGGTACCAACCCTTCACGAACGAAGACGAACTCTTGTTTGCTGTCAGTTAGGTTTGCGTAGAACTCTCTCACAAGAGATGGTGAATAGCCCCCAGGATGGGTGTAAAAGGTTTCCCAATCCATTCTCATAATAGTTTTATTGACTTGGTTCCTAAGGTCTTGACGCTTCGACAGCTGAAAACCCTACTCAGGATAGCAGTTACACTTTAGAATGTAGTCTTGGAAGCGTTCCTTCGCAGCCTTGGTCAGAAACACCACTGGTTCCTAGATGGGTGATGCTTTGTTTCTCACACCATAGCAATAGAGGAGGGTTCTGCAGTAGATTTTGATGGTGTTTTTGCGCCTTGAGTTCTAGCCATATCTTTTTGGTAGTTGATAGCATTACAAATGACATATATTTTCTCCTTAAATTGGTGTTTTAATTATATTTTTTTGTATCTTATTTAGCATGCATTATAAGCATTTCATACTTAGTTTTTATATTTTCTAACTCATTGTAGTTTAAATTTTTGTTAATTTTATCTCTTTTCGTACGAATGTCGCCACAAACAGTCGATATATTGTGCATTAAAATTGTCAGCGCAAGAACTTAGCTCGAAAGTTCAATGCTGGAAGAAGGAAGCAGCCATAAAATCAGCTTAGAATTGCGACCAGAGATGTCGTTGCACGGAACTTGAACTTCTAATGAGTGAATTCAAGATGAAATCACACCTGAAAGCACCAGTGCAAGAAAATCACAAGTTGTCGCCACAATTAATAATTTCAGATTACGCTTAGCAATGTAGCGACAACCTGTAGATCTCTAAAGAAAACATCAAATATGCGTGAGTGCACAACTATACTGTAACTAACTTTGGTAGCTGTAAAATTTAGATCTAGATCTGAGAATGGAGGGGACGAAACTTGCAACTTTTGAAGGCTAAAAGTAGAAGAAAGAAGATGGAAGAATTCACAAGAGGTTGAGGAATTAAATATTGTAATTACTGTGTGTTATTGGGATTTAAGCTGGAACGGTGAACTGATGGAGCAAAGGAGAAACCACTTCTGATGAGAGGTGCTTGATGCAATGCAAGAGGAGCGGTTAAGGAGTAGTCCTAGTAGTTTAGAGATAGTAAGCTTCGATTGTATTTGTTAATCCCTCTTTTATGCTGATGGATTCTAATGACATTTGAATGAGTACGAGAGTATCTTTCATTGTTAGATTACTTTAATTATTATTTAATGTTTTTTATCTGTTTATTCTTGGATCTAACTACATCAAACACGAGAGTGCCTTTGTAGTCTACCGACATCGTGAGATACGGTGACAAGTTAGGTTAACAAGGAAGACGATGAGAGTTGCTTGGGATTAGAAGAGATTCTGATCACTTATTCTTGAGTGCACAACGCTACTCACACTAAGAGGTGGGGTGATTGTGGGTACTTGTGTCTTGATTAAACGGAGATCTGTTAGTGGTAAGAATTCATTGGAGCGTTATTGCTATGACAATTTATCTATCCAATACCTTGTTGACACATCTTGCATTGCGACTTAGCGGAATCAGTGATCCACTCCAATCCTTAACGCTTGATAACATTTTACATTTCTACATTTAAATACTTAACACTTTAACAGATTTTGATTTACTTTCAATTGCTTTGACAATTAACATTGATTGGATTGACAATATTAATAGTTTTAGTGTACAGATCTGACTTAATTAGACTAACATCTTTACTCACATTTCATCTAATTTTTGTATTAATTGCTTCGACATATAAACATCAAGAACCCATTCCTCATGGGATCAATATCTGATAGAATTGTTCTATCAACTATACATGCATCGACGTGTGTCTGCTTGCACATTGCTATGATGTTACAGACACTGCTTCTATTCATGTGGCTCAACAATTGGATGCGCCCACATTTTCTATTGAAATTTACGGCGACAACCATAGTTATGAGGACTACCCAAAACAAGTGAAAAATGCTTTCTATGTCAACAACATTCGAGGGAATGCTTATGGTAACTCATACAACAATTGAACTCAACAACCTTGGGGGAATCAAAATACTTCCACATATAGATATGAAAATTCCTCAAATCAATGGAGTTATAGACGAGGGAGTTACAATAACAGCCAACAACAGAATTATGATCAGAATTTGCAAGTACATTCACATCCTGATCAGATGCAAGTACATAGTCAAATGCAACCACAATCTCGATTACAGCCACAATAGTCTGTGCTACCACATATGCAAGGATAGCATCATCAGCATCAATAGCAGTAGTTTTCTCAACCAAAGTCAGACCCTATGACTGCTCTTGAGGCGTTGATGCGAGAGCATATTACGCGGACTGAAGCAATAGTGCAAGGTAATTCTTCTTTTATTCGAGTGTTGGAAGCCCAACTAGGACAGTTGGCTTCTAATCTAAGCACAAGGTCACCAGGTACTCTACCTAGTGATACTGAGAACCCAACGCAGAGAGGGAAGAAACATTGTAAGGCTATCATGCTAAGAAGTGGGAAACAGATGGCTGAACCAAGCAGTTCTGACCAGGACCATGTCGATGCATCTGAACCACAACAACAAGGAGAGGTTGCAGATGAAGGAAGCAACAATAAATGAGGAAGAACGAACTATAGTACCATCTATGCTTACAGTTTGCCCAACAAAGTTGTTGATGCAACTATTGATGTCGACACTACCGAGTTTTCCACAACAACCCAATGTTACAATACCTTTCCCATTTTCACAAAGATTTAAAGAGAAAGTCCATGATAAAGAGTATTAGAAGTATGTTTCTACTTTGAAATAATTACATATTAACATACCTCTTACTGATGTTCTTGTGCAGATACCCAGCTATGGGAAATTTATGAAAGAGCTGTTGTCAAAAAAGAAGAAATTGCTCGAAATCGAGACAATTATGCTCATAAAGGGGTGCAGCGTTGTGCTTACTAACAAGTTGCAACCAAAAATAAAAGACCCTGGCAGCTCCTAATCCCATGCTCTATTGGGAATCATTATTTAGGTAAAGCCTTATGTGATATGGGAGCAAGTATTAATTTTATGCCTTTGTCTACTTTCAAAAAGTTAGGAGTAGGATCAATGAAGCCTACTGCAGTGACATTACAACTTGCGGACAGATCCTTAGCACAACCTAAGGGCCAGATCAAAGACATTCTTGTCCAAGTTGATAAGCTCGTGTTTCTTGCCGACTTCATAATCCTTGACTGTAAGGTAGAGAAAGAGGTGCCTATTATTCTTAGGTGACCATTTTTGGCTACAAGACACGCTTATCGACGTGTTAATAGAGAACTTGTCATGCTTCATAACGATGAGCATGTGACCTTTAGTGTGTTTGAGGCATCTTCATCCAAGAGTAAAGAGCAATGCCACCACATCGACGTGCTAGATGAGATAGTTCTTGAGGAATTTAATTAAAGAAGTTCGATCGTCTTAGATGAAGATACAGTGACATCTGTTGATGAAATCCTAGTTGAATATGACCACAAATAGGAGGTTAATAATTGTGAGCGGAGACAGAATTGACAATTGGAATCTTTTGATTTGTCGAACAAGACAATCCCTGTGTTTAAACCATCTATTGAGCATGCACCTACCTTGGAGTTGAAGCCATTGTCGAAGAATTTTAAAGCATGTCTTTCTTGGTGACAATGATACACTACCTGTTAGTGTCAATGCATCCCTCGACGTAACGCAGGAAGATAAGCTCATCGCCATTTTGAAAGAGCATAAAAGAGCAATAGCCTAGAGCACTGTAGATATGAGAGGTATTAGTCCCTCTTTTTGCATGCACAAGATCAGGCTAGAAGATGAAGGGAAGCAATCTATTGAACAATAACAAAGGCTCAACGAAAAGATTAATGAAGTAGTGAAGAAAGGAATTATCAAGTGGCTAGACGTGGGCATCATATACTCCATTTCTGAGAGCAATTGGGTGAGCCTGTTCGATGTGTGCCTAAAACAGTGGTTTCATAGTTGTGAGCAATGATAAGAACGAGTTGATCCCTACTCGCATTGCGATTGGCTGGTGAGTACGCTTGGACGATAAGTGTCAAAAGTAACATGTTTTAACCTCATTCTTAATGCATTTTTGGATGATTAATCTATTTAAAATAATAAATTTTATGTTCATAATCCTTTAAATTCATGTTTCTATACTTAGGAAAGCATTTGGGAGCAAAAGGAACGAAAAACAAGTGAAAAGTAGATAAAAAGAGTAGATTTTAGGAGCCACATGAGCTGGACACATGGCCATGGGCTAAATTGAAGATAAAAAGGAAAATTTAGGGCAAAAGTGTGAATGTGGAAGAGTTAGGAAGAAATTTATTGGACATAAGACTTTATTTAAATTTAAACTTTATTTTTTAGGATTAATATTTAGGATTATTATTATTATATTATTTATATTTATCTTTTAGGCTCTATAATTTAGAGTTTAAGGATCCAAATAGGGAATTATTGTTTAGATTTAATTCAAATTATCTTTTTAGAATTTAATTTGGATCTAACTAGAGTTTTTTCATGTATTATGAATAAGGGATAGAGTGATATGAGAGGACACTTCTAATTTTTTGCAAAATTTTCCATTCCCCAAACCCTAACCGTCAAAGATTATTGAATAAACAGCATAGAAGCCGTCTTTGAAGTAGATCTCCACAAAGATTGAAGATCTCTTTCTAAATTCTTTTGATTTTATTATGAGTTTTTCTTCATCTTGTGGTTATATTATTTTTGAGATGATTCCATTTATTAGCATGAACTAAATTCCTAAATACCTAGGGGAGATGAACCCTAGGATGAATTCTGTCATTTGATTTTTGGTTTTACACAATAAATACTTAGATTTTGTTCTCAATTATGTGTGCTTAATTCTTGATTTAATATTCTTGAGATATTAATTCTTATTTGATGTTAGACCCTGTTTAAGAGTAGATCTAGTATAATTGAGTGGAGTTGCATGCAATCCTAGAAATAGGACGACATAAATCTATCAGATTAGAGTCAAATCTAATAAGGGAATCGATAGATGAAATTAATGCGACAATAGGGGTTTTAATTAGAAAGAAATTTCAATTAATCAACCTAGAGTCAGTTGCTTTTATGCTTGAATAGAGGTTTTAGCATAATTTAGGGATTTCTACGGATCAAAATACTAAGTGAATAAATTGCTTAATTCAGAATGATAATGGAAGATGAAATCTAGGTGGAGTCTCTCCTGTGTATTGTTTGCTTCTTGGTATAAAAACACTTATTATTTCTTACTTTAATCTTTGTCGCACTTTTAGTTTATTAATTTAGTTAAATTAGTTTAAAACAATCACTTTATTCGATCGGTTAGATAATAGAAAGACAACTATTACTAGTACTTTTAGTCTTCGTGGGAATGATATTTGTACTCACCGTAACTATACTATTAATTGATAGGTGCACTTGCCTTAGTCATATTTTTAGTTAGTTTCAACTGCATCAATTTTTGGCGTCGTTTCCAGGGACTGAAATATTAGGATAACTTTATTTCTATTACTTTAGCCATTTATTTATTTATTTTTGTTTTATTATTTGCATTTTTAATTTAAATTTTCTGTTTTAATTTTTTTCCCTTTTACTTCTGGCAGGTTCTTTTGGTTTATGACTAGAGGAAACTTGTTGAGACCACTTTTTCACGACTTTGAACTTGAAAAGACTGCTCACAAAAATCGTAACGAGGTTATATAAGCTAAGCAAAGTCAGAAAACTTTAGTAGATAGTAAAAAGGAAAAGGGTATTATTGTAGAGATGGGTGACAATCGAAATAAATAGGTTCCTCCTGCTCTCTTAGCTGCTCTTCTTGATCCTCCTGTTCATTAGACTTTGTATGATTATGCTAAGCCTTCTTTGATTGGGGTTGGAACGAGTATTGTCAGGCCGAATATTAATGCGAATAATTTTGAAATCAAGCCGAGTATAATTCAGATGGTACAACAATATGTTCAGTTTGATGGTTTGTAGGATGAAGATTCAAATGCTCATTTGGTTAATTTTCTCAAGATTTGCGATACTTTTAAAATTAATGTTGTTACTAATGATGCCATACGCTTACTATTGTTCCTGTTTTCGTTGAGGAACAAAGCAAAAATGTGGTTAAATGCTTTACCACGAGGTTCTATCACTACTTAGGATGAAATGACTGAGAAGTTCTTATTAAAATATTTTCCGTCGGCTAAGACAGCTAAGTTGAGGAATGACATCTCTTTTTTTGCTCAATTTGATATTGAGACACTTTATGAAGCATGGGAGAGGTTCTAAGATTTATTGAGAAGGTGTCCTCATCATGGGTTACCTTTGTGGCTCCAAGTTCAAACTTTCCACAATGGTTTGAATCTCTCGACTAGACAGATGGTTGATTTAGTAGCAGGGGGAACTTTAAATAACAAGACACCAGAAGAAGCCCAAGAATTTATTGAGGAGGTGGAATTAAATAATTATGAGTGACAAGTTACAAGAGTAAAACCTATGAAGGCAGTAGGGTTTATGATGTTGATGTCGTTTCTATGTTGGCTTGTCAGGTTAAAACTCTTAATAAAAAAATTGATGGTTTGAATTTTTCTCAACAAGTACATCCAGTGATGCAGTGCAATGAAAATGAAGCGGGGATGATGAGTTCAGAATATTTCCATGAGCAAGCAGACTTTTTGGGTAATAATTCTAGACCTCAAATAATCCCTATAGTAATACTTATAATGCAGGTTGGAGAAATTATCCAAATTTTTCATGGGGTGGTCATGGGAACCAAAGATCACAAATTCCTCCGGCTTTTCAGTAGCCTCATCAACAAGAAAAAAAAAATCAAACCTTGAAGAAATGCTTGCTAAATTTATTTCGATTTCTGAAGCGAGATTTCAAAGCAATGAGACAGCTTTAAAAAATCAGTAACCGTCAATTCATGGCCTTGAAAATTAAATCGGACAGCTTGCTAAACTAGTTTCGAAAAGGCCACAAGGTAGCTTACCTAGTAATACTAAAACTAACCCAAAAGAGCAAATCCATGCAATCACTATTCAAAGCGTGGAGGGGTTAGTCGAGCCTGAAAAGAAGCCAGGGCTAGAAGTTGTTGTGAAAAATAATGAGGTTGAGGAAAACAAGAAAGAGCATAAGCTGGTGCTTAGAGAATACAAACCTCGAATTCCATATCCACAAGCATTGAAGAGAGACCACGGAAAAGAAAAATATTGTAAATTTCTTGAGCTCTTAAAAAAATTAGATATTAATTTACCTTTTGTTGAAGCTCTTTCGCAGATGTTGAAGTATGTAAAATTCTTAAAGGAGTTGTTAACAAATAAGAGGAAGTTAGATGACTTGTCAATTGTGGAGCTTAATGCAATTTGCTCAACCATTCTCCAAAACAAACTACCCAACAAACTTAAAGATCTAGAGAGGTTTACTATTCCTTGTCTCATTGGTAGTTTACATGTTGATAAAGCTTTGACTGATTTGGGTGCTAGTATAAATGTTATGCCTTATAAACTATTCAAACAACTTGGTCTTGGGGAACTTAAACCCACTAGGATGAGTATTCAGTTAGTTGATAGATCAATTAGATATCCTAGGGTTATTATTGAGGATGTGCTTGTAAAAGTGGATAAATTTATTTTCCCTGTTGATTTTGTTGTATTGGACATGGATGAGGATGTTGAGGTACCTATGATCTTAGGTTGACCCTTTTTAGCCATTGCTAGAGCTATCATTAATGTGGGTACTGATGAACTTGTACTTCGTGTAGATGATGAAAAGATTACTCTTAAAGCACATGATTTTGTTAGAGTTCTGAATGAGTATAATGATGATAATTGTTCTGTCAATGTTAGTAACCATGTGACTCAAAATTTTTTGGAGGAAATCACTAATGAAAATATGATGGAGCCCATTTTGATTCAAAGTGATAGAACTCGAGTGGTAAATGATGATCGAATGTTGCAACTTGAGGAATTAGATGTGTGGCGAACGAAGTTTAACTAAAAATCGAGGAAACCCAAGGAAGAACCAATGCAAAACCATGAAGTGCATGTGAAGAGGATGAACATATTTAAAGTGGGAAACAAAGTGTTATTAGACAAATTGGATCCACAAATTTTTCCTTCAGAATTTAAGTTAAGAGGGTCCGATCCTTTTGTGGTAACAACCGTTTTCCCTTATGGCACAATTGAGGTAACACATCCTGATTACGACACATTCACGGTAAGCAATCAACATCTCAAATTTTTATTGTGTTGGTAATATTGATGACAAGAGAGAAAAACTTTGGTTTCATGATCAACCATAACTACAAGCTTAAATAGGAAAGTCGAGCTTAGACTTTAAACAAGCGCTTCTCGTGAGGCAACCCGAGTGTGGGGATATTAAAAACTTGATGCAGTCGAAACTAACTAAAAATATGACTAAGGCAAGTGCACCTATCAATTAATAGTATAGTTACGGTGAGCACAGATATCATTCCCACGAAGACTAAAAGTACTAGTAATAGTTGTCTTTCTATTATCTAACCGATTGAATAAAGTGATTGTTTTAAACTAATTTAACTAAATTAATAAACCAAAAGTGCGACAAAGATTAAAGTAAGAAATAATAAGTGTTTTTATAATAAGAAGCAAACAATACCCAAGAAAGACACCACCTAGATTTCATCTACCATTATCATTCTGAATTAAGCAATTTATTCACTTAGTATTTTGATCCGTAAAAATCCCTAAATTACGCTAATACCTCTATTTAAGCATAAAAGCAACTGACTTTAGGTTGATTAATTGAAATTCCTTTCTAATTAAAACCCCTATTGTCGCATTAATTCGATCTATGAATTCCCCTATTAGATTTGACTCTAATCTGGTAGATTTATGTTGTCCTATTTCTAGGATTGCATGCAACTCCACTCAATTATGCTAGATCTACTCTTAAACAGGGTCTATTCTCCTCTTATTTAAGCACATCAAATAAGGATTAATATCTCAAGAATATTAAATCAAGAATTAAGCACACGTAATTAAGAACAAAATCTAAGTATTTATTCCGTAAAATCAGAAATCAAATGATAGAATTCATCCTAGGGTTCATCTCCCCTAGGTATTTAGGAATTTAGTTCACGCTAATAAATGGAATCATCTCAAAAATAATATAAGCACAAGATGAAGAAAAACTCATAATAAAATCAAAAGAATTTAGAAAGATGTCTTAAATGTTTGTGGAGATATGCTTCAAAGACGGCTTCTGTGGTGTTTATTTAGTTGTTTCTTCAATTTTGTAGAAAATTGGAAGTGCCCTCTCATATCACTCTATCCCTTATTTATAATACATGAAAAAACTCTAGTTGGATCCAAATTAAATTCTAAAAAGATAATTTGAATTAAATCTAAACAATAATTCCCTAATTGGATCCAAATTAAACTTTAAATTATAGAGCCTAAAAGATAAATATAAACAATATAATAGTAATAATCCTAAATATTAATCCTAAAAAAGAAAGTTTAAATTTAAATAAAGTCTTATGTCCAATAAATCTCTTCCTAACTCTTCCACATTCACACTTTTGCCCCAAATTTTCCTTTTTATCTTCAATTTAGTCCATGGCCATGTGTCCAGCTCGTGTGGCTCCTAAAATCTACTCTTTTTGTCTAGTTTTCACTTGTTTTTCGTTCCTTTCGCTCCCAAATGCTTTTGTAAGTATAAAACATGAATTTAAAGGATTATGAACATAAAATTCATGATTTTAAATAGATTAATCATCCAAAAACGCATTAAGAATGAGGTTAAAACATGTTACTTTTGACACTTATCATTGGACTAGCGTCGATTGAATGCGACCATAAAGAAGGACCATTTCCCACTAGCTTTCATTGACCAAATGCTGGATAGGCTGGCTAGTAAAGCCTATTATTGCTTCCTAGATGGCTACTTTGGGTACAATCAAATTACCATTGCACCGGAAGATCAAGAAAAAACTACGTTCACATGTCCATTTGGGACCTTTGCCTTTCGACGTATGCTTCTTGAATTGTGTAATGCACTAGCAACATTCCAGAGTTGTATGATGGTGATCTTTTCAGACATGGTCGAGGACTCTTTACAGGTATTCATGGATGATTTCTCTATTTATGGACAAAATTTTGACCAATGCACTGACAACCTAGCAAAAGTTCTGAAGAGATGCGAGGACATAAATCTAGTTCTGAATTGGGAGAAATGCCACTTCATGTCAACTGAAGGCATTGTCCTCAGCCATCGCATATCATGTTAGCGCATTGAGGTAGATAAAGCAAAGGTCGAAATCATCGAGAAGTTGCCACCGCCAACAAATGTGAAGGGAATAAGAAGCTTTCTTGGACATGCTGGGTTTTATAGGAGATTTATCCGTGATTTTTCCATGTTTGCTAAACCTTTATGCTCATTGCTAGAGCAAAATAAAAAGTTAATGTTCAATGATGCCTGTGTAGACACATTCATGACAATAAAGAAATAGCTAGTACAAGCCCCGATTGTCATCGCACCAGACTGGATGCAACCGTTTGAACTAATGTACAACGCAAGTGACTTTGCTGTGGGAGCTATATTAGGCTAACATAAAAGGTATTTCATTCTATTTACCATGCTAGTAAAACTCAAACTGAAGCATAGGTTAATTATACAACCACTGAGAAGGAGTTGCTAGTAGTAGTCTTTGCATTTGACAAGTTTCGTTCATACCTTGTCGGTGTAAAGATTACAGTGTACACGGACCACTCTGCATTAAGATACCTTTTTACGAAAAAAGAATCCAAACCTAGACTGATTCGATGGATCCTACGCCTTCAAGAATTTGATGTTGAAATCAAAGATAGGAAGGGATCTAAAAATCAAGTAGCTGACCACCTGTCTTGATTGGAAGTTGGAAGTGAAGATGGGCAGATGTCCCAAGTTGTAAAAGCATTTCCAAATAAGCACCTATTCTTTGTCGATGCATCGCCATGGTATGCTGATGTTGTCAATTAACTTGTGTGTGGGAAGCTACCACTGAATGTCACTGGTCACAAAAAGATCAGGTTTTTACGTGACACTATAAAATATCACTGGAACGAGCCATACCTATTCAAGGTATGCGCTGAGAACATTATCCACCGTTACATACTTGAGTAAGAAATGACTTCAATCCTGTAACATTGCCATGATGCTCCTTATGGAGGACACTTTGGTGGTGTAAGGAATGCTGCAAAGGTCTTACAGACAAGATTCTATTGGCCCACATTGTTTTGAGATGCCCACAACTTTACTCAACAATGTGATAAATGTCAATGCACTGGCTCGATATCTCGATGCAATGAAATGCTCTAACAACCTATCGTGAAAGTAAAGCTTTTTGATGTTTGGGGTATAGATTTCATGAGACCATTCCCGAACTCCTTTAGGAATGTATACATCTTAATTGTTGTTGACTATGTCTCGAAGTGGATCGAGGCAATTGTGATGCCAAAAGATGATGCTCGAACAGTATTGAAGTTCTTCCACACTTACATCCTTACAAGATTTAGAACACTTAGAGCGTTAATAAGTGACCAAGGAACTCATTTTTACAACCATCAAGTGGCGACAACATTGAAGAGATATGGTGTGAAGCATCGTTTGGCTATTACATACCACCCACAAACCAAAGGTCAAGCTGAAGTATCCAATCGTCAAATCAAAAGCATCCTTGAGAAGGTGGTTAACCCATCTAGGAAGGATTGGTCTTCGTGACTACACGACGCATTGTGGGTGTTTCGCATTGCATATAAGACACCGTTGGGAATGTCACATCAGTTAGTATTTGGTAAGTCTTATCACTTGTTAGTTGAGCTTGAACATAAAGCCATGTGGGCAATCCAACAGGTGAATCTGAATTATGATGCTGCCGGAAGAAAAAGATTGTTGGACATCACTGAACTAGAAGAAATATGCTACCATGCTTATGAGAATGCCGCAATATACAAGGAAAATACCAAGATATGGCACGACGATATCATCTTGCATCGACAATTTAGTCATAATCAGTTAGTACTTTTGTTTAATTATCGTTTAAAATTAAATCTAGGTAAATTGCGATCAAGATGGTCAGACCCTTTTAAAATTGTCGAAGCATTCCAGAGTGGTGCGGTTACAATTGAAAACCTAAAAGATGGACAACAATTCAAGGTGAATGGCCAATGGCTAAAACACTATGTGAGCCCAGATGTCAAGGAACCAACGAGGTCATCGATCTGGTCACATTTAAATAATGTCGATGTTTTTTTTACATTTTCTTTTAATTTTTTTCACTTTTACTTGTTTTTTTTATATTCTTTGCAGAAATAAAAATCGTCTTTTTGTCGATGCATCGAAGCACAACTTGTCGCTGCATTCTGCGATGAGTTAGTAAAGCTTTTACAGCAAGAATCGTGCCGGTTGATTTCTTTCCTCTCCTAATCGTTCGATCAAATGAAAAGGTACGATCTACAGCCTGGCATTTAATGGCTATAGATGCAACATTTTCCCATAATTTTTTGCAATCATCACGATTTTTTCCAAGGTTAGGTTATAAAACCCCTCGCTGCAGATTTCTTTTCTCCTCACAGTCACCATTGTTGCTACATCTTCTTTCTTTCATTGCTTTTATTTTTCTCTTACGTTCACAAGTTTAACTTTTTCTTTACAAGTATTTCTAACTTCTTTCTTCAGTTACGATGATTAAAACCAGAGCATCGAAGAATCCTTCCAAAACTCCTTCTAAAACCACACCTGCCACTTCAACGATCGTGGGTCAGACCACAACTCCAACTCCATCCACAAGGCTAGTCTTATTTTTTACCATTGCAGTTAAAGATCGTTATAAAAATGTTATGCTGAAGCATAATATCCACCCGGAACAAGGTCTGCAACTGTCCCTACATCAGACCTTGGGGAAGCAAGTTGCGAGAACTATAAGCTGACTTGGTTGGGAGTTTTTCAATGAACACCTTGCTGGATTCTCCCCCACACTGGTCAAGGAGTTTTATACAAACCTTGTTGATTTTGAACAAGAGTTCGTATTTGTGAGGGAGGGGCTAATCCCATGGAATGTTGCCCAAATCAATGTGTTGCTATGGATTTCTGATAGGGTAAATGACCATTCTCCATTTTTTCAATGATTGGATGATGAAATAACTATAAGATCATGAGGGACCTTTGCATTAATGGTACTGCCTAGACAGGTAATGGTTTCTATAACTACACTATGCATAGGAGGTATCTCACAATCTTCAGAAAGTGTGGTTCTACTTCGTGAACAGTCGCATCCTGCTGTCCATGCATAGTACTACAACGACACTAGACCGTATGTGTCTTTTGTACTCCATCCTACAGGGTTGTCACCTTGACATTGGAGAAATCGTCCACGACCAAATAGCAGAAGCTGCAGCAAAACAAACTAGTATACTCCCATTCCCTTCTTTAATAGTGTTGCTTTGCAACCAAACGGGTATTGTGCCTAGGGATGGAGAGGAAGTTTTAGAGAACAAGAGTCCCACATATCAGTTGAAAGGATGACTCGTAGCCAAGAAACACCAATGTCAAAAGAGGCACCAAAGAAGAAAGATAAAGGCAAGGGGAAGAAGAAGGAAGAACAAGCTGATGCGCCTATAGATCCCTAAGTCAAAGAAACTGACTATTATGGGAGTTCATATTGATCGTATTGATACACGCACAATCTACACTATAGGCGTACTAGAAGATATGGACTATAGACTGCATATCTTCTATGTGTATACAAAAGCCTGGAATGAGGCAATTGTCGCCTCATTACACAGCATGAGTCCCAGTCCACTACCAGACTTTCCAGCCTTCCCTGATATTTTTTGCCCAATGTGAGCCTCCTCCTCTGATCAGCCCACTCCTGATGGTAGGCTTGCCTAAGAACCAACCAGGATTCATATATTTGATGAAGAAGAAGAAGAAGAGCACTCTAATGCTAAGGAGGATTGCTACCAAACCATGGTCAGTCTGTTTGAAGACAAGTTTTCTAACAGCCTCAATGCAAACATGGTTGAGTGTGCAGCTATAGAGGAGGAGGTGACCACCTCATTTGTACCCATAGGTGTAGAAGTAGTGGTGTAGCCTGAGGATGAAGGTACCGACCAAGAAGATGACCAGAAGAAGAAGAATGAAGAAGAAGAAAAAGAATAAGAGAATGACATGAAGGACCCTATGACAGAGTAGGAAAAGAAGGAAGAAGATGCCCCGACAAGTATCACTCAGGATATTATCGACACACTTGTGAGTGTGAGAGCACCGAGTATTGATGAGGCTCTACCTAATTCGAGTCGGGCTAAGGTTGTTACGAGTAGCATTGAGGAGCCTAATCATCTTGTAATTGTGCCCTATGTGGCACCATTAACTGAAATCCACCCATCAAAAGTAACTACCGATGAAGTTACCATCCAACTTGTTGAGGAGGAGCAATCTGCTGAGCCGATTGGTTTGAAGGATAAGCTATGGGAAATTCGTGAAGGAACTCCTATCCAAGAAGAAGTCGACCAATATTAAGACAATTGTGCTCATAGAGGGATGTAGTGTAGTATTGACAAATAAATTACCACCAAAGCTAAAGGATCCTAGCAGTTTTACAATTCCATGTTCCATTGGTAATCATTACTTGAGAAAAGCTCTCTATGATTTAGGAGCAAGTATCAATCTCATGCCATTATCAACATTTCAAAAATTAGGAATTGGTCACATGAAGCCCACTGCAGTGACATTCCAGCTGACAGATAGATTATTAGCGTAACCTGAAGGCAAATTAAAGATGTTCTAGTTTAAGTAAATAAGTTTGTGTTCCCAGCGGATTTTATTATCCTTAATTGTAAGGCAGATAAAGAGGTACCCATAATCTTGGGATGCCCATTTCTTTCTATTGGCCGTACTCTTATCGTTGTGTTCAAAGGTGAATTTATAATGCGACATAATGACAACCATGTCACCATCAGTGTTTTTGAAGCAATTCCCTATAGAAATAAAGAGGAATATCACCACATCGATATGTTGGATGAATTAATTGAGGAAGAATTTAATGAGCGTAGCACAGCAGTCCCTGAAGAATTTATGGTGACAATTGAAGAAGATTTCTATGTGACTATGACTACAAGGTTGAAGCAAATAATGTTAAGCTTAGGCGCGGATGACAAATGGAATCTCTAGATTGGACCAATAGAACGACTCTTGTATTTAAGCCATCTATTGAAAAATCTCCTACCATGAAGTTGAAACTATTGCCTACCCATTTAAAGTATGTTTTCCTTGGTGAGAATGACACCTTACCAGTAATTATTTCTTCAACTCTCGATGCAAGTTAGGAAGAAAAATTAGTCCAAATACTGAAGCAACACAAGCGTGCTATTTCCTGGAGTATTGAGGATATTAGAGGCATCGGTCCCTCTTTTTGCATGCACAAGATCCGATTGGAATACGAGGGAAACCAGTCCATTGAACAGCAAAGAAGAATGAATTAAAAAATGAAGTTGTTAAAAAGGAGATCATTAAGTGGTAGGATGCGAGCATCATATTCCGAATTTCTAATAGTACATGGGTGAGCCTAGTCTAATGTGTCCTAAAGAAGAGTGGTGTCACAGTGATAAGTAACGACAAAGATGAATTAATCCCTACTCGCATTCCTACAGGCTGTTAAGTATGTATGGACTATCGCCGTTTGAATGCAACCACAAAGAAGGATCATTTTCCACTTCTCTTTACTGATCAAATGCTGGACATGCTTGCTGGTAAAGCTTATTATTGTTTTCTTGATGCCTATTTTGGCTACAATCAAATAGCAATTGCACCGGAGGACCAAGCGAAGATGACTTTCACTTGTCGTTTTGGTACATTTGCCTTCTTCCAAATGCCATTTTTTCTATGCAATTCACCGACCACATTTCAAAGATGCATGATGGCAATCTTCTTAGATACGATTGAAGACTCATTAGAGGTATTTATGGATGATTTGTCTATGGTAATACTTTTCGTAAATGCGTTGATAATTTAGCTAGAGTTCTAAAGTAATGTGAGGACACAAATCTAGTGCTTGGTAACAGGAGGCATTGTCCTTGGTCATCGTATCTCCTGTCAATGCATTGAAGTGGAGAAAGAAAAAATTGAGATCATTGAGAAGTTACCCCCACCCACTAATGTAAAAGGTATTAGGAGTTTTCTCGACCATGTGAGCTTCTATCGATGATTCACCATGATTTTTCTAAGATTGCAAAACCTCTCTGCTCCTTGTTAGAGCAAAATAAAAATTTTTGTTTGATGCTGCATGTCTGGACACATTTATGCAAATTAAGCAGCAACTAGTGAAGGCATCTATTATCGTTACACCGGATTGGTAACAACAATTTGAGTTTATGTGTGATGCAAGTGATTATGTAGCGGGTGTCGTGCAAGGTCAATGCAAAGAAAAGGTATTTCATGAAATATTTTATGCTAGCAAAGCTCTTACTGAAGCGCAGGTCAATTATACAACCATAAAAAGGAGTTGTTGGTAGTAGTTTTTGCTTTCGAAAAATTTCGTGCATATCTTATCGACACAAAAGTTACAGTTTATACTGATCATTTTGCATTGAGGTACATCTTTGCTAAAAAAGATGTCAAGCTGAGATTGATTCGCTGGATCCTGTTATTACAAGAATTTGAAATTAAGATTAAGGATCGTACAGGATCTGAGAACCAAGTAGCAAATCACTTATCTTGTCTGGAAGTAGGAAGTGAAGATGGAAATATATAACAAATTGTCGATGCATTTTCGGATGAGAAATTTTTTGTTGTCGATGCATCCCCATGGTATGCGGATGTCGTAAACTACTTGGTATGTGAAAGATTACCATCGAGTGCAACAGGCCACAAAAAGGAAAGATTTCTTCACTACATCGTAAAATACTACTAGAATGAGCCATACCTATTCAAGGTATGCAACGACAATATTATTTAACGCTGTGTTTCGGAAGAAGAAATGCTTCCTATTCTGAAGCATTTCCATGATGCTCCCTATGGAGGTCATTTTGGTGGTGTGAGGACTACTGTAAAAGTCCTTTAATTAGGATTCTACTGGCCCTCCTTGTTTAGAGATGCTCATAATTTTGTGCAATAATGTGACAAATGTTAGCACACTAGATCGATATCTCGACGGAATGAGATGTTGCAACAACCTATTATGGATGTTTAGCTCTTTGATGTTTGGGGTATGGATTTCATGGGGCCATTTCCAAGTCGTTGTAGATTATGTGTCCAAGTGGGTGTAAGCAATTGTTGTTCCAAAAGACGATGCTAGGATAGTGCTGAAATTTTTCCACACATACATACTCACTTGTTTCGGCACACCTAAAGCATTAATTAGTGATCAAGACACTCACTTCCAATGTAATCAAGTTGCAACCGCATTGAAGTGTTATGGTGTTAAGCATCGAATGGCGACTACATATCACCCACAAACAAATGGCCAACTGAAGTTTCCAATCGAGAAATTAAGAATATCCTTGAAAAAGTGGTGAACCCATCGAGGAAGGATTGGTCTTCAAGGCTTAATTATGCATTGTGGGCGCTTCGCACAGCATATAAAATGCCATTAGGAATGTCGTCGTATCAACTGGTGTTTGGTAAATCATGTCACTTGCTCGTGGACAATATGGGAAATTAAGCAAGTGAACATGAATTATGATGCTGCTGAACAAAAGAGGTTGCTGGAAATTACTGAGTTAGAGGAGATTCGATGCAATGCATATGAAAATGCTGCAATATATAAGGAAAAAAACCAAGAGATGGCATGACAATGTTATTTTGCAGTTACAATTTACTACAGGTCAAATGGTGCTTTTATTTAATTCGCGACTAAAACTGCATCCAGGTAAATTACGCTCAAGATGGTCTGGTCCATTCGAGGTTATTGAAGCATTTCCTCATGGTGCTGTCACAATTAAAGACCTTAATGATGGACACCAATTCAAATTGAATGGACAAAGGTTAAAGCACTACCTCAGTCCGAATGATCACAATCAGAAAGAGACCATTAACTTGGTCACATTTTTCTAACTTTTCATAACATTTGTGTTATTTACTTTTAGTTGTTTTATTTATGTTTCAGTTCTATTTATTAATCTTTTGCAGGAATAAAATTTTTACTTTTGTTGACGCATGAAAATATCCTTTTCAATGAAATTTTGTACTGACTCATCATACAGCGTAACATTGTAGGAAAGAAATCTCATCACTTTATTCATCTTCTCCCCAACCGTCGGATTGTTTTGAAAAAGGAAAATCCAAGTCACTGCATTTATTAGATGCAGACTCAATGTAATACCTCTACAGTGGCAAAGAACACGTCTCTTCACCTTCATGTTTCATTCATTATAAAGATCCCTACTGTGCCGACGGTGTTCCTCATAAACAACACCTCCTTTGTTACCGCATTTTCCTATTTTCTTTTATTTCTTTGTATCCCAATGCCATGGCCAGAACACGAGCTGCCAAAACTCCTTCCAAATCCAAATCCTCTACAGAATTCTCCATTGCAATGGTGCGTGATACAGAACAGGCACCGATAAAAGAGCCAGTGTTGTTTTTAACTAAAGTTGCAAAAGACAGCTTCCATGACAACATGTTGAAGCATAACTACCACCTAGAATAGGGCTTCCAGCTGTCGCAACATTTAAACCTAGGGAAGCAAGTTCACAAAACCATTGCACGAATGGGGTGGGAAACCTTTTATAGTCATCTTGAGGTATACTCACCATCCCTCGTAAGGGAATTTTATGTCAATTTAACTAACAAGGACCAAAAATTTATATTTGTTTGAGAAGGGCTGGTGCCTTTGGGTGCTCCCCATATCAACGCTCTGTACAACATCGATGTTGAAGAAGACAAGCACATTACCTTCCTCGAGCAACTCATTGAAGAAGGCGCTGACATCCTGCTGTAGGACCTATGTATTGATGGAGCAGTTTGGACGGGAATAATCCAAACAACTATACCATGCACCGTCGCTTCCTCTCTATATAGAGTAAGGTTTGGTTCCATTTCAAAAACTGCCGTCGAATGCCTTCTACCCATATTACCACAGTTACCTTGGATCGAATGTGTTTAATCCATTCGATAATTAAGGGGAGACATATTAATGTTGGTCCAATTCAGCACCAAGATATTGCTGACTGTGCAGTAATGCAAACAGGCATCCTGACATTCCCTCACTTATCATGCAATTATGCCGACAACGAGGCCTGGTGCCTCGTAAAGGAGAGGAGTTGTTGGACAACAAAGGGCCAATTAATGATGTATCTATTGAATGCATGACCAAGGGGAAGGATACTCCTGTTGTGAAAGAGGTTGCAACCAAGAAAGGGAAAAGCAAAACAACAAAAGAGGAAAAGCAAATTCATGTCGCCATAGACCCTCAATTATGGCGTAAGGTTAGAGAGGTAGAACAGATTGCGGATAAAATCAATGTTCTGCAGATCAAAATTGTCAGTGCAATTGAAGATATGGAGCGATCATAAAACCTGTTCTATGCTTACACAAGGACATGGAATAGTGGTATTGTGATGACATTGTGCTATCTCAACAAAACACCTCTACCAGAGTTTTCGATGTTCTGTCCAATTATCAAGGAAGCTAGGCCTTAAACTAAGAGGGTTGCCTCAGAGGAAAGGGATCGTTTAGTTGCATCTCCGTAGATGGTCTACATCTCTGATGATGACTGCGAGGTGAACTCGAAGGATGTTGAAGACTGATTTCTAAATTTTGCCAACCTATTCGAAGACGATTTTTATACCAGCCTAGATGCTAATATGGCCGAGAAGAAGCCTAATTTTGAGGGAGGAAATACACCTTTGGAGGCTGTGGAGACTGATGAGGAGAAAGAAGAAGAAAAATAACGAGAGGAGGAAGGAAAAGAAGGAAAAAAGGAAGAACCTACTGTAGTGACAAATTAATCTGAGGAATTTGTTGTTGCACCCGAAGTTGTGGGTGTAACTGTTGAAGACTTGGTGCCACCTGATACAAGTCAGGCGGAGGCCATGACGATTAGTAACGAGGATTCCAATCCTTTAGCCATAGTGCCTTATATGGCACCACTTGCTGAGATACACCCTTTTAACATCACGGTCAATGAAGTCGAGGCACAACCTGATTTGAAGGAGCAATCCGAGGATCCAGCTAAGTCAACGCGCCAAGGATAAAAAGAAATGCAAGGAAGAATGCAGGAAGAAGAAGAAGAAGAAAACCCATGCAGCTACATCTTCGGCTGCAGCACACTGAGCTAGGTTTTATTTTTCAGCACTTAGTTAGATTTCATGCATATAATGTAGTTGTAATATCATTATCACCACATTTCTTTTGTCCCTCCATTTTTTTTATTGCCACTGCATCTGCATTTGTCATTGTATTTCCATATATATTTGTACATTAATGTCCGTGCATTACGAACAATGCAGACTTTAAATTTGGGGGAAATGTATTGGATTGGAAATGCAATTGCACCGACATTTGAAAAAAATTGTCCTTTTGAATTCAATGAAAGCAAGCAATATTATGGGAAATGTGATTACCATTTTTTTAATTCGATGCTTAATTATCGAATCACATGAAATGCTAATGAATGTGTTGGATAAATGTGATTGAGTGTTTTATCTCTATTTTTGGATAAATGGTTGAGATTGCATTTGTAATGAATGAGTAGTATCATTATTTGAATCTTGAATAAATTTTTCATTTATAGCTACTTGTATATAAGTATAGTTATAAATAAAGTACACTCCAATGTGGGTGTATTTCGAACTGTCAAGGGGGAACACTCCAATGCAAGTGTTAGAAAAGTAATCTAGCCAAAGGCTATCACTTGCGAGAGTGTGTGTTAGTGCAATTACATACTCCTGGGGGTTCGTTGCACCCCATCGTTACTTCCCAAGAACAAGGGTACAGTAATGTAACGACATCCCTTAGTCACTTATTAAAAAAAGAAGAAAAAAAGAAAAGAAAAAGAAATATATTTATATTAGTGTACAATAAATGTTGTTTTGGTAGAATAAATTTAAGATTTAAAACATGATGCTAGCATTGATGAAATTGTAATTTTAATTATTCATACCTATAAATTGTCGGCATAATATTCTGTCATGTGAATGTAATTCATACATTAGGATTTCAGAAGATTAAACTTGCTAGAATGGCTATTTCTTTGACAAAACCTTTTGCTATGACTTTACTAGCTTTTATTTACTTGAGGACAAGTAACAATTCAACTTTGGGGGTGTGATAGCATAAGAAAATACCATTGACTTTTCCTTTCTTAGGTTGTAATTTGTTCCGATTTTATCATTTTTTAGCATGCATTTTTAGCATTTTTAACTTAGTAACTGCATTTTCTAACTCAGTGATGCTAGGTTTATTTTTCTTTAAATTCATCCTATTTTTGTTTCTAATGTCACCACAATTAGTGTTCAGTATTGCATCCAAAGATGTCAGTGCAAGAGTCTGTCCAGAAAGATCAACGCATGAAGGTATCCAAGATTGTCATCGCAAAATAGAATCCAAATTTACGTCCAGAAATGTCGCCACAATAAAAAATTGTTTGATGAACACACCAGATCTGCATGAGTGTACAGTTGGTATAACCAACTCGTACAGTTAGACAAAGTTGGATCTAAAAGAAAGGACACCTGCACTTGGCAATGGTTGATAAATACTGATTAGAGAGGATCTTCTTGAAGCTTCATCTTCCATATTTTTGACACATAAAAACTTTCTCTTCAACATTTTCTTAAGCTTGCTTCCATGGCATCTTAACTTCATTGAGGGTGACTTGACTATGACGAGAAGACAAATCTACTCCTGACGAGAAGCATGCTTATTTGCGACGCAAGAGGAGTGTAAGGGAATGGTTCTAGTAAACTAGGAATAGGATTCTTCAATTAATTCGTTTATTCTCTCTTTAAACACTAATGAATTTCGATTAATTAAATTTGTATGGAAGTACAATTTAATTTTAGATTAAGTATGATATCTATTTCAATCTTCCTTTCATTGTTTATCTTTAGATTTAATTGTTTGACCACGAAAGTGTGATTACAGTCACTGTCACTGGAAAGTACAGCGACAAATTAAGTTAACAAGCAAGTCAACGGAAGTTGCTTGAGGATTGAAGGAATTCTGTCCACTTGTTCTTGAATATTTTGCATTGCCAGCATTGAAAGGTGTGGTTAGTGTGAGTATTTAAGTCTTTGATAAACAAGGAAGTCGAGGTTGATAAGATTCATTGAGCCTAATTGCAGTGACAAGATATCTCTTAGTTACCTTGTGATCACATTTAGCTGTTTGCCAACTTTTCAAGTCAAGAAGCCCCATCTCATTATCAATGTTTTTTCTTCTTTTTCTTAAATTGCTTCGACAAATTATTCTCAAACCTTTAATTCATTTTCTTATTAATTTGCTCCGACATTATTCATCACAATCTCTTTTGTTTTAGCTTCTTTTGCATCAACAATTACAAACATAAGCAGCCATCTTTGTGGGATCGATATCTGATAGTTTAAAACCTATCTACTACCCTTGCATCGATAGTGTACACTTGCACAAATTGCTATGACGTTTATAGCACGATCACGAGCCTTAATTTTTATTTCGTCCTCATGATTTTATTCTTATCTTCCGTTCAAGAAGCTTTCACCAGTATTTTCGAGACAGGGAGTATTTCTAACAAGTGTTGCAATGAACTTGTTGTGTTGGGAAAAGTTTTCCACGTAACATTAGTAACGAGGACTCTCGAGAGTCCTCTACTCAAAGAACTAAACCCAATGACAATTATAGTGAAGAGCATTGAAACATGGAACACCTGCATTTCATTGATCGATTCTCCATCTCCGTGTGCTTAATGATACAGGATTGCTTTAACTAACAATAGTTTACAAGACGTGATGCGCTCAAAACTATTCTCTTGTCTTTATTTTCAATATTGTTCTGAAAGCTTCATTATAGTCTGTCGTTAAATTTAATTCGAGTTAAATTAATTTTAGTTGTACGAAAATTAAATGGTTCTGGAGAATCCATTACTTAATCCACTATGGTTTTATACAGGCCATTAATTTTAATTTTATAGCATTGGAACTCGATAACCATCTCAAATCGAGTACTATATATTGTTTCTCATTGTTTAAATTGAAACAAATATCAATATTTAAACGTTAAGTTCATTGTAATAATGTGGAACAATAATTTTTGATGTGGTGAAAAATTGAAACAACATTGATTCCTTGAAAGTTTTTATACAATTTAAATTAATATTTCCTTTAACTAAAAAAAACCTTGACCTCTCTTAGTTATGAAAAGACACATATTGTGGAAAGAAATATCCTTCGAAGGAAATGCACTATGATTTGTAATAGTTCGTTACCCGTATACTAGTTGGTTTCAATTTTCGTTTTTAGTACTTCGATGCTAGTTCGTTAGTTATGACTTCTTCTTCTTTTTGGGAGAAGAGGGCAAATATTGAAATCCTTGTTGAAATTTATTTAACAACTCAAAGTCTTAACTTGATTTCCTTATTCTTAGTTCTTTTGATTACTTTTCTTTAACATAATCAGGCATTTTTCTTCAAATGTGTCCGATACATACGTCCTACATTCTCTCAATAAAAAATGTCAAATTTACATAAAAAAAAATAAAACCTATCCCTAATTTGGGCAATGCCGGCGAGAGTGTTGTAGAAATGTAAAATCATTTGTTGTTTCCAATTTAACTCTTTAAGAGAATTTGTCATTAGACAAGTCCTAGTAGTTATTTCACTCAATGCTATCGTCCTTAGTTTAGGAAACCTGGGTGATAACGTGTTCACCAAAAAAAGTCAAAGTCAAACAAAGAAATCAATAATCGAATTGTAGTCCCATGATAAAGAGAAACATTGGCTTATTTCCAAAGCAAGAAATATTTGGGATGAATTAATATTGAATTTCAATCATTTCGTTTTCATTTTCCTTTTCAAAATGTGATAAGTGAGATAAAAAGTTTTTAACAACAAAATGATTTTATGATTTTACGCTTCGCATAATTATTTCAATATTGTGCACATACATATCACTAGTAGAGAAATCTAGTATAGCTCATTGGATTTGGAGATACACGTGCATTTTAACCGTCACCATGACTAGAACATATATAACTACAAAAAGTTAGAAAAATGGGACGACACACATAACGAATATGTGTGCTTGTAATGCAAGTGCTCACGTTGCTTTATTCATATGATATTTCTTGTTTATTATGGTGCTAGTTTTTGGTTTGTAATGGATGTAATAGTACATTCCTTGCTTCAATGTAAAAACACAATTATGACGTAAACATCTTTACTGAACCTTATTGTCGTTATCCATTTAATGCAATTTAAGAATTGGAGAAAGGAAGCATAGATGCATGTGTTTGAAATAATATGTAGATTTGTGTTAATTAAAATTAACGCTAATTAAACTGAAACATTAAAATTTTATTTTGTTGCAACGCATTCTAGTTCCTTGTGGTCATAACACTTCCTATAAATGTAGGTTTCTTCCCCTACTAAACTTGTTCAAATTTAATTTTACGAACCAAATTCAAGTAGTAAAATCAAATTCACACAATATGGCAAGCCTTAATGTTTATTCCGTCCTAGTGCTTTTATTCTTATCTTGCATGGCAGTAATGGCTACGAAGGAGAACGACCATATTGTTGAGGAAAATAATTGTGAAACTAAAATTGATTGGCACTGTGTTTAAGAAACTTTCATGAGTATTTTCGAGATAAGGAGTATTTCTAACAAGTGTTGCAGCGATCTTGTTGCATTGCAAAAAGTTTACCTTGCAGCATTAGTAAAGAGGACTCTCGAGAATCCTCTATTAAAAAAACTAAACCCAATGAAAATTATAGAGAAGAGCATCGAAACATGGACCAACTACATGGCATTGATCGATTCACCATCTCCGCCTGCTTAATGATATAGGTTTGCTTCAACTAACAATAGGTTATAAGACGTGATGTTCTCAAAATTGTTCTTTTGCCTTTATTTTCAATATTGTTCCGTAAGCTTCATTATAGTGTGTCGTTAAATTTAAGTTGAGTTAAATTAATTTTGTTGTATGAAAATGAAATGGTTCTAAAGAAGCTTGATCGAGTTATAAATGTCAGAGTAATAATGTGCAAGCGGACACTATCGGTGCAAGTAATATAGACGGATGTGAGTCTGTCGGATATCGATCCCATGAGGATAGTATTCTTTTTGATTAATTTGTTGAAGCAAAAGTATTTAAAATAAGAAGATTTGTCAAGAGTAATGTTAGTGCAATTAAGTCAAGACTGCACAAATAAAAGAGTTAAAACTATCAATGCAAATATTGTAAAATTGTAAAACAGATTGTCAGAGCAATTTAATAGAAGATGAAATGAATGTTAAAGATGTTTTATGAATGTAAATTAAGAAAATTAAAGAAGCAAAACAATTATAAAGGAGCGGGGGATCCTTTATTTTGCAAGTTGACAAACACTAAATGTGACTACAAGGTAACTGGTAGATAAGTTGTCGCTGCAATAAAGTTCTATGAGATCTAACTACTGTTGACTTCTCTGTTTAGCAAAAACTAGATCTTGTAAAATACATGATGGAATTAGCCACATTGAATGGAAGATTGGCTAGGTGACAAATCTTACTTTCTTAATTTGACATAGTCTATGTCAATCAAAAAGAAGTAAAAGGGAGTGCGATAGCAGACTTCCTAGCTAGCAGGGCTTTAGAGGACTATGAGTCAATAAACTTTAACTTCCCAAATGAGGACTTAATGTATGTTGCAACCACTGAAGAGGGAACCACAGTGGAACATTCTTGGAGATTAAATTTTGATGGAGCTTCAAATGCCACGAGTAATGGAGTTAAGGTAGTTTTGGCATCACCAGAAGGAGACCACTATCTTTTCACCAGTAAACTCGATTTTGATTGCACAAATAACATGGCAGAATATGAAGCATGTATCATGGAAATCTGTGCAGTCATAGAACGGGGGATCAAAGTTTTGGAGATATATGGAGACTCTGCACTAGTAATCTATCAACTCAAAGGAGAATGGGAAACGAGAGATTCCAAGCTAATTGATTACTGGAAGTTGGTTCTCGAGTTAACCAAGGAGTTTGATGATGTCACATTCCATTATCTCCCACAATAAGAAAATCAGATGGCTAATGCTCTGGCCACTCTAGCCTCGATGATTAAAGTAAACAGACTAGAAGATATAAAGCCTATTCAAATGAGTATCTATAAGGCTCCGGCTCATTGTTATGATATTGAGGAAGAAGAAGAAGAAAGGGATGACTGCCCATGGTATCAAGATATTCTCTAGTATGTAAGAGATTGCAAGTATCCCGAGCAATCTTTTGAAAATGACAAGAGGACATTAAGAAGGCTTGTAAATGAATATGTCCTAGACGAGGAAATCTTGTACAAAAGAAGAAAGGATCAGGTGTTGCTAAGATGTGTCAACGTAGTTAAAGCTAGTAAGATCTTAGAAGAAGTTCACGAAGGCATTTGTGGGAAACACACCAATGGTTTCAAAATGGTCATGCAGATAATGAGATTTGGGTATACTGGTCCACCATGGAAGGGGATTGAATCAATTATGCTAAGAGGTGCCATAAATGTCAGATCTATAGAGATAAGATTCATGTACCTCCATCACACCTTCATGTCATGACTTCTCCTTGGCCTTTCTCTATGTGGGGCATGGATATAATTGAACCAATTTATCCAAAGGCTTCTAACGGTCATAGATTTATCTTCGTACTTATCAACTACTTTACCAAGTGGGTAGAAGTTGCTTCTTATGCCAACGTCACGAAGTCTGCAGTTTGCAAGTTCTTGAAAAAGGAGATCATCCTGATATGGGATGCTAGAAAAGATCATATCCGGTAATGCCATGAATTTGAATAATAGCATAATAGCACAGGTTTGCAAGCAATTCAAAATCAAGCATCAAAATTCATCTCCCTATCGCCAAAAAATGAACGGAGTTGTAGAGGCAACTAATAAAAACATCAAGAAGATCGTTGCAAAATGATCGAGACCTATAGAGACTGGCACAAAAAATTACCGTTTGCCCTCTTTACTTACAGAACTCTAATCAAAACTTCTATCGAGGTTGAAATACCTTCTCTCAGAGTCTAGACAGAATTACAATTATGATCAGCTAAATTTAATCGAAAAAAAGAGATTAAGAGCTATCCGCCATGGTATGATGTACAAGAAAAGAATGATGCGAGCTTATAACAAAAAGGTCCACCCTAGAGAATTCCATGAGGGAGATCTAGTTCTGAAAAAGATACTTCCCATACATAAAGACTTCCAAGGGAAATGGATGCCCAATTGGGAAGGGCTTTATGTGGTAAAGAAAGCTTTCTTAATGGGAGCTCTCATTCTAACAGAAATGGATGGAAAAGATCTGCACAACCCTATCAACTCGAACTTAGTGAAAAAATATTTCATCTAAAAAAAATTGATATGAAAACTCGCATAATGCGTCCCCAAAAAAAAGAAGATCAAGATGAAAACCTGCAAAAGGCGTCTTGAAACCAAAAGGGATTTTAAGTTGAAAACCTGCAAAGGGTGACTCAAATTCGAAGCGAAAAATGGTTTCAAGTGATCATTTCTCTCAAATGTAACAAGACGGAGGAAATTTATAGCTTGAAGCATCAACAAGGCACTCTATGTATTCTAAACACATATCCGAGCTCAGAGTGATTCTCAACAAGTCAACTTAGATAAGTTCATCCTACAACATCCGAGGCATCTAATTATCTTTTGTTGTATACTTGGCAATTTTTTACTAATATTTATCATCTTTAATCCTTTCTTTTGAATTATGCCTTCAATAAATTTCGACCTTATTCTTTCATAATCTCGTTCAGGCATCTTGCATTGAAAATAATGGATAATGAACTAACAATATGAATCATACAAAAATCCATGAGCATTACTCTGGAATTTCCTAAATGGTACAAGGGCCCGAAATAGAACCACCAATAGGAAAACAAACTTGAAAACAAGCAGTTCAAGCTAAGCATAGAAGGAGACAGGACAGCACACATACGACAGCATTTAAGACAAACGACAGACCTTGTCAACCCAAATAATAATAATAAATGAACCGGACATTCATCATGCACATTCATTTAGTTAGGAGCATTTGATTCATTTTGATCAAGACATCCTAAATAATTTGGGCCTACGTAGAGGTGTATAGAAGCATACTTTACAGGTCACATCACCGCAAAATGGCGAGATGAACCAAGGAAACGTTAGAGCTGATACCCTAGAGCATGAAGGGAAAGATTGAGACCACAAAGGCGAATCTTAAACCTTGAAGTTGAAGAGGAGTAGGTTGAAGCTGCGACGCTTGAAGGCACCAATATCTTACCCTAACCTCGAGGCAGATTGAAACATTCAATCTTTTACCCTGATTAGAGGGTAGATCAAAGACATACTACTACCTGACCCCGATCCTGGGGAAAATTGAAGCACACGATCTCTTACCTTGATCATAAGGAAGAGTGAAACTTCAAAAGGTTATCTTCCTAATGAGATACAGAGAAGCAGACCAAAACAATGATGAGAAGTTCAATACGAGTGAAACTTCAAAACTCCATCTTCCTGATGAGATACAGAGAAGTGGGTCGAAGCAATAAAGTGGTCATCTTCCTGATGAGATACAAAGAAGTGAACCAAATCCATCTTCCTGATGAGATATAGAGAAGTGGATCAAATAAATGAAGCAAAGCTAAATGTGAGTAAAACTTCACACCTCCATCTTCTTAATGAGATACAGAGAAGTTGGTCAAAGAAATAAGGCGGTCATCTTCCTGACGAGATGCAGAGAAGTGAACCAAATTCATCTTTCTAATGAGATACAGAAAAGTGGATTAAATCAATGAGGCAGTCATCTTCCTGATGAGATTTAGATATGTAGACCAATTCAATAAAGCAAAGCTCAATGTGAGTGAAACTTCAAAACCCCATCTTCCTAATGAGATACAGAGAAGTGGGTCAAAGCAATAAAAATGTCATCTTCCTGATGAGATACAAAGAAGTAGACCAAATTCGTCTTCTTGATGAGATACAGAGAAGTAGACCAAATCCGTCTTCCTGATGAGATACAGAGAAGTGGATCAAATTAATGAAGCAAAGCTCAATGTGAGTGAAACTTCGCACCCCCATTTTCTTGATGAGATACAAAGAAGTGGGTAAAAGTAATAAATTGGTCATCTTCCTGATGAGATACAAATAAGTGGACCAAATCCGCCTTCCTGATGAGATACAAAGAAATGGACCAAATTCGCCTTCTTGATGAGATACAGAGAAGTGAACCAAATTCATCTTCTTCATGAGTTACAGAGAAGTGGATTGAAACAATGAGGTGGTCATGTTCTTGATGAGATACAGAGAAGTAGACCAAATCAATAAAGTGAAACTCAATACGAATGAGACTTCAAACCCTATCTTCCTAATGAGATACAGAGAAGTGGACCAAATACAACTTCCTGATGAGATACAGAGAAGTGGATTAAATCAATGAAGCGGTCATCTTCCTGATGAGATACAAAGAAGTAGACCAAAATCAAATGAAACAAAGTTCAATTTGAGTGAAGCTTCAAACCCCTATCTTCTTGATGAGATACAAAGAAGTGGGTTGAAGTAATAAAACGGTCATCTTCCTGATGAGATACAAAGAAATAGACCAAGAGATAAAGCCATAACACACCTAAAGTGTCAGTGGATTGAATCAAAGACTACGATGATAGATCTCAATATCCTTGAAGTTGCAAGTGAGTTGAGTGAAGTTACAATAACAAATTTTGTCTAATTGCCTTAGGGCAAGATGAAATCACAACATCAAAGATGTAGAGAAGCGGATGCAGTGAAGCTGGAAGACTGATAAAGCGAAGGATAGGCTGATTGAAGAAAGTACGTAGAAGAAATGTGACCTGACAAAATTGGGCCTCCTTTTGGTCTTTCCTTTGTTCCTGCTGTGTAACAACAAGCAAAGAGGGGCAGCTATTGGAGCCCAATTTTGACCGGGCCCAACATTCAGACCAAAAAGAAATAAACCTTAAAAAATAATAAATTTTAAATTAAAATTTATTATTAATGTCCCTTTACAAATTTTGAGTCCAAATACCATAAAGCCCAAAATACAAGCCCAACTACATGACCAAGGCCCAAAAAATACAAAAAATTAGAAACCTTAAGTAGATCACATGCACTGCTGCCGCCCCTACCCTTCCACTCAGTTCCTGCCACGTCAACACCGCCACCAGTAGCTCGCCACCACGTGCACCATCACCACTGTTACCTACAAAGAAGAAAAGACACCAGTTTAATGGCAATAAGACAAAATAAAATGACTATATTGAAGGCTATAAAGTCGAAATTAAAATTAGTTGTAATTTTTTACAGACCATTTTCGAAATCAATACAAGTCACTTTCTAGCATTTTGAAATCAATACACAAGCATTCGAAATACAGATAACCGAAGCATTAAAAAATCAATGGAAACTTATGAAGCAATTAATATCAGAAATGAAAGCAGATACCAAGCATTCACATATTCAGTATTATCAAGGTATATATTTTAAATGCATATTAATTATTAATATATTTCATTTAATCCCCATTTATATATATTTTTTAAATATTCAAAACGTTTTAATATATATTAATATACTTATTTACGTTATCATTATTATTATTTATTTCAAAACACGTTTCAAATAATAAATAAAACAAAAAGGAAGACTGACGGGCATACCTGGATCCGAATCGTCGCCGACGAGGTCGTGAACGGAGTTCCTCCGTTCATGAGGGACTTCGATGCTCGAGTTTTTGTCCAAAACAAATGTTAGCATAATAAAAAATAATAATAGTAAAAAAAAGAAGAACAAATTTAAAAAATTGGAAAAAAAAACTCATTTCTGATTTTTCTAAACAATCTAAAAATAAAAAACAGTTTGTTTTTTTTTTAAAAGAGAAAGTACAGATTTGAAAAATAAAAAAGGGGTAGATTTGATCTTTTTTAAAGTTTTTACGAAGATTTGGGTTAGATCTGTTTAGATCTATACCCAGTTCAATTTTAAAAAGAAAAAGGAGGTTTTTTTTACTTACCTGGCTGCCATGGACGACGGCGAGTGATGGTGGGGGGCGACGGACCAACGACGGAGGAGGGTCGAGCCTTAGGTCCGGTTGTGGGAGCCTTAAGACAGAGAGTGAGAGAAAATAGAGAAAAAGAATTTTTTTTTAAAAAAATGAATAAAATGAAATTTTTAAAGGTTTTTTTAAACTTATATATAAAAGGGCAAACGGCGTTGTTTTAGAGAGGCCAGACCATGGCCAAAACGGTGTCATTCAAACGACCTGACCCGTGACCCGATCCGAACCCACTTAGGTTCCGCGTGTTTTTGACCAGAGGGATATTTATACCCTTGGTCCTTCCGCGTTGTTAGCTTTTATAATTTCGTCCTTTTAACATTTTTTAATTTATTTTAAAAATCCCCTTTTAATTTTATTTTCATTTCAGTTTAATCCTTTGATTTTTGGAAGCTTGGGAAGCTGCCGCGTGTCCAAATTTTTTGGTATTTTGCACATAAAGCCCATATTTTATCTAAAAATCAAACTTTGACCCCCAAACTTTCTCAAAATCATATTCTGACCCTTAAACTTTCACAAAATCATATTTTAACTGTAAAACTTTCCTAAAATCACATTTTGACCTCAAATTCTTTGAAACTTCATTTTTCGACCCTACTTTATTTTCTTTTTCTTCGTTTCTTTGTATATATAATTAAGTTATTTTTTCTTTGTATTTGAAATTAATCTTGTTGCTTCGATGATTTTGATTCGCATTTTTTTGTATTTCGTAATTTATCAATTTTTTATGCTTAATTTCTATATATTTATTTTTTCGTATAATTGTTCTTTTTTGTGTCATTTAATTTTTCCATTAATTTCTCATTCGTATTTAATTTATGCACTCATTTTTTTAAACTAAATTATTTTTTGTTCTAAAAATACAAATAATTTTAAATCCGAGATAATATCCATTCGTGTGAAAATTTCAGAAAATTATGCCCTAATGTGCTGGGTGTGATTTTTTGTATAATTCACACGATCGAATATCCTCTTTAAACCTTTTAAATGTCCTTCAAATTTTAAAATATGAGAATGTCGTGCCCTAACGTGTTGGACACGACTTCAATTCTCCGAGAAATTCGAAACATACTGGAATTTTTCTTCAAATTCAATTTTTGAAAATCAGGCGGAAAAAGTTATGTGTACAAGGATCGTATTTTAAACTTCACTCAAGATTTCAAGTTTTCAAAAAATATACAAATAATTTTAAACCAAAAAAACAAGGCAATATCCTTTCGTGTGAAAGGTTCGAAAAATTATGCCCTAACGTGATGAGTGTGATTTTTCATATAATTCGTACGATCAAATATCCTCTTTAAAACCTTTCAAAATGTCCATCAATTTCGAAATCCGAGAACATCATGCCCTAACGTGTTGGACACAACTTCAATTCTTCGAGAAAATCGAAACCCACGAGCATTTTTCTTCAAATTTGATTTTTGAAAATCATGTGAAATAAGTTATATGTAAAAAGATCATATTTTATAATTTGCTCGGGATTTCAAAGTTTTAACAAACAAGACCTAAATATAGTTGACGTGGTACCAATTTTCGGCATGTGAGGGTACTAATCCTTCCTCACACCTAACCGACTCCCGAACCCGTTTTCTGGATATCAAAGACTAGAATAATTTTTCAGAATGGAGTTTTTAAATGTTTTGTGGTGATCCAATCACACATAATAAAAGGATTGGTGGCGACTCCCAATTTTTTATCATTAAAAATATTTCTCGAGACCTTTTTCATAGAAAACGTTCCGACAATAGCGAAGAGCATCAAAACGTGGAACAACTGCAAGGCATTGATCGATTCACCATCTCCGTCTGCTTAATGATATAGGATTGCTTCAACTGACAATAGCTTACAAGACGTGATGTGCTAAAAATTGTTCTTTTGTCTTTATTTTCAATATTGTTCCGGAAGCTTCATTATTGTTTGTCGTTAAATTTAAGTCGAGTTAAATTAATTTTAGTAGTACGAAAATTAAATGGTTCTAGAGAAGCCATTACTTAATACACTATGATTTTATAAAGCCTTTATTTTTAATTTTATAGCATTGGAACTCGATAACCATCTCAAATCGAGTACTATATATTGTTTAACATTATTTAAATTGAAAAATATATCAATATTATAAACGTTAAGTTTATTGCAATAATTTAGAACTGGAATTTTTTGTCTGCTGAGAAATTGAAACAATATCGATTCCTTAAAAGTTTTTATACCATTTAAATTCAAATTTTCTTTAACGAAAAAAAACCTTGACCTAACTTAGTTATGTAAACACACATATCGTGCCAAGAAATATCCTTCGAAAGACAGGCACTATAATTTGTAACAGTTCGTTGCCCTTATAGTAGTTGGTTTCGTTTTGCATTTTTAGTACTTCGATGCTAGTCTGTTAGTTTTCACTTCTTCTTTTTTTTTTTAGGAGAAGAGGGCGAATATGATTGTGCATTTTCCTCCAAATGTGTCTGAGACATACGTCCTACATTCTCACTATAAAAATTGTCAAATTTACATAAAAAAATAAAACCTATCCGTAATTTGAGCAATGCCTGCGAGAGTGTTGTAGAAACGTAAAATCATTTGTTTTTTCCAATTTAACTATATAAGAGAATTTGTCGTTGGACAAGTTCCATTAGTTATTTTACTCAAAGTTGTCGTACTTAGTTTAGTAAACTTGAGTGACAACGCAATCACAAAAAAAGACAACGTCGAACAAAGAATACAATAATCGATTTGTAGTTTTATGATAAAGAGAAACATTGACTTATTTCCAAAGCAAGAAATATTTGGGATGAATTACTTTTGAATTTCAATCATTTGGTTGTCATTTTCCTTTTTAAAACATGATAAGTGCGATAAAAAGTTTTTAACAACAAAAAGATTTTATGATTTTACGCTTCGATAATTATTTCAACATTGTGGCACATACATATCACTAGCAGAGAAATCTAGTATAGCTCATTCAATTTGGAGATAGAGGTGCTTTTTTAACCGTCACCATGACTAGAACATATATAACTACAAAAAGTTAGAAAAAGAGGACAACACATATAACGAATATGAGTGCCTGTAATGCAAGTGCTCACGTTGCTTTATCCATATGATATTTCTCACATAATATGGTGCTAGTCTTTGGTTTGTAGTGGATGTAATAGAACATTCCTAGTTTTAATGCAAAAACACAATTACGACATAACCCTCTTTATTGACCCTTATTATCGTTTTCCATTTAAAGAAATTTGAGAACAGGAAAAGGAAGCATAGATGTGTGTGTTTGAATTAATATATAGATTTGTGTTAATTAAAATTAAAGCTTATTAAACTGAAACATTAAATGTTTAATTTTATTGCAACGCATTCTAGTTCCATGTGGTCATAACCCTTCCTATAAATGAAGGTTTTTTCCCCTTCTAATCTTGTTCAAAAATAATTTTACGAATCAAATTCAAGTAGAAACGTCAAATTCACACAATATGGCAAGCCTTAATGTTTATTCCGTCCTAGTGGTTTTATTCTTAACTTGCAAGGCAAATGGCTATGAAGGAGAATGACCAGATTATTAAGGAAGATAATTATGAAACTAAAATGGGTTGGCCTTATGTTCAAGAAACTTTCACGAGTATTTTCGATACAGGGAGTATTTCTAACAAGTGTTGCAGTGAACTTGTTGCGTTGGGAAAAGTTTGCCATGCAGCAATAATAAAGAGGACTCTCGAGTATCCTCTATTCAAAAAATTAAACCCAACTACAATTATAAGAATAGCATCGAAACATGGAACAACTGCATGCATTGATCGATTCACCATCTCCGTCTGCTTAATGATATAGGATTTCTTCAACTAATAATAGGTTACAAGACGTGATGTGCTAAAAATTGTTCTGCTGTCTTTATTTTCAATATTGTTCTCGAAGCTTCATTATTGTGTGTCGTTAAATTTAAGTCGAGTTAAATTAATTTTAGTTTTACGAATAATAAATGGTTCTAGAGGAGCCATTACTTAATACACTAAGATTTTATACAGCCATTATTTTTAATTTTACAGCATTGGAACTCGATAACCATCTCAAATCGAGTACTATATATTGTTTCACATTACTTAAATTGAAACAAATATCAATATTATAAAAGTTAAGTTCATTACAATAATGTGGAACTGGAATTTTTGGTATGGTGAGAAATTGAAACAATATCGATTCCTTAAAAGTTTTTATACAATTTAAATTCAAATTTCCTTTAACGAAAAAAAACCTTGACCGTACTTAGTTATGAAAAGACACATATCGTGCCAAGAAATATCCTTCGAGGGACATGCACTATAATTTGTAATAGTTCGTTGCTCGTATACTAATTGGTTTCGTTTTACGTTTTTAGTACTTTGATGCTAGTCTGTTAGTTATCACTTCTTCTTCTTTTTGGGACAAGAGGGCCAATATTGAAATCCTTGTCGAAATTGATTCAACGATTCAAACTCTTAACTTAATTTCCTTATTCTTCGTTCTTTGATTACTTTTCTTCAATATGATCGGGCAATTTCCTCCAAATGTGTTCGAGACATACGTCCTACATTCTCACTATAAAAATAGTCAAATTTACATAAAAAAAATAAAACCTATCCGTAATTTGGCCAATGCCTTCGAGAGTGATGTAGAAACAGAAAATCATTTGTTGTTTCCAATTTAACTCTATAAGAGAATTTGTTGTTGGACAAGTTCCATTAGTTACTTCACTCAAAGCTGACGTCCATATTTTAGTAAACTTGAGTGACAACGCATTCACGAAAAAAGACAACGTCGAACAAAGAATACAGTAATCGATTTGTAGTCTCATGATAAAGAGAAACATTCGCTTATTTCTAAAGCAGGAAATATTTGGGATGAATTAATTTTGAATTTCAATCATTGTGACACATACATTTTACCAGTAAAGAAATCTAGTATAGCTCATTCGATTTGGAGATAGACGTGTATTTTTAACCGTCACCATGACTAGAACATATAGAACAACAAAAAGTTAGAAAAATAGGACGACACACATAACGAATATGTGTGCCTGTAATGCCAGTGCTCACGTTGCTTTATTCATATGATACTTCCTGCATATTATAGTGCTAGTTATTGGTTTGTAGTGGATGTAATAGTACATTCTTAGTTTCAATGCAAAAACACAATTACGACATAACCATCTTTATTGAACCTTATTTTCGTTATCCATTTAATTAAATATAAGAATAGGCAAAAGGAAGCATAGATGTGGGTGTTTGAATTAATATGCAGATTTGTGTTAATAAAAAATAATGCTATTAAACTGAAACATTAAATGTTTTATTTTGCTGCAACGCATTCTAGTTGCATGTGGTCATAACACTTCCTATAAATGCATGTTTTTTCCCCTTCTAATATTGTTCGAAATTAATTTTACGAACAAAATTCACATAATATGGCAAGCCTTAATGTTTATTCCGTCCTAGTGGTTTTATTCTTAACTTGCGTGGCAGTAATGTCTATGAAGGAGAACGACTATATTATTAAGGAAAATAATTATGAAACTAAAATAGGTTGGCCCTCTGTTCAAGAAACTTTCACGAGTATTTTTGAGACAGTGAGTATTTCTAACAAGTGTTGTAGTGAACTTGTTGCGTTGGGAAAAGTTTGCCATGCAGCATTAGTAAAGACAACTCTCGAGAATCCTCTATTCAAAGAACTAAACCCATCTACAATTATAGTGAAGAGCATAGAAACATGGAACAAATGCATGGCATTGATCGATTCACCATCTCTATCTGATTAATGTTATAGGATTGCTTCAACTAACAATAGGTTACAAGACATGATGTGGTCAAACTTGTTCTTTTGTCTTTATTTTCAATATTGTTTCAGAATCTTCATTATTGCGTGTCATTAAATTTAAGTCGAGTTAAATTAATTTTAGTTGTACGAAAATTAAATGGTTCTAGAGAAGCCATTACTTAATACACTATGATTTTATAAGGCCTTTATTTTTAATTTTATAGCATTGGAACTCGATAACCATCTCAAATCGAGTACTATATATTGTTTCACATTGTTTAAATTGAAAATAATATCATAATTATTAACATTAAGTTTATTGCAATAATGTGGAATTGGAATTTTTGTGTGGTGAGAAATTGAAACAATATCTATTCCTTAAAAGTTTTTATACAATTTAATTTCAAATTTCCCTTAACATCCTACATTCCCACTATAAAAATTGTCAAATTTACATAAAAAATAAAACCTATCCGTAATTTGGGCAATGCCTGCGAGAGTGTTATAGAAACGTAAAATCATTTGTAGTTTCCAATTTAACTCTATAAGAGAATTTTTCGTTGGACAAGTTCCATTAGTTATTTCACTCAAAGCTGTCATCCTTAGTTTAGTAATCTTGAGTGACAATGCATTCACCAAAAAAGACAACGTCGAACAAAGAATACAATAATCAATTTGCAGTAACATGATAAAGAAAAACAATTTATTATTTCCAAAGCAGGAAATATTTGGGATGAATTAATTTTGAATTTCAATCATTTAGTTGTCATTTTCCTTTTTAAAACGTGGTAAGTGCGATAAAAAGTTTTTAACACCAAAAAGATTTTATGATTTTACGGTTCGCATAATTATTTCAACATTATGGCACAAACATATCACCGGTAGAGAAATCTAGTATAGCTCATTTGATTTTGAGATAAACGTGCATTTTGAATTGTCACCATGACTAGAACATAATGAATATGTGTGCCTGTAATGCAAGTGCTCACGTTGCTTTATTCATATGATATTTCCCACATATTATAGTGCTAGTTTTTGGTTTGTAGTGGATGTAATAGAACATTCCTAGTTTCAATGCAAAGACACAATTACGACATAACCATCTTTATTGAACCTTATTTTCATTATCCATTTAATGAAATTTAAGAATAGGAAAAAGGAAGCTTAGATGTGTGTGTTTGAACTAATATGTGGATTTGTGTTAATTAAAATTAATGCTTATTAAACTGAAATAGTAAATGTTTTAATTTGTTGCATCGCATTCTAGTTCTATGTGGTCATAACACTACATATAAATGCAGGTTTTTTTCCCCTTCTAATATTGTTCGAAATTAGTTTTACGAACCAAATTCAAGAAGAAACATCAAATTCACCCAATATGGCAAGCCTTAATGTTTATTCCGTCCTAGTGGTTTTATTCTGAACTTGGGTGGCAGTAATGGGTACAAAGGAGAATGACCAGGTTATTAAGGAAAATAATTGTGAAACTAAAATGGGTTGGCCTTGAGTTAAAGAAACTTTCACGAGTATTTTCGACAGAAGGAGTATTTCTAACAAGTTCTGCAGTAAACTTGTTGCTTTGGGAAAAGTTCGCCACTCAACATTAGTAAAGAGGACTCTTCAAAATCCTCTATTCAAAGAACTAAACCCAACTACAATTATAGCTAAGAGCATCGGAACATGGAACAACTGCATGGCATTGATCGATTCACCACCATCGTATGTTTACTAATATAGGATTGCTTCAACTAACAATAGGTTGCAAGACGTGATGTGCTCAAAATTGTTCTTTTGTCTTTATTTTCAATATTGTTCCGGAAGATTCATTATTCTGTCTCGTTAAATTTAAGATGAGTTAAATTAAATTTAGTTGTACGAAAATTAAATGGTTCTAGAGAAGCCATTACTTAATACACTATGATTTTATAAGGCCATTATTTTTAATTTTATAGCATTGGAACTCGATAACCATCTCAAATCGAGTACTATATATTGTTTCACATTGTTTAAATTCAAAAAATATCAATATTATAAACGTTAGGTTTATTACAATATCGATTCTAGTACTTCGATGCTAGTCCATTAGTTATGACTTCATCTTCTTTTTGGGAGAACAGGGCCAATATTGAAATCCTTGTTGAAATTTGTTTAACGACTCAAAGTATTACCTTGATTTCCTTATTCTTCGTTCTTTAGATTACTTTTCTTTAATATGATTGGGCATTTTCCTCCAAATGTGTTCGAGACATACGTCCTACATTCTCACTATAAAAATTGTCAAATTTACATAAAAAATAAAACTTATCCGTAATTTGGGCAATGCCTATGAGAGTGTTGTAGAAACGTAAAATCATTTGTTATTTCCAATTTAACTCTATAAGAGGATTTGTCGTTGGACAAGTTCCATTAGTTATTTCACTCAAAGTTGTCGTCCTTAGTTTAGTAAACTTTAGTGACAACGCGTTCACCAAAAAAGACAACAACGAACAAAGAATACAATAATCGATTTGTAGTCTCATGATAAAGAGAAACATTGGCTAATTTCCAAAGCAGGAAATATTTGGGATTAATTAATTTTGAATTTCAATCATTTAGTTGTCATTTCCCTTTTGAAAGCGTGACATGTGTTATAAAAAGTTTTTAACAACAAAAAGATTTTATGATTTTACGCTTTGCATAATTATTTCAACATTTTGGCTCATATATATCACCTGTAGAGAAATCTAGTATCGCTCATTCGATTTGGAGATAGACGTGCATTTTTAACCGTCACCATGACTAGAACATATATAAATACAAAAACTTAGAAAAATAGGACGACACACATAACGAATATGTGTGCTTGTAATGCAAGTACTCATATTGCATTATTCATATGATATTTTCTGCATATTATGGTGCTAGTTTTTGGTTTAGGAAAAGTGGATGCAATAGTACATTCCTAGTTTCAATGTAGAAACACAATTACGACATAACCATCTTTATTGAACCTCATTTTCGTTATCGATTTAATGAAATTTAAGAATAGGAAAAAGGAAGCATAGATGTGTGTGTTTGGATTAATATGTAGATTTTTGTTAATTAGAATTAATGCTTATTAAACTGAAACATTAAATGTTTTATTTTGTTGCAATGCATTCTAGTTCTTGTTTGAAATTAATTTTACGAACCAAATTCAAGTAGAAACATAAAATCACACAATATGGCTAGCCTTAATGTTTGTTCCATCCTAGTGCTTTTATTCTTAACTTGCAATGCAGTAATGTCTAGGAAGGAGAATGACCAGATTATTAAGGAAAATAATTGTGAAACTAAAATGGGTTGGCCCTGTGTTCAAGTGTTGCAGCAAGTATTTACGAGACAGGGAGCAATTCTAACAAGTGTTGCAGCGAACTTGTTGCATTACGAAAAGTTTGCCATGTAGCATTGGTAAAGAGAACTCTCGAGAATCCTCTATTCAAAGAACTAAACCCAACTATAATTATAGTAAAGAGCATCGAAACATGGAGCAACTGCATGGCATTGATTACTTTTCTTTAATATGATCGGCCATTTTCCACAAAATGTGTCCGAAACATGCGTCCTACATTCTCACTATAAAAATTGTCAAATTTACATTAAAAAATAAAACCTATCCTTAATTTGGGCAATGCGTGCGAGAGTGTTGTAGAAACATAAAATTATTTGTTGTTACTGATTTAACTCTATAAGAGAATTTTTTGTTAGACAAGTTCCATTACTTATTTCACTCAAACCTGTTGTCCTTATTTTAGTAAACTTGAATGACAACATCGAACAAAGAATTAATTTTGAATTTCAATCATTTACTTGTCATTTTCCTTTTTAAAACATGATAAGTGGGATAAAAAGTTTTTAACAACAAAAAGATTTTATGATTTTACGCTTCTCATAATTATTTCAACATTGTGGCATATACATATCACCAGTAAAGAAATCTAGTATAGATCATTCGATTTGGAGATAGACGCGCATTTTTAACCGTCGCCATGACTAGAACGTATATAACTACAAAAAGTAAGAAAAATAGGACGACACACATATGCAAGTGCTCACGTTGCTTTTTTCATATGATATTTCCTGCATATTATGGTGCTAGTCTTTGGTTCGTAGTGGATGTAATAGTACATACATAGTTTCAATGCAGAAACAAAATTACGACATAACCATCTTTATTGAACCTTATTTTTGTTATCCATTTAATGAAATTTAAGAATAGGAAAAAGGAAGCATAGATGTGGGTGTTTGAATTAATATGTATATTTGTGTTAATTAAAATTAATGCTTACTCAATTGAAACATTAAATGTTTTATTTTGTTGCAACGCATCCTAGTTCCTTGTGGTCATAACACTTCCAATAAATGCAGGTTTTTTTGCCCGTCTAATCTTGCTCGAAAACTAATTTACAAACCAAATTCAAGTAGAAACATCAAATTCACACAATATGGCAAATCTTAATCTTTTATCCGTCCTAGTAGTTTTATTCTTAACTTGCGTGGCAGTAATGGCTACGTAGGAGAACGACCAAATTATTAAGGAAAATAATTGTCAGACTAAAATGGGTTGGCCCTGTGTTGAAGAAACTTTCACGAGTATTTTCGAGACAAGGAGTATTTCTAACAAGTGTTGCAGTGAACTTGTTGAGTTGGGAAAAGTTTGCCACGCAACATTAATAAAAATGACTCTCGAGATTCCTCTATTCAAAAAACTAAACCCAACTACAATTATACTGAAGAGCATCAAAACGTGGAACAACTGCATGGCATTAATCGATTCACCATCTCCGTCTACTTAATGATATAGGATTGCTTCAACTAACAATAGGTTACAAGACGTGATGTGCTCAAATTTGTTCTTTTGTCTTTATTCTCAATATTGTTCCGGAAGCTTTATTATTGTCTGTTGCTAAATTTAAGTCGAGTAAAATTAATTTTAGTTATACGAAAATTAAATGGTTCTAGAGAAGCCATTGCTTAATACACTATGATTTTATAAGGCCAATATTTTTAATTTTATAGCATTGCAACTCAATAACCATCACAAATCTAGTTCTATATATTGTTTCACATAGTTTAAATTGAAACAAATATCAATATTATAAACATTAAGTTCATAGCAATAATATGGAACTAGAATTTTCAGTGTGGTGAGAAATTGAAACAATATCGATTCCTTAACAGTTTCTGTACAAATTAAATTCAAATTTCCTTTAACGAAAAAAAACCTTGACGTAACTTAGTTATGAAAAGACACATATAGTGCCAAGAAATATCCTTCGAAGGAGATGTACTGTAATTTGTAATAGTTCGTTGCTCGTATACTAGCTGGTTTCTTTTGTGTTTTTGTACTTCGATGCTAGTCCATTAGTTATGACTTCTTCTACTTTTTGGGAGAAGAGGGCCAATATTGAAATCCTTGTTGAATTTGATTCAACGAATCAAAGTCTTACCCTGATTTCCTTATTCTTCGTTCTTTAGATTACTTTTCTTTAATATGATCAGTCATTTTCCACAAAATGTGTCCGAAACATACGTCCTACATTCTCACTATAAAAATTGTCAAATTTACATTAAAAAATGAAACCTATCCGTAATTTGGGCAATGCGTGCGAGAGTGTTGTAGAAACATAAAATTATTTGTTGTTTCCAATTTAACTCTATAAGAGAATTTTTCGTTAGACAAGTTCCATTACTTATTTCACTCAAAGATGTCGTCCTTATTTTAGTAAACTTGAATGACAACGTCGAACAAAGAATTAATTTTGAATTTCAATAATTTAGTTGTCATTTTCCTTTTTAAAACCTGATAAGTGTGATAAAAAGTTTTTAACTACAAAAAGATTTTATGATTTTACACTTCTCATAATTATTTCAAGATTATGGCACATACATATCACTAGTAAAGAAATCTAGTATATCTCATTCGATTTGGAGACAGACGTGCATTTTTGACCGTCAACATGACTAGAACATATATAACTACAAAAAGTTAGATAAACAGGACGACACACATAACAAATTTGTGAGCCTGTAATGCAAGTGCTCACGTTGCTTTATTCATATCATATTTCCTGCATATTATGGTGCCAATTTTTGGTTTGTAGTGGATGTAATAGTACATTCCTAATTTCAATGCAGAAACACAATTACGACATAACCATCTTTATTGAACCTTATTTTTGTTATCCATTTAATGAAATTTAAGAATAGGAAAAAGGAAGCATAGATGTGGGTGTTTGAATTAATATGTATATTTGTGTTAATTAAAATTAATGCTTACTCAATTGAAATATTAAATGCTTTATTTTGTTGCAACGCATTCTAGTTCCATGTGGTCATAACACTTCCTATAAATGCAGGTTTTTTCCCCTTCTAATCTTGTTCGAAATTAATTTTACGAACAAAATTCAAATACAAATATCAAATTCACACAATACGGCAAGCCTTAATGTTTATTCCATCCTAGTGGTTTTATTCTTAACTTGCGTGGCAGTAATGGCTACGAAGGAGAACGACTAGATTATTAAGGAAAGTAGTTGTGAAACGAAAATGGGTTGGTCCTGTGTTGAAGAAACTTCCACGAGTATTTTCGAGATAAGGAGTATTTCTAACAAGTGTTGCAGCTAACTTGTTGAGTTGGGAAAAGTTTGCCACGCAACATTAATAAAAAAGACTCTCGAGTTTCATCTATTCAAAAAACTAAACCCAACTACAATTATATTGAAGAGCATTGAAACGTGGAACAACTGCATGGCATTAATCGATTCACCATCTCCGTCTACTTAATGATATAGGATTGCTTCAACTAACAATAGGTTTCAAGACGTGATGTGCTCAAATTTGTTCTTTTGTCTTTATTCTCAATATTGTTCCGGAAGCTTTATTATTTTCTGTTGCTAAATTTAAGCCGAGTTATATTAATTTTAGTTATACGAAAACTAAATGGTTCTAGAGAAGCCATTGCTTAATACACTATGAATTTATAAGGCCAATATTTTTAATTTTATAGCATTGGAACTCAATAACCATCTCAAATCGAGTACTATATATTGTTTCACATAGTTTAAATTGAAACAAATATCAATATTATAAACATTAAGTTCATAGCAATAATGTGGAACTAGAATTTTCGGTGTGGTGAGAAATTGAAACAATATTGATTCCTTAACAGTTTTTGTACAAATTAAATTCAAATTTCCTTTAACAAAAAAAACCTTGACGTAACTTAGTTATGAAAAGACACATATAGTGGCACGAAATATCCTTCGAAGGACATGTACTGTAATTTGTAATAGATCGTTGCTCGTATACTAGCTAGTTTCGTTTTGTATTTTTGTACTTCGATGCTAGTCCGTTAGTTATGACTTCTTCTACTTTTTGGGAGAAGAGGGCCAATATTGAAATCATTGTTGAAATTGATTTAACGACTCAAAGTCTTACCCTGATTTCCTTATTCTTCGTTCTTTAGATTACTTTTCTTTAATATGATCGGCCATTTTCCACAAAATGTGTCCGAAACATACGTCCTACATTCTAACTAAAAAAATTGTCAAATTTACATTAAAACATAAAACCTATCCGTAATTTGGGCAATGCGTGCGACAGTGTTGTAGAAACATAAAATTATTTGTTGTTTCCAATTTAACTCTATAAGAGAATTTTTCGTTAAACAAGTTCCATTACTTATTTCACTCAAAGCTGTTGTCCTTATTTTAGTAAACTTGAATGACAATGTCGAACAAAGAATTAATTTTGAATTTCAATAATTTAGTTGTCATTTTCCTTTTTAAAACTTGATAAGTGTGATAAAAAGTTTTTAACAACAAAAAGATTTTATGATTTTATGCTTCTCATAATTATTTCAAGATTGTGGCACATACATATCACCAGTAAAGAAATCTAGTATATCTCATTCGATTTGGAGACAGAAGTGCATTTTTAACCATCAACATGACTAGAACATATATAACTACAAAAAGTTAGATAAATAGGATGACACACATAAAAAATATGTGAGCCTGTAATGCTAGTGCTCACGTTGCTTTATTCATATGATATTTCCTGCATATTATGGTGCCAGTTTTTGGTTTGTAGTGGATGTAATAGTACATTCCTAACTTCAATGCAGAAACACAATTACGACATAACCATCTTTATTGAACCTTATTTTTGTTATCCATTAAATGAAATTTAAGAATAGGAAAAAGGAAGCATAGATGTGGGTGTTTGAATTAATATGTATATTTGTGTTAATTAAAATTAATGCTTACTCAATTGAAACATTAAATGCTTTATTTTGTTGCAACGCATTCTAGTTCCATGTGGTCATAACACTTCCTACAAATGCAGGTTTTTTCCCCTTCTAATCTTGTTCTAAATTAATTTTACGGACCAAATTCAAGTAGAAATATCAAATTCACACAATACGGCAAGCCTTAAGGTTTATTCCGTCCTAGTGGCTTTATTCTTAACTTACATGGCAGTAATGGCTACGAAGGAGAATGACTAGATTAGTAAGGAAAATAATTGTGAAACTAAAATGGGTTGGCCTTGTGTTCAAGAAACTTTCACGAGTATTTTCAAGACAGGGAGTATCTCTAACAAGTGTGCAGCGAACTTGTTGCGTTGGGAAAAGTTTGCCACGCAGCATTAGAAAAGAGGACTCTCGAGAATCCTCTATTCAAAGAACTAAACCCAATTACAATTATAGCGAAGAGAATCGAAACATGGAACAACTGCATGCAATTGATCTATTCACCATTTCTGTTTGCTTAGTGATACAGGATTGCTTCAACTAACAACAGGTTACAAGACGTGATGTGCTTAATATTGCTCTTTTGTCTTTATTTTCAACAGTGTTCTGGAAGTTTCATTATTGTCTGTCGTTAAATTTAAATTGAGTTAAATTAACTTTAGTTGTACAAAAATTAAATGGTTCTAGAGAAGCCATTACTTAACACTCTATGATTTTATAAGGCCATTATTTTTTATTTTATAGCATTGGAACTTGATAAGCATCTCAAATCAAGTACTATATATTGTTTCACATTGTTTAAATTGAAATAAATATCAATATTTTAAACGTTAAGTTCATTGCAATAATGTGGAACTGGAATTTTTGGTGTGGTGAGAAATTGAAACCACATCGATTCCATAAAAGTTTTTGTACAAATTAAAATCAAATTTCCTTTATTGAAAAAAACCTTGACCTAACTTGGTTATGAAAGGTCACATATCGTGCCAAGAAATATCCTTCGATGGACATGAAGTATAATTTGCAATAGTTCGTTGCCCGTATACTACTTGGTTTCGTTTTGTGTTTTTAGTACGTCGATGCTAGTCCATTAGTTATGACTTCTTGTTCTTTTTGGGAGAAGAGAGCCACTATTGAATTCCTTGTTGAAATTGATTTAACGACTCAAAGTCTTAACTTCATTTCCTTATTCTTCGTTCTTTAGATTAATTTTCTTTAATATGATCGGGCATTTTCCTTCCAATGTGTCTGAGACATATGTCCTACATTCTCGCTATAAAAATTATCAAATTTACATAAAAAAATAAAACCTATTCGTAATTCGGGCAATGCCTGCCAGAGTGTTGTAGAAACGTAAAATCATTTGCTGTTTCCAATTTAACTCTATAAGAAAATTTTTCGTTGGACAAGTTCCATTAGTTATTTCACTCAAAGTTGTCGTCCTTAGTTTAGAAAACTTGAGTGACAATGCGTTCACCAAAAAAGACAACGTCAAACAAAGAATACAATAATCGATTTGTAGTCTCATGATAAAGAGAAACATTGGCCTATTTCCAAAGCAAGAAATATTCAAGATGAATTAATTTTGAATTCCAATCATTTGGTTGTCTTTCCTTTTTAAAACGTGATAAGTGCGATAAAAAGTTTTTAACAACAAAAAAATTTTATGATTTTACGCTATGCATAATTATTTTAATATTGTGGTACATACATATCACCAGTAGAGAAATCTAGTATAGCTCATTCGATTTGGAGATAGAAGTGCATTTTTAACCGTCACCATGACTAGAACATATATAACAACAAAAAGTGAGAAAAATAGGACGACACACATAACAGATATGTGTGATTGTATTTATGTGTACCTGTAATGCAAGTGCTCACGTTGCTTTATTCGTATGATATTTCCTGCATATTATGGTAATAGTTTTTGGTTTGTAGTGGATGTAATAGTACATTCCTAGTTTCAATGCAGAAACACAATTACGACATAACCATCTTTATTGAACTATATTTTCGTTATCCATTTAATTAAATTTAAGAATAGGAAAAAAGGAAGCACAGATGTGTGTGTTTGAATTAATATATAGATTTGTGTTAATTAAAACTAATGCTTATTAAATTGAAACATTAAATGCTTTATTTTGTTGCAACGCATTCTAGTTCCATGTGGTCATAACACTTCCTATAAATGCAGGTTTTTCCCCCTTCTAATCTTATTTGAGATTAATTTTACGAACCAAATTCAAGTAGAAACATCAAATTCACACAATATGGCAAGCCCTTAATGTTTATTTCGTCCTAGTGGTTTTATTCTTAACTCGCGTGGAAGTAATGGCTACGAAGGAGAATGACCAGATTATTAAGGAAAATAATTGTGAAAATAAAATGGGTTGGCCCTGTGTTCAACAAACTTTCACGAGTATTCTCGAGACAGGGAGTATCTCTAACAAGTGTTGTAGCGAACTTGTTGCGTTGGGAAAAGTTTGTCACGCAGCATTAGTAAAGAGGACTCTCGAGAATCCTCTTTTCAAAGAACTAAACCCAACTACAATTATAAAGAAGAGCATCGAAACATGGAACAACTACATGGCATTGATAGATTCACCATCTCCGTCGGCATAATGATATAGGATTGCTTCAACTGACAACAAGTTACAAGACGTGATGTGCTCAATATTATTATTTTGTCTTTATTTTCAACATTGTTCCGGAAGCTTCATTATTGTCTGTCGTTAAATTTAGGTGGAGTTAAATTAATTTTAGTTGTGCGAAAATTAAATGGTACTAGAGAAGCTATTACTTAATACACTATGATTTTATAAGGCCATTATTTTTAATTTTATAGCATTGGAACTTTATAACCATCTCAAATCGAGTACTATATATTGTTTCACATTGTTTAAATTGAAACGAATATCAATATTTTAAACATTAAGTTCATTGCAATAATATGGAACTGGAATTTTTGGTGTGGTGAGAAATTGAAACAACATCAATTCCTTAAAAGTTTTGTACAAATCAAATTCAAATTTCCTTTGTCGAAAAAAAACCTTGGCCTAATTTAGTTATGAAAAGACACATATCATGCCAAGAAATATCCTTCGAAGAACATGCAGTATAATTTGTAATAGTTCGTTGCCCTTATAGTTGTTGGTTTCGTTTTGTGTTTTTAGTACTTCGATGCTAGTCTGTCAGTTTTAACTTCTTGTTCTTTTTGGGAGAAGAGGGCCAATATTGAAATCCTTGTTGAAATTAATTTAATGACTCAAAGTCTTAACTTGATTACCTTATTCTTTGTTCTTTAGATTACTTTTATTTAATATAATCAGCATTTTCCTCCAAATGTTTCCGAGACATACGTCCTACATTCACACTTTAAAAATTGTCAAATTTACATAAAAAAATAAAACCTATCCGTAAGTTGGGCAATGCCTGCCAGAGTGTTGTAGAAACGTAAAATCATTTGTTGTTTCCAATTTAACTCTATGAGAGAATTTGTCGTTGGACAAGTTCCATCAGTTATTTCACTCAAAGTTGTCGTCCTTAGTTTAGTAAACTTGAGTGACAACACGTTCACCAAAAAAGACAACGTCAAACAAATAATATAATAATCAATTTCTAATCTCATGATAAAGAGAAACATTGGCCTATTTCCAAAGCAAGAAATATTTGGGATGAGTTAATGTTGAATTTAAATCATTTAGTTGTCATTTTCCTTTTTAAAACGTGATAAGTGCGATAAAAAGTTTTTAACAACAAAAAGATTTTATGATTTTACGCTACGCATAATTATTTTAATATTGTGGCACATACATATCACCAGTAGAGAAATCTAGTATAGCTCATTCGATTTGGAGATAGATGTGCATTTTTAACCATCACCATGACTAGAACATATATAACTACAAAAAGTTAGAAAAATAGGACGACACACATAACAAATATGTGTGCCTATAATGCAAGAGTTCATGTTGCTTTTTTCGTATGATATTTCCTGCATATTATGGTGCTAGTTTTTGGTTCGTAGTGGATATAATAGTACATTCCTAGTTTCAATGCAGAAACACGGTTACGACATAACCATCTTTATTGAACCTTATTTTTGTTATCCATTTAATGAAATTTAAGAATAGGAAAAAGGAAGCACAGATGTGTGTGTTCGAATTAATATGTAGATTTGTGTTAATTAAAATTAATGCTTATTAAATTGAAACATTAAATGCTTTATTTTGTCACAACGCATTCTAGTTCCATGTGGTCATAAAACTTCTTATAAATGCATGTTTTTTCCCCTTCTAATCTTGTTTGAAACTAATTTTACGAACCAAATTCAAGTAGAAACATCAAATTCACACAATATGGCAAGCCGTAATGTTTATTCCGTCCTAGTGGTTTTATTCTTAACTTGCATGGTAGTAATGGCTTCGAAGGAGAACGACCAAATTATTAAGGAAAATAATTGTGAAACTAAAATGGGTTAGCCTTGTGTTCAAGAAACTTTCACGAGTATTTTCGAGACAGGGAGTATCTCTAACAAGTGTTGCAGCGAACCTATTTCGTTGGGAAAAGTTTGGCACGCTGCATTAGTAAAGAGGACTCTCGAGAATCCTCTATTCAAAGAACTAAAGTCAACTAAAATTATAGGGAAGAGCATCGAACATGGAACAACTGCATGGCATTGATCAATTCACCATCACAGTCTGCTTAATGATATAGGATTGCTTCAACTAACAACAGGTTACAAGACGTGATGTGCTCAATATTGTTCTTTTGTCTTTATTTTCGACATTGTTTCGAAAGCTTCATTATTGTCAGTCGTTAAATTTAAGTCGAGTTAAATTAATTTTAATTGTACAAAAATTAAACGGTTCTAGAGAAGCCATTACTTAATACACTATGATTTTATAAGGCCATTATTTTTAATTTTACAGCATTGGAACTTGATAACCATCTCAAATCGAGTACTATATATTGTTTCACATTGTTTAAATTGAAACAAATATCAATATTGTTAACGTTAGGTGCATTACAATAATGTGGAACTGGAATTTTTTGTGTGGTGAGAAATTGAGACAACATCGATTCCTTAAAAGTTTTTATATTAATTCAAAATTCCTTTATCGAAAAAAAGTCTTGACCTAACTTAGTTTTGAAAAGACACGTATCGTGCCAAGAAATATCCTTCGAAGGACATGCAGTATAATTTGTAATAGTTCATTGCCCGTATACTAGTTGGTTTCGTTTTGTGTTTTTAGTACTTCGATTCTAGTCCGTTAGTTATGACTTGTTTTTCTTTTTGGGAGAAGAGGGCCAATATTGAAATCCTTCTTGAAATTGATTTAACGACTCAAAGTCTTAACTTGATTTCCTTATTCTTTGTTCTTTAGATTACTTTTCTCTAATATGATCGGGCGTTTTCCTCCAAATTTGTCCGAGACATACGTCCTACATTCTCACTGTAAAAAATTTTAAATTTACATAAAAAAATAAAACCTATCCGTAATTCGGGCAATGCCTGTCGGAGTGTTGTAGAAACGTAAAATCATTTGTTGTTTCCAATTTAACTTTCTAAGAGAATTTGTCGTTGGACAAGTTCCATTAGTTATTTCACTCAAAGTTGTCGTCCTTAGTTTAGTAAACTTGAGTGACAACGCGTTCACCAAAAAAGATAACATTGAACAAATAATACAATAATCGATTTGTAGTCTCATGCTAAAGAGAAACATTGGCCTATTTCCAAAGCAAGAAATATTTGGGGTGAATTAATTTTAAATTTCAATCATTTGGTTGTCATTTTCCTTTTCAAAATGTGATAAGTGCGATAAAAAAATTTTAACAACAAAAAGGTTTTATGATTTTACACTTTGCATAATTATTTTAATATTGTGGCACATACATATCTCTTGTCGAAACCTTTTTTTTGAAAACGTGTTTCGGAAATTGTTTTAAAATTGGAAAATGGGATTCGCCACTAATCTTTTTATATCGTGTGATTGGATCACCACAAAACGTTAAAAATCTATTTTGAAAAATATTTTGGTCTTCGCAATCCAGAAAAACAAGTTCGGGAGTCGGTTACGCTTGAGGAAGGGTTAGTGCCCTCATTCGCCCAAAATTGGTACCACATTGATTATCTGAGGTTCATGCTTGTAAAATTTGAGAACTCGAATAAAGTTTAAAATACGATCCTTGAATGCATGAGTTACGTTTAAAAGAAATCGATTTTTGTTTGGAAGTCCCATTATTTTGAGGTGATCGAGAAAGAAAGTCACGTCCAGTGAGTTAGGACATATCATTTCGAGATCTGAAAATAATAAGCTTTCCTTTGTTGTAAACCTTTTAAACTATGGAAAAGGATATTTGATTATCTTGATTTTGAAGAAAAGTCGCACCTAGTAAGTTAAGGCGTAAATTTTTAGAATCAGAGATAAAGAAACATTGTCTTGATTTAAGGGTATTCGATTATTTCGATTTGAGGAAAAATAGCACCTAGTAAGTTAAGGTACAAATTTTCAAAACTCAAAAGAAAAGAATATTGCCTCGATTTTAAAGTTTTCATGAAGATAATTTTGAAAACAAATATATGAGTTTACTATGAATGAGCAGTTAATAATGGATATTAGATAACACGAAGCAAAATAATTAAGCAGATAAATGTTATACAAAAATAAAAAATGAGATTTTTGGATACTCGGGGGGCAAAATGTAATTTTAGACACTTGGGGGCAAAATGGTAATTTTGGGAAAGTTCGAGGTCAAAAATAGAATTTTTAGATATTCGGGGGTAAAATGGTAATTTTTTTAAAATTGAGGTTAAAAATGGAATTTTTGGAAGTTCAAGGGTTAAATGGTAATTTTTTGAGAAATTAGGGTTAAAAATGAAATTTTTAGATGTTCGAGGGTAAAAATTTAAATTTTGGAGAAATCAAGGTCAAAAATGGAATTTTGGAAAGTTCGAGGGGTAAAAATGTAATTTTTGGAGAAATCGGTGTTAAAAATGGTATTTTGGAAAGTTTGGGGGTAAAATGGTATTTTTAAGAAAAATCGAGGTCAAAAATGGAATTTTGAAAAGTTCGGCGGTAAAAATGTAATTTCTAAAAATTTAGGGGTCAAAATGGAATTTTGGAAAGTTCAGAGGTTAAAATATGGTTTTTGGATAGTTTAGGGACGTTTAGGGTAATAAAATCAAAACACGGTGACACGTGGTAGCCTCTTAGGCATCCTGCAGTCAAAGGACTAATTTGAAAATCAAGTAAAAATTTTGGGCCAATTTTGTAATTAAATAGAACATGATTTAGTGATGAAATTAAAATAAATTAAAAATAAAAGGGACCATTTGCACAAATAAACTAAAATCATGACACGTGGTAGTCTCTCAGGTCTTCAGAAAATTAAAGGATCAACTTGAAAAATAATGATAATTATTGGGCTAATTTAAAATAAATTAAAAGTTTGAAAAGGATCAAATTTTTTAAAAAAAAAGCGGAAGGACCAAATGGTAAATAGACCAATTTTTGAAAACACGCAAATCCTTGGCTGGAGCGGGTTGGGTCGGATCTGTCCATGGGTTTGGGCATGAAACGGTGCCGTTTTGAGGCTTAAGAGCCTAGACCAAAACGACGTCATATTGGTCCACTATATATATCCTTCAAAGCCTTTTTTTTGTTCATTTTCTTTCTCATTTTTTCCAAAAAGTTTCAAAAACTCTCTCACCTTCTTTGGGGTTCTCCATGGCCGGTCGAACTCCGGTCAGGGGGGCCACCGTGCATTCGCCACCGTCGACCGTCACGCGTCATCGCCAACCGCCATGTACGACGGCGAAAAGGTAGAAAACATCCCTTTGTTTTAATTTTTCCTTTTTAAAGCCTAGATCGGGCTTGGATCTCGTAAGATCGAGCCCCGATCTTTAAAAAAATGAAGTTTGAAAGCTCTTTTTTATATTTTTCAAATCTGTTGCACTCTTAGTTTTTTTTTATTATTTAAAATCTATTCTTGAAATCTAGAATGGGACTCTTCAAATTTTCTTAAAATCTTGATTTTTGGTTGTATTTTTTGAAATCTGTCCTTTTATTATTGTTATTGAATCTGCCTTTCCTTTTTCTTTGAAACCACTGTTTTGATTTTTATTGCTTCATCTTTTTGCAGATTAGAGGGGCTCCGATCGACTCCGGCAGTGGCGGTTACCCGAGCAGGTGCCTCTTCATGGCTTCATTTTTATTTATTATTTATATTAATTATTATTATTATTAATATTTTATTTATTACCCATTAATTTAATAGCATACACTTAAACATGGCTAATTACTGCAGTTATTTGAAAACGATTCCCTTTTTCAAAAAAGAAAGCAATAATGAGTATTAATAAATGAAATAAGTAATGTGACAGTGTATATGAAACGTTTCAAAACGACAAAGATGTATAAACAAATAATGAATATTTATGTGAACAAGTACCTGAATTGTAAAAGCTTGAATGTTTTGGTTGTCTGTATCCCCAACGCTTGAATATAGTTTGCAGAATGCTGGAAAGTGTAAGTTGTTTTTATTAATCAAGAGCGTTCAAAAAAACAAAGGTCAGTACCCCACAAAATGCTTGAATCTGGTTTTATAACCAGTGTTACAATGATTATAAATTGTTGTTTGCCATTAAAACTTGTCTTTTCCCTTTGCAGGTTCGGCTATACAGTGGTGGCTGGTGCAGAGTCGGTGGCAGAGCAAGTTGAAGCTGGTGGTGGCACTGCTGGTGCTGACGTGGTGCCCTCTAAGTGGCTGAGGTGGTGGTAGTGACACAAGTGGCAGCTGATTTGTGTTTCTAGGTTTAGTTTGGGTCAATTAGATTTGGCCAAAGTAGGTTTGGGGTGTAATGGGTCCAATTGGGCCCTGATTGTAATTTGGATTTCATTTGGGCTTGAATTAGACATTTTTGTAATTGGACTTTTATTTTGTATTTTATTTTGGGCTTTTAATTTAATATTAAGTTTTAAATCAATTCAAATTTAATTAAATTCAAATTTAAAGCAAATTTAAATTTAAACCAATTTAAACCTAATTTAAAACCGAAGGCTTGATCCAAAACTTGGGTCCGATTAAAATTGGGCTTCAACAACTGCCCTTCTTTGCTCGTTGCTGTGTAATAGGAATGGAGCAAAGTCCAAAAGAAGACCAATTTTGTCCAATCCTGTTGAATCCTGTCTCCATTATCGACTACTTCAAAATGACAGCACCTAACTTGTAGTTCCATTCCACTCTACCGCGACTACGGGGAAAGCGAGATTCGCTATCCAATTTTGCTATATCCTCAAATTGGGTTTGATGTCGGAGCTTCATCTTGCTCTTACTACAACTTTAGATAAAGATTCGCTATTTAGACCTGGTCTACAGTTACTTCGATGTAAAAGTTTCACGGTTACGGCTTTAATCTGCTCCTTTACGGCATTAGATTTGCTGTTGCCGCTTCAATCTTTCCCCTCGTATTTTCGTGGTATTGGATTCGCCATTGCAGATTAAATCTTTCCATTCATGTCTCCGAGGTACTGGGTTCGCCATTGCGACTTAAACCTTTCCCTTCGTGTCTTTGTGGTATTGAATCTGCCGTTGTGGCTTAGATCTTCCCTTCATGTCTTCATGGTACTGGATTTTTCGTTGCGGCTTAAATCTTCCCTTTGTGTCTTTGTGGTACTGGATTCGCCATTGCAGCCTAAATCTTTCCCTTTACGTCTCTGTGGTACCGGATTCGCCGTTGCGGCTTAAATCTTTCCCTTCGTGTCTTCTGAGGTACAAGGTTCGTCGTTGCGACTTAAACCTTTCCCTCCATGTCTTCGTGGTACTGGATTCACCGTTGCGGCTTAAATCTTTCCCTTCATGTTTCGCGGTACTGAGACCTAAAAAATATGCTCAATTGGGCCTTTAGGTGGGCCAGGTTATTTAGGATGCCATGAATGAGTCAAAATGCTCCTAACTAGATGAATGTGCATGATTAATGTTAACTTTTCAAAGATTAGTTTCTTCGGCTTTGGGATTTTCCCCTCGCGTCTTCTCAAATTTATGACTTGACAGATTCTCAATTTGAACCGTTCCTTTTAGGTTTGATCCTTTTAACTGGTGGTCTTGTTTAGGGTCCTTGTATCATTTAGGAATTTTCTAAAATAATACTCGTGGATCCTTGCTTTTTCATGCGATTTTAGTCTATTATCCATTATCTTGGTATGAAAATACTTGGGCAGTGTGGAGAAGAATGAGATTATATTGGAATTAGAGCTTGAAGAATTGTTGGCTAAAGAAAAATTACCAAATATTTACAAGGAACAAAACAATTACAAGGAACAGTCTTAGATGCCTAGTTATCAAATATGTGTTTCCTGATCTGAGGATCATCTTTTTGCTCGATATGTATCTGGAGGTCCTAGAGTACTTCGTCGATGCCCCAAGATGTAAAATTCCTATATCTTGTCATATTTGAGGGAACAATTGATCGCATTTGTTTTCCATTTGAGTTGCCCTTTTCGGGTTTTTAACTCAAAACTCTTTTGGTTTCAAGATGCCCTTCCATAGGTTTTCATCCTGACCTCTCCAGGGTTTTTTTTTACGGTGAAATATTTCTTTACCGAGTCTGAATTCACCAGGTTGTATAGTTTTTTGCCATCTATCTCAGTCAAAATTAGAGCTCCTCCAGAGAAGGCTTTCTTTACCACATACGACCCTTCCCAATTAGGCATCCATTTTCCTCGAGTGTGTATTAGGAGTATTTTCTTCAAGACTAGATCTCGCTCGTGGAATACTATAGGGAGAACCTTTTTGTTGTATGCTCACATAATTCGCTTTTGGTACATCTGACCATGGCAGATGGCTCTTAACCTCATTTCTTCAATCAAGTTCAACTAATCATATTTGGCTTGGGTCCATTCAGCTTCGTCCAAGTTTAGCTCTGACAAGACTCAGAGAGAAGGAATCTCTACCTCGATAGGTAAAACGGCTTCCATCCCGTATACAAGTGAGAATGACGTTGCCCTAGTAGACGTTCTGACTAAAGTCCTATAAGCAAGGAGGGCGAATGGTAATTTTTCATGCCAATCTCTATAGGATTCTATCATTTTGCAATGATCTTCTTGATATTTTTATTTGCCGCTTCCACTGCTCCATTCGTCTTTAGGCGGTATGCAGATTAATTATGATGTTTGATCTTGAATTGCTCACAAACCTCTGATATCGTGCTGTTATTCAAGTTCAATGCATTGTCTGATATGGTCTTTTCTGGCACTGTGTATCGGCATACGATTTCCTTTTTTAAGAACTTGCTAACTGCAGACTTTGTAACGTTGGAATAAGAGACAGCTTCTACCCACTTGGTGAAGTAGTCAATAACCACGAAGATGAATCTATGCCTATTAAAAGCCTTTGGTGAAATCGACTCGATAACATCCATGCCCCACATAGAAAAAGGCCACAGAGAAGTTATGACATGCAGATGTGATGGAGGTACGTGAATTTTATCTTCGTAGATCTGGCATTTGTGACATTTCTTGGCATAGTTGATACAATCATTCTTCATAGTTGACTAGTAGTATCCGAATCTCATGACCTGCCTAGCCATTTTGAAACCATTAGTGTTCATTCCGCAAATCCCTTCATGGACTTCTTCTAGGATTTTCTTAGCCTTGACTGCATCAACACATCTTAGCAACACCTGATCCTTTCTCCTCTTATAAAAAATTTCCCCATCTAGGATGTACTCATTTGCGAGTCTTCTCAATGTCCTTTTATCATTTTCAGTAGCTTCTTCGGGGTATTTACGATCTTTTACATATCGGAGGATGTCTTAATACCAAGGATGTTCATCTTTTCCTTCTTCTTCTTCGATCTCGTAGCAATGGGCTGGAGTCTCATAAATGCTCATTCGAATGGGCTTCATATCCTCTGGCCTGTTTACTTTTATCATCGAGGCTAGAGTAGCCAAAGCATCAGCCATTTAGTTTTCTTCGCGTGGGAGGTACTGGAATGTAACCTCGTCTAATTCTTTGATCAATTCAATGACCATATTTCAATAATCAACTAACTTGGAGTCTCATGTCTCCTATTCTCCTCTGAGCTGGTAGATTACCAATGCTGAATCTCCATATATTTCTAAGATCTTGATCCCTCGATCTATGGCTGCTTGAATCCCCATAATGCACGCCTTGTGCTCTGCCATATTGTTTGTGCAATCGAAATCGAGTTTACTTGTGAAGGGATAATGGTTTCCTTCTAGTGATACTAAGACTGCCCCGATTCCATTGCCCACGGCATTTGACGTACCATCAAAATTTAACCGCCAGGGATGCTCTATCACGGTCCCCTCTTCGGTGGTTGCTATATACATTAGGTCCTCATTTGGAATGTCAAAATTTATCGGCTCATAATCCTCTAGAGCTCTGCTGGCTAGGAAATCTGCTATTGCACTTCCTTTCACTGCCTTTTGGCTTACATAGACTATATCAACTTCTGAAAGCAGGATTTGCCATCTAGTCATTCTTCTGTTCAATGTAGTTAACTCCATCATGTATTTAAGAGGATCTAATTTCGAGATTAACCAAGTTGTGTGGTACAGCATGTACTGTCATAATCTTCGGGAAGTCCAAACCAACGCACAACATAACTTTTCTATCGAAGAATACCTCGCTTCACAGTCTGTAAACTTTTTACTGAGGTAGTATATGGCTCTTTCCTTCTTTCCAGTCTCGTCGTGTTGGCCCAAGACACATTCCATAAAATTTTCAAATACTGCTAAGTACAAGATTAATGGCTTGTTGGGACTTGGTGGTACTAAGACCGGAGCATCGGACAAATACTGCTTAACCTTGTCAAAAGTTCTTTGGCACTCATCGTCCCACACACCTGCATTGTTCTTTCTAAGAAGACGAAAGATGGAATCACATTTCTCAGTTAATTGTGAGATGAACCGAGCGATGTAATTCAACCTACTGAGGAAACCTCGAACTTCATTTTGCGTACGAGGTGAGGGTAATTCTTGTATGGCTTTAACCTTGTTTGGATCGATCTCAATCCCTTTTTGACTGACCACAAAACCTAACAACTTGCCTGAAGTAGCCCCAAAAGTACATTTGGCAGGGTTCAACTTTAGCTGGAACTTCCTTAATCTCAAGAACAACTTTCTCAAGACTTTTACATGTTCTTCCCCAGTTCGAGACTTTGTGATCATGTCATCGACATAGACGTCGATTTCCTTGTGTATCATATCATAAAACAATGTCACCATGGCTCTTTGATATGTTACCCCTACATTTTTAAGTCGGAATGGCATCAGCTTATAACAAAATGTCCCTCACATTGTGACGAAAGTAGTTTTCACCATATCTTCAGGGTCCATCTTTATTTGGTTATACCCAGAGAAGCCATCCATGAAAGAGAAAAAGGAATGACGTGCCGTATTGTCTACTAGGGTGTCAATGTGAGGCAGTCGAAAGTTGTCTTTTGGGCTGACTTTGTTCAAGTCTCGGTAATCCACACACATACGTACTTTCCCATCCTTTTTAGGGACGAGAAATATGTTGACAACCCATTCTGAATATTTAACCACTTAGAGGAAACCCGCGTCAAACTGCTTTTGAACTTCTTCTTTTATTTTTAGCAACACATCTGGTCGCATCCTGCGGAGTTTTTGTTGGACTAGCTTGCATTCCTCTTTTATCGAGAGCTTATGGACTACAATGTCGATGTTTAACCCAGGCATGTCCTGGTAAGACCAGGCGAAGACGTCTCTGAATTCTTTGAGCAGCTCAACAAGATCTTTTCGTGTTTCTACCGATATGCTGGTTCCAATTTTCACTTCCTTCTTTTCATATTCATCCCCTATGCTCACAGTTTCAATTAACTCCTTATGGGGCAAGATCTATTTTTCCTCTTGTTCCATCATTCGCAGCAAATCAGGAGATAAGTTACTATCTTGGTCATCTTCAAAGTCCTGAGGTTCTTCGAGACACATATCTCGCTCGAAATAAGGTTCGCAGTCAGTGTTGCTCATATTATTGATATCCAAGGATCTGTCTAAAGAATGAGAGCGGTCCAATGAACAAAGTAAATTTAAGAATGATTGTGTGATATGAGTATGAGTGTATGTATACAAAATTTAAGAATGATTAATTTGTGCAGGTTAAGGTTAAACAAATTATTTGAATTAGAATGAAAGATTATAAAGAGATATTTGTCGAAAGGGGACAAAATGCATTTTCATTAAGATAATGGATAAAAGTCAAATGCCCTTTACAAAAGATCTTTATCGTTCTCAGGCATAGAACGATAGATATGTGTCGAGTATTACTTTGAAATGATCCTAAAGGCTACAAGGAGCTCCTCTTCCGTCCAGTTGCCCAGAATGCTTTTTGGTGCGTATGAGTAAATTTGTAATAAACCCCTTCCTTCGCCTTCTTCAGAGATGACATTAGTCTCCAACTCCGTCACAACTCCTCCAGTCTTCTCTTCTTCTTTAAACCTCATTTCGCTAGAAACGAAAGTTTTTGATATATAAGGAAAGGTCATCGGCTCCCATTTGATTTCCTTCCCGGCCAGTCGTGCTTTTCTTATCTCTCGCTTCCTTTCCATCTCTTTCTTCTTCTCCTTCACATCAGGCTTGTATCCCAGCCTGAAGCAGTTCCACTTTCCTAGTGGTGCTGGTGCATTGATTATCCCTTGCAGATGTTTCCCAAGCCCTTTTCCTGGCAGTGTCCCTTTTCCAATTATCAATCGTAACCTCATCTTCGTGGTTCGTAACAACTTTAGATCGAGAATTTTACTTCCTTCTGTGATGAATGTGGCATTAACAAACTCTAACATTTGAAAGGAGCATTCCACCGCCTCTTCGTTTCTTTCTACGTAGGGGGCGTCACTTGTCACAGATGTAATGATATCCTCTTCTATGTTTATTGCAACCAATCTTCCTTCGGTTACTAGTTTAAGCTTCTGATGTAGTGAGGATGGTACCGCTCCAGCTGAATGGATCTAGGGTCTCTCCAATAAATAATTGTAGGAGGGCTTAATGTATATTACCGAGAAGTCCACCTCATAGGTATTCGGGCCTATCTGCAATGGCACTTCAATTTGGCCCATAACTTTTCTTTCTTTTCCATCGAAGGCTCTAACTATGTTGTGACACATCTTCATATAGGAGCTGTCGACTGGTAATTTTTCTAGGGTGGCTAGCGGTAATACATTTAAAGATGAGCCATTGTCGATGAGCACTTCGGGTAAGGTATACCCTTTGCAGCGAGTAGTGATGTGCAAAGCTTTTGTCGACCCCATTCCCCTAGATGGGATCTCGTCGTCGCTGAAGAAAATAAAGTTGTCAAGCGCTAACATTATTAATCAGGCGATCTAGTTTACACGCAGATATGTCATTAGCCACATATATTTCGTTGAGCACCCTAATTAGTGCATGCAGTAGGCTTCTGAACTTAGCAATAAGGCTAAGATTGATATGCTTGCCGGTTGTTTGTGTAACTACTCGACCACACTGTACTCGTTATGTTTCAAGAATTCCAAGAATTCTTTTGCTTCTTTTTTTGCTACTAGCTCATTTATCGGCTCAGGCTTGTTACTCTCTTTTTCTTCTGGTTCAATTGCTAAGACCTTCCCTTTTGCAGCTTCTTTTTTCTCTTCTTTCAAGTCATAACATATCCCACTACGGGTAACAAGGTTTACATCTTCTTGGGATTGCTCATCTTTCGGCGTTATTATGTTACACCCGTAATTCCAAGGGACTCTCTTGCTATCTTCATAAGGAAACGGTGCAGGTTTTTGTATGGTAACACAAGGTGTCATTTGTCTTCTTGTCTCAGTACCCTTGGACGTAGAGATAATTATCACAAGACGATTAGGCTTGTTCATCCCTTTTTCTTCGGAGGCACAAATATCCTCCATCTCTTCTTCTTCTTCAAAGAACTCCAGTTCTTTATGGTCCATCAGATTATGTATCAACATCTTGAACTCCGTACAGTGTTAAATCTTGTGTCCCTCAGCATTGTGGAAGTTACAATAATTCTTGGCCATTATCATCATATCTCTACCCCTCCGCATGATCACTCCTCTGTCTACCATTTGACGCCATACCCATTTTAAAGGTGATTTGACCTCTCCGATATTAGTCTTAACCCTTTTACCTTTTTCTCCTGCAATCGCATTCACCCCCTGATCAAGGTGGGCAGGTAAAGGGTCCCCAGCTACGTTAGGTCCCGATGACTTATCGAATCTTATACGCTTCATCTTAATTAATCTTTCCACTATCTTTTTGAAAGCGAAATAGTTTTTGATTGAGTGTTTGATTACTCCTCCATGGAATTCGCACTGAGCATTGGCGTCGTACCATTTCGAAAAAAGTGGTTGTACTGGCTCCGTGTAGTACGGGGTTACTGCATGTTGGTCGTATAATTACTAGTAAAGCTCTTTATATGTCACCGGAATAAGAGTGAACTGAATCCTTTTAGTGTTTTTTCTTGAGCTTGGTTCCGACTTTGGTGGATTTTAATAATTGCTTGTAGGGGTTTTAGATTGCGTCATCATGATTGACTTCGCATAATTTGGCCTGTGCATGCCAGTGTTGTTTACCTCAGCTTCTTTCCTTCTGGAGGTTGTTCTTTTTCCACTCTCCCCAGCATCAATCTTACCGCTCTTAATTGCACTTTCAATCATTTCTCCGAACATAACCATGTCCAAGAAACTTCTCGTATCATTTCCCAACAAGTGCTTGAGATATGGTGCTTTTAGCGTGTGGAAAAAAAGCATGGTCGTCTCTGTCTCTGTTAATGGCGGCTGCACCTAGGTGGCCATATCTCTCCATCGTAGAGCATATTGCCTGAAACTCTCGCTCGACCTTTTCTCCATAATTTGCAAAGTGATTCTATCTGCAGCAATGTCAGTAACATGACCGTATTGTTTCATAAAGGTCTGCGCCAGGTCCTTCCATGAACTGATCTTTGCAAGGCTTAACTGATTGCACCACTTTACCGCGGATCCTACCAAACTGTCCTGGAAACAGTGGATTAGTAACTGGTCATTATGGACGTATCCTTTCATTTTTTGGTAGAACATAGTGATGTAAACTTCTGGGCAGCTTGTCCCATTGTATTTCTCAAACTCTAGTGCGTTGAATTTTGGGGGTAGCACTAAGTCTGGAACTAGGCTTAGTTCTTTAGCATCTATTCCACAGCAAGTGTCAGCCCCTTCCATTGCTTTGACCTTATCTTTCAACCACTTGTACCGCTCCTCTGTCTATTTCAAAACTTCCAATTTTGTTTTCTCTACCTTCATGATTTCATCAAGGTTGGGATTAATGGGGTTCGCAGTAGTTTCCCCTGAATTAAACCTTGATCCAATCGGATAATTGGCTTGGCCTGAGGTACTAATGGGATGTAGTTGTGCTTGAATGAAGATGGGAGCTCCTCACAATTTTGTTTCTGGTGGAACTTGATTGTGTACGGGAGTAAAGCCAGGAGGGATTGGGGATCTTCATTTTCCTCCCTTGGGCTTACTACAGGATTTTTTCCTTTCTCCGCCTCCTGGAATAGTTGGGTCAATTGATTGATTATGTTACTTTGAGACTTAATAATCTGGTCTCTCATATCCCGTTGGACCCTTTCCAATTGGTCTTGCAACTGAGCCTACATTTGCTCTTGCTGTTCTTTTTGTAACTGCTCCAACCTTTCTATTCTTTTGTCCATGGCTCTCCAAGTATCGTAAGGGTGAGTTCTCTATTTTTTCGGATTTAACTGAATCAAATTTTATTTAATGAGTATTTATTATGTTAAAACGTGAGGATGCAATGCGAATGAATACGTGAATGCAAAAGAAAGGTATTGACTTATAATTAAATTTTCATTTAGAAAATTTCACTAGAAAACAAGTTCCTTTTCATAAAGCAAATTACATAAGTGATTTTGCCTTGATGCTCAGAGCTTTGACTTTCTTGAGAAGTCTCGCTAGCTTTTGACCTCGTTCTGTCTTTGTCTCATATTGTATGCTTAACTCTTCCGCTTAAACTGCTAGTGCTTGTACGTGATCGGCTACTCCGCGAATTTGATTTAAAGCCTCACCCATAACATAATCCTTGTCTCTGACTTGCTTCTGAGTTTGCTGAAGATGCCAGTCATTTGTTTCCAACGTCCTTTCAAGAATCTCGGTTCGTATTTCACTATTCTACAAAGAGGCTTCTAATTCTTCCACCCTCTTATTCAGTCTCTCGATCTCAACTCGACTTGCCTTCAACTCCATCACTGAATTTTGGCTACGATGCCTATACAAGGATTCCTCTAATTCTCGTACTTGGGCCTTTAATTCGGTCACCTCAGTTTGATTTTACAAAAGGCTACTCTTCATGGCATTTTCCTGAACCTGGGCATCTTGAAACTTATTTTTCCACTGATTTGTTCTATTCTTCTCTTCGTGTATTTACTGTTGCTATTGTTTTGATGTCTTCCCTAAATCGGTTCCATTCTTCAATATTTCCCAAATCCTTTTCTTATTATTTTCTCCTCGGTATACGAATTCACACTGAGCTAACCCTTGAGTTGCTGGTATGAACTGTCTCGATCTGTACTGTCTTGAAACCAGTAAAGGTGCATATCCTGTTGCTCCCCATATCCCTGCCAATGGGACCCAATCGAAGTCTCCGCATCGATATAATATTTCATCAGGAGCAAACCACAGTGCTCACTACTTTATGTCTTCGTCATTGAGGCTTTGGAGTATGGCCTTCCACTTTTCTTCTGAGAATTTTTCTTGTCTTTGCGCAGCTACGAACTCCTTCAAAGGGGAGTAATCTTTAGACAAGTACTGATAGGAGACTGTTTCTATTTTCCAAAAGTGACTATGGAACCATACCATCAACAATGGTGCATAAGCTCGAAAGAGGAATTTATCTACCTTAACCTCAAACAAGTATGGCAAATCTCCGTATTCTTGGTAAAAAGTCTGCTTCATGTCATTATCCTAACTGTCCCATATCTCTTTCAATTCCTGCACATTATTTTTGAGCCATACGAATCCTGGTATAATCCCAAAGCTCTGACTCATATCCTTCCACTAAGCTGTCCCCTTTTGGCGTTAAGTCTCCTCTGATCACATACGCACGACCATATTGTCTTCCACCTTATAAAGGTACTTGTTTTCCATGATCGATTCTCTTATTGGTAACTGAACCTTTGATTCTATACATTTCCTTTTTAGGATGATGAAATGCAATGCAAAAAGAGACAAAATAAACAAGTTGGCAAAACACATCAATATCAATATACAAGTATAGAGCACAGAACCTAAGAGTTTGTCTCGGATAGTTGCTAAAAGGTTCAGTATAACTCCTTCTAAGGCAAGTTCTTACGGCTCACTATATATGGTTTTAAGCTCTAAAGTAAGGGTACCCAAACCAGCAGATTCCTTGATCCTCACCCATTACAGGCTCATACGGACGAGTTCAGTTTAGGGGGACACATTTCCCACATGTTTGCACAAAAGTGAAAACTTCACAAAAACATGGCTACGAATGTAATCTCGAAAGCGATCCACTATCCAGCACGGAGGTGAAGACCTCACGGAGGAGTAGTTTCCCGCTTCCACTTAAAAGGGTAGTATCATATGTAGATGAATGCAAATTTATACTAGTAGTATAGCATCACAGAAAAATGTTTTAGGATTATATCTTAAACAAAATCGTGTACTTAAACTTTTGACAAAAAGACCCAAAAATAATCAATTTTGGCTTGACTCTTTTTTCAAAAAATAGTCCCAAGTGGAGTCGCCAAGCTGTCGAAATATTTTTTTTGAAAACGTGTCTCGAAAATTATTTTAAAATTGGAAAATGGGAGTCGTCACAAATCTTTTTATATGGTGTGATTGAATCACCACAAAACGTTAAAAATCCATTTTGGAAAATATTTTGGTCTTCTCAATCCAGAAAAACAAGTTCGGGAGTTGGTTACGCATGAGGAAGGGTTAGTGCTCTCATACGCCCAAAATTGGTACCACATCGATTATCTTAGGGTCATGTTTGTAAAATATGAGAACTCGAATAAAGTTTAAAATACGATCCTTGAATGCATGAGTTGCATTTAAAAGAAATCAATTTTTGTTTGGAAGTCCTACTATTTCGAGGTGATCGAGAAAGAAAGTCACGTCCAATGAGTTAGGACATAACATTTCAAGATCCAGAAATAATGAGCTTTCCTTTGTTGTAAACCTTTTAAACTTTGGAAAAGGATATTTGATTATCTCGATTTTGAAGAAAAGTCGTACCTAGTAAGTTAAGGCGTAAATTTTCAGAATCAAAGATAAAGAAACATTGCCTTGATTTAAGGGTATTCAATTATTTCGATTTGAGGAAAAATTTCACCTAGTAAGTTAAGGTACAAATTTTCAAAACTCGAAATAAAAGAATATTGCTTCGATTTTAAAGTTTTCATGAAGATAATTTTGAAAACAAATATATGAGTTTAATATGAATGAGCAGTTAATAATGGATATTAGATAACACGAAGCAAAATAATTAAGCAGATAAATGTTATACAAAAATAAAAAATACGAAATACGAAGGCATAATAATTAAAATTTAAATACAAATATTAAAGAGGAAGAAAAATAAAACAATCAGAGTTGAAAACGAGATTTTTAGATACTCGGGGGGTAAAATGATAATTTTAGACACTTGAGGGAAAAATGGTATTTTTGGGAAAGTTCGGGGTCGAAAAAGGAATTTTTAGACATCCAGGGGTAAATGGTAATTTTTGAAAAAATCGAGGTTAAAAATGGAATTTTTGGTGTAAAATGGTAATTTTTTGAGAAATCGGGGTTAAAAATGGGATTTTGGAAAGTTCAAGGGTAAAAATTTAACTTTTGGATAAATCGAGGTTAAAATGGAATTTTTAAAAGTTTGGGGGTGAAATGGTAATTTTTTGAGAAATCAGGGTTAAAAATGGAATTTTGGAAAGTTTAGTGGTAAAAATGTAATTTTTAGAAAGTTCGAGGTCAAAAATGGATTTTAGAAAAGTTTAGGGGTCAAAATATGATTTTTGGATAGTTTAGGGACCTCTAGGGCAATAAAACCAAAACACGGTAACACGTGGCAGCCTCTCAGGCATCCTGAAGTCAAAGGACTAATTTAAAAATCAGGTAAAATTTTTAGGCCAATTTTGTAATTAAACAAAAATTGATTTAGGGATGAACTTAAAAGAAATTTAAAATGAAAGGGACTATTTAAAGAAATAAACCAAAATCATGATACGTGGCAGTCTCTCAAGTCTTCAGAAAATTAAAAGATCAACTTGAAAAAGAATGAAAATTATTGGCCTAATTTAAAATAAATTAAAAGTATGAAAATGATCAAATTGTAAAAATCAGAAAAAGCGGAAGGACCAAATGCGTAAATAGACCAATTTCTGAAAACACACGGATCCTTGGCCTGGAGCGGGTCTGGTCGGATCGGTCCATGGGTTAGGGCATGAAAAGGCGTCGTTTTGGGGCTTAAGAGCCTACACCAAAACGACGTCGTTTTGGTCCACTATATATATCCTTCAAAGCCTTTTTTTGTTCATTTTCTTTCTTCTTTTTTCCAAAAAGTTTCAAAAACTCTCACCTTCTCTGGGGTTCTCCATGGCCGATCGAACTCCGATGAAGGGGGCCACCGTGCATCCGCCACTGCCGGCCGTCACGCATCACCGCCCGCCGTCGTGTATGACGACGAAAAGGAAAAAAACATCCCTTTTTTTTTTCCTTTTTAAAACCTAGATCGGGCTTGGATCTCGTAAGATCGAGCCCTGATCTTCAAAAAAACGAAGTTTGAAAGCTCTTTCTTATATTTTTCAAATCTGTTGCACTCTTAGTTTTTTTTATTTAAAATCTGTTCTTGAAATCTGCCTTTCCTTTTTCTTTGAAACCACTGTTTTGATTTTTGTTGCTTCATCTTTTTGCAGATTAGAGGGGCTCCGATCAACTCCGGCAACGGTGGTTACCCGAGCAGGTGCGTCTTCTTGGCTTAATTTTTATTTATTATTAATATTAATAATATTTTTATTAATAATTATTAATGTTATTTGTTCCCATTTCTTATTATTTATCATTATTAATATTAGTAATATATAACCTTATTTATTACCCATTAATTTAATAGCATACACTTAACATGGGTAATTACTGCAATTATTTGAAAAATTTTCCCTTTTTTAAAAAAGAAAGCAATAATGAGTATTAATAAATGAAATAAGTAATGTGACAGTGTATATGAAACTTTTGAAAGCTAGAAAGATGTATAAACAAATAATGAATATTTATGTGAACAAGTACCTGAATTGTAAGACCTTGAATGTTTTGGTTGTCTGTATCCCCAATGCTTGAATATAGTTTGCAGAATGCTGAAAAGTCTAAGTTATTTTTACTAATCAAGAGCGTTCAAAAAAACAAAAGTCAGTACCCTACAAAATGCTTGAATCTGGTTTTTATAACCAGTGTTACAATGATTATAAATTATTGTTTGCCATTAAAACTTGTCTTTTCCCTTTGCAGGTTCGGCTATACAGTTGTAGCTGGTACAGAGTCGGTGGCAGAGCAAGTTGAAACTGGTGGTGGCACTGCTGGTGCAGACGTAGCGCCCTCTGAGTGGCTGAGGTGGTGGTGGTAACACAAGTGGAAGTTGATTTGTGTTTTTAGGTTTAGTTTGGGACAATTAGATTTGGCCCAAGTAGGTTTGGGGTGTAATGGGTCCAATTGGGCCCTAATTGTAATTTGGATTTCATTTGGGCTTGAATTAGACATTTTTGTAATTGGACTTTTATTTTGTATTTTATTTTGGGCTTTTAATTTAATATTAAGTTTTAAATCAATTCAAGTTTAATTAAATTCAAATTTAAAGCAAATTTAAATTTAAAATGATAAATTTAAATTTAAGATAAATTTAAATTTAAAAATAAATTTAAACCAATTTAAAACTAATTTAAAGCCAAAGGCTTGATCCAAAACTTGGGCCCTGTTAAAATTTGACTTCAATATCACCAGTAGAGAAATCTAGTATAGCTCATTTGATTCGGAGATACACGTGCATTTTTAACCGTCACCATGACTAGAACATAAATAACTACAAAAAGTTAGAAAAATAGGATGACACACCTAACAAATATGCGTGCCTGTAATGCAAGTGCTCACGTTGCATTATTCATAAGATATTTCCTACATATATTGGTGCTAGTTTTTGGTTTGTAGTGGATGTAATAGTACATTCCTAGTTTCAACGCAGAAACATAATTACGACATAACCATCTTTATTGAACCTTATTTTCGTTATCCATTTAATGAAATTTAGGAATAGGAAAAAAGGAAGCACAAATGTGTGTGTTTGAATTAATAAGTAGATATGTGTTAATTAAAATTAATGCTTATAAAATTGAAACATTAAATGCTTTATTTTGTTGCAACGCATTCTAGTTCCATGTGGTCATAACACTTCCTATAAATGCAGGTTTTTCCCCCTTCTAATCTTGTTCGAAATTAATCTTATGAACCAAATTCAAGTAGAAACATAAAATTCACACGATATGGCAAGCCTTAATATTTATTCCATCCTAGTGGTTTTATTCTTAACTTGCATGGCAGTAATGGCTACGAAGGAGAATGACCAGATTATTAAGGAAAATAATTGTGAAACTAAAATGTGTTGGCCCTGTGTTCAAGAAACTTTCACGAGTGTTTTCGAGAAAGAGAGTATCTCTAACAAGTGTTGCAGCTAACTTGTTGTGTTGGGAAAAGTTTGCCACGCAGCATTAGAAAGAGGACTCTCGAGAATCCTCTATTCAAAGAACTAAAGCCAATTACCTTATAGCGAAGAGCATCGAAACATGGAACAACTACATGGCATTGATCGATTCACCATCTCCATCTGCTTAATGATATAGGATTGCTTCAACTAACATCAGGTTACAAGACGTGATGTGCTCAATATTATTCATTTTTTTTATTTTCAACATTGTTCCGTAAGCTTCATTATTGTCTGTCGTTAAATTTAAGTCGAGTTAAATTAATTTTAGTTGTACGAAAATTAAATGGTTCTAGAGAAGCCATTACTTAATACACTATGATTTTATAAGGCCATTATTTTTAATTTTATAGCATTGGAACTTGATAACCATCTTAAACCGAGTACTATATATTGTTTCACATTGTTTAAATTGATACAAATATCAATATTTTAAACGTTAAGTTCATTGCAATAATGTAGAACTGGAAATTTTGGTGTGGTGAGAAATTGAAGCAACATCGATTCCTTAAAAGTTTTTGTACAAATTAAATTCAAATTTCCTTTATAAAAAAAAAACCTTGACCTAACTTAGTATGAAAAGACACATATCGTACTTATGGCATGATCGGATGCAACATCACCGTGGAAGGGAACCTCGCCCGTACTTATGGCAAGAGAAGGAGACGATGGTTGCTGCCCGAAATGTTGTCGTGAGGGAGAATCACGTTCGATAGTTTGTGGTGGAGGTACATAGTTTGGAAAACCATGCTCGAAATCCTCTGTATATCAAAAAATGGGGTGGTATATTAATAAAGGTTGAATATTAACGGGTTCAGAGTTTACCTCTTTCAATTGGTTTGGTGTTGTCGAGTGCATGGAAAATGAGGGAGAAGCATCGGGCATCGAGTAAGAGAAAGTGGCTGTCGGTATTGAACGGAAGGAAGGGGACAACGACATTGGGTGTGGATGTGAAGGACCGGTAGCCCCAGACCAAGAGGTTCGGTCGATAGGTGGAAAAGGAGCAGCTGCTGGGTCGGGGCTGGTTCGGGTTTAGGCACAAGAGGGGCGGCTGCTTGCTGCTGTCGTCCTCGACCACGGCGAAGGGGTGGCTCCGATGTCAATGGTTGTGAATCCGAATTGCTTGGGAGAGACACGAACGCCGGCACATAACGCCTCTAGCAGGTAAGGTTGATCGGTGCTTGAGGGAGTCGGCGAGCTTGGTTCCTGGTTCGCACCATGATGGGTAGATTTTTGGTATGGCTAGAGGTTGAAGAAGATGGAGGGGTCGACTGAAAAAGGGAAAAATGGGTTGGTGTGGTGGGTTTTACTAATTTATGAGTTTATTATTTTTGAGCTTCTTTTATTATATATATTTTTGTTTTAATTTAAATGGGAAAATGTGGGAAGTAGATGTGACCGGTCAATAAGATAAGATGGGGGTTTTGAAAATTTAAATTGTAGATGAGGTGGGACCCATGTGTGAGGATAATAAAACAAATATGAAAAAAAAAAACAAGTGGAGGGAATTTAGGGAAAGGGACGGCTGGGTGGGGAAAGTAAAAAGGTGGTATTATTATTTTTTTTGTTTAAAATGTTTTTTAAAATAGTAAGGTAGTAGTGGGTTTAGCTAACATGTGCCAATTCCCATAGTTGTTGCTTTCATGCAACATTTATTCTAGCCTGAAAAAAATTATTAATAAAAAAAAAATTTAATTACCAAAAATAAAAAATAAATAGAAATAAAAGAAAAATAATGGAAATAATGAAGTATAAAAATAAATCAATAAATAAAAGACAATGGGTTGCCTCCCATTACGCACTTTATTTAAAATCGCTTAGCTCGACGACTTGATTCAGACTACAGGTTCTTTCAGTTCGAGTTCTTCGATCAAACCAACTGGAGCGTTTTCATAATACGGTTTCAACCTTTTTCCATTAACTTTAAACCGTGCTCATGTGTTATCTTCAATTTCAATTGCACCCTACAAAAACACTTTGGTAACCACAAAAGGTTCGAGCCACTTCGATCTAAGTTTTCCTACAAAAAGTTTAAACATAGAATTAAATAGTAGAACCTTTTGACCGACATAAAAAGATTTAAAAGAAATGTTATGATCATGGAATTCTTTTGTTTTTTCTTTAAAAATTCGAGCGCTATCGTAAGCACTTCTACGGATCTCCGCAAGTTCTTGAATATGCAATTTGCGTGCTTCACTGATTGCATCCATCTCCATGTTACATTGCTTGACCGCCCAATATGCACGATGTTCTAATTCAACCGGCAAATGGAATGGTTTATCGAAGACAAGGCGGTACGGAGACATTCCAATGGGGCCTTTAAATGCTGTTCGGTATGCCCACAATACATCGACTAACTTGATACTCCAATTTTTACGGTCCGATTTGACGATCTTCTCAAGTATTGCCTTAATTTCTCGGTTTGAGACTTTCGCTTGCCCTTTTGTTTGCGGATGGTAGGTCGTGGCGATTCTTTAAGTTACTCCAAATTTCTTCATAAGGGCTTCAATTATTCGATTGAAAAAATGAGTTCCCCTATCGCTTATTATTGCCCATGGTGTGTCAAACCTGGAAAAAATAAAATCTTTTAAAAATTTAACCGTGGTTTTAGCATCATTATTTCGGGTAGCCTTAGCTTCTACCCACTTAGATACATAATCTACAACAAAAATTATGTAAGTATTTCCAAATGAAGAAATAAAGGGACCCATATAGTCAATTCCCCAAACATCGAAAATTTCACAGATATGAACTGGACTGAGTGGCATTTCGTTTCTTCGATTGATGTTCCCTACGCGTTGACATTTTTCACAAGTTTTACAAAATAAATAAGAGTCACAAAAGATGTTAGGCCAAAAGAAACCACATCCAAGAATTTTATGAGCAGTCCTCTTTGGTCCAAAATGGCCTCCACAAGAGTAAGAGTGACAGAAATTTAGAATTGAATTTACCTCATCTTCAGTGACACATCATTGAATTACCGGATTCGAGCAGTGGTTCCAAATGTATGGATCATCCCAAATATAAAATCGGGACTCTCGCTTTATTCGGTTAACTTCAACTCTCAGCAAGTCTAAAGGTAATTGACCTATAGGCAAATAATTGACCATATCTGTGAACCATGGAGTAATTTTTCGTGTCACTATCAAGCTCTCCTTAGGGAATTCATCTTGAATCGGTAGGTCGAACGTGGAAAGGGGAATACGACTCAAGTGATCGGCTACTAAATTTTTGCATCCCTTTTTATCTTTAATCTCCAAATTGAACTCTTGAAGAAGCAGAATCCATAGGATGAGTCTCAGCTTCACCTCCTTTTTGCTCATTAAATATCTCAAGGTTACATGATCAGAAAAAATAGTAATTTTAGTTCTAAGCAGATAAGATATGAATTTTTCTAAAGCAAAAATTATAGCAAATAATTCTTTTTCTGTTGTAGAATAATTTTTCTGTACTGAGTCCAAGGTACGAGACACATAGGCTATGACATGGGGCTCTTTGCCGATTTTCTGACCCAAGACAGCTCCAACACTTGTGTCCGATGCGTCACACATGAGCTCAAAAGGGTAGTCCCAATTTGGCGGTTGAACAATCAGAGCTGATACAAGCTTTTCTTTTAGTGTGTCAAATGATTCTTTGCACTTCGTATTGAAATCAAAAGCTTGATCTTTCTAAAGCAAGTTGCAAAATGGCTGTGCTACATTTGAGAAATCCTTAATGACCTTGAGATAAAATCCTACATGACCAAGAAAGAAGCGGACTTCCCTCATAGTTGTGGGGTAAGGTAGTGAGCGTATAATATCTATTTTTGCTTTATCAACCGTAATTCCATTAAAAGAAACAATATGGCCTAGAATTAACCCTTTATCAACCATAAAATGACATTTTTCATAATTTAATACGAGGTTGAATTCTAGGCATCGTTTTAGTATATTAGTTAAATTTAAAAGGCACTCCTTAAATGAATTACCGTACACAGTAAAATCGTCCATGAAGACTTCGATCCCTTTCTCAACGTAGTCTGAGAAGATGCTAAGCATGCATCTTTCGAAAGTGGCGGGTGCATTACAAAGGCTAAAAGGCATCCGTCGATAGGCGAAAGTGCCGAAAGTACATGTAAATGTCATTTTTTCTTGGTCTTCTGGTGCCACTAAGATCTGGAAGAAACCTGAAAATCCATCAAGACAGTAGTAATGAGATTTACCGGCTAATCTTTCTATCATTTGATCTATAAAAGGAAGGAGGAAATGATCTTTTCAAGTTAACGAATTCAACTTCCTGTAGTCGACGCAGACTCTCCATCTATTCTATACTCGTGTCAGAACTAACTCACCTTCCGAATTTTTAATTATCGTAACTCCGATTTTCTTTGGGATCACATGGACCGGACTTATCCAATTACTATCTGAGATCGAGTAAATTACATCTGCATCAAGGAGTTTTTGTATCTCCTTTTTCACGACTTCCATAATTGGTAGGTTTAACCGGCATTGACCTTCTCGTGATGGTTTTGCTCCTTCTTTGATCTTTATTTTGTGCATAAAAGTCAAAGGGCTGAGTCCTTTAATATCGATAATAATCCACCCAATTGTCTCTTTATGCGCGCGTAATACTGTCACCAAATCATCTTCCTCTCCTTTTGACAATTTATTTGAGATAATTACCGGTAAAGTTTCGTTTTCTCCCAAAAATACATATTTCAAGTGTTCCGACAATTTCGATTTGAGGGGCCTGCAAAATAGAAGGTAAAATTTTAGAATTTGAGGGATTAGCGCATGAATCAGAATCAACTGAAATTTTTTTTTCAAACACTTTGATTTCCTCTTCAAAATCCTCTAATTCCCTGCACAAATTATCAACAAAGTTAGATTCTATAAACTCTTCAATGGCAGGCTCAATAATATCAATAAAATTTATACTAGCAACATTATCTGGATATCGCATTGCTTTGTAAACATAAAATTTAACAAGCTCACCATTGAATTCCATTATAAGAATTCTGCTTCTTACATCTCTTTTGGTGTGTGCTATACTAAGGAAAGGATGACCGAGAAGGATTTCTGAAGAAGTGTTTAATGGGTCATTTTCCATGTCGATGACATAAAAATCTGTCGAAAAAATAAGTTCATTTACCTTTACTAAAACGTTCTTGAGGAGTCCTTCTGGGTGCATCACAGACCAGTTAGTCAACTGTATTGTCACTTTCGTATCCTTCAAAGGCTCAGCAGAGAGTGAGTTGTACAAAGAAAGAGGCATAACATTTATGGAAGTGCCTAAATCACACATTTTACGTTTAATTCCTATCTTACCAAATTTGCAAGGAATAGCAAACATACCTTGGTCTTTCAACTTCGAAGGAAGCTTTCGTTGGAAAACGGCTGAGACGTGCTCTCCTAAATTCACCTTGTCTATTCCGGTAAGTCACCTTTTATTTGTGCATAGATCTTTTAGGAATCTGGCATACCTTGGTACCTTTTTGATTACTTCAAGAAGTGGAATATTAATTTCTACTTTCCAGAATATATCTAAAATTTCCTTTTCTTTGGCTTGCTTATCTCGTTTTACCAACCTTATGGAAAAGGAGGTGGAACAACATAGGGTGAGGGAGTGGAAGATGATGTAGGCATACCTTGTATGGTAGGAGATGATACTTTCTCTTTATCTTTTTGTGTGTCTTCCTCCGTGGTCTTAAGTGCAACAATGATACTGCTTTGGAGAGTCATGACACTAACATTTTCTTTCGAATTTGACTCTGTTTGAGACGGCAATTTCCCTTGGGACTCGAGTCGTCCTACTGTCTGGGCTAGTTGGCTTATTTTCTTATCTATTTCTTGTAGACGAACCTTAGTTCTATTCTGGAATTTTTCTTGGGACAAAGCTAACCTTTCAACAATGGATTCCAACGATGACTTTGGCGGTTGATAAGACTGAGGATGAGAAGGCCTCGATTGATAGGCTTGATTCAGTCTTTGATTTTGCCCATAGCTCAAGTTCGGATTGTCCCTCCATCCGGGATTATAAGTGTTGGTATGAGGGTTGTAAGGCCTTTGGGGAGGGCTTGGAAAACTCCCCACTACATTAACTTAGGCTTCGGTATCGTCTTGTAACGTTGGGCAGCTGTCCGTTGGATGGTCTGGTAATGTGCATATTTCGCATAATCTGGTTGTGCCAATTTTTCCTGAAAGAAGAGAATTAACCACATCAGTTAATTTATCGATTTTACTTTGTAAAGTACATGTACTTATCTCGTGAACCCATCGAGAGGGTTCAGTAGGAGGGCGAAACTGTTGGAGTTGGTGGCCATAGTGGAAATCAAGGTTCTAGCCGCATTAGGTGTCATGTTCACAAGGGCTCCTCCACTCGCAACATCGACCATCTTCATCTCCAAAGGAAGCAAACCTTCGTAGAAATATTGAAGAAGAGTTTGCTCACTCAATCCGTGTTGAGGGAAACTAGCGCAGAGTTTCTTAAATCGCTCCTAGTAGTCATAGAGTGACTCTCCATCTTTTTGGCGAATTCCAAGGATGCTTCGCCTTAGTTCGCTCACCTTAGCTACAGGGAAGAATCTGACAAGAAAAAGTTTACTCATGCCAGCCCATGTATTAACCGAATTAGGAGGTAAATCAAATAACCAATCTTTAGCTAAATCGACTAAGGAAAAAGGAAAAGCTCAGAGTTTGATTTGGCCTTCGGATAGTCCTTGTTGTTTTGTGCTCAAGCAAACCATATGAAATTCTTTAAGGTGTTTATGCGGATTTTCACTGGGAAGACCATGGAAAGTTGGTAGAACATGGATTGAACCAGTTTTTAGCATGAAAGGTGTATCTCCATTTGGGAATGTGATACATAAAGGTTGTTATCAGTAGGCATTGTGGTAAGTTTTCGAATGGTTTGGTTGTTGTCTGCCATCGGAATTGGTCCTTTGTTATCACACTCAAAGTGTGCTTCGGCGTCAGAGGGTGTTTCTAGACTCGGTTGTGGATCTGTTTGACGTTGATGTTCTTTTTGTTGTCGTCTCTTTTTCTCTCAAAGTGTTTGTACGTGGATTCTACGAGCTTGTGCTTCTATCTCCGGGTCGAAATCTACTAGTTCTCCCGGGTTGTTCTTGGTCATAAATCAAAAACAAAAACGTTTACCAGTAACTTTGTCGTAGTCCCCGGCAACAGCACCAATTTGACAAGCGACGTAAACTGTCAAAATAATTATCCTTAATCTCAAAAGAAATAATTAAATAGCATAGTAAAGAGAAGAAGGGTCGATCCAAAGGGACTTAGGAAATTCTGATGTAGAAAGCTTTTAGTTCTTGATTTAGGTGAAATGGGATAAAAATAGGGGGTTTTGATCTAAAAGTTTAATTAAAGTAAAATGAAGAAATGAAAATTTAAATCTAAGAATTTAAAGAAAATAAATTTAAAAAGAAACTCAATTTAAGTATCAGTCTTAGGCTCCGCTTTGACTCATTACCAACCGATCATCAAATAAGATTTTACTTCGGATAAATGTCGGTTACAGTCTATAAGACCCAACCCTTGTAACTTATTTTTCTGTCCGGTTAACCGAAAATCCAAAATCAAATTTTAAATTTCAATTTTCTGGCTAGATTAACCACGACTATCGCCGTTAGAATAAAACAGTTTAAAATCTGGAAAAACCCGACTCGAATTTATGTTGTCTCAATGAGAATCGAATCGGATCTCAATTTCCCTTTGCAGATCACCGCTAAGTGTGTTCACAGGAAGTCGAATGTGCTACAAGCCGTCCTTCCTCCCAACTGTAAATCGAAACAACATTCAAACCAACGAATCCTTTTAAATTTGAAAGTGAAATGATTTTAAAAGGAAAGGCCGATTGCCAATCTAAGTTTGAAGAAAATTGAGAAATATATTCGAAGATATTAAGTGCTTTTCAACTCTCACAATTGCAATTGAGTCGTTGCTTTAGCCTTTGGCTTTTTGGAAAATTAGCTGAGCATGATTATGGAAGAAATCATACTCAACATTTTTTAAGAAAATAAAATCTTAAAAATGAAATGTAGAGAAAAAGAGAATTTTATAAAACTTAGAAAACAATAACAAAACTAAATAATGAGGCATGAGGGATGATTTTCTAGCTTACCCCAAGGGGGTATTTATAGTTCTCAAAAATCCTAAAAATAACCTAAAAATAATAAAAGATAATTCTTGAAAATATTTAAATTAAATCCTAAGAACAAAAGATAATTTCTAATTTTGAATTTAAAACGCAGATGATCCACTTGTTCATCCTTGCTGACTAGACCTTCTAGAAGCTGCTGACTGGATGCCACGTCAAAATCTCATGCCCAAAGCCATGCCCACTAACCCAGCCTTGATTCCAAAAAATAAAACTGCAAAACTTTTCCTTTTAAGTGCAATTTTCAGAATTGAAGTCCTATATAGAAAAACGCACAAAAACGTCCAATTCAGCAACATGAACTATTTATTAAGGATTAATTAAGGAAAAAATATTAATCAAATGAAACACTTATAATCCGTCCTAGTGGTTTTGTACTTAACGTGCGTAGAAGTAATGGCTACAAAGGAGAACGACCAGATTATTAAGGAACTTTCACGAGTATTTTTGAGATAGGGAGTATCTCTAACAAGGGTTGCAGCGAACTTGTTGTGTTGGGAAAAGTTTGCCACGCAGCATTAGTAAAGAGGACTCTCGAGAATCCTCTGTTCAATGAACTAAACCCAACTACAATTATAGCGAGCATTGAAACATGGAACAACTGCATGGCATTGATCGATTCACCATCTCCTTCAGCTTAATGACATGGGATCGCTTTAACTAACAAAAGGTTACAAGACGTGATGTGCTCAACATTGTTCATTTGTCTTTATTTTCAACATTGTTCTAGAAGCTTAATCATTGTCTGTCATTAAATTTAAGTCGAGTTAAATTAATTTTAGTTGTATGAAAATTAAATGGTTCTAGAGAAGCCATTACTTAATACACTATGATTTTATAAGGCTATTATTTTTAATTTTATAGCATTGGAACTTGATAACCATCTCAAATCGAGTACTATATATTGTTTCACATTGTTTAAATTGAAACAAATATCAATATTTTAAACGTTAAGTTCATTGCAATAATGTGGAACTAGGATTTTTGGTGTGGTGAGAAATTGAAACAACATCGATTCCTTAAAAGTTTTTGTACTAATTAAATTCAAATTTCCTTTATCGAAAAAAAAGCCTTAACCTAACTTTGCTATGAAAAGACACATATCGTGCCAAGAAATATCCTTCGAAGGACATGCAGTATAATTTTTAATAGTTCATTGTTCGTATACTAATTGGTTTCGTTTTGTGTTTTTAGTACTTCGATACTAGCCTGTTAGTTATGACTTCTTGTTCTTTTTGGGAGAAGAGGGCCTATATTGAAACCCTTGTTGAAATTGATTTAACGAAGTCTTAACTTGATTTCCTTATTCTTCATTCTTTAGATTACTTTTCTTTAATATGATCAGGCATTTTCCTCCAAATGTGTCCGAGACATACGTCCTACATTCTCACTATAAAAATTGTCAAATTTACATAAAAAAAAAAACCTATCCGTAATTTGGGCAATGCCTGCCATAGTGTTGTAGAAACGTAAAATCATTTGTTGTTTCCAATTTAACTCTAAATGAGAATTTGTCTTTGGACAAGTTTCGTCAGTTATTTAGCTCAAAGTTGTCATCCTTAGTTTAGTAAACTTGATTGACAACGCGTTCACCAAAAAAGACAACGTTAACAAAGATACAATAATCAATTTGTAGTCTCATGATAAAGAGAAACATTGGCCTATTTCCAAAGCAGGAAATATTTGGGATGAATTAATTTTGAATTTCAATCATTTGGTTGTCAATTTCCTTTTTAAAACGTGATAAGTGCGATAAAAAGTTTTTAGGAGCAAAAAGATTTTATGATTTTACGCTTCTTATAATTATTTTAATATTGTGGTACAAACATATCACCAGTAGAGAAACTAGTATAGCTCATTCGATTTGGAGATAGATGTGCATTATAAACCGTCACCATGACTAGAACATATATAACTACAAAAAGTTAGAAAAATAGGACGACACACATAACAAATATACGTGCCTGTAATGCAAGTGCTCACGTTGCTTTATTCATAAGATATTTCCTGCATATTATGGTGCTAGTTTTTGGTTAGTAGTGGATGTAATAGTACATTCCTAGTTTCAACGCAGAAATACAATTACGACATAACCACCTTTATTGAACCTTATTTTCGTTATCAATTTAATGAAATTTAAGAATAGGAAAAAAGGAAGCACAGATGTGTGTGTTTGAATTAATATGTAGATTTGTGCTAACTAAAATTAATGCTTATTAAATTGAAACATTAAATGCTTTATTTTGTGGCAACGCATTCTAGTTCCATGTGGTCATAACACTTCCTATAAATGCAGGTTTTTTCCCCTTTTGATCTCATTCGAAATTAATTTTACGAATCAAATTCAAGTAGAAACATCAAATTCACACAATATGGCAAGCCTTAATGTTTATTCCGTCCTGGTGGTTTTATTCTTAACTTGCGTGGCAGTAATGGCTACGAAGGAGAATGACCAGATTATTAAGGAAAATAATTGTGAAACTAAAATGGGTTGGCCCTGTGTTCAAGAAACATTCACGAGTATTTTCGAGACAGGGAGTATCTCTAACAAGTGTTACAGTGAACTTGTTGCATTGGGAAAAGTTTGCCATGCAGCATTAGTAAAAAGGACTCTCAAGAATCCTCTATTCAAAGAACTAAACCCAACTACAATTATAGCGAAGAGCATCGAAACATGGAACAACTACATGGCATTGATCGATTCACCATCTTCGTCTGCTTAATGATATGGGATTGCTTCAACCAACAATAAGTTACATGACGTGATGTGCTCAACATTGTTCTTTTGTCTTTATTTTCAACACTGTTTCGGAAGCTTAATTATTGTCTGTCGTTAAATTTAAGTAGAGTTAAATTAGTTTTAGTTGTACGAAAATTAAATGGTTCTAGAGAAGCCATTACTTAATACACTATGATTTTATTAGGCCATTATTTTTAATTTTATACCATTGGAACTTGATAACCATCTCAAATCGAGTACTATATATTGTTTCACATTGTTTAAATTGAAACAAATATCAATATTTTAAACGTTAAGTTCATTGCAATAATGTGGAACCGGAATTTTTGATGTGGTGAGAAATTGAAACAACATTGATTCCTTAAAAGTTTTTGTACAAATTAAATTCAAATTTCCTTCATCGAAAAAAAAGCCTTGACCTAACTTAGTTATGAAAAGACACATATCGTGCCAAGAAATATCCTTTGAAAGACATGCAGTATAATTTGTAATAGTTCGTTGCTCGTATACTAGTCGGTTTTGTTTTGTGTTTTTAGTAATTCGATGCTAGTCCGTTAGTTATGACTACTTGTTCTTTTTGGGAGAAGAGGGCCAATATTGAAATCCTTGTTGAAATTGACTTAACTTAAAGTCTTAACTTGATTTCCGTATTTTTCGTTCTTTAGATTACTTTTCTTTAATATGATCGGGCATTTTCCTCCAAATGTGTCTGAGACATACTCCTACATTCTCAATATAAAAATTATTCAATTTACATTAAAAAATAAAACCTATCTGAAATTCGAGCAATGCCTGCTAGAGTGTTGTAGAAACGTAAAATCATTTGTTGTTTCCAATTTAACTCTATAAGAGAATTTGTCATTGGATAAGTTCCTTCAGTTATTTCACTCAAAGTTGTCGTCCTTAGTTTAGTAAACTTGAGTGACTACGCGTTCACCAAAAAAGACAACGTCGAACAAAGAATACAATAATCGATTTGTAGTCTCATGATAAAGAGAAACATTGGCCTATTTCCAAAGCAGGAAATATTTGGGATGAATTAATTTTGAATTTCAATCATTTGGTTGTCATTTTCCTTTTTAAAACGTGATAAGTGCGAACAAAAAGATTTTATCATTTTACGCTTCGCATAATTATTTTAATATTGTGGCACATACATATCACCAGTGGAGAAATCTAGTATAGCTCATTCGATTTGGAGATAGACGTGCATTTTTAACCGTCACCACGACTAGAATATATATAACTACAAAAAGTTAGAAAAATAGGACGACACACATAACAAATATGTGTGCCTGTAATGCAAGTGCTCACGTTGGTTTATTCATATGATATTTCCTGCATTTTATGGTGCTAGTTTTTGGTTCGTAGAGGATGTAATAGCACATTCATAGCTTCAATGCAGAAACACAATTACGACAAAACCATCTTTATTGAACCTTATTTTCGTTATCCATTTAATGAAATTTAAGAATAGGAAAAAGGAAACACAGATGTGTGTTTTTAAATTAACATGTAGATTTGTGTTAATTAAAATTAATGCTTATTAAATTGAAACATTGAATGCTTTATTTTGTTGCAACGCATTCTAGTTCCATGAGGTCATAACACTTCCTATAAATGCAGGTTTTTTCCCCTTCTAATCTTGCTCGAAATTAATTTTACGAACCAAATTCAAGTAGAAACATCAAATTCAAACAATATGGCAAACCTTAATGTTTATTCCGTCCTAGTGGTTTTATTCTTAACTTGTGTGGCATAATTTACATTAAAAAATAAAACCAATCCATAATTTGGGCAATGCCTGCCAGAGTGTTCTAGAAACGTAAAATCATTTGTTATTTCCAATTTAAGTCTAAAATAGAATTTGTCGTTGGACAAGTTCCATTAGTTATTTCACTCAAAGTTGTCGTCCTTAGTTTAGTAAACTTGAGTGACAATGCGTTCACCAAAAAAGACAATGTCGAACAAAGAATACAATAATCGATTTGTAGTCTCATGATAAAGATAAACTGATAAGTGTCAAAAGTAACATTTTTTAGCCTCATTCTTAATGCATTTTTGGATGATTAATCTATTTAAAATAATGAATTTTATGTTCATAATCCTTTAAATTCATGTTTCTACACTTAGGAAAGCATTTGGGAGCGAAAGGAGCGAAAAACAAGCGAAAGCCGAACAAAAAGAGAAGATTTTAGGAGCCACACGAGCTGGACACATGGCCATGAACTAAATCGAAGATAAAAAGGAAAATTTGGGGCAAAAGTGTGAATGTGAAAGAGTTAGGAAGAGATTTATTAGACATAAGACTTTATTTAAATTTAAACTTTATTTTTTTTATGATTATTATTATATTGCTTATATTTATCATTTAGGCTTTATAATTTAGAGTTTAATTAGGATCCAATTAGGGAATTATTGTTTAGATTTAATTCAAATTATCTTTTTAGAATTTAATTTATATCCAACTAGAGTTTTTTCATGTATTATAAATAGTGAATAGAGTGATATGAGAGGGGACTTTCAATTTTCTACAAAATCCTCCATTCCCCAAACCCTATCTATCAGAGATTATTGAAGGAAACAACTGAAGAAACACCATAGAAGCCGTCTTTGAAGCAGATCTCCATAAAGATTGAAAACCTCTTTCTAAATTATTTTGATTTTACTATGAGTTTTTTCTCATCTTGTGGTTATATTGTTTATGAGATGTTTCCATTTATTAGCATGAACTAAATTCCTAAATACCTAGGGGAGATGAACCCTAGGATGAATTCTGTCATTTGATTCCTGATTTTAAGCAATAAATACTTAGATTTTGCTCTCAATTATGTGTGCTTAATTCTTGATTTAGTATTCTTGATATATTAATTCTTGTTTGAAGTGCTTAAATCAGAGGAGGAATAGACCCTGTTTAGGAGTAGATCTAGCATAATTGAGTAGAGTTGCATGCAATCCTAGAAATAGAATGACATAAATCTACCGGATTAGAGTCAAATCTAATAGGGGAATCCATAGATCGAATTAATGCGACAATAGGGGTTTTAATTAGAAAGAAATTTCAATTAATCAACCTAGAGTCAGTTGCTTGCTTGAATAGAGGTATTAGAATAATTTAGGGATTTTTACGGAACAAAATACTAAGTGAATAAATTGCTTAATTCAAAATGATAATGCCAGATGAAATCTAGGTGGAATCTTTCTTGGGTATTGTTTGCTTCTTGGTATAAAAACATTTATTATTTCTTGCTTTAATCTTTGATGCACTTTTTATTAATTTAGTTAAATTAGTTTATAACAATCACTTTATTCAACCAGTTAGATAATAGGAAGACAGTTACTACTAGTACTTTTGGTTCTCGTGGGAACGATATCTGTGCTTACCGTAACTATACTATTAATTGATAGGTGCACTTGCCTTAGTCATATTTTTAGTTAAATTTTGACTGCATCAAGTTTTTGGCGCCGTTGCCGGGGACTGAAATATTAGAAAAACTTTATTTCTATTACTTTAGCCATTTTTTTATTTTTTATTTTTATTTTATTATTTGCATTTTTAATTTAATTTTTCTAATTTAATTTTTTTCCCTTTTATTTGTTTCAGGCAGGTTCTTTTAGTTTATGACTAGAGGAAACCCGTCGGGACCACTTCTTCATGACTCTGAACTTGAAAAGACTGCTCGCAAAAATCGTAAAGAGGCTAAAGATGCTAAGCAAAGTCAGAAAACTTTAGTAGACAGTAAAAAAGAAAATGATATTACTGTGGAGATGGGTGAAAATCAAAATAACTAGGTACGTTTGCTTACCGAAGAATGTCTTTTGGATTATGTAATGCTCCTGCTACTTTTCAACGATGTTTGATGGCTATTTTTGATGAACTCATGGAAGATATTATGGAGGTATTTATGGACGATTTCTCGTTTTTCGGTAATTCATTCCATTTATGCCTTAAAAATTTAAAACGTGTTTTAATGAGGTGTGAAGAAACAAACCTTGTGCTTAATTAGGAAAGTGTCACTTCATGGTTAAAGAGGGAATTGTTTTGGGTCATAAAATTTCTAGTAAAAGGATTGAGGTTGATAAAGCAAAAATTGAAACTATTGAAAAATTACCTCCTCCTAATTCGGTTAAGGCTATTAGAAGTTTCCTAGGACATGTTGAGCTTTATAGAAGATTTATTAGGGATTTTTCTAAAATAGCAAAGCCTTTAATGAATTTATTAGAAAAATATGTGCCATTTAATTTCAGTCAGGATTGTTTAGAGGCATTTAACATTCTTAAGGAAAAATTAATTAATGCCCCGATTGTTGTTGCACCTGATTGGAATTTACCCTTTGAACTAATGTGTGATGCAAGTGATTTTGCAGTAGGTGCAGTTCTTGGACAGCAAAGAGACAAGCACTTTTAACCGATTTATTATGCTAGCAAGACTTTGACAGATGCTCAAGCGAATTACACTACTACTGAAAAAGAATTGCTAGCTGTGGTTTTTGCATTTGATAAATTTAGATCTTATTTAATATTCTCTAAAGTTATTGTTTACACTGATTATTCTGCTCTTTGCTACCTTCTTGGTAAACCAGATGCGAAACCTTGACTTATTCGTTGGGTTTTATTGCTACAGGAATTTGACTTGGAGATTAAGGATAAGAAAGGAGCTGAAAATCTTGCAGCTGATCATCTCTCAAGACTCGAAAATCCTCATCTTGAGAAACTTAATGAAGGTATGATAGATGACTCGTTTCCTGGAGAACGACTCTTAGTAGTAATTGATTCTGATGGTCCTTGGTTTGCAAACATTGCGAATTATTTAGTTTCTAACACTTTACCGAAAGATTTGACTCATCATCAAAAGAAGCGATTCTTTGCTGATGTGGAAAATTATTTTTGGGAAAATCCTTTTCTTTTTTGTGTGTGTGCAGATCAAGTAATTTGAAGTTGTGTTTCGAATGTCGAAGGGAATAAAATTTTGGAGCATTGTCACTCTGGACCGACAAGAGGACACTATAGCTGAATTCATACTGCACATAAGGTCCTCGAATCAGGTTTTTATTGGCCCACTTTGTTTAAAGATGTGAACAGGTATGTTACTTCTTGTGATAAATGCCAGAGAATAGGTAATATTTCCAAATGTGATGAAATGCCTCAAACTTTTATGCTTGCATGTGAAATCTTTGATATTTGGGGTGTTAATTTTATGGGACCATTTACTATTTCTTATGGAAATAAATACATACTTGTTGCAGTGGATTATGTGTCGAAATGGGTGGAAGATCAAGCTTTACAAACTAATGATGCTAGGGTGGTAGTTCGATTTTTTAAGAAACTTTTCTCTTAATTTGGAACACCTAGGACAATCATTAGCGATAGGGGTACACATTTTTGTAATGCTCAATTTGATAAAATTCTTAAGAAGTATGGTGTACATCATAGAACAACTACCCCTTATCACCCTCAAACTAGTGGTCAAGTTGAAGTGTCAAACCGAGAACTAACGTATCTTAGAAAAGACCGTAAAGACTAATAGAAAAGATAGTGCTTTGAAATTAGATGACGCTTTATGGGCTTATAGGACTGCTTTTAAAACTCCCATAGGAACATCCCCTTACAGACTTGTTTATGGGAAGAGTTGTCACTTACCACTTGAACTTGAACACAAAGCGTTTTGGGTAATTAAATTTCTAAACTCTGATATTAAACTTGCAAGTGAAAAGAGGATGCTCCAACTGAATGAGCTTGATGAATGGCGTGCTAATGCTTATGAGACTTCAAGATTATACAAAGAGGCAGCAAAGTGGCATCATGATTCTCGGTTAAAGCAACCTAAACAGTTCGTAGTTGGAAATCGAGTTCTTCTATTCAACTCGAGGCTTAAATTGTTTTTGGGAAGCTGAAATCAATATGATCAGGTCCATTTGTTGTAAAAAAACCGTCTTTCCTTACAGTACAATAGAGGTAACACATCCTAAGTACGGCACATTAAAGTTAAACGGTCATTGACTTAAACCTTATCTTGTTGGTGATTTTCATAATGTGATAGAGGAGCTTCGGTTTCAAGATTCGCCTTAATCGTGAATATAAACAAGGAAGTCGAGCTTAGAATTTAAACAAGCGCTTCTCGGGAGGCAACCCGAGTGTTTTTATTTTTATTTATTTATTTATTTTACTTTCATGTTTTTTTTTAAATTGAAAAAAATTAATTTGAAAAAATTTGAAAAGTTCAAAAAAATTAGTATATTTATTATCAATTTTATTTTATTTTATCTTATTTTATTTTCAATTTTATTTTAGTTATGCACTATTTTTATTCTTATGGTTGTTTTTTAATTATCTCCCTCTCTAACTTGTCTTTGTCTATTTTTTTTTGCTCGAAAAATTGCACTTCCTTTAGACTCGATACATTAATATTTTTTTTCAATTCCGATGAAATCATCCTAATTCAAGGAAGTTTCAGTTCCTTTCCTCTTTACGATATTGTGCTTATTCTTCTTATATCTGTTTGTACATTGAGGACAATGTACATCTTAAGTGTGGGGAGATTGATTGTGTATTAATTGTGATAAAATTCCTGAATTATTTATTGTGTTAAAGTAATTTTCTCATACCCCATTAGAGTGAATTTTTTTTCTATTTGGAATTTTTATTAATTTTGTTTTGAGATGGATTTGTGAATCTTTTATGTATTGGATGATTTAAACTTTAAGATATGAGAGAGTCAAGCATGATGATTTGTTATTCTAGAACTTGCTTTGATTATACAAGTTAAGACCACATTATTGATTTGATCTGCTGAGATGATAGAGTCACTTAGGATTTAACCCATTTTATCTTTAAAAAGCTTACCTAATCAATTAACCCCTAGTGAACCCTATTGAGCCTAACACCGTTTTATTCATTAACCCATAATATTAACCCATGATCCATATATTTATAGTAAATTTACCCATTTATTGATTATCTTTTTGTCGAGATTTGATTTGGTTAAGTTGCCTAACTATGTCCCACTATTTGAATTGCTGAATTTTATTGTTTAAAAAAAAGAAAAAAGAAAAAAAAGTCGAAAAGAAAAATTGAAAAAAAAAGAGACAAAAGTGTGTTTGAACTAGAATCATTAGTTCCATATACTGTTGAAAAGCTCATGTTTATTCTTTATTATTTATGTTGATGCATATTCTTTCAATTCAGCAACTGATTGTTTTTTTTTCTAGTTTGGTAATTTATCAACTTGATCTCGATTTTAACAAAATTTTCTAGCCTTTTTCATACCTTTAACCTTGTACCCATTACAACATTGAAAAGACCTCTTGATTGGTGTGTCATGTCATTTTACAGTGGTGGAGATTTGATTTTCAAGCAAGCTTATGGTAATAACATTTTGTGTTTGACAATTGAGAGCTTATTTAATGAACCTTAAACACTTTGAGTGCTTTGAGTGAATCTTTAGTGAGGATGTAAAGTCTTGTTGATTTTGAATTTAAGGTAATTATTTAGATAAGGGGAGACACCTATATTTTTGTGCTAAAAATTTTGTAGCTTAGATTGCTTGATTCTTTAGTGTTCTTTTAGATGAATTTTCAATGCATGATTGTTTGCAACTTATCCTAAAACATTATTGATACAAATGAAGAATTAAGAAAGTTAACTTGAATGTGGGTTGAGAATTTTGCTTGAGGACAAGCAAATGCTTAAGTGTGGGGATATTTGATAAGTGCCAAAAGTAACATGTTTTAACCTCATTCTTAATGCATTTTTGGATGATTAATCTATTTAAAATAATGAATTTTATGTTCATAATCCTTAAATTCATGTTTCTATACTTAGGAAAGCATTTGGGAGCGAAAGGAGCAAAAAACAAGCGAAAACCGAACAAAAAGAGCAGATTTTAGGAGCCACACGAGCTGGACACATGACCATGGACTAAATCGAAGATAAAAAGGAAAATTTGGGGCAAAAGGGTGAATGTGAAAGAGTTTGGAAGAGATTTATAAGACATAAGATTTTATTTAAATTTAAACTTTATTTTTTTTAGAATTAATATTAAGGATTATTATTATATTGTTTATATTTATCTTTTAGGCTTTATAATATAGAGATTAATTTGGATGTAATTAGGGAATTATTGTTTAGATTTAATTCAAATTATCTTTTTAGAATTTAATTTGGATCCAACTAGAGTTTTTTTTCATGTATTATAAATAGGGAATAAAGTGATATGAGAGGAGACTTTCAATTTTCTACAAAATCCTCCGTTCCCCAAACCCTAACCGTTAGAGATTATTGAAGGAAACAACTGAAAAAACACCATAAAAGCCGTCTTTGAAGCAAATCTCCACAATGATTGAAGACCTCTTTCAAAATTATTTTGATTTCACTATGAGTTTTTCCTCATCTTGTGGTTATATTGTTTCTGAGATGTTTCCATTTATTAGCATGAACTAAATTCCTAAATACCTAAGGGAGATGAACCCTAGGATGAATTCTGTCATTTGATTTCTGATTTTACGCAATAAATACTTAGATTTTGCTCTCAATTATGTGTGCTTAATTCTCGATTTAGTATTCTTGATATATTAATTATTGTTTGATGTGCTTAAATCAGAGGAGGAATAGACCCTATTTAAGAGTAGATATAGCATAATTGAGTGGAGTTGTATGCAATTCTAAAAATAAGACAACATAAATCTACCGGATTAGAGTCAAATTTAATAGGGGAATCCATATATCGAATTAATGCGACAATAGGGTTTTAATTAGAAAGAAATTTCAATTAATCAACCTAGAGTCAGTTGCTTTTATGCTTAAATAGAGGTATTAGCATAATTTAGGGATTTCTACGGAACAAAATACTAAGTGAATAAATTGCTTAATTCAGAATGATAATGGCAGATGAAATCTAGGTGGAATCTTTCCTGGGTATTGTTTGCTTCTTGATATAAAAACACTTATTATTTCTTGCTTTGGTCTTTGACGCACTTTTTATTAATTTAGTTAAATTAGTTTACAACAATCACTTTATTCGACCGGTTAGATAATAGGAAGACAGTTATTACTAGTACTTTTATTTCTCGTGGGAACGATATTTGTGCTTACCGTAACTATACTATTAAATTGATAGGTGTACTTGTCTTTGTCATATTTTTAGTTAAGTATCGACTGCATCAAGTTTTTGGCATTGTTACCGAGGACTGACATATTAGAAAAACTTTATTTCTATTACTTTAGCCATTTTTTTATTATTTATTTTTATTTTATTATTTGCATTTTTAATTTAATTTTCTAATTTAATTTTTTTCCCTTTTATTTGCTTCTGGTAGGTTCTTTTGGTTTATGAGTAGAGGAAACCCGTCGAGACCACTTCTTCATGACTCTGAACTTGAAAAGACTGCTCACAAAAATCGTAAAGAGGTTATTATTCTGTCCTAGTGGTTTTATTCTTAACTTGCGTGGCAGTAATGGCTACGAAGGAGAACGACCAGATTATTAAGGAAAATAATTGTGAAACTAAAATCGGTTGGCCCTGTGTTCAAGAAACTTTCACGAGTATTTTCGAGATACGGAGTATCTCTAACAAGTGTTGCGTTGGGAAAAGTTTGCCATGCAACATTAGTAAAGAGGACTCTCGAGAATCCTCTATTCAAAGAACTAAACCCAACTACAATTATAGCGAAGAGCATCGAAACATGGAAGAACTGCATGGCATTGATCGATTCACCATCTCCGTCTGCTTAATGATATAGGATTGCTTCAACTAACAACAGGTTACAAGACGTGATGTGCTCAAAATTGTTCTTTTGTCTTTATTTTCAACATTGTTTTGAAAGCTTCATTATTGTCTATCGTTAAATTTAAGTTGAGTTAAATTAATTTTAGTTGTACGAAAATTAAATGGTTCTAGAAAAGTCATTACTTAATACACTATGATTTTATAAGGCCATTATTTTTAATTTTATAGCATTGGAACTTGATAATCATCTCAAATCGAGTACTATATATTGTTTCACGTTGTTTAAATTTAAACAAATATCAATATTTTAAACGTTAAGTTCATTGAAATAATGTGGAATTGGAATTTTTGGTGTGGTGAGAAATTGAAACAACATCGATTCCTTAAAAGTTTCTGTACAAATTAAATTCAAATTTCCTTTATCGAAAAAAAACCTTGACCTAACTTAGTTAAGAAAAGACACATATCATGCCAAGAAATATCCTTCAAAGGACATGCAGTATAATTTGTAGTAGTTCGTTGCCCGTATACTAGTTGGTTTCGTTTTGTGTTTTTAGTACTTCGATGTTAGTCTGTTAGTTATGACTTTGTTGGAGCCTAATTTTGACCGGGCTCAAAACTTGGATCAAACTTTTGATTTTAAATTTATATTAAGTTTAAATTGGTTTTCAATTTATTTTAAATTAAAATTTCTTTTAAATTTAAATTTAGTTTAAATTTGAAATGGTTTTAAACTTAATTTTAAAATTTAATTTAAAAAGTTCAAAATACAAAAAAGGCCCAATTACAGGTTTAACTAGACAAACCCAAACACTAAGACCCAATTACAAGTTTAACTAGACAGACCCAAAACCTGACCCAATTGACCCAAAATAATCAGAAGTCAATCCACTTGCCACCAGCCACCTCTATCATCGATCACTGGAATGACGCCACGTCAGCACCAGCAACATCGCCCTTCAACTTGGACTGCCACCACCGTCGCTGCAACCTGCAAAAGAAGACAAGATGAGAATTTAGTTAGAAGAAACAAAATATTATGATTGTAAAATAGGTTATAAAGCCAAATTCAAAACAATTTGCAAGGGTACTGACCCTGTTTTTTAGAAGCTTTCGAAATCAACAGAAGCTTTTATTAGAAATTAAGATACACAAATTTTTTTCTAAAGTCAATATAAAGCAGAAGATATCCGAACAGACACACAAAGCACCAAAAAAACAGATTCAAGTCAGATTCACAGTCTCAGGCATTAAGTCACCCAAGTATTCTCAATAACATTTATTATTATTTATTGCTAAGTTTCCAAATTCTTTATATCCATAATATACATTAATTCGCCTATTAAATACACAGGTATTATTATTGACCATTTTTAGTTATTTCAAACGTATTAAATGAATATTATTAATAGAAATAAATATTTTAAATAATAATAATAATAATATTAATAAAAATAAAAGAGAAATTCGAAGAGGCATACCTGCTCGTGAAGTCATCGCTGCTGCTGTCGGAGGCGATGGAACCTCTTCGGTTTCGTCCACGATGATGAGAGGCATTACAAAGAACAAATTCAGGACAGAAAAATGATTAGAACTTTGACTAAAAAACCTAGATCTAAGTTTAAAATTTAAATCCCTTTAAGTTATAATAGGAAATATATATGAAACAAATCTAAAAAAAACAACAAAACTTGCTTCGTTTTTAAATCCAGATCTAAATTTTTTTCAATTAAAAGATTTTTAAAAGAAAAGGAAAAATTTCGATGTATTTTGGTTTGGATTCGAGGTTTTAAAGCCCGATTTAAGACGGTTTAAAAGGAAGAAAAAAAAAGGGGGAAAGTTTTTACCTAGAACCATCGTGGACGACGGAGCGTGGTAGCCCATTGCGACGGAGCGATGATTGGACCAAGAGCAACCTGCGGCCGGTCGGAGAGAAGCCAAGGAGAGAGAAGAGCGAAAAAATGGGCTTGAAACTTGTTTTTTTTTTAGAACTGAAGAAAGAAATGAAATTTTTGTTGAATTTTTCATTTATATAGCATATAGAAACGATGCCGTTTAGGGGAGGAGCAAAAGTACCCAAAATGGCACCGTTTTGGTCCAACCCGATCCGTGACCTAATCCGACCTAAGGGGATCCACGTGTTTTTTGAAAGTGGGCTATTTATGCCTTTAGTCCTTCCACTTTTTTTTATTTTTACAAATCAATCCTTTTCATATTTTTAATTATTTTTAATTTGCCCAATAATTTTTACTCTTTTTCAATTCTGTCCATTGGCCCCAAAATGCCTGAAAGGCTGCCACGTGTCCCATCATTTTGGTTTTATTGTCCAAAAGGTCCCTAAATTTTCCAAAAATACGATTTGACACCCATACTTTCCAAAAATTATAATTTAACCCCTAAACTTTTCCAAAATCACATATTAACCCTCGAACTTCACAAAAATTACATTTTTACCCTCGAACTTTTTAAAATTATATTTTACACCCGACCTTCCAAAAATATCATTCTTGACCCCGAACTTTTAAAAAATTACCGTTTTTCTCTCGAATTTCCAACATTTACCGTTTTCCCTTCGAATTTCCAAATATTCCATTTTTAACCCTAAACTTTCAAAAAATTACCATTTTACCCTTAAATGTCAAAAAATTATATTTTTTGACCCTAAACTTTCCAAAAACTACATTTTTACCACTTAACTACCAAAAAATCATATTTTTACCTCGAAACTTTCAAAAATGACCACTTTACCCTTGAACTTCCAAAAATATCATTTTTAACCCTAAATTCTCTAAAAATTACCATTTTACCCCCAAGCTTCTAGAAATTACTTTTCTTACCCCCGAGTGTCCAAAAACTATCATTTTACCCTCGAAGTGTCCAAAATTAGCATTTTACTCTCGAACTTCCAAAAATTACCATTTTACCCTCGAGCATCCAAAAATCGTATTTTTAACTCCGTTTGTTTTGCTTTCCTTTCTCTTCAATATTCATATTTAGATTTTAATTATTATTCTTTCATATTTTATATTCTCTTATTTTGATTTTTGTGTATGTATTATTTGCTTAACTATTTTATTTCATGTTATTTAATCTTCGTTATTAATTTTCCATTTATGTTTAATTTACATGCTAGTTTTCAGAATTATTTTTCATACAAATAAACCTTTAAAATCGAGGCAATGTCCTTTTCGTGTGGAAATCTCGGGAAATCATACCCTAACGTGTCGGGTGTGATTTTTCGTATTATTCACATGAATCAAATATCCTTTTCCAAACTTTTCAAATGCCTTTTTAATTTCAAGATTTTGAGAACGTTGTGCCCTAACGTGTTCGTCACGACTCCAATTCTCCGCGAAAGTCAAAACAAACGGGCATTCTTTTTAAATCTTTTTTAAAAATCATGTGGAATAAATTATGTGCCCGAGGATCGTATTTTAAACTTAGTTCAAAAATTTAAGTTCTCAAAAAAAATATACATATATATATACAAATGATTTTAAAACAAAATGAGGCAATATCCTTTCGTGTGAAGACTTCGAAAAAACCATGCCCTAACGTGCTAGGAGTGATTTTTCGTATAAATCACATAATCGAATATCCTTTTTAAAGTCTTTGAAAACGTCCTTCAGTTTTGAAAGTCTGAGAACATGGTGCCCTAACGTGTTGGACACGACTTTCAATTCTTCTAGAAATTCGAAACACACGGGCGATTTTCCTTAAAAAGGATTTTTGAAAGTCATGCAAAGTTTTCTAAAAACAAAGATCGTATTTTAAGTTTTACTCTAGTTTTAAAACTTTTAACATACTAAGACCAGAAAATAATCAATGTGGTACCAATTTTGGGCGTATGAGGGTGCTAATCCTTCCTCATGCGTAACCGACTCCCGAACCTATTTTCTGAATTTCGAAGACCAAAATGTTTTTCAAAATGGATTTGAAACATTTTGTGGTGATCCAATCACACCATATAAAAAGATTGGTGGCGACTCCCATTTTTTTCAATCATTTAAAATACCAATTTTTTTATTTTTAAATATTGTTCAAGACTTGTTTGCTTTCCCAAAAATAAACGTTTCAACAGACTTTTTGTTCTTTTTGGGAGAAGAGTGTCAATATTGAAATCGTTGTTGAAATTGATTTAACGACTCAAAGTCTTAACTTGATTTCCTTATTCTTCGTTCTTTAGGTTACTTTTCTTTAATATGATTGGGCATTTTCCTCCAAATGTGTCGGAGACATAGGTCCTACATTCTCACTATAAAAATTGTCAAATTAACATAAAAAAATAAAACCTATCCGTATTTCGGGCAATGCCTGCCAGAGTGTTGTAGAAACATAAAATCATTTGTTGTTTCCAATTTAACTCTATAAGAGAATTTTTCGTTGGACAAGTTCTATCAGTTATTTCACTCAAAGTTGTCGTCTTTAGTTTAGTAAACTTGAGTGACAACGCGTTCACCAAAATAGACAACGTCGAACAAAGAATACAATAATCGATTTGTAGTCTCATGATAAAGAGAAACATTGGCCTATTTCCAAAGCAGGAAATATTTGGGATGAATTAATTTGGAATTTCAATAATTTGGTTGACATTTTCCTTTTTAAAACGTGATAAGTGAGATAAAAAGTTTTTAACAACAAAAAGATTTTATGATTTTACGGTTTGCATAATTATTTTAATATTGTGCCACATACATATCACTAGTAGAGAAATCTAGTATAGCTCATTCGATTTGGAGATAGACATGCATTTTTAATCGTCACCATGACTAGAACATATATAACTACAAAAATTTAGAAAAATAGGATGACACACATAACAAATATATGTGCTTGTAATGCAAGTGCTCACGTTGCTTTATTCATATGATATTTCCTGCATATTATGGTGCTAGTTTTTGGTTTGTAGTGGATGTAATAGTTCATTCCTAGTTGCAATGCAGAAACACACTTACGACATCACCATCTTTATTGAACCTTATTTTCGTTATCCATTTAATGAAATTTAAGAATAGGAAAAAGGAAGCACAGATGTGTGTGTTTTAATTAATATGTAGATTTGTGTTAATTAGAATTAATGCTTATTAAATTGAAACATTAAATGCTTTAATTTATTACAACGCATTCTAGTTCCATGTGGTCATAACACTACCTATAAATGCAGGTTTTTTCCCCTTCTAATCTTGTTCGAAATTAATTTTACGAACCAAATTCAAGTATAAACATCAAATTCACACAATATGGCAAGCCTTAATGTTTATTCCGTCCTAGTGGTTTTATTCTTAACTTGCGTGGTAGTAATGGCTACGAAGGAGAACGACCAGATTATTAAGGAAAACAGTTGTGAAACTAAAATGGGTTGGCCCTGTGTTCAAGAAACTTTCACGAGTATTTTCGAGACAGGGAGTATCTAACAAGTGTTCCAGCGAACTTGTTGCATTAGGAAAGTTTGCCACGCAGCACTAGTAAAGAGGACTCTCGAGAATCCTCTATTCGAAGAACTGAACCCAACTACAATTATAGCGAAGAGCATTGAAACATGGAACAACTGCATGGCATTGATCGATTCACCATCTCCGTTTGCTTAATGATATAGGATTGCTTCAACTAACAACAGGTTACAAGACGTGATGTGCTCAACATTGTTCTTTTCTCTTTATTTTCAACATTGTTCCGGAAGCTTAATTATTATCTGTCGTTAAATTCAAGTCGAGTTAAATTAATTTTAGTTGTATGAAAATTAAATGGTTCTAGAGTAGACATTACTTAAAACACTATGATTTTATAAGGCCATTATTTTTAATTTTATACCATTGGAACTTAATAACCATCTTAAATCGAATACTATATATTGTTTCACATTGTTTAAATTGAAAAAATTATCAATATTTTAAATGTTAAGTTCATTGCAATAAAGTGGAATTGGAATTTTGGGTGTGGTGAGAAATTGAAACAACATCGATTCCTTAAAAGTTTTTGTACAAATTAAATTCAAATTTCCTTTATCGAATAAAAGCCTTGAGCTAACTTAGTTATGAAAAGACACATATCGTGCCAAGAAATATCCTTCGAAGGACATGCAGTATAATTTGTAATAGTTCGTTGCCCGTTTAGTAGTTGGTTTCGTTTTGTGTTTTTAGTTCTTCGATGCTAGTCCATTAGTTATGACTTCTTGTCCTTTTTTGGAGAAGAGGACCAATATTGAAATCCTTGTTGAAATTGATTTAACGACTCAAAGTCTTAACTTGATTTCCTTATTCTTCGTTCTTTAGATTACTTTTCTTTAATATGATCGGGGATTTTCCTCCAATTGTGTCCGAGACATACGTCCTACATTCTCACTATAAAAATTGTCAAATTTACATTAAAAAATAAAACCTATCCGTAATTCGGGCAATGCCTGCTAGAGTATTGTAGAAACGTAAAATCATTTGTTGTTTCCAATTTAACTCTATTAGAGAATTTGTCATTGGACAAGCTGCATCAGTTATTTCACTCAAAGTTGTCGTCTTTAGTTTAGTAAACTTGAGTGACAACGCGTTCACCAAAAAAGACAACGTCGAACAAAGAATACAATAATCGATTTGTAGTCTCACGATAGAGTGAAACATTGGCCTATTTCTAAAGCAGGAAATATTTGGGATGAATTAATTTTGAATTTCAATCATTTGGTTGTCATTTTCCTTTTTAAAATGTGATAAGTGGGATAAAAAGTTTTTAACAACAAAGAGATTTTATGATTTTACGCTTCGCATAATTATTTTAATATTGTGGCACATACATATCACCAGTAGAGAAATCTAGTATAGCTCATTCAATTTGGAGATAGACGTGCATTTTCAACCGTCACCATGACTAGAACATATATAACTACAAAAAGTTAGAAAAATAGGACGACACACATAACAAATATGTGTGCCTGTAATGCAAGTGCTCACGTTGCTTTATTCATATGATATTTCCGGCATATTATGCTGCTAGTTTTTGGTTTGTAGTGGATGTAATAGTACATTCCTCGTTTCAATGCAGAAACACAATTACGACATAACCATCTTTATTGAACCTTATTTTCGCTATCCATTTAATGAAATTTAAGAATAGGAAACAGGAAGCACAGATGTGTGTGTTTGAATTAATATGTAGATTCCTGTTAATTAAAATTAATGCTTATTAAATTGAAACATTAAATGCTTTATTTTGTTGCAACGCATTCTAGTTCCATGTGGTCTTAAAACTTCCTATAAATGCAGGTTTTTTCCCCTTCTAATTTTGTTTGAAATTAATTTTACGATCCAAAATCAAGTAGAAACATCAAATTCACACAATATGGCAAGCCTTAATGTTTATTCCATCCTAGTCGTTTTATTCATAACTTACGTGGCAGTAATGGCTACGAAGGAGAACAACCAGATTATTAAGGAAAACAGTTGTGAAACTAAAATGGGTTGGCCCTGTGTTCAAGAAACTTTCACGAGTATTTTCGAGACAGGGAGTATCTCTAACAAGTTGAGTTAAATTCAAGTTGAGTTAAATTAATTTTAGTTGTACGAAAATTAAATGGTTCTAGAGAAGCCATTACTTAATACACTATGATTTTATAAGTCCATTATTTTTAATTTTATAGCATTGGAACTTGATAACCATCTCAAATCGAGTACTATATATTGTTTCACATTGTTTAAATTGAAACAAATATCAATATTTTAAACGTTAAGTTCATTGCATTATAGTGGAACTGGAATTTTTGGTGTGGTGAGAAATTGAAACAACATCGATTCATTAAAAGCTTTTATACAAATTAAATTCAAATTTTCTTTTTCGAAAAAAAGCCTTGACCTAACTTAGTTATGAAATGACACATATCGTGCCAAGAAATATCCTTTGAAGGACATGCAGTATAACTTGTAATAGTTCGTTGCCCATAACTTGTAATAGTTTTCAAAATTATTTTTCATATAAATAAACCTTTAAAATTGAGGTAATGTCCTTTTTGTGTGGAAACCTCGAGAAATCTTGCCCTAACGTGTCGGGTGTGATTTTTCGTATAATTCACATGAATCTAATATCCTTTTCCAAACTTTTCAAATGCCTTTTTAATTACGAGATTCCGAGAACGTGTTGGTCACGACTTCAATTCTCCGTGAAAGTCGAAACAAATAGACATTCTTTTTAAATCTCTTTTGAAAATCACGTGGAATAAATTTTGTGCCCGAGGATCGTATTTTAAACTTAGTTTGAAAATTTTAGTTCTCAAAAAAAAATATACATATATATATGTATACAAATGATTTTAAAACAAAGCGTGACAATATCCTTTCAAGTAAAGACTTCAAAAAAAGCATGTCCTAACGTGCTGGGTGTGATTTTCGTATAAATCACATAATCAAATATCCTCTTTAAAGTCTTTCAAAATGTCCTTCAGTTTCGAAAGTCCAAGAACATAGTGCCTTAACGTCTTGGACACGACTTCCTATTCAAAATGTCCTTCAGTTTCGAATGTCTTTCAAAACACATGGGCGATTTTCCTTGAATAGGATTTTTTTAAAAGATCGTATTTTAAATTTTACTCTAGTTTTCAAACTTTCAACAAACTAAGACCCGAAAATAATCAATGTGGTACCAATTTTGGGCGTTTGAGGGTGCTAATCCTTCCTTATGCATAACCGACTCCTGAACCTATGTTTTGAATTTCGAAAACCAAAATGTTTTTCAAAACAGATTTTAAATGTTTTATGGTGATCCAATCACACCATATAAAAAGATTGGTGGTGACTCCTATTTTTTTCAATCACTTAAAATACCCATATTTTGATTTTGAAATATTGTTCGAGACTTGTTTGTTTTCCCAAAAATAAACGTTTTGATAGCTTGACGACTCCACTCGGGAAACTTTTTAAATAAACGAGAGTCGAGCCAAAGTTTATTATTTTTTAGTCTATTTTGAAAACTTTTAAAGCTTCGATTTTGCTTAATATTCGATCCTTGACATTTTTTGTGTTATGCTATATTGTGTTGATATTGCTAGTATAAGTTTGTATCCATATGCATTTGGTACTACCTTTTAAGTGGAAGCGAGAAACTACTCCTTCGTGAGGTCTTCACCTCCGTGCAGGATAGTGAATCGCTTTCGGGATTACATCCGTACCCATGTTTTCATGAATTTTCACTTCCGTGCAAACATATGAGAAATGTGTCCCCCTAAATCGAACTCATCCGTATGAGCCTATAATGGGTGAGGATCGAGGAATCCACTGGTTTGGGCACCTTTTACTCTAGAGCCTAAAACCACATATAGTGAACCATAATACTTGTCTTAGAAGGAGTTATACCGAACCTTTTAGTAGTTATCCAAGACGAATTCTTAGGTTCTTTGTTTTATACTTGTATATGGATATTACTATGTTTTGCTAACATGTTCTATTTTGTCTCTTTTGTTTGCATTGCATCATCATACAAGAAAAGGTGTTGATTTAAATTCGATTGCCAAATAGGCAGTTTCATCATGGAGGACGGATTTCTTAATAAAGTGAAAAATAACATGGCTTTGCGCTTATGGTCAAAGGAAAGCACAAGGTTGAAGAAGATTAGGAAGACTAGAAGAAGGATTACACAATTCAGATCAAGATCCTAGAAAGGAATCTAGAAGCAAGTAAGGGGCACTTTCGACAAGTTCAGAGACATGTTCGAGATAAAGATTATGCAAAGGATGAAAAAGCAGCTGATCACATGTGAACATCGTAGCTGATATGTCGAGCATGAAATAAGAATCAAGATCAGAGCGGAGATGAAAATTAGCCAGACTTCTAAGAAGATCAAAAGCTCTAGGCCATAAGGCAAAGTCGTATGTAATCCGTTTTATGTGGAGAATTTTCTCTTCTAGAGAAGTTGTTCTAATGGGATTGAATTCAAAATCAATGTCTTTTCTTATGCATACATGCATTTCATTCGTATTGCATATTCGCATATTTTTGCATAATAATTCTAACTAAATAAAAACTTTAACAGTTACGTCAATAATCATTGAAAACTCACATCACTATAACACTTGTAAAAAAGCCAAGGCCATTGAGCAAAGGCTTGAGCAAATCTAGAAAGAATTACAAGATCAAATGCAAGAGCACTTTCAGGAACAAATGACGATGACATGTAGGGAGATGAACTAGCACAAGTGAAGCAAAGCATGGCCGATAAGGGAAAAGGCCCTGTAATTGAGGAAGACGAGGACCCAATTATTCCCCCAGGTTTTACACCCCTCCATAACCCAACTCTGCATAAGGTGCAAACACGGGAGACCACCGTTACTATAAGAGTGCAACAGCAGGCCACTGGCACATCAAGGCCGGCAAATTATCCAGTAGGATCTGGATCAAACTTTGAAGATAAAGCTGCAAATCCAGGTATCCTGGATTTCGATGAAATGATGAGGACAGATCTTCCTCGTTAGATGGAAGAAAAATACAAGCAATTATAGGAGTCGATTGAAGCGATGCAAGGAACTGAAAACTCTTACGAGATGGACGCTAAAGAATTAAGCGTGGTCCTAGATTTGGTACTCCCTCCTAAATTTAAGGCCCCAGAGTTTGAGAAATATAGTGGAACAAGCTGCCTTGAAACTCACCTTACCGTGTTTTGTAGGAAAATGGGAGGGCACATTCATAATGACCAATTGCTTATTCATTGTTTTCAAGATAGCCTGGCAGGATCGACAGTTAGATGGTATAATCAATTGAGCCGGACAAAAATTCGTTCATGGAGAGATTTAGTGCAAGCTTTCTTAAAGTAATATAGCCATGTGATAGAAATAGCTCCTGACCGACTTACACTACAAAACATGGAGAAAAGATCAAATGAGAGTTTCAGGCAGTATGCACAGAGGTGGCGAGAAGTGGCAACTCAGGTACAGTTTGAAATCTATTATGAATTAATTTTGAATTTCAATCATTTAGTTGCCATTTTCCTTTTTAAAACGTGATAAGTGCGATAAAAAGTTTTTAACAACAAAAAGATTTTATGATTTTACGCTTCGCATAATTATTTTAATGTTGTGGCACATACATATCACCAGTAGAGAAATCTAGTATAGCTCATTCAATTTGGAGATAGACATGCATTTTTAACCGTCACCATGACTAGAACATATATAACTACAAAAAGTTAGAAAAATAGGACGACACACATAACAAATATGTGTGCTTGTAATGCAAGTGTTCACGTTGCTTTATTCAAATGATATTTCCTGCATATTACGGTGCTAGTTTTTGGTTTGTAGTGGATGTAATAGTACATTCCTAGTTTCAATAAAAACAAAATTACGACATAACCATCTTTATTGAACCTTATTTTTGTTATCCAATCAATGAAATTTAAGAATAGGAAAAAGGAAGCATAGATGTGTGTTTGAATTAAAATGTAGATTTGTGTTAATTAAAATAATGCTTATTAAATTGAAACATTAAATACTTTATTTTGTTGCAAGGCATTCTAGTTCCATGTAGTCATAACACTTCCTATAAATGCTGGTTTTTTCCCCTTCTGATCTTGTTCGAAATTAATTTTACGAACCAAATTCAAGTAGAAACATCAAATTCACACAATATGGCAAGCCTTGATGTTTATTCCATTGACAAACGTCGTAAACTATCAAAATAATTATTCTTAATCTCAAAAGAACTAATTCAATAGCGTAGTAAAGAGATCCACAAGGACTTAGGAAATTCTGATGTAGAAAGCTTTTAGTTCTTGATTTAGGTGAAATGGGATAAAAATGTGGGGTTTTGATCTAAAAGTTTAATTAAAGTAAAATGAAGAAATGAAAATTTAAATCTAAGAATTTAAAGAAAATAAATTTAAAAAGAAACTCAATTTAAGTATCAGGCTTAGGCTTCGCTTTGACTCATTTCCAACCGATTATCGAATAAGATTTTACTTCAGATAAATGTCGGTTACAGTCTACAAGACCTAACCCTTGTAACTTGTTTTTCTCTCCGGTAAACCGAAAATCCAAAATCAAATTTTGAATTTCAGTTTTCTGGCTAGACTAACCATGACTATCGCCGTTAGAATAAAACAGTTTAAAATCTGGAAAAACCCGACTCGGATTATGTTGTCTCAATAAGAATCGAATCCGATCTCAATTTCTCTTAGCGGACCGCCGCTAAGTGTGTTAACAAGAAGTCGAATGTGCTACAAGCCGTCCTTCCTCCCAACTATAAATCGAAACAACCTTCAAACCAACAGATCCTTTTGAATTTGAAAGTGAAATGATTTTAAAAGGAAAGGCCGATTTCCAATCCAAGTTAGCAGAAAATTGAGAAATATATTCGAAGATATTAAGTGCTTTTCAACTCTCACAATTGGAATTGAGTCGTTGCTTTAGCCTGTGGCTTTTTGGAAAATTAGCTGAGCATGATTATGGAAGAAATCATACTCAACATTTTTTAAGAAAATAAAATCTTAAAAATGAAATGTAGAGAAAACGAGAATTTTATAAAACTTAGAAAACAAGAACAAAACTAAATAATTAGGGATGAGGGATGATTTTCTAGCTTACCCCAAGTAGGTATTTATAGTTCTCAAAAATCCTAAAAAAAACCTAAAAATAATAAAAGATAATTCTTGAAAATATTTAAATTAAATCCTAAAAACAAAAGATTATTTCTAATTTTGAATTTAAAACGCAGTTGATCCACTCGTCCATCCTTGCTGACTAGACCTTCTAGAAGCTGCTGACTAGACCTTCTAGAAGTTGCTGACTGGATGCCACTTCAGAATCTCATGCCCACTAACCCAACCTTGATTCCAAAAAATAAAACTGCAGAACTTTGCCTTTTAAGTGCAATTTTCAGAATTGAAGTCCTGTATAGAAAAACGCACAAAAACGTCCAATTCAGCAACATGAACTATTTATTAAGGATTAATTAAGGATAAAATATTAATCAAATGAAACACTTATCAAATTCCCCCTCACTTATTCAATGTTTTTCCTCAAGCATTTCTCAACTAATACATCAAAATTCAAGTTCCATCCTTCATTTCACAATGCATCTAAGATAACCAAATGACTCAAGATCAAAACAATTATTGAAATCAAGTAAAGGCATAACTAGGGACAGTTTTAAAAAAAAGCAAGACATTCCAATAACTTGTCAATTTCAATGAAGCAAAACTTAATACCCTCACAAGGATTCACTCGTTTCGCTCGAAGTGTTTGGGTTAAAGAATCGCTCAAGCCAAAACTAATCAAAACATTACCATAAGCTTGTAACTAAATCCAATTTCCACTACTAAAAATCGAACATGATGTAAAAATTAAAGGGTCTTTAAATAGGGTTGTAACGTGACTTAGGTAGGGTAGGAAAAAGGCAAAACATGTGTGGTAAAATGCCAAGACAAAAGACAAAATGTAATGAGACAAGCAAAAAAAATTTAAGCAACCATTTTTTTCTTCTTTTTCTCCTTTTTTTATTTTCTTTTCGATCCTTTTGCTTTTTTTTTTTTTTTTTTTTGCTATTCGTACGAACAATTTTCTCTTTTTTTTTGTTGTTCTTTTTTTCTTTATTTTTTCTTTATTCAAACTCCTTTCTTTGCTCTTTTTTCTTATTTATTTATTTATTTTTTTGTGGAACAAATCTTCTTTTGTCATGACGAGGGTATGAAAAAGAGGGATGAGAATAGGAAAAGGCTTGGGTTTTGTAAATGTGGTGAAATCAAAGAATGGAAATAGACTCAAAAGTGGCTAACTAGGAGAAATGAGTGAAAAGGCAATTTTGGGTAGAGAAGTGGTTAATCCTAAGTGCCCCTATCATATTAAAGCATCATACTCAAGCATGTAGTCTCGACAAGTATTACGCTACAAGTTCTAGAATGTTGAGAATTAGTTCGGCACACTCAATGAAATAAAGAGCAAGTAATGAAAGTATATGCTCGTAAGGCTCAAAAACTCACATGAAAAGGTGGAATGTGTACTAAGTCAAGCAACATGTCAATTAAAAAATATATGGAATGTCAAGTAAAATTTTATTAAAAATCACTAGTTATGCCCATTATCTATAATGCATCCTAAAACATATTACAATTAAGAAAAACTCAATTTTAACCGATCGAATAAGCAAGATAATAAAAATTTTATGCAAATTCTACTCCCTCACTTAAATCATATTGTCCCAATATGTAATTAAAGCACAAGAGAGGGAATAAAGATACTCCCCGTGTTTAGTGATGATTGCGACCGCGACCACATTAGGATGTGGTCGGCAAAGGTAAGACAGAATTTTGGCAAGGTTGGTTTCAATGGAGTTGAGTCGACTGTGCACTTCGTGGATCTCAGCATGGACGTCTGACTGGGAGTTCTCTACTGGAGCCGATTGAGACACTGTCCTTTGAAGGAATACACGCTAATTACAATGTGTAATGGTACCGGGCGAAACGATATATGGTGCGTCGGGGGTACCGGCTAGAAGTCTCATTGTGTCCAAACACCGTGCATCTAAAGCATCCATCGCAAAAGCATATGTAAAGTGCATAGTGTCAAATGTCAATGGAAAAAGATGAGATATAAGGTGAATAATATAAGGCCCGAGAATGAGTGGGCGATGCGCACAACACGCTCGAAAGCGCGTGTGAACCAAAAGCCCAAATTTACCTTAATACCTGTTTGCATACACCACAAAAAGAATAGTTCAACCTTACTTAAGCATGACGTAGTATCATTACGTCCAGAGTAGTTGTATGCTAGGAACCAATGAATGTAGCGAAGCATGAGGTCGTGTATGTGCCATCCTTTCGTAGTACGGGCATTGAATGGTCCATTCGTCGAGTTAGTGAGCCTCTCAAAAGCAAGGTCAGTATAAAAATCCTACGAAATCTCAAGTAAAGCAGTTAAATAACTAGGATCCGTGACGTCCATCACGAATCCCATAGAAAAATTAAAATCTATAATCGACAAACTAAAATATTGTCCCATCAACCGAAAAGAAATAACATCAGGAGAATTTACAGTAATAACTTGATTTTGCATAAATGTAAATGTAGCATAAAATTCAAAAACTAGCTCATAATATGTGCCACATCTAATCTCAGAGTATAAGATCTAGCCTATGGCATCGAAATAATGCATGACAGACTCGCGCAAATGTAAAGTATCAAGAGTATGGGAAGGAATATACTTGCAAAACTGAAACTTGCGATGTCGAATGCTATTAAATCACAAAGCTTCATCGTCTTCAAATTGCAAGTATCCTTGCAAAACTTCCTCGATTGGGACAAAATATGTTTGGCCGCGATGGTGGCGCTCGAAATATTCGGCATGATCAGATGCAACATCACCGTCGAAGGGAACCTTGCCCGTACTTGCAGCAAAAGAAGGAGACGATGGCTGCTGCCCGGAATGTTGCCATGAGGGAGAATCACGTTTGGTAGTTTGTGGTGGTGGTGCATAGTTTGGAAAACCATGCTCAAAATCCTCTGTATATCCAAAAATGGGTGGTATATTAATAAATGTTGAATATTAACGGGTTGAGAGTTTACCTCGTTTGATTGGTTTGGTATTGTCGAGTGCATGGAGAATGAGGGAGAAGCATCGGGCATCGAGTGAGAGGAAGTGGCTGTCGGTATTGAATGGAAGGAAGGGGGCGACGACATTGGGCGTGGAGGTGGTTGCCTAGAACGTGAAGGATCGGTAGCCCCAGACCAAGAGGTTCGGTCGATAGGTGGAGAAGGAGCAGCCGCTAGGGTCAGGGCTGGTTCGGGTTCAGGCGCAAGAGGAGCGATTTCTTGTTGCTGTCGTCCTCGACCACGACGAGGGGGTGGCTCCGACGGTGGTGGTTTTGAATCCATATCGCTTGGGAGAGATACGAACATCGACGCATAATACCTCTGGCCGGTAAGGTTGATCAGCGCTTGAGGGAGCCGGCGAGCTTGGTTCCTGGTTCGCACCATGATGGATAGAATTTTGGTGTGGATAGAGGTTGAAGAAGCTAGAGGGGTCGGCTGAAAAAGGGAAAAATGGGTTGGTGGGGTGGGTTTTATTATTTTATGAGTTTATTATTTTTGAGTTTCTTTTATTATATATTTTTTTGTTTTAATTTAAATGGGAAAAAGTGGGAAGTAGATGTGACCGGTCAATAAGATAAGATAGGGGTTTTGAAAATTGAAATTGTAGATGAGGTGAGACCCACGTGTGAGGATAATAAAACAAATATGAAAAAAAAAATGGAGGGAATTTAGGGAAAGGGACGGCTGGGATGGGGAAAGTAAAAAGGTGGTATTATTATTATTATTTTTTGTTTAAAATGTGTTTTAAAATAGTAAGGTAGTAGTGGGTTTTGCTAACATGTGCCAATTCTCATAGTTGTTGCTTTCATGCAACATTTATTCTACCCTGAAAAAAAAATTAATAAATAGAAATTTAAATTACCAAAAATAAAAAATAAATAGAAATAAAATAAAAATAAATGAAATAATGAAGTATAAAATTAAATAAATAAATAAAAACAATGGGTTGCCTCCCATTAAGCACTTTATTTAACGTCGCAAATTGCTCGTACAATTAAAATTAATTTAACTCGACTTAAATTTAACGACAAACAATAATGAAGCTTCCGGAACAATGTTCAAAATAAAGACAAAAGAACAATGTTGAGCACATCACGTCCTATAACCGTCACCATGACTAGAACATATATAACTAAAATGGGTTGGCCCTATTTTTGAAGACATGAAGTGCTCAATATTGTTCTTGAAGCTTCATTATTGTCTGGAGTTAAATTTATGTCGAGTTAAATTAATTTTAGTTGTACGAAAATTAAATGGTTCTAGAGAAGCCATTACTTAATACACTATGATTTTATAAGGCCATTATTTTTAATTTTATAGCATTGGAACTTGGTAACCATCTTAAATCGAGTACTATATACTGTTTCACATTGTTTAAATTGAAACAAATGTCAATATTTTAAACGTTAAGTTCATTGCAATAATGTGGAACTAGAATTTTTGGTGTGGTGAGAAATTGAAACAACATCGATTCCTTAAAAGTTTTTGTACAAATTAAATTCAAATTTCCTTTATCGTAAAAAAGCCTTGACCTAACTTAGTTATGGAATGACACATATCGTGCCAAGAAATATCCTTCGAAGGACACGCAGTATAATTTGTAATAGTTTGTTGCCCGTATACTAGTTGGTTTCGTTTTGTGTTTTCAGTACTTTGATGCTAGTCCGTTAGTTATGACTTCTTGTTCTTTTTGGGAGAAGAGGGCCAATATTGAAATCATTGTTGAAATTGATTTAACGTCTCAAAGTCTTAACTTGATTTCCTTATTCTTCATTCTTTAGATTACTTTTCTTTAATATGATCGGGCATTTTACTCCAAATATTTCCGAGACATACGTCCTGCATTCTCACTATAAAAATTGTCAAATTTACATAAAAAAATAAAACCTATACGTAATTCGGGCAATGCCTACCAGAGTGTTGTAGAAATGTAAAATCATGTGTTGTTTCCAATTTAACTCTATAAGAGAATTTGTTGTTGGAGAAGTTTCATTAGTTATTTCACTGAAAGTTGTCGTCCTTAATTTAATAAACTTGAGTGACTACGCGTTCACCAAAAAAGACAACGTCGATCAAAGAATACAATAATCGATTTGTAGTCTCATGATAAAGAGAAACTGATAAGTGCCAAAAGTAACATGTTTTAGCTTCATTCTTAATGCTCTTTTGGATGATTAATTTATTTAAAATAATGAATTTTATGTTCATAATCCTTTAAATTCATGTTTCTATACTTAGGAAAGCATTTGGGAGCGAAAGGAGCGAAAAACAAGCGAAAATCGGACAAAAAGAGCAGATATTAGGAGCCACACGAGCTGGACACATGGCCATGGACTAAATCGAAGATAAAAAGGAAAATCTGGGGCAAAAGTGTGAATGTGAATTAGTTAGGGAGAGATTTATTAGACATAAGACTTTATTTAAACTTAAACTTTATTTTTTTAGGATTAATATTTAGGATTATTATTATATTGTTTATATTTATCTTTTAGGCTTTATAATTTAGAGTTTAATTTGGATCCAATTAGGAAATTATTGTTTAGATTTAATTCAAATTATCTTTTTTGAATTTAATTTGGATCAAACTAGAGTTTTTTCATGTATTATAAATAGGGAATACAGTGATATGAGAGGGGACTTTCAATTTTCTACAAAATCCTCCATTCCCCAAACCCTAGCCGTTAGAGATTATTGAGGGAAACAACTGAAAAAACACCATAGAAGCCGTCTTTGAAGCAGATCTCCACAAAGATTGAAGACCTCTTTCTAAATTCTTTTGATTTTACTATGAGTTTTTCCTCACCTTGTGGTTATATTGTTTCTGAGATGTTTCCATTTATTAGCATGAACTAAATTCCTAAATACCTAGGGGAGATGAACCCTAGGATGAATTCTGTCATTTGATTTCTTATTTGACACAATAAATACTTAGATTTTGCTCTCAATTATGTGTGCTTAATTCTTGATTTAGTATTCTTGATATATTAGTTCTTGTTTGATGTGCTTAAATCAGAGGAGGAATAGACCCTGTTTAAGAGTAGATCTAGTATAATTGAGTGGAATTGCATGCAATCCTAGAAATAGGACGACATAAATCTAACGGATTAGATTAAATTCTAATAGGGGAATCCATAGATCGAATTAATGCGACAATAGGGTTTTAATTAGAAAGAAGTTTCAATTAATCAACCTAGAGTCAGATGCTTTTATGCTTTAATAAATGTATTAGCATAATTTAGGGATTTATACGGAAAAAAATACTAAGTGAATAAATTGCTTAATTCAGAATGATAATGGTAGATGAAATGCAGGTGAAATATTTCTTGTGTATTGTTTGCTTCTTGGTATAAAAACACTTATTATTTATTGCTTTAATCTTAGACGCACTTTTTATTAATTTAGTTAAATTAGTTTACAACAATCACTTTATTCGACTGGTTAGATAATAGGAAGATAGTTACTACTAGTACTTTTGGTTCTCGTGGGAACGATATATGTGCTTACCGTAACTATACTATTAATTGATAGGTGCACTTGCCTTAGTCATATTTTTAGTTAAGTTTCGACTGCATCAAGTTTTTGGCGCCGGTGTCGGGGACTGAAATATTAGAAAAACTTTATTTCTATTACTTTAGCCTTTTATTATTATTATTATTTTTTTTTTTGCATTTTGGATTTAATTTTTTTCCCTTTTATTTGCTTATGGCAGGTTCTTTAGGTTTATGACTGGAGGAAACCCGTCGGGACCACTTTTTCACGACTCTGAACTTGAAAATACTGCTCGTAAAAATTGTAAAGAGGTTAGAGAAGCTAAACAAAGTCAGAAAACTTTAGTAGACGGTAAAAAAGAAAAGGATATTACTGTGGAGATGGGTGAAAATCAAAATAACCAGGTTCCTCCTGCTCTTCTTGTTGCTCTTCCTGATCCTCCTGCTTGTCGAACTTTGTATGATTATGCTAACCCTACTCTGATTTGGGCTAAAACAAGTATTGTCAGGCCGAATGTTAATGCGAATAATTTTGAAATCAAGCCGAGTATAATTCAGATGGTACAATAATATGTTCAGTTTGATGGTTTGCAGGATGAAGATTCGAATGCTCATTCGGCTAATTTTCTCGAGATTTGTGACACTTTCAAAATTAATGGTGTTACTGATGACGCCATACGCTTACAATTGTTCTCGTTTTCGTTGAGGAACATGGCAAAAATGTGGTTAAATGCTTTACCACGAGGTTCTATCACCACTTGGGATCAAATGACTGAGAAGTTCTTATTAAAATATTTTTCGCCGACTAAGACAGCTAAGTTGAGGAATGACATCTCTTCTTTTGCTCAAATTGATATTGAGACACTTTATGAAGCATGAGAGAGGTTCAAAGATTTATTGAGAAGGTGTCCTCATCACGGGTTACCTTTGTGGCTCCAAGTTCAAACTTTCTACAATGGTTTGAATCCCTCGACTAGACAGATGGTTGATTCAGCAGTTGGGGGAACTTTAAATAGCAAGACACTAGAAGAAGCTCAAGAATTTATTGAGGAGGTGACATTAAATAATTATCAGTGGCAAGTTACAAGAGTAAAACCTGTGAAGGCAGAAGTGATTTATGATGTTGATGTTGTTTCTTTGTTGGCTGATCAGGTTGAAACTCTTAATAAAAAATTAATGGTTTGAATTTTTCTAAACAGGTACATCCGGTGATGCAGTGCAATCAAAATGGAGCGGGGATGATGAGTTTGGAATATCTCCATGAACAAGCAGACTTTTAGGTAATAATTCTAAACCTCAAAATAATCCCTCTAGTAATACTTATAATGCAAGTTGGAAACATCACCCAAATTTTTCATGGGGTAGTCAAGGAAATCAATGATCACAAATTCCACCAGGTTTTCAGCAACCACATCAACAAGAAAAAAAGTCTAACCTTGAAGATATGCTTGCTAAATTTATTTCGACTTTTGAAGCAAGATTTCAAAGTAATGAGACAGCTTTAAAAAATCAGCAAGCATCTATTCATGGTCTTGAAAATCAAATCGAACAGCTTGCTAAAATGATTTTGAAAAGACAGCTAGGTAGTTTAGCTAGAAACACTGAACCAAACCCAAAGGAACATGCAAAAGCAATTACATTGAGGAGTGGGAAAGAGTTGGTTGAACAGAAAAAAAAATTGAAGCAGAAATTCGATGTGAAAGATGATGAGGTAACAAAAACTGAGGAAATTTAGGTACCAGTGCTTAAAGAATATAAACCATCAATTCCCTATTCGAAAAGTTGAAGGAAGACCGCAAGGATGAACAATTCGGTAAATTTCTTGATCATTTTAAACAATTACATATTAACTTGAGTGACAACGCGTTCACCAAAAATGACAACGTCGAACAAAGAATACAATAATTGATTTGTAGTCTCATGATAAAGGGAAACATTGGCCGATTTTCAAAGCAGGAAATATTTGGATGAATTAATTTTGAATTTCAATCATTTGGTTGTCATTTTCCTTTTTAAAACGTGATAAGTACGATAAAGAGTTTTTAACAATAAAAGGATTTTATGATTTTACGCTTCGCATAATTATTTTAATATTGTGGCACAGACATATAACTAGTAGAGAAATCTAGTATAGCTCATTCGATTTGGAGATAGACGTGCATTTTTAACCATCACCATGACTAGAACATATATAACTACAAAAAGCTAGAAAAATAGGACGACACACATAACAAATATGTGTACCTGTAATGCAAGTGCTCACGTTGCTTTATTCATATGATATTTCCTGCATATTATGGTGCTAGTTTTTGGTTTGTAGTGGATATAATAGTACATTCCTGGTTTCAATGCAGAAACAAAATTACGACATAAGCATCTTTATTGAACCTTATCTTCGTTATCCATTCAATGAAATTTAAGAATAGGAAAATAGAATTACGGGTGTGTGTGTTTGAATTAATATGTAGATTTGTGTTAATTAAAATCGATGCTTATTAAATTGACACATTAAATGCTTTATTTTGTTGCAACGCATTCTAGTTCCATGTGGTCATAACACTTCCTATAAATGCAGGTTTTTTCCCCTTCTGATCTTGTTCGAAATTAATTTTATGAACCAAATTCAAGTAGAAACATCAAATTCACACAATATGGCAAGCCTTAATGTTTATTCCGTCCTAGTGGTGTTATTCTTAACTTGCGTGGTAGTAATGGCTACGAAAGAGAACGACCAGATTATTAAGGAAAATAATTGTGAAACTAAAATGGGTTGGCCCTATGTTCAAGAAACTTTCACGAGTATTTTCGAGATAAGGAGTATCTCTAACAATTGTTGTGGCGAACTTGTTGCATTGGGAAAGGTTTGCCACACAGCATTACTAAAGAGGACTCTTGAGAATCCTCTATTCAAAGAACTAAACCCAACTATAATTATAGCGAAGAGCTTCGAAACATAGAACAACTGCATGGCATTGATCGATTCACCATCTCCGTCTGCTTAATGATATAGGATTGCTTCAACTAACAACAGGTTACAAGACGTGACGTGCTCAATACTATTCTTTTGTCATTACTTTCAACATTGTTCCCGAAGCTTCACTATTGTCTGTCGTTAAATTTAAGTCGAGTTAAATTAATTTTTGTTCTACGAAAATTAAATGGTTCTAGAGAAGCCATTACTTAAAACACTATGATTTTATAAGGCCATTATTTTTAATTTTATAGCATTGGAACTTGATAACCATCTCAAATCGAGTACTATATACTGTGTTCAAGAAACTTCCACGAGTATTTTCGAGACAGGGAGTATCTCTAACAAGTGTTGCGGTGAACTGGTTGCCTTGGGAAAAGTTTGCCATGCAGCATTAGTAAAGAGGACTCTCGAGAATCCTCTATTCAAAGAACTAAACCCAACTATAATTATAGCGAAGAGCATCGAAACATGGAAGAACTGCATGGCATTGATCAATTCACCATCTCCGTCTGCTTAATGATATAGGATTGCTGCAACTAACAACAGGTTATAAGACGTGATGTGCCTAATATTGTTGTTTTGTCTTTATTTTCAACATTGTTCCGGAAGATTCACAATTTTCTGTCGTTAAATTTAAGTCGAGTTAAATTAATTTTAGTTGTACGAGAATTAAATGGTTCTAGAGAAGCCATTACTTAATACACTATGATTTTATAAGGCCATTGTTTTTAGTTTTATAGAATTGGAACTTGATAACCATCTTGAATCGAGTACTATATACTGTTTCACATTGTTTAAATTGAAAAAAATATCAATATTTTAAATGTTAAGTTCATTGCAATAATGTGGAAATGGAATTTTTGGTGTTGTGAGAAATTGAAACAACATCGATTCCATAAAAGTTTTTGTACAAATTAAATTCAAATTTCCTTTATCGAAAAAAAGCCTAGAGCTAACTTAGTTATGAAAAAACGCATATCGTGCCAAGAAATATCCTTCGAAGGACATGCAGTATAATTTGTAATAGTTTGTTGCGCGTATACTAGTTGGTCTCTTTTGTGTTTTTAGTACTTTGATGCTAGTCCGTTAGTTATGACTTCTTGTTCTTTTTGGGAGAAGAGGGCCAATATTGAAATCCTTGTTGAAATTGATTTAACGACTCAAGGTCTTAACTTGATTTCCTTATTCTTCGTTCTTTAGATTGGTTTTCTTTAATATGATCGGACATTTTCCTCCAAATGTGTCCGAAACATACGTCCTACATTCTCACTATAAAAATTGTCAAATGTACATAAAAAAATAAAACCTGTTCGTAATTCAGGCAATGCCTACCAGAGTGTTGTAGAAACATAAAATCATTTGTTGTTTCCAATCTAACTCTATAAGAGAATTTGTCGTTGGACAAGTTCCATCGGTTATTTCACTCAAAGTTGTCGTCCTTAGTTTTGTAAACTTGAGTGACAATGTCGAACAAAGAATACAATAATCGATTTGTAGTATCATGATAAAGAGAAATATTGGCCTATTTCCAAAGCAAAAATTTTTTGGGATGAATTAATTTTGAATTTCAATCATTTGGTTGTCATTTTCCTTTTTTAAACGTGATAAGTGTGATAAAGGGTTTTTAACAACAAAAAGATTTTATGATTTTACTCTTCGCATAATTATTTTAATATTGTGGCACAAACATATCACCAGTAGAGAAATCTAGTATAGCTCATTCGATTTGGAGATAGATGTGCATTTTTAACCGTCACCATGACTAGAACATATATAACTACAAAAAGTAAGAAAAGTAGGACGACACACATAACAAATATGTGTACCTGTAATGCAAGTGCTCACGTTGCTTTATTCATATGATATTTCCTGCATATTATGGTGCTAGTTTTTGGTTTGTAGTGGATGAATAGTACATTCCTAGTTTCAATGCAGAAACACAATTACGACATAACTAAGTTAGCTCTAGGCTTTTTTTCGATAAAGGAAATTTGAATTTAATCTGTACAAAAACTTTTAAGGAATCGATGTTGTTTCTATTGCTCACCACACAAAAAATTCCAGTTCCACATTATTGCAATGAACTTAACGTTTAAAATATTGATATTTGTTTCAATTTAAACAATGTGAAACAATATATAGTACTCGGTTTGAGATGGTTATCAAGTTGCAATGCTATAAAATTAAAAATAATGGCCTTATAAAATCATAGTGTATTAAGTAATGATTTAATTTTTGTACAAGTAAAATTAATTTAACTCGACTTAAATTTAACGATAGACAATAATGAAGCTTCCGGAACAATGTTAAAAATAAAGACAAAAGAACAATATTGAGCACATCACGTCATGTAACCTGTTGTTAGTTGATGCAATCCTATATCATTAAGCAAATGGAGATGGTGAATCGATCAATGCCAAGCACTTGTTCCATGTTTCGATGCTCTTCCCTATAATTGTAGTTGGGTTTAGTTCTTTGAATAGAGGATTCTCGAGAGTCCTCCTTACTAATGCCGCGTGGCAAACTTTTCCCAACGCAACAAGTTCGCCGCAACACTTGTTAGAGATACTCCCTGTCTCGAAAATATTCATGAAAGTTTCTTGAACACAGGGCCAACCCATTTTAGTTTCACAATTATTTTCCTTAATAATCTAGTCGTTCTCCTTCGTAGCCATTACTGCCACGCAAGTTAAAAATAACACCACTAGGACTTGAACACCATATTGTGTGAATTTGATGCTTCTACTTGAATTTGGTTTGTAAAATTAATTTCGAACAAGATCAGAAGGGGAAAAAACCTGCATTTATAGGAACTGTTATGACCACATGGAACTAGAATGCGTTGCCACAAAATAAACCATTTAATGTTTCAATTTAATAAGCATTAATTTTAATTAACACAAATCTACATATTAATTCAAAGACACACATCTGTAATTCATTTTTCCTATTCTTAAATTTCATTGAATGGATAACGAAGATAAGGTTCAATAAAGATGGTTATGTTGTAATTGTGTTTCTGCGTTGAAACTAGGAATGTACTATTACATCCACTACAAACAAAAGACTAGCACCATAATATGCAGGAAATATCATATGAATAAAGCAACGTGAGCACATGCATTACAGGTACACATATTTGTTATTTGTATCATCCTATTTTTCTAACTTTTTGTAGTTATATATGTTCTAGTCATGGTGACGGTTTATAATGCACGTCTATCTCCAAATCGAATGAGATGTACTTGATTTCTCTACTGGTGATATGTATATGCCACAATATTAAAATAATTATGTGAAGCGTAAAATCATAAAATCTTTTGTTGTTAAAAACTTTTTATCGCACTTATCACATAAAAAGGAAAATGACAACCAAATGATTGAAATTCAAAATTAATTCATCCCAAATATTTTCTGCTTTGGAAATAGACCAATGTTTCTCTTTATCATGAGACTACAAATCGATTCGTTTTCTTTGTTTGACGTTGTCTTTTTTTGTGAACGCATTGTCACTCAAGTTTACTAATCTAAGGACGACAACTTTGAACGAAATAACTGATGGAACTTGTCCAACGACAAATTCTCTTACAGAGTTAAACTGGAAACAACAAATGATTTTACGTTTCTACAACACTCTGGCAGGCATTGCCCGAATTACGGATAGGTTTTATTTTTTTATGTAAATTTGACAATTTTTATAGTGAGAATGTAAGACGTATGTCTCGGACACATTTGGAGGAAAATGCCAGATCATATTAAAGAAAAGTAATCTAAAGAACGAAGAGTAAGGAAATCAAGTTAAGACTTTAAGTCGTTAAATCAATTTCGACAAGGATTTAAATATTGGACCTCATCTCCTAAAAAGAACAAGAAGTTATAACTAAAGGACTAGCATCGATGTACTAAAAACACAAAACGAAACCGACTAGTATACGGGCAACGAACTATTACAAATTATACTTCATGTCCTTCGAAAAATTCCAGTTCCACATTATTGTAATGAACCTAACATTTAAAATATTGATATTTGTTTCAATTTAAACAATGTGAAACAATATATAGTACTCGATTTAAGATGGTTATCAAGTTCCAATGCTATAAAATTAAAAAAAATGGCCTTATAAAATCATAGTGTATTAAGTAATGGATTCTCTAGAACCATTTAATTTTCGTACAACTAAAATTAATTTAACTCGACAGACAATAATTAAGATTCTGGAACAATGTTGAAAATAAAGACAAAAGAAAAATGCTGATCACATCACGTCTTGTAACCTGCTATTAGTTGAAGCAATCCCATATCATTAAGCAGACGGAGATGGTAAATCGATCAATGCCATGCAGTTGTTCCATGTTTCGATGCTCTTCGCTATAACTGTAGCTAGGTTTAGTTCTTTGAATAGAGGATTCTCGAGAGTCCTCTTTAATAATGCTGCGTGGCAAACTTTTCCCAACGCAACAAGTTCGCTGCAACACTTGTTAGAGATACTCCCTGTCTCGAAAATACTCGTGAAAGTTTCTTGAACACAGGGCCAACCCATTTTAGTTTCACAATTATTTTCCTTAATAATCTGCTCATTCTCCTTCGCAGCCATTACTACCACGCAAGTTAAGAATAAAACCACTAGGACGGAATAAACATTAAGGCTTGCCATATTGTGTGAATTTGATGTTCCTACTTGAATTTGATTCGTAAAATTAATTTCGAATGAAATCAGAAGGGGAAAAACCTGCATTTATAGGAAGTGTTATGACCACCTGGAACTAGAATGCGTTGCCACAAAATAAAGCATTTAATGTTTCAATTTAATAAGCATTAATTTTAATTAACACAAATCTACATATTAATTCAAGCACACACATCTGTGCTTCCATTTTTCCTATTCTTAAATTTCATTAAATGGATAACGAAATAAGGTTCAATAAAGATGCTTATGTCGTAATTGTGTTTCTGCGATGAAACTAGGAATGTTCTATTACATCCATTACAAACCAAAAACTAGCACCATAATATGAATAAAGTAACGTAAGCACATGCATTACAGGCACGCATATTTGTTATGTTTGTCGTCCTATTTTTCTAACTTTTTGTAGTTATATATGTTCTAGTCGTGGTGACGGTTTATAATGAATGTCTATCTCCAAGTCGAATGAGGTATACTAGATTTCTATACTGGTGATATGTATGTGCCATAATAGTAAAATAATTATGTGCAGCGTAAAATCATATAATCTTTTGTTGTTAAAAAAATTTATCGCACTTATCACATTTTAAAAAGGAAAATGACAACCAAATGATTGAAATTCAAAATTAGTTCATCCCAAATATTTTCTGCTTTGGAAATAGGCCAATGTTTCTCTTTATCATGAGACTACAAATCGATTATTGTTTTCTTTGTTTGACGTTGTCTTTTTTGGTGAACGCATTGTCACTCAAGCTTACTAATCTAAGGACGACAACTTTGAATGAAAAAACTTATGGAACTTCTCCAACGACAAATACTCTTATAGAGTTAAACTGGAAACAGCAAATGATTTTACGTCTCTACAACACTCTGGCAGGCATTACCCGAATTACGGATAGGTTTTATTTTTTTATGTAAATTTGACAATTTTTATAGTGAGAATGTAGGATGTATGTCTCTGACACATTTGGAGAAAAATGCCCGATAATATTAAAGAAAAGTAATCTAAAGAACGAAGAATACGAAAATCAAGTGAAGACTTTGAGTCGTTAAATCAATTTCGACAAGGATTTAAATATTGGACCTCATCTCCTAAAAAGAACAAGAAGTCGTAACTAACGGACTAGCGTCGAAGTACTTAAAACGAAAAACGAAACCAACTAGTATACGGACAAGGAACTATTACAAATTATATTGTATGTCCTTTGAAGGATATTTCTTGGCAAGATATTTGTCATTTCAGAACTAAGTTAGGTCAAGGGTTTTTTTAAGATAAAGGAAATTTGAGTTTAATTTGTACAGAAAGTTTTAAGGAATCGATACTGTTTCAATTTCTCACTGCACCAAAAATTACAGTACCACATTATTGTAATGAACTTAACGTTTAAAATATTGATATTTGTTTCAATTTAAACGATGTGAAACAATATATAGTACTCGATTTGAGATGGTTATCAAGTTCCAATGCTATAAAATTAAGAATTATGGCCTTAGAAAATCATAGTGTATTAAGTAATGGCTTCTCTAGAACCATTTAATTTTTGTACAACTAAAATTAATTTAATTCAACAGACAATAATTAAGCTTCCGGAACAATGTTGAAAATAAAGACAAAAGAACAATGCTGAGCACATCACGTCTTGTAACCTGCTGTTAGTTGAAGCAATCCCATATCATTAAGCAGACGGAGATGGTGAATCAATGAATGCCATGCAGTTGTTCCATGTTTCTATGCTCTTCGCTATAACTGTAGCTGGGTTTAGTTCTTTGAATAGAGGATTCTTGAGAGTCCTCTTTAATAATGCTGCGTGGCAAACTTTTCCCAACGCAACAAGTTCGCTGCAACACTTGTTAGAGATACTCCGTGTATCGAAAATACTCGTGAAAGTTTCTTGACCACAGGGCCAACCCATTTTAGTTTCACAATTATTTTCCTTAATAATCTGCTCATTGTCCTTTGTACCATTACTGCCACGCAAGTTAAGAATAAAACCACTAGGACGGAATAAACATTAAGGCTTGCCATATTGTGTGAATTTGATGTTCCTACTTTAATTTGATTTGTAAAATTAATTTCGAATGAGATCAGAAGGGGAAAAACCTGCATTTATAGGAAGTGATATGACCACCTGGAACTAGAATGCGTTTCTACAAAATAAAGCATTTAATGTTTCAATTTAATAAGCATTAATTTTAATTAACACAAATCTACATATTAATTCAAGCACACACATCTGTGCTTCCTTTTTTCCTATTTTTAAATTTCATTAAATGGGTAACGAAAATAAGGTTCAATAAAGATGCTAATGTCGTAATTGTGTTTCTGCGTTGAAACTAGGAATGTACTATTAAATCCACTACAAACCAAAGACTAGCACCATAATATGCAGGAAATATCATATGAATAAAGCAACGTGAGCACATGCATTACAGGCACGCATATTTGTTATGTCTGTCGTCCTATTTTTCTAACTTTTTGTAGTTATATATGTTCTAGTCATGGTGACGGTTTATAATGCACGTCTATCTCCAAATCGAATGAGATGTACTAGATTTCTCTAATGGTGATATGTATGTGCCACAATATTAAAATAATTATGTGAAGCGTAAAATCATAAAATCTTTTGTTGTTAAAAACTTTTTATCGCACTTATCACAATTTAAAAAGGAAAATGACAACCAAATGATTGAAATTCAAAATTAATTCATCCCAAATATTTCTTGCTTTGGAAATAGGACAATGTTTCTCTTTATCATGAGACTACAAATCGATTATCGTTTTCTTTGTTTGACGTTGTCTTTTTTTGTGAACGCATTGTCACTCAAGTTTACTAAACTAAGGACGACAACTTTGAAGGAAATCACTGATGGAACTTGTCCAGCGACAAATTCTCTTATAGAGTTAAACTGGAAACAACAAATGATTTTACGTCTCTACAACACTCTGGCAGGCATTGCCAAATTACGGATAGGTTTTATTTTTTTATGTAAATTTGACAATTTTTATTGTGAGAATGTAGGACGTATGTCTCTAACACATTTGGAGAAAAATGCACGATCATATTAAAGAAAAGTAATCTAAAGAACGAAGAATACAGAAATCAAGTTAAGACTTTGAGTCGTTAAATCAATTTCAACAAGGATTTAAATATTGGACCTCATCTCCTAAAAAGAACAAGAAGTCATAACTAACGGACTAGCGTCGAAGTACTTAAAACGAAAAATGAAACCAACTAGTATACGGGCGAGGAACTATTACAAATTATACTGCATGTCCTTTGAAGGATATTTCTTGGCACGATATTTGTCTTTTCAGAACTAAGTTAGGTCAAGGGTTTTTTTAAGATAAAGGAAATTTGAATTTAATTTGTACATAAAGTTTTAAAGAATCGATGCTGTTTCAATTTCTCACCGTACCAAAAATTCCAGTTCCACATTATTGTAATGAACCTAACGTTTAAAATATTGATATTTGTTTCAATTTAAACAATGTGAAACAATATATAGTACTCGATTTGAGATGGTTATCAAGTTCCAATGCTATAAAATAAAAAATAATGGACTTAGAAAATCATAGTGTATTAAGTAATGGCTTCTCTAGAACCATTTAATTTTCGTACAACTAAAATTAATTTAACTCAACAGACAATAATTAAGTTTCCGGAACAATTTTGAAGATAAAGACAAACGAACAATGCAGAGCACATCAAGTCTTGTAACTTGCTGTTAGTTGAAGCAATCCCATATCATTAAGCAGACGGAGATGGTGAATCGATGAATGCCATGCAGTTGTTCCATGTTTCTATGCTCTTCGCTATAACTGTAGCTGGGTTTAGTTCTTTGAATAGAGGATTCTCGAGAGTCCTCTTTAATAATGTTGCGTGGCAAACTTTTCCCAACGCAACAAGTTCGCTGCAACACTTGTTAGAGATACTCCCTGTCTCGAAAATACTCGTGAAAGTTTCTTGAACACAGGGCCAACCCATTTTAGTTTCACAATTATTTTCCTTAATAATCTGCTCATTCTCCTTCGTAGCCATTACTGCCACGCAAGTTAAGAATAAAACCACTAGGACGGAATAAACATTAAAGCTTGCCATATTGTGTGAATTTGATGTTCCTACTTTAATTTGATTCATAAAATTAATTTCGAATGAGATCAGAAGGGGAAAAACCTGCATTTATAGGAAGTGTTATGACCACCTGGAACTAGAATGCGTTGCCACAAAATAAAGCATTTAATGTTTCAATTTAATAAGCATTAATTTTAATTAACACAAATCTACATATTAATTCAAGCACACACATCTGTGCTTCCTTTTTTCCTATTCTTAAATTTCATTAAATGGATAACGAAAATAAGGTTCAATAAAGATGCTTATGTCATAATTGTGTTTCTGTGTTGAAACTAGGAATGTACTATTACATCCACTACAAACCAAAGACTAGCACCATAATATGCAAGAAATATCATATGAATAAAGCAACGTGAGCACATGCATTACAGGCACGCATATTTGTTATGTCTATCGTCCTATTTTTCTAACTTTTTGTAGTTATATATGATCTAGTCATGGTGACGGTTTATAATGCACGTCTATCTCCAAATCGAATGAGATGTACTAGATTTCTCTAATGGTGATATGTATGTGCCGCAATATTAAAATAATTATGTGAAGAGTAAAATCATAAAATCTTTTGTTGTTAAAAACTTTTTATCGCACTTATCACATTTTAAAAAGGAAAATGACAGCCAAATGATTGAAATTCAAAATTAGTTCATCCCAAATATTTCCTGCTTTGGAAATAGGTCAATGTTTCTCTTTACCATGACTCTACAAATCGATTATCGTTTTCTTTGTTTGACGTTGTCTTTTTTTGTGAACGCATTGTCACTCAAGTTTACTAAACTAAGGACGACAACTTTGAACGAAATAACTGATGGAACTTGTCCAACGACAAATTCTCTTATAGAGTTAAAATGGAAACAGCAAATGATTTTACGTCTCTACAACACTCTGGCAGGCATTGCCCGAATTACGGATAGGTTTTATTTTCTTTATGTAAAATTGACAATTTTTATAGTGAGAATGTAGGACGTATGTCTCTGACACATTTGGAGAAAAATGCACGATCATATTAAAGAAAAGTAATCTAAAGAACGAAGAATACAGCGATCAAGTTAAGACTTTGAGTCGTTAAATCAATTTCAACAAGGATTTAAATATTGGACCTCATCTCCTAAAAAGAACAAGAAGTCATAACTAACGGACTAGCGTCGAAGTACTTAAAACGAAAAACGAAACCAACTAGTATACGGGCGAGGAACTATTACAAATTATACTGCATGTCCTTCGAAGGATATTTCTTGGCACGATATTTGTCTTTTCAGAACTAAGTTAGGTCAAGGGTTTTTTTAAGATAAAGTAAATTTGAATTTAATTTGTACATAAAGTTTTAAAGAATCGATGCTGTTTCAATTTCTCACCGCACCAAAAATTCTAGTTCCACATTATTGTAATGAACCTAACATTTAAAATATTGATATTTGTTTCAATTTAAACAATGTGAAACAATATATAGTACTCGATTTGAGATGGTTATCAAGTTCCAATGCTATAAAATTAAAAATAATGGCCTTAGAAAATCATAGTGTATTAAGTAATGGCTTCTCTAGAACCATTTAATTTTCGTACAACTAAAATTAATTTAACTCAAAAGACAATAATTAAGCTTCCGGAACAATTTTGAAGATAAAGACAAACGAACAATGCTGAGCACATCACGTCTTGTAACTTGCTGTTAGTTGAAGCAATCCCATATCATTAAGCAGACGGAGATGGTGAATCGATGAATGCCATGCAGTTGTTCCATGTTTCTATGCTCTTCGTTATAACTGTAGCTGGGTTTAGTTCTTTGAATAGAGGATTCTCGAGAGTCCTCTTTAATAATGCTGCGTGGCAAACTTTTCCCGACGCAACAAGTTCGCTGCAACACTTGTTAGAGATACTCCCTGTCTCGAAAATACTCGTGAAAGTTTCTTGAACACAGGGCCAACCCATTTTAGTTTCACAATTATTTTCCTTAATAATCTGCTCATTCTCCTTTGTAGCCATTACTGCCACGCAAGTTAAGAATAAAACCACTAGGACGGAATAAACATTAAGGCTTGCCATATTGTGTGAATTTGATGTTCCTACTTTAATTTGATTCGTAAAATTAATTTCGAATGAGATCAGAAGGGGAAAAACCTGCATTTATAGGAAGTGTTATGACCACCTGGAACTAGAATGCGTTGCCACAAAATAAAGCATTTAATGTTTCAATTTAATAAGCATTAATTTTAATTAACACAAATCTACATATTAATTCAAGCACACACATCTGTGCTTCCTTTTTTCCTATTCTTAAATTTCATTAAATGGATAACGAAAATAAGGTTCAATAAAGATGCTTATGTCGTAATTGTGTTTCTGCGTTGAAACTAGGAATGTACTATTACATCCACTACAAACCAAAGACTAGCACCATAATATGCAAGAAATATCATATGAATAAAGCAACGTGAGTACATGCATTACAGGCACGCATATTTGTTATGTCTGTCGTCCTATTTTTCTAACTTTTTGTAGTTATATATGATCTAGTCATGGTGACGGTTTATAATGCACGTCTATCTCCAAATCGAATGAGATGTACTACATTTCTCTAATGGTGATATGTATGTGCCACAATATTAAAATAATTATGTGAAGAGTAAAATCATAAAATCTTTTGTTGTTAAAAACTTTTTATCGCACTTATCACATTTTAAAAAGGAAAATGACAGCCAAATTATTGAAATTCAAAATTAGCTCATCCCAAATATTTCCTGCTTTGGAAATAGGTCAATGTTTCTCTTTACCATGACTCTACAAATCGATTATCGTTTTCTTTGTTTGACGTTGTCTTTTTTTGTGAACGCATTGTCACTCAAGTTTACTAAACTAAGGACGACAACTTTGAACGAAATAACTGATGGAACTTGTCCAACGACAAATTCTCTTATAGAGTTAAAATGGAAACAACAAATGATTTTACGTCTCTACAACACTCTGGCAGGCATTGCCCGAATTACGGATAGGTTTTATTTTTTTATGTAAAATTGACAATTTTTATAGTGAGAATGTAGGACGTATGTCTCTGACACATTTGGAGAAAAATGCACGATCATATTAAAGAAAAGTAATCTAAAGAACGAAGAATACAGAAATCAAGTTAAGACTTTGAGTCGTTAAATCAATTTCAACAAGGATTTAAATATTGGACCTCATCTCCTAAAAAGAACAAGAAGTCATAACTAACGGACTAGCGTCGAAGTACTTAAAACGAAAAACGAAACCAACTAGTATACGGGCGAGGAACTATTACAAATTATACTGCATGTCCTTCGAAGGGTATTTCTTGGCACGATATTTGTCTTTTCAGAACTAAGTTAGGTCAAGGGTTTTTTTAAGATAAAGGAAATTTGAATTTAATTTGTACATAAAGTTTTAAAGAATCGATGCTGTTTCAATTTCTCACCGCACCAAAAATTCCAGTTCCACATTATTGTAATGAACCTAACATTTAAAATATTGATATTTGTTTCAATTTAAACAATGTGAAACAATATATAGTACTCGATTTGAGATGATTATCAAGTTCCAATGCTATAAAATTAAAAATAATGGCCTTAGAAAATCATAGTGTACTAAGTAATGGCTTCTCTAGAACCATTTAATTTTCGTACAACTAAAATTAATTTAACTCAAAAGACAATAATTAAGCTTCCGAAACAATTTTGAAGATAAAGACAAACGAACAATGCTGAGCACATCACGTCTTGTAACTTGCTGTTAGTTGAAGCAATCCCATATCATTAAGCAGACGGAGATGGTGAATCGATCAATGCCATGCAGTTGTTCCATGTTTCGATGCTCTTCGCTATAACTTTAGCTGGGTTTAGTTCTTTGAATAGAGGATTCTCGAGAGTCCTCTTTAATAATGCTGCATGGCAAACTTTTCCCAACGCAACAAGTTCGCTGCAACACTTGTTAGAGATACTCCCTGTCTCGAAAATACTCGTGAAAGTTTCTTGAACACAGGGCCAACCCATTTTAGTTTCACAATTATTTTCCTTAATAATCTGCTCATTCTCCTTCGTAGCCATTACTGCCACGCAAGTTAAGAATAAAACCACTAGGACGGAATAAACATTAAGGCTTGCCATATTATGTGAATTTGATGTTCCTACTTGAATTTGATTCGTAAAATTAATTTCGAATGAGATCATAAGGGGAAAAACCTGCATTTATAGGAAGTGTTAGGACCACCTGGAACTAGAATGCGTTGCCACAAAATAAAGCATTTAATGTTTCAATTTAATAAGCATTAATTTTAATTAACACAAATCTACATATTAATTCAAGCACACACATCTGTGCTTCCTTTTTTCCTATTCTTAAATTTCATTAAATGGATAACGAAATAAGGTTCAATAAAGATGCTTATGTCGTAATTGTGTTTCTACGATGAAACTAGGAATGTGCTATTACATCCACTACAAACCAAAAACTAGCACCATAATATGCAGGAAATATCATATGAATAAAGCAACGTAAGCACATGCATTACAGGCACGCATATTTGTTATGTTTGTTGTCCTATTTATCTAACTTTTTGTAGTTATATATGTTCTAGTCGTGGTGACGGTTTATAATGCACGTCTATCTCCAAATCGAATGACCTATACTAGATTTCTCTACTGGTGATATGTATGTGCCACAATATTAAAATAATTATGTGAAGCGTAAAATCATATAATCTTTTGTTGTAAAATTTTTTTATCGCACTTATCACATTTTAAAAAGGAAAATGACAACCAAATGATTGAAATTCAAAATTAGTTCATCCCAAATATTTTCTGCTTTGGAAATAGACCAATGTTTCTCTTTATCATGAGACTACAAATCGATTATCGTTTTCTTTGTTTGACGTTGTCTTTTTTTGTGAACGCATTGTCACTCAAGTTTACTAATCTAAGGACAACTTTGAACGAAATAACTGATGGAACTTGTGCAACGACAAATTCTCTTATAGAGTTAAAATGGAAACAACAAATGATTTTACGTCTCTACAACACTCTGGCAGGCATTGCCCGAATTACGGATAGGTTTTATTTTTTTATGTAAAATTGACAATTTTTATAGTGAGAATGTAGGACGTATGTCTCTGACACATTTGGAGAAAAATGCCCGATCATATTAAAGAAAAGTAGTCTAAAGAACGAAGAATACGAAAATCAAGTTAAGACTTTGAGTCGTTAAATCAATTTCGACAAGGATTTAAATATTGGACCTCATCTCTTAAAAAGAACAAGAAGTCATAACTAACGGACTAGCGTCGAAGTACTTAAAACGAAAAACGAAACCAACTAGTATACGGGCAATGAATTATTACAAATTATACTGCATGTCCTTCGAACGATATTTCTTGGCACGATATTTGTCTTTTCAGAACTAAGTTAGGTCAAGGGTTTTTTTAAGATAAAGGAAATTTGAATTTAATTTGTACAGAAAGTTTTAAGGAATCGATGCTGTTTCAATTTCTCACCGCACCAAAAATTCCAGTTCCACATTATTGTAATGAACTTAACGTTTAAAATATTGATATTTGTTTCAATTTAAACAATGTGAAACAATATATAGTACTCGATTTGAGATGGTTATCAAGTTCCAATGCTATAAAATTAAAAATAATGGCCTTATAAAATCATAGTGTATTAAGTAATGGATTCTCTAGAACCATTTAATTTTCGTACAACTAAAATTAATTTAACTCGACAGACAATAATTAAGCTTCTGGAACAATGTTGAAAATAAAGACAAAAGAACAATGCTGATCACATCACGTCTTGTAACCTGCTATTAGTTGAAGCAATCCCATATCATTAAGCAGACGGAGATGGTAAATCGATCAATGCCATGCAGTTGTTCCATGTTTCGATGCTCTTCGCTATAACTTTAGCTGGGTTTAGTTCTTTGAATAGAGGATTCTCGAGAGTCCTCTTTAATAATGCTGCGTGGCAAACTTTTCCCAACGCAACAAGTTCGCTGCAACACTTGTTAGAGATACTCCCTGTCTCGAAAATACTCGTGAAAGTTTCTTGAACACAGGGCCAACACATTTTAGTTTCACAATTATTTTCCTTAATAATCTGCTCATTCTCCTTCGTAGCCATTACTGCCACACAAGTTAAGAATAAAACCACTAGGACGTAATAAACTTTAAGGCTTGCCATATTGTGCGAATTTGATGTTCCTACTTTAACTTTGATTCGTAAAATTAATTTCGAATGAAATCAGAAGGGGAAAAACCTGCATTTATAGGAAGTGTTATGACCACCTGGAACTAGAATGCGTTGCCACAAAATAAAGCATTTAATGTTTCAATTTAATAAGCATTAAATTTAATTAACACAAATCTACATATTAATTCAAGCACACACATCTGTGCTTCCTTTTTTCCTATTCTTAAATTTCATTAAATGGATAACGAAATAAGGTTCAATAAAGATGCTTATGTCGTAATTGTGTTTCTGCGATGAAACTAGGAATGTTCTATTACATCAATTACAAACCAAAAACTAGCACCATAATATGAATAAAGCAACGTAAGCACATGCATTACAGGCATGCATATTTGTTATGTTTGACGTCCTATTTTTCTAACATTTTGTAGTTATATATGTTCTAGTCGTGGTGACGGTTTATAATGCACGTCTATCTCCAAGTTGAATGAGCTATACTAGATTTCTATACTGGTGATATGTATGTGCCATAATATTAAAATAATTATGTGAAGCGTAAAATCATATAATCTTTTGTTGTTAAAAAATTTTATCGCACTTATCACATTTTAAAAAGGAAAATGACAACCAAATGATTGAAATTCAAAATTAGTTCATCCCAAATATTTTCTGCTTTGGAAATAGGCCAATGTTTCTCTTTATCATGAGACTACAAATCGATTATTGTTTTCTTTGTTTGACGTTGTCTTTTTTTGTGAACGCATTGTCACTCAAGTTTACTAATCTAAGGACGACAACTTTGAACGAAATAACTGATGGAACTTGTCCAACGACAAATTCTCTTATAGAGTTAAAATGGAAACAACAAATGATTTTACGTCTCTACAACACTCTGGCAAGCATTGCCCGAATTACGGATAGGTTTTATTTTTTTATGTAAAATTGACAATTTTTATAGTGAGAATGTAGGACGTATGTCTCTGACACATTTGGAGAAAAATGCCCGATCATATTAAAGAAAAGTAGTCTAAAGAACGAAGAATACGAAAATCAAGTTAAGACTTTGAGTCGTTAAATCAATTTCGACAAGGATTTAAATATTGGACCTCATCTCTTAAAAAGAACAAGAAGTCATAACTAACGGACTAGCGTCGAAGTACTTAAAACGAAAAACGAAACCAACTAGTATACGGGCAATGAACTATTACAAATTATACTGCATGTCCTTCGAAGGATATTTCTTGGCACGATATTTGTCTTTTCAAAACTAAGTTAGGTCAAGGGTTTTTTTAAGATAAAGGAAATTTGAATTTAATTTGTACAGAAAGTTTTAAGGAATCGATGCTGTTTCAATTTCTCACCGCACCAAAAATTCCAGTTCAACATTATTGTATTGAACTTAACGTTTAAAATATTGATATTTGTTTCAATTTAAACAATGTGAAACAATATATAGTACTCGATTTGAGATGGTTATCAAGTTCCAATGCTATAAAATTAAAAATAATGGCCTTATAAAATCATAGTGTATTAAGTAATGGATTCTCTAGAACCATTTAATTTTCGTACAACTAAAATTAATTTAACTCGACAGACAATAATTAAGCTTCCGGAACAATGTTGAAAATAAAGACAAAAGAACAATGTTGATCACATCACGTGTTGTAACCTGCTGTTAGTTGAAGCAATCCCATATCATTAAGCAGACGGAGATGGTAAATCGATCAATGCCATGCAGTTGTTCCATGTTTCGATGCTCTTCGCTATAACTTTAGCTGGGTTTAGTTCTTTGAATAGAGGATTCTCGAGAGTCCTCTTTAATAATGCTGCATGGCAAACTTTTCCCAACGCAATAAGTTCACTGCAACACTTGTTAGAGATACTCCCTGTCTCGAAAATACTCGTGAAAGTTTCTTGAACACAGGGCCAACCCATTTTAGTTTCACAATTATTTTCCTTAATAATCTGCTCATTCTCCTTCGTAGCCATTACTGCCACGCAAGTTAAGAATAAAACCACTAGGACGGAATAAACATTAAGGCTTGCCATATTGTGTGAATTTGATGTTCCTACTTGAATTTGATTCGTAAAATTAATTTCGAATGAGATCAGAAGGGGAAAAACCTGCATTTATAGGAAGTGTTAGGACCACCTGGAACTAGAATCCGTTGCCACAAAATAAAGCATTTAATGTTTCAATTTAATAAGCATTAATTTTAATTAACCCAAATCTACATATTAATTCAAGCACACACATCTGTGCTTCCTTTTTTCCTATTCTTAAATTTCATTAAATGGATAACGAAATAAGGTTCAATAAAGATGCTTATGTGGTAATTGTGTTTCTGCGATGAAACTAGGAATGTACTATTACATCCACTACAAACCAAAAACTAGCACCATAATATGCAGGAAATATCATATGAATAAAGCAACGTAAGCACATGCATTACAGGCACGCATATTTGTTATGTTTGTCGTCCTATTTATCTAACTTTTTGTAGTTATATATGTTCTAGTCGTGGTGACGGTTTATAATGCACGTCTATCTCCAAATCGAATGACCTATACTAGATTTCTCTACTGGTGATATGTATGTGCCACAATATTAAAATAACTATGTGAAGCGTAAAATCATATAATCTTTTGTTGTAAAAAAATTTGATCGCACTTATCACATTTTAAAAAGGAAAATGACAACCAAATGATTGAAATTCAAAATTAGTTCATCCCAAATATTTTCTGCTTTGGAAATAGACCAATGTTTCTCTTTATCATGAGACTACAAATCGATTATCGTTTTCTTTGTTTGACGTTGTCTTTTTTTGTGAACGCATTGTCACTCTAGTTTACTAATCTAAGGACGACAACTTTGAACGAAATAACTGATGGAACTTGTCCAACGACAAATTCTCTTATAGAGTTAAAATGGAAACAACAAATGATTTTACGTCTCTGCAACACTCTGGCAGGCATTGCCCGAATTACGGATAGGTTTTATTTTTTTATGTAAAATTGACAATTTTTATAGTGAGAATGTAGGACGTATGTCTCTGACACATTTGGAGAAAAATGCTCGATAATATTAAAGAAAAGTAATCTAAAGAACGAAGAATACGAAAATCAAGTTAAGACTTTGAGTCGTTAAATCAATTTCGACAAGGATTTAAATATTGGACCTCATCTCTTAAAAAGAACAAGAAGTCATAACTAACGGACTAGCGTCGAAGTACTTAAGACGAAAAACGAAACCAACTAGTATACGGGCAATGAACTATTACAAATTATTCTGCATGTCCTTCGATGGATATTTCTTGGCACGATATTTGTCTTTTCAGAACTAAGTTAGGTCAAGGGTTTTTTTAAGATAAAGGAAATTTGAATTTAATTTGTACAAAAAGTTTTAAGGAATCGACGCTGTTTCAATTTCTCACCGCACCAAAAATTCTAGTACCATATTATTGTAATGAACTTAACGTTTAAAATATTGATATTTGTTTCAATTTAAACGATGTGAAACAATATATAGTACTCGATTTGAGATGGTTATCAAGTTCCAATGCTATAAAATTAAGAATTATGGCCTTAGAAAATCATAGTGTATTAAGTAATGGCTTCTCTAGAACCATTTAATTTTTGTACAACTAAAATTAATTTAACTCAACAGACAATAATTAAGCTTCCGGGACAATGTTGAATATAAAGACAAAAGAACAATGCTGAGCACATCACGTCTTGTAACCTGCTGTTAGTTGAAGCAATCCCATATCATTAAGCAGACGGAGATGGTGAATCGATGAATGCCATGCAGTTGTTCCATGTTTCTATGCTCTTCGCTATAACTGTAGCTGGGTTTAGTTCTTTGAATAGAGGATTCTCGAGAGTCCTCTTTAATAATGCTACATGGCAAACTTTTCCCAACGCAACAAGTTCGCTGCAACACTTGTTAGAGATACTCCCTGTCTCGAAAATACTCGTGAAAGTTTCTTGAACACAGGGCCAACCCATTTTAGTTTCACAATTATTTTCCTTAATAATCTGCTCACTCTCCTTTGAAGCCATTACTGCCACGCAAGTTAAGAATAAAACCACTAGGACGGAATAAACATTAAGGCTTGCCATATTGTGTGAATTTGATGTTCCTACTTTAATTTGATTCGTAATATTAATTTCGAATGAGATCAGAAGGGGAAAAACCTGCATTTATAGGAAGTGTTATGACCACCTGGAACTAGAATGCGTTGCCACAAAATAAAGTATTTAATGTTTCAATTTAATAAGCATTAATTTTAATTAACACAAATCTACATATTAATTCAAGCACACACATCTGTGCTTCCTTTTTTCCTGTTCTTAAATTTCATTAAATGGATAACGAAAATAAGGTTCAATAAAGATGCTTATGTCGTAATTGTGTTTTTGCGTTGAAACTAGGAATGTACTATTACATCCACTACAAACCAAAGACTAGCACCATAATATGCAGGAAATATCATATGAATAAAGCAACGTGAGCACATGCATTACAGGCACGCATATTTGTTATGTCTGTCGTCCTATTTTTCTAACTTTTTGTAGTTTTATATGTTCTAGTCATGGTGACGGTTTATAATGCACGTCTATCTCCAAATCGAATTAGATGTACTAGGTTTCTCGAATGGTGATATGTATGTGCCACAATATTAAAATAATTATGTGAAGCGTAAAATCATAAAATCTTTTGTTGTTAAAAACTTTTTATCGCACTTATAACATTTTAAAAAGGAAAATGACAACCAAATGATTGAAATTCAAAATTAGTTCATCCCAAATATTTCCTGCTTTGGAAATAGGCCAATGTTTCTCTTTACCATGAGACTACAAATCGATTATCGTTTTCTTTGTTTGACGTTGTCTTTTTTTGTGAACGCATTGTCACTCAAGTTTACTAAACTAAAGATGACAACTTTGAACGAAATAACTGGTGGAACTTCTCCAACGAAAAATTATCTTATAGAGTTAAACTAGAAACAACAAATGATTTTACGTTTCTACAACACTCTGGCAGGCATTGCCCGAATTACGGATAGGTTTTATTTTTTTATGGAAATTTGATAATTTTTATAGTGAGAATGTAAGACGTATGTCTCGGACACATTTGGAGGAAAATGCCTGATCATATTAAAGAAAAGTAATCTAAAGAACGAAGAATAAGGAAATCAAGTTAAGACTTTGAGTCGTTAAATCAATTTCAACAAGGATTTAAATATTGGACCTCTTCTCCTAAAAAGAACAATAAGTCATAACTAACGGACTAGCGTCGAAGTACTAAAAACACAAAACGAAACCAACTAGTATACGGGCAATGAACTATTACAAATTATACTTCATGTCCTTCGAAGGATATTTCTTGGCCCGATATTTGTCTTTTCAGAACTAAATTAGGTCAAGGCTCTTTTTACGATAAAGGAAATTTGAATTTAATTTGTACAGAAAATTTTAAGGAATCGATGTTGTTTCAATTTGTCACCACACCAAAAATTCTAGTTCCACATTATTGTAACGAACTTAACATTTAAAATATTGATATTTGTTTCAATTTAGACAATGTGAAACAATATATAGTACTCGATTTGAGATGGTTATCAAGTTCCAATGCTATAAAATTAAAAATAATGGCCTTATAAAATCATAGTGTATTAAGTAATGGCTTCTTTAGAATCGTTTAATTTTCGTACAACTAAAATTAATTTAACTCAACAGACAATAATTAAGCTTCCGGAACAATGTTGAAAATAAAGACAAAAGAACAATGCTGAGCACATCACGTCTTGTAACCTGCTGTTAGTTGAAGCAATCCCATATCATTAAGCAGACGGAGATGGTGAATCGATGAATGCCATGCAGTTGTTCCATGTTTCTATGCTCTTCGCTATAACTGTAGCTGGGTTTAGTTCTTTGAATAGAGGATTCTCGAGAGTCCTCTTTAATAATGCTGCGTGGCAAACTTTTCCCGACGCAACAAGTTCGCTGCAACACTTGTTAGAGATACTCCCTGTCTCGAAAATACTCGTGAAAGTTTCTTGAACACAGGGCCAACCCATTTTAGTTTCACAATTATTTTCCTTAATAATCTGCTCATTCTCCTTTGTAGCCATTACTGCCACGCAAGTTAAGAATAAAACCACTAGGACGGAATAAACATTAAGGCTTGCCATATTGTGTGAATTTGATGTTCCTACTTTAATTTGATTCGTAAAATTAATTTCGAATGAGATCAGAAGGGGAAAAACCTGCATTTATAGGAAGTGTTATGACCACCTGGAACTAGAATGCGTTGCCACAAAATAAAGCATTTAATGTTTCAATTTAATAAGCATTAATTTTAATTAACACAAATCTACATATTAATTCAAGCACACACATCTGTGCTTCCTTTTTTCCTATTCTTAAATTTCATTAAATGGATAACGAAAATAAGGTTCAATAAAGATGCTTATGTCGTAATTGTGTTTTTGCGTTGAAACTAGGAATGTACTATTACATCCACTACAAACCAAAGACTAGCACCATAATATGCAGGAAATATCATATGAATAAAGCAACGTGAGCACATGCATTACAGACACGCATATTTGTTATGTCTGTCATCCTATTTTTCTAACTTTTTGTAGTTATATATGTTCTAGTCATGGTGACGGTTTATAATGCACGTCTATCTCCAAATCGAATTAGATGTACTAGATTTCTCTAATGGTGATATGTTTGTGCCACAATATTAAAATAATTATGTGAAGCGTAAAATCATAAAATCTTTTGTTGTTAAAAACTTTTTATCGCACTTATAACATTTTAAAAAGGAAAATGACAACCAAATGATTGAAATTCAAAATTAGTTCATCCCAAATATTTCCTGCTTTGGAAATAGGCCAATGTTTCTCTTTACCATGAGACTACAAATCGATTATAGTTTTCTTTGTTTGACGTTGTCTTTTTTTGTGAACGCATTGTCACTCAAGTTTACTAAACTAAAGATGACAACTTTGAACAAAATAACTGGTGGAACTTCTCCAACGAAAAATTCTCTTATAGAGTTAAACTAGAAACAACAAATGATTTTACGTTTCTACAACACTCTGGCAGGCATTGCCCGAATTACGGATAGGTTTTATTTTTTTATGGAAATTTGACAATTTTTATAGTGAGAATGTAAGACGTATGTCTCAGACACATTTGGAGGAAAATGCCTTATCATATTAAAGAAAAGTAATCTAAAGACCTAAGAATAAGGAAATCAAGTTAAGACTTTGAGTCGTTAAATCAATTTCACCAAGGATTTAAATATTGGACCTCTTCTCCTAAAAAGAACAATAAGTCATAACTAACGGACTAGCGTCGAAGTACTAAAAACACAAAACGAAACCAACTAGTATACGGGCAATGAACTATTACAAATTATACTTCATGTCCTTCGAAGGATATTTCTTGGCCCGATATTTGTCTTTTCAGAACTAAATTAGGTCAAGGCTCTTTTTACGATAAAGGAAATTTGAATTTAATTTGTACAGAAAATTTTAAGGAATCGATGCTGTTTCAATTTGTCACCACACCAAAAATTCCAGTTCCACATTATTGTAACGAACTTAACATTTAAAATATTGATATTTGTTTCAATTTAGACAATGTGAAACAATATATAGTACTCGATTTGAGATGGTTATCAAGTTTCAATGCTATAAAATTAAAAATAATGGCCTTATAAAATCATAGTGTATTAAGTAATGGCTTCTTTAGAACCGTTTAATTTTCGTACAACTAAAATTAATTTAACTCAACAGACAATAATTAAGCTTCCGGAACAATGTTGAAAATAAAGACAAAAGAACAATGCTGAGCACATCACGTCTTGTAACCTGCTGTTAGTTGAAGCAATCCCATATCATTAAGCAGACGGAGATGGTGAATCGATGAATGCCATGCAGTTGTTCCATGTTTCTATGCTCTTCGCTATAACTGTAGCTGGGTTTAGTTCTTTGAATAGAGGATTCTCGAGAGTCCTCATTAATAATGCTGCGTGGCAAACTTTTCCCGACGCAACAAGTTCGCTGCAACACTTGTTAGAGATACTCCCTGTTTCGAAAATACTCGTGAAAGTTTCTTGAACACAGGGCCAACCCATTTTAGTTTCACAATTATTTTCCTTAATAATTTGCTCATTCTCCTTTGTAGCCATTACTGCCACGCAAGTAAAGAATAAAACCACTAGGACGGAATAAACATTAAGGCTTGCCATATTGTGTGAATTTGATGTTCCTACTTTAATTTGATTCGTAAAATTAATTTCGAATGAGATCAGAAGGGGAAAAACCTGCATTTATAGGAAGTGTTATGACCACCTGGAACTAGAATGCGTTGCCACAAAATAAAGCATTTAATGTTTCAATTTAATAAGCATTAATTTTAATTAACACAAATCTACATATTAATTCAAGCACACACATCTGTGCTTCCTTTTTTCCTATTCTTAAATTTCATTAAATGGATAACGAAAATAAGGTTCAATAAAGATGCTTATGTCGTAATTGTGTTTTTGCGTTGAAACTAGGAATGTACTATTACATCCACTACAAACAAAAGACTAGCACCATAATATGCAGGAAATATCATATGAATAAAGCAACGTGAGCACATACATTACAGGCACGCATATTTGTTATGTCTGTCGTCCTATTTTTCTAACTTTTTGTAGTTATATATGTTCTAGTCATGGTGACGGTTTATAATGCACGTCTATCTCCAAATCGAATTAGATGTACTAGATTTCTCTAACGGTGATATGTATGTGCCACAATATTAAAATAATTATGTGAAGCGTAAAATCATAAAATCTTTTGTTGTTAAAAACTTTTTATCGCACGTATAACATTTTAAAAAGGAAAATGACAACCAAATGATTGAAATTCAAAATTAGTTCATCCCAAATATTTCCTGCTTTGGAAATAGGCCAATGTTTCTCTTTACCATGAGACTACAAATCGATTATCGTTTTCTTTGTTTGACGTTGTCTTTTTTTGTGAACGCATTGCCACTCAAGTTTACTAAACTAAAGATGACAACTTTGAACGAAATAACTGATGGAACTTCTCCAACGAAAAATTCTCTTATAGAGTTAAACTAGCAACAAAAAATGATTTTACGTTTCTACAACACTCTGGCAGGCATTGCCCGAATTACGGATAGGTTTTATTTTTTTATGGAAATTTGACAATTTTTATAGTGAGAATGTAAGACGTATGTCTCGGACACATTTGGAGGAAAATGCCTTATCATATTAAAGAAAAGTAATCTAAAGAACTAAGAATAAGGAAATCAAGTTAAGACTTTGAGTCGTTAAATCAATTTCACCAAGGATTAAAATATTGGACCTCTTCTCCTAAAAAGAACAATAAGTCATAACTAACGGACTAGCGTCGAAGTACTAAAAACACAAAACGAAACCAACTAGTATACGGGCAATGAACTATTACAAATTATACTTCATGTCCTTCGAAGGATATTTCTTGGCCCGATATTTGTCTTTTCAGAACTAAATTAGGTCATGGCTCTTTTTACGATAAAGGAAATTTGAATTTAATTTGTACAGAAAATTTTAAGGAATCGATGCTGTTTCAATTTGTCACCACACCAAAAATTCCAGTTCCACATTATTGTAACGAACTTAACATTTAAAATATTGATATTTGTTTCAATTTAGACAATGTGAAACAATATATAGTACTCGATTTGAGATGGTTATCAAGTTTCAACGCTATAAAATTAAAAATAATGGCCTTATAAAATCATAGTGTATTAAGTAATGGCTTCTTTAGAACCGTTTAATTTTCGTACAACTAAAATTAATTTAACTCAACAGACAATAATTAAGCTTCCGGAACAATGTTGAAAATAAAGACAAAAGAACAATGCTGAGCACATCACGTCTTGTAACCTGCTGTTAGTTGAAGCAATCCCATATCATTAAGCAGACGGAGATGGTGAATCGATGAATGCCATGCAGTTGTTCCATGTTTCTATGCTCTTCGCTATAACTGTAGCTGGGTTTAGTTCTTTGAATAGAGGATTCTCGAGAGTCCTCTTTAATAATGCTGCGTGGCAAACTTTTCCCGACGCAACAAGTTCGCTGCAACACTTGTTAGAGATACTCCCTGTTTCAAAAATACTCGTGAAAGTTTCTTGAACACAGGGCCAACCCATTTTAGTTTCACAATTATTTTCCTTAATAATTTGCTCATTCTCCTTTGTAGCCATTACTGCCACGCAAGTTAAGAATAAAACCACTAGGACGGAATAAACATTAAGGCTTGCCATATTGTGTGAATTTGATGTTCCTACTTTAATTTGATTCGTAAAATTAATTTCGAATGAGATCAGAAGGGGAAAAACCTGCATTTATAGGAAGTGTTATGACCACCTGGAACTAGAATGCGTTGCCACAAAATAAAGCATTTAATGTTTCAATTTAATAAGCATTAATTTTAATTAACACAAATCTACATATTAATTCAAGCACACACATCTGTGCTTCCTTTTTTCCTATTCTTAAATTTCATTAAATGGATAACGAAAATAAGGTTCAATAAAGATGCTTATGTCGTAATTGTGTTTTTGCGTTGAAACTAGGAATGTACTATTACATCCACTACAAACAAAAGACTAGCACCATAATATGCAGGAAATATCATATGAATAAAGCAACGTGAGCACATACATTACAGGCACGCATATTTGTTATGTCTGTCGTCCTATTTTTCTAACTTTTTGTAGTTATATATGTTCTAGTCATGGTGACGGTTTATAATGCATGTCTATCTCCAAATCGAATTAGATGTACTAGATTTCTCTAATGGTGATATGTATGTGCCACAATATTAAAATAATTATGTGAAGCGTAAAATCATAAAATCTTTTGTTGTTAAAAACTTTTTATCGCACTTATAACATTTTAAAAAGGAAAATGACAACCAAATGATTGAAATTCAAAATTAGTTCATCCCAAATATTTCCTGCTTTGGAAATAGGCCAATGTTTCTCTTTACCATGAGACTACAAATCGATTATCGTTTTCTTTGTTTGACGTTGTCTTTTTTTGTGAACGCATTGTCACTCAAGTTTACTAAACTAAAGATGACAACTTTGAATGAAATAACTGATGGAACTTCTCCAACGAAAAATTCTCTTATAGAGTTAAACTAGCAACAAAAAATGATTTTACGTTTCTACAACACTCTGGCAGGCATTGCCCGAATTACGGATAGGTTTTATTTTTTTATGGAAATTTGACAATTTTTATAGTGAGAATGTAAGACGTATGTCTCGGACACATTTGGAGGAAAATGCCTTATCATATTAAAGAAAAGTAATCTAAAGAACTAAGAATAAGGAAATCAAGTTAAGACTTTGAGTCGTTAAATCAATTTCACCAAGGATTAAAATATTGGACCTCTTCTCCTAAAAAGAACAATAAGTCATAACTAACGGACTAGCGTCGAAGTACTAAAAACACAAAACGAAACCAACTAGTATACGGGCAATGAACTATTACAAATTATACTTCATGTCCTTCGAAGGATATTTCTTGGCCCGATATTTGTCTTTTCAGAACTAAATTAGGTCATGGCTCTTTTTACGATAAAGGAAATTTGAATTTAATTTGTACAGAAAATTTTAAGGAATCGATGCTGTTTCAATTTGTCACCACACCAAAAATTCCAGTTCCACATTATTGTAACGAACTTAACATTTAAAATATTGATATTTGTTTCAATTTAGACAATGTGAAACAATATATAGTACTCGATTTGAGATGGTTATCAAGTTTCAATGCTATAAAATTAAAAATAATGGCCTTATAAAATCATAGTGTATTAAGTAATGGCTTCTTTAGAACCGTTTAATTTTCGTACAACTAAAATTAATTTAACTCAACAGACAATAATTAAGCTTCCGGAACAATGTTGAAAATAAAGACAAAAGAACAATGCTGAGCACATCACGTCTTGTAACCTGCTGTTAGTTGAAGCAATCCCATATCATTAAGCAGACGGAGATGGTGAATCGATGAATGCCATGCAGTTGTTCCATGTTTCTATGCTCTTCGCTATAACTGTAGCTGGGTTTAGTTCTTTGAATAGAGGATTCTCGAGAGTCCTCTTTAATAATGCTGCGTGGCAAACTTTTCCCGACGCAACAAGTTCGCTGCAACACTTGTTAGAGATACTCCCTGTTTCGAAAATACTCGTGAATGTTTCTTGAACACAGGGCCAACCCATTTTAGTTTCACAATTATTTTCCTTAATAATTTGCTCATTCTCCTTTGTAGCCATTACTGCCACGCAAGTTAAGAATAAAACCACTAGGACGGAATAAACATTAAGGCTTGCCATATTGTGTGAATTTGATGTTCCTACTTTAATTTGATTCGTAAAATTAATTTCGAATGAGATCAGAAGGGGAAAAACCTGCATTTATAGGAAGTGTTATGACCACCTGGAACTAGAATGCGTTGCCACAAAATAAAGCATTTAATGTTTCAATTTAATAAGCATTAATTTTAATTAACACAAATCTACATATTAATTCAAGCACACACATCTGTGCTTCCTTTTTTCCTATTCTTAAATTTCATTAAATGGATAACGAAAATAAGGTTCAATAAAGATGCTTATGTCGTAATTGTGTTTTTGCGTTGAAACTAGGAATGTACTATTACATCCACTACAAACCAAAGACTAGCACCATAATATGCAGGAAATATCATATGAATAAAGCAACGTGAGCACATACATTACAGGCACGCATATTTGTTATGTCTGTCGTCCTATTTTTCTAACTTTTTGTAGTTATATATGTTCTAGTCATGGTGACGGTTTATAATGCACGTCTATCTCCAAATCGAATTAGATGTACTAGATTTCTCTAATGGTGATATGTATGTGCCACAATATTAAAATAATTATGTGAAGCGTAAAATCATAAAATCTTTTGTTGTTAAAAACTTTTTATCGCACTTATAACATTTTAAAAAGGAAAATGACAACCAAATGATTGAAATTCAAAACTAGTTCATCCCAAATATTTCCTGCTTTGGAAATAGGCCAATGTTTCTCTTTACCATGAGACTACAAATCGATTATCGTTTTCTTTGTTTGACGTTGTCTTTTTTTGTGAACGCATTGTCACTCAAGTTTACTAAACTAAAGATGACAACTTTGAACGAAATAACTGATGGAACTTCTCCAACGAAAAATTCTCTTATAGAGTTAAACTGGAAACAACAAATGATTTTTTACGTTTTTACAACACTCTGGCAAGTATTGCCCGAATTACGGATAGGTTTTATTTTTTTATGGAAATTTGACAATTTTTATAGTGAGAATGTAAGACGTATGTCTCGGACACATTTGGAGGAAAATGCCTGATCATATTAAAGAAAAGTAATCTAAAGAACGAAGAATAAGGAAATAAAGTTAAGACTTTGAGTCGTTAAATCAATTTCAACAAGGATTTAAATATTGGACCTCTTCTCCTAAAAAGAACAATAAGTCATAACTAACGGACTAGCGTCGAAGTACTAAAAACACAAAACGAAACCAACTAGTATACGGGCAATGAACTATTACAAATTATACTTCATGTCCTTCGAAGGATATTTCTTGGCCCGATATTTGTCTTTTCAGAACTAAATTAGGTCAAGGCTCTTTTTACGATAAAGGAAATTTGAATTTAATTTGTACAGAAAATTTTAAGGAATCGATGCTGTTTCAATTTGTCACCACACCAAAAATTCCAGTTCCACATTATTGTAACGAACTTAACATTTAAAATATTGATATTTGTTTCAATTTAGACAATGTGAAACAATATATAGTACTCGATTTGAGATGGTTATCAAGTTCCAATGCTATAAAATTAAAAATAATGGCCTTATAAAATCATAGTGTATTAAGTAATGGCTTCTTTAGAACCGTTTAATTTTCGTACAACTAAAATTAATTTAACTCAACAGACAATAATTAATCTTCCGGAACAATGTTGAAAATAAAGACAAAAGAACAATGCTGAGCACATCACGTCTTGTAACCTGCTGTTAGTTGAAGAAATCCCATATCATTAAGCAGACGGAGATGGTGAATCGATGAATGCCATGCAGTTGTTCCATGTTTCTATGCTCTTCGCTATAACTGTAGCTGGGTTTAGTTCTTTGAATAGAGGATTCTCGAGAGTCCTCTTTAATAATGCTGCGTGGCAAACTTTTCCCGACGCAACAAGTTCGCTGCAACACTTGTTAGAGATACTCCCTGTCTCGAAAATACTCGTGAAAGTTTCTTGAACACAGGGCCAACCCATTTTAGTTTCACAATTATTTTCCTTAATAATCTGCTCATTCTCCTTTGTAGCCATTACTGCCACGCAAGTTAAGAATAAAACCACTAGGACGGAATAAACATTAAGGCTTGCCATATTGTGTGAATTTGATGTTCCTACTTTAATTTGATTCGTAAAATTAATTTCGAATGAGATCAGAAGGGGAAAAACCTGCATTTATAGGAAGTGTTATGACCACCTGGAACTAGAATGCGTTGCCACAAAATAAAGCATTTAATGTTTCAATTTAATAAGCATTAATTTTAATTAACACAAATCTACATATTAATTCAAGCACACACATCTGTGCTTCCTTTTTTCCTATTCTTAAATTTCATTAAATGGATAACGAAAATAAGGTTCAATAAAGATGCTTATGTCGTAATTGTGTTTTTGCGTTGAAACTAGGAATGTACTATTACATCCACTACAAACCAAAGACTAGCACCATAATATGCAGGAAATATCATATGAATAAAGCAACGTGAGCACATGCATTACAGGCACGCATATTTGTTATGTCTGTCGTCCTATTTTTCTAACTTTTTGTAGTTATATATGTTCTAGTCATGGTGACGGTTTATAATGCACGTCTATCTCCAAATCGAATTAGATGTACTAGATTTCTCTAACGGTGATATGTATGTGCCACAATATTAAAATAATTATGTGAAGCGTAAAATCATAAAATCTTTTGTTGTTAAAAACTTTTTATCGCACGTATAACATTTTAAAAAGGAAAATGACAACCAAATGATTGAAATTCAAAATTAGTTCATCCCAAATATTTCCTGCTTTGGAAATAGGCCAATGTTTCTCTTTACCATGAGACTACAAATCGATTATCGTTTTCTTTGTTTGACGTTGTCTTTTTTTGTGAACGCATTGCCACTCAAGTTTACTAAACTAAAGATGACAACTTTGAACGAAATAACTGATGGAACTTCTCCAACGAAAAATTCTCTTATAGAGTTAAACTAGAAACAACAAATGATTTTACGTTTCTACAACACTCTGGCAGGCATTGCCCGAATTACGGATAGGTTTTATTTTTTTATGGAAATTTGACAATTTTTATAGTGAGAATGTAAGACGTATGTCTCGGACACATTTGGAGGAAAATGCCTGATCATATTAAAGAAAAGTAATCTAAAGAACGAAGAATAAGGAAATCAAGTTAAGACTTTGAGTCGTTAAATCAATTTCAACAAGGATTTAAATATTGGACCTCTTCTCCTAAAAAGAACAATAAGTCATAACTAACGGACTAGCGTCGAAGTACTAAAAACACAAAACGAAACCAACTAGTATACGGGCAATGAACTATTACAAATTATACTTCATGTCCTTCGAAGGATATTTCTTGGCCCGATATTTGTCTTTTCAGAACTAAATTAGGTCAAGGCTCTTTTTACGATAAAGGAAATTTGAATTTAATTTGTACAGAAAATTTTAAGGAATCGATGCTGTTTCAATTTGTCACCACACCAAAAATTCCAGTTCCACATTATTGTAACGAACTTAACATTTAAAATATTGATATTTGTTTCAATTTAGACAATGTGAAACAATATATAGTACTCGATTTGAGATGGTTATCAAGTTCCAATGCTATAAAATTAAAAATAATGGCCTTATAAAATCATAGTGTATTAAGTAATGGCTTCTTTAGAACCGTTTAATTTTCGTACAACTAAAATTAATTTAACTCAACAGACAATAATTAATCTTCCGGAACAATGTTGAAAATAAAGACAAAAGAACAATGCTGAGCACATCACGTCTTGTAACCTGCTGTTAGTTGAAGAAATCCCATATCATTAAGCAGACGGAGATGGTGAATCGATGAATGCCATGCAGTTGTTCCATGTTTCTATGCTCTTCGCTATAACTGTAGCTGGGTTTAGTTCTTTGAATAGAGGATTCTCGAGAGTCCTCTTTAATAATGCTGCGTGGCAAACTTTTCCCGACGCAACAAGTTCGCTGCAACACTTGTTAGAGATACTCCCTGTCTCGAAAATACTCGTGAAAGTTTCTTGAACACAGGGCCAACCCATTTTAGTTTCACAATTATTTTCCTTAATAATCTGCTCATTCTCCTTTGTAGCCATTACTGCCACGCAAGTTAAGAATAAAACCACTAGGACGGAATAAACATTAAGGCTTGCCATATTGTGTGAATTTGATGTTCCTACTTTAATTTGATTCGTAAAATTAATTTCGAATGAGATCAGAAGGGGAAAAACCTGCATTTATAGGAAGTGTTATGACCACCTGGAACTAGAATGCGTTGCCACAAAATAAAGCATTTAATGTTTCAATTTAATAAGCATTAATTTTAATTAACACAAATCTACATATTAATTCAAGCACACACATCTGTGCTTCCTTTTTTCCTATTCTTAAATTTCATTAAATGGATAATGAAAATAAGGTTCAATAAAGATGCTTATGTCGTAATTGTGTTTTTGCGTTGAAACTAGGAATGTACTATTACATCCACTACAAACCAAAGACTAGCACCATAATATGCAGGAAATATCATATGAATAAAGCAACGTGAGCACATGCATTACAGGCACGCATATTTGTTATGTCTGTCGTCCTATTTTTCTAACTTTTTGTAGTTATATATGTTCTAGTCATGGTGACGGTTTATAATGCACGTCTATCTCCAAATCGAATTAGATGTACTAGATTTCTCTAACGGTGATATGTATGTGCCACAATATTAAAATAATTATGTGAAGCGTAAAATCATAAAATCTTTTGTTGTTAAAAACTTTTTATCGCACTTATAAGATTTTAAAAAGGAAAATGACAACCAAATGATTGAAATTCAAAATTAGTTCATCCCAAATATTTCCTGCTTTGGAAATAGGCCAATGTTTCTCTTTACCATGAGACTACAAATCGATTATCGTTTTCTTTGTTTGACGTTGTCTTTTTTTGTGAACGCATTGCCACTCAAGTTTACTAAACTAAAGATGACAACTTTGAACGAAATAACTGATGGAACTTCTCCAACGAAAAATTATCGTATAGAGTTAAACTAGAAACAACAAATGATTTTACGTTTCTACAACACTCTGGCAGGCATTGCCCGAATTACGGATAGGTTTTATTTTTTTATGGAAATTTGACAATTTTTATAGTGAGAATGTAAGACGTATGTCTCGGACACATTTGGAGGAAAATGCCTGATCATATTAAAGAAAAGTAATCTAAAGAACGAAGAATAAGGAAATCAAGTTAAGACTTTGAGTCGTTAAATCAATTTCAACAAGGATTTAAATATTGGACCTCTTCTCCTAAAAAGAACAATAAGTCATAACTAACGGACTAGCGTCGAAGTACTAAAAACACAAAACGAAACCAACTAGTATACGGGCAATGAACTATTACAAATTATACTTCATGTCCTTCGAAGGATATTTCTTGGCCCGATATTTGTCTTTTCAGAACTAAATTAGGTCAAGGCTCTTTTTACGATAAAGGAAATTTGAATTTAATTTGTACAGAAAATTTTAAGGAATCGATGCTGTTTCAATTTGTCACCACACCAAAAATTCCAGTTCCACATTATTGTAACGAACTTAACATTTAAAATATTGATATTTGTTTCAATTTAGACAATGTGAAACAATATATAGTACTCGATTTGAGATGGTTATCAAGTTCCAATGCTATAAAATTAAAAATAATGGCCTTATAAAATCATAGTGTATTAAGTAATGGCTTCTTTAGAACCGTTTAATTTTCGTACAACTAAAATTAATTTAACTCAACAGACAATAATTAATCTTCCGGAACAATGTTGAAAATAAAGACAAAAGAACAATGCTGAGCACATCACGTCTTGTAACCTGCTGTTAGTTGAAGAAATCCCATATCATTAAGCAGACGGAGATGGTGAATCGATGAATGCCATGCAGTTGTTCCATGTTTCTATGCTCTTCGCTATAACTGTAGCTGGGTTTAGTTCTTTGAATAGAGGATTCTCGAGAGTCCTCTTTAATAATGCTGCGTGGCAAACTTTTCCCGACGCAACAAGTTCGCTGCAACACTTGTTAGAGATACTCCCTGTCTCGAAAATACTCGTGAAAGTTTCTTGAACACAGGGCCAACCCATTTTAGTTTCACAATTATTTTCCTTAATAATCTGCTCATTCTCCTTTGTAGCCATTACTGCCACGCAAGTTAAGAATAAAACCACTAGGACGGAATAAACATTAAGGCTTGCCATATTATGTGAATTTGATGTTCCTACTTTAATTTGATTCGTAAAATTAATTTCGAATGAGATCAGAAGGGGAAAAACCTGCATTTATAGGAAGTGTTATGACCACCTGGAACTAGAATGCGTTGCCACAAAATAAAGCATTTAATGTTTCAATTTAATAAGCATTAATTTTAATTAACACAAATCTACATATTAATTCAAGCACACACATCTGTGCTTCCTTTTTTCCTATTCTTAAATTTCATTAAATGGATAACGAAAATAAGATTCAACAAAGATGCTTATGTCGTAATTGTGTTTTTGCGTTGAAACTAGGAATGTACTATTACATCCAATACAAACCAAAGACTAGCACCATAATATGCAGGAAATATCATATGAATAAAGCAACGTGAGCACATGCATTACAGGCACGCATATTTGTTATGTCTGTCATCCTATTTTTCTAACTTTTTGTAGTTATATATGTTCTAGTCATGGTGACGGTTTATAATGCACGTCTATCTCCAAATCGAATTAGATGTACTAGAATTCTCTAATGGTGATATGTATGTGCCACAATATTAAAATAATTATGTGAAGCGTAAAATCATAAAATCTTTTGTTGTTAAAAACTTTTTATCGCACTTATAACATTTTAAAAAGGAAAATGACAACCAAATGATTGAAATTCAAAATTAGTTCATCCCAAATATTTCCTGCTTTGGAAATAGGCCAATGTTTCTCTTTACCATGAGACTACAAATCGATTATCGTTTTCTTTGTTTGACGTTGTCTTTTTTTGTGAACGCATTGTCACTCAAGTTTACTAAACTAAAGATGACAACTTTGAACGAAATAACTGATGGAACTTCTCCAACGAAAAATTCTCTTATAGAGTTAAACTAGAAACAACAAATGATTTTACGTTTCTACAACACTCTGGCAGGCATTGCCCGAATTACGGATAGGTTTTATTTTTTTATGGAAATTTGACAATTTTTATAGTGAGAATGTAAGACGTATGTCTCGGACACATTTGGAGGAAAATGCCTGATCATATTAAAGAAAAGTAATCTAAAGAACGAAGAATAAGGAAATCAAGTTAAGACTTTGAGTCGTTAAATCAATTTCACCAAGGATTTAAATATTGGACCTCTTCTCCTAAAAAGAACAATAAGTCATAACTAACGGACTAGCGTCGAAGTACTAAAAACACAAAACGAAACCAACTAGTATACGGGCAATGAACTATTACAAATTATACTTCATGTCCTTCGAAGGATATTTCTTGGCCCGATATTTGTCTTTTCAGAACTAAATTAGGTCAAGGCTCTTTTTACGATAAAGGAAATTTGAATTTAATTTGTACAGAAAATTTTAAGGAATCGATGCTGTTTCAATTTGTCACCACACCAAAAATTCCAGTTCCACATTATTGTAACGAACTTAACATTTAAAATATTGATATTTGTTTCAATTTAGACAATGTGAAACAATATATAGTACTCGATTTGAGATGGTTATCAAGTTCCAATGCTATAAAATTAAAAATAATGGCCTTATAAAATCATAGTGTATTAAGTAATGGCTTCTTTAGAACCGTTTAATTTTCGTACAACTAAAATTAATTTAACTCAACAGACAATAATTAAACTTCCGGAACAATGTTGAAAATAAAGACAAAAGAACAATGCTGAGCACATCACGTCTTGTAACCTGCTGTTAGTTGAAGAAATCCCATATCATTAAGCAGACGGAGATGGTGAATCGATGAATGCCATGCAGTTGTTCCATGTTTCTATGCTCTTCGCTATAACTGTAGCTGGGTTTAGTTCTTTGAATAGAGGATTCTCGAGAGTCCTCTTTAATAATGCTGCGTGGCAAACTTTTCCCGACGCAACAAGTTCGCTGCAACACTTGTTAGAGATACTCCCTATCTCGAAAATACTCGTGAAAGTTTCTTGAACACAGGGCCAACCCATTTTAGTTTCACAATTATTTTCCTTAATAATCTGCTCATTCTCCTTTGCAGCCATTACTGCCACGCAAGTTAAGAATAAAACCACTAGGACGGAATAAACATTAAGGCTTGCCATATTGTGTGAATTTGATGTTCCTACTTTAATTTGATTCGTAAAATTAATTTCGAATGATATCAGAAGGGGAAAAACCTGCATTTATAGGAAGTGTTATGACCACCTGGAACTAGAATGCGTTGCCACAAAATAAAGCATTTAATGTTTCAATTTAATAAGCATTAATTTTAATTAACACAAATCTACATATTAATTCAAGCACACACATCTGTGCTTCCTTTTTTCCTATTCTTAAATTTCATTAAATGGATAACGAAAATAAGGTTCAATAAAGATGCTTATGTCGTAATTGTGTTTTTTCGTTGAAACTAGGAATGTACTATTACATCCACTACAAACCAAAGACTAGCACCATAATATGCAGGAAATATCATATGAATAAAGCAACGTGAGCACATGCATTACAGGCACGCATATTTGTTATGTCTGTCGTCCTATTTTTCTAACTTTTTGTAGTTATATATGTTCTAGTCATGGTGACGGTTTATAATGCACGTCTATCTCCAAATCGAATTAGATGTACTAGATTTCTCTAATGGTGATATGTATATGCCACAATATTAAAATAATTATGTGAAGCGTAAATTTTTATCGGACTTATAACATTTTAAAAAGGAAAATGACAACCAAATGATTGAAATTCAAAATTAGTTCATCCCAAATATTTCCTGCTTTGGAAATAGGCCAATGTTTCTCTTTACCATGAGACTACAAATCGATTATCGTTTTCTTTGTTTGACGTTGTCTTTTTTTGTGAACGCATTGTCACTCAAGTTTACTAAACTAAAGATGACAACTTTGAACGAAATAACTGATGGAACTTCTCCAACGAAAAATTCTCTTATAGAGTTAAACTAGAAACAACAAATGATTTTACGTTTCTACAACACTCTGGCAGGCATTGCCCGAATTACGGATAGGTTTTATTTTTTTATGGAAATTTGACAATTTTTATAGTGAGAATGTAGGACGTATGTCTCGGACACATTTGGAGGAAAATGCCTGATCATATTAAAGAAAAGTAATCTAAAGAACGAAGAATAAGGAAATCAAGTTAAGACTTTGAGTCGTTAAATCAATTTCACCAAGGATTTAAATATTGGACCTCTTCTCCTAAAAAGAACAATAAGTCATAACTAACGGACTAGCGTCGAAGTACTAAAAACACAAAACGAAACCAACTAGTATACTGGCAATGAACTATTACAAATTATACTTCATGTCCTTCGAAGGATATTTCTTGGCCCGATATTTGTCTTTTCAGAACTAAATTAGGTCAAGGCTCTTTTTACGATAAAGGAAATTTGAATTTAATTTGTACAGAAAATTTTAAGGAATCGATGCTGTTTCAATTTGTCTCCACACCAAAAATTCCAGTTCCACATTATTTATAACGAACTTAACATTTAAAATATTGATATTTGTTTCAATTTAGACTATGTGAAACAATATATAGTACTCGATTTGAGATGGTTATCAAGTTCCAATGCTATAAAATTAAAAATAATGGCCTTATAAAATCATAGTGTATTAAGTAATGGCTTCTTTAGAACCGTTTAATTTTCGTACAACTAAAATTAATTTAACTCAACAGACAATAATTAAACTTCCGGAACAATGTTGAAAATAAAGACAAAAGAACAATGCTGAGCACATCACGTCTTGTAACCTGCTGTTAGTTGAAGAAATCCCATATCATTAAGCAGACGGAGATGGTGAATCGATGAATGCCATGCAGTTGTTCCATGTTTCTATGCTCTTCGCTATAACTGTAGCTGGGTTTAGTTCTTTGAATAGAGGATTCTCGAGAGTCCTCTTTAATAATGCTGCGTGGCAAACTTTTCCCGACGCAACAAGTTCGCTGCAACACTTGTTAGAGATACTCCCTATCTCGAAAATACTCGTGAAAGTTTCTTGAACACAGGGCCAACCCATTTTAGTTTCACAATTATTTTCCTTAATAATCTGCTCATTCTCCTTTGCAGCCATTACTGCCACGCAAGTTAAGAATAAAACCACTAGGACGGAATAAACATTAAGGCTTGCCATATTGTGTGAATTTGATGTTCCTACTTTAATTTGATTCGTAAAATTAATTTCGAATGATATCAGAAGGGGAAAAACCTGCATTTATAGGAAGTGTTATGACCACCTGGAACTAGAATGCGTTGCCACAAAATAAAGCATTTAATGTTTCAATTTAATAAGCATTAATTTTAATTAACACAAATCTACATATTAATTCAAGCACACACATCTGTGCTTCCTTTTTTCCTATTCTTAAATTTCATTAAATGGATAACGAAAATAAGGTTCAATAAAGATGCTTATGTCGTAATTGTGTTTTTTCGTTGAAACTAGGAATGTACTATTACATCCACTACAAACCAAAGACTAGCACCATAATATGCAGGAAATATCATATGAATAAAGCAACGTGAGCACATGCATTACAGGCACGCATATTTGTTATGTCTGTCGTCCTATTTTTCTAACTTTTTGTAGTTATATATGTTCTAGTCATGGTGACGGTTTATAATGCACGTCTATCTCCAAATCGAATTAGATGTACTAGATTTCTCTAATGGTGATATGTATATGCCACAATATTAAAATAATTATGTGAAGCGTAAATTTTTATCGGACTTATAACATTTTAAAAAGGAAAATGACAACCAAATGATTGAAATTCAAAATTAGTTCATCCCAAATATTTCCTGCTTTGGAAATAGGCCAATGTTTCTCTTTACCATGAGACTACAAATCGATTATCGTTTTCTTTGTTTGACGTTGTCTTTTTTTGTGAACGCATTGTCACTCAAGTTTACTAAACTAAAGATGACAACTTTGAACGAAATAACTGATGGAACTTCTCCAACGAAAAATTCTCTTATAGAGTTAAACTAGAAACAACAAATGATTTTACGTTTCTACAACACTCTGGCAGGCATTGCCCGAATTACGGATAGGTTTTATTTTTTTATGGAAATTTGACAATTTTTATAGTGAGAATGTAAGACGTATGTCTCGGACACATTTGGAGGAAAATGCCTGATCATATTAAAGAAAAGTAATCTAAAGAACGAAGAATAAGGAAATCAAGTTAAGACTTTGAGTCGTTAAATCAATTTCACCAAGGATTTAAATATTGGACCTCTTCTCCTAAAAAGAACAATAAGTCATAACTAACGGACTAGCGTCGAAGTACTAAAAACACAAAACGAAACCAACTAGTATACGGGCAATGAACTATTACAAATTATACTTCATGTCCTTCGAAGGATATTTCTTGGCCCGATATTTGTCTTTTCAGAACTAAATTAGGTCAAGGCTCTTTTTACGATAAAGGAAATTTGAATTTAATTTGTACAGAAAATTTTAAGGAATCGATGCTGTTTCAATTTGTCACCACACCAAAAATTCCAGTTCCACATTATTGTAACGAACTTAACATTTAAAATATTGATATTTGTTTCAATTTAGACTATGTGAAACAATATATAGTACTCGATTTGAGATGGTTATCAAGTTCCAATGCTATAAAATTAAAAATAATGGCCTTATAAAATCATAGTGTATTAAGTAATGGCTTCTTTAGAACCGTTTAATTTTCGTACAACTAAAATTAATTTAACTCAACAGACAATAATTAAACTTCCGGAACAATGTTGAAAATAAAGACAAAAGAACAATGCTGAGCACATCACGTCTTGTAACCTGCTGTTAGTTGAAGAAATCCCATATCATTAAGCAGACGGAGATGGTGAATCGATGAATGCCATGCAGTTGTTCCATGTTTCTATGCTCTTCGCTATAACTGTAGCTGGGTTTAGTTCTTTGAATAGAGGATTCTCGAGAGTCCTCTTTAATAATGCTGCGTGGCAAACTTTTCCCGACGCAACAAGTTCGCTGCAACACTTGTTAGAGATACTCCCTATCTCGAAAATACTCGTGAAAGTTTCTTGAACACAGGGCCAACCCATTTTAGTTTCACAATTATTTTCCTTAATAATCTGCTCATTCTCCTTTGTAGCCATTACTGCCACGCAAGTTAAGAATAAAACCACTAGGACGGAATAAACATTAAGGCTTGCCATATTGTGTGAATTTGATGTTCCTACTTTAATTTGATTCGTAAAATTAATTTCGAATGAGATCAGAAGGGGAAAAACCTGCATTTATAGGAAGTGTTATGACCACCTGGAACTAGAATGCGTTGCCACAAAATAAAGCATTAAATGTTTCAATTTAATAAGCATTAATTTTAATTAACACAAATCTACATATTAATTCAAGCACACACATCTGTGCTTCCTTTTTTCCTATTCTTAAATTTCATTAAATGGATAACGAAAATAAGGTTCAATAAAGATGCTTATGTCGTAATTGTGTTTTTTCGTTGAAACTAGGAATGTACTATTACATCCACTACAAACCAAAGACTAGCACCATAATATGCAGGAAATATCATATGAATAAAGCAACGTGAGCACATGCATTACAGGCACGCATATTTGTTATGTCTGTCGTCCTATTTTTCTAACTTTTTGTAGTTATATATGTTCTAGTCATGGTGACGGTTTATAATGCACGTCTATCTCCAAATCGAATTAGATGTACTAGATTTCTCTAATGGTGATATGTATATGCCACAATATTAAAATAATTATGTGAAGCGTAAATTTTTATCGGACTTATAACATTTTAAAAAGGAAAATGACAACCAAATGATTGAAATTCAAAATTAGTTCATCCCAAATATTTCCTGCTTTGGAAATAGGCCAATGTTTCTCTTTACCATGAGACTACAAATCGATTATCGTTTTCTTTGTTTGACGTTGTCTTTTTTTGTGAACGCATTGTCACTCAAGTTTACTAAACTAAAGATGACAACTTTGAACGAAATAACTGATGGAACTTCTCCAACGAAAAATTCTCTTATAGAGTTAAACTAGAAACAACAAATGATTTTACGTTTCTACAACACTCTGGCAGGCATTGCCCGAATTACGGATAGGTTTTATTTTTTTATGGAAATTTGACAATTTTTATAGTGAGAATGTAAGACGTATGTCTCGGACACATTTGGAGGAAAATGCCTGATCATATTAAAGAAAAGTAATCTAAAGAACGAAGAATAAGGAAATCAAGTTAAGACTTTGAGTCGTTAAATCAATTTCACCAAGGATTTAAATATTGGACCTCTTCTCCTAAAAAGAACAATAAGTCATAACTAACGGACTAGCGTCGAAGTACTAAAAACACAAAACGAAACCAACTAGTATACTGGCAATGAACTATTACAAATTATACTTCATGTCCTTCGAAGGATATTTCTTGGCCCGATATTTGTCTTTTCAGAACTAAATTAGGTCAAGGCTCTTTTTACGATAAAGGAAATTTGAATTTAATTTGTACAGAAAATTTTAAGGAATCGATGCTGTTTCAATTTGTCACCACACCAAAAATTCCAGTTCCACATTATTGTAGCGAACTTAACATTTAAAATATTGATATTTGTTTCAATTTAAACAATGTGAAACAATATATAGTACTCGATTTGAGATGGTTATCAAGTTCCAATGCTATAAAATTAAAAATAATGGCCTTATAAAATCATAGTGTATTAAGTAATGGCTTCTCTAGAACCATTTAATTTTTGTACAACTAAAATTAATTTAATTCGACAGACAATAATTCAGCTTCCGGAACAATGTTGAAAATAAAGGCAAAAGAACAATGCTGAGCACATCACGTCTTGTAACCTGCTGTTAGTTGAAGCAATCCCAATCATTAAGCAGACGGAGATGGTGAATCGATCAATGCCATGCAGTTGTTCCATGTTTCTATGCTCTTCGCTATAACTGTAGGTGGGTTTAGTTCTTTGATTAGAGGATTCTCGAGAGTCCTCTTTAATAATGATGCGTGGCAAACTTTTCCCAACGCAACAAGTTCGCTGCAAAACTTGTTAGAGATACTCCCTGTCTCGAAAATACTCGTGAAAGTTTCTTGAACACAGGGCCAACCCATTTTAGTTTCACAATTATTTTCCTTAATAATCTGCTCATTCTCCTTCGTAGCCATTACTGCCACGCAAGTTAAGAATAAAACCACTAGGACGGAATAAACATTAAGGCTTGCCATATTATGTGAATTTGATGTTCCTACTTGAATTTGATTCGTAAAATTAATTTTGAATGAGATCAGAAGGAGAAAAACTTGCATTTATAAGAAGTGTTCTATCCACTTGGAACTAGAATGCGTTGCCACAAAATAAAGCATTTAATGTTTCAATTTAATAAGCATTAATTTTAATTAACACAAATCTACATATTAATTCAAGCACACACATCTGTGCTTCCTTTTTTCCTATTCTTAAATTTCATTAAATGGATAATGAAAATAAGGTTCAATAATGATGCTTATGTCGTAATTGTGTTTCTGCGATGAAACTAGGAATGTACTATTACATCCACTACAAACCAAAAACTAGCACCATAATATGCAGGAAATATCATATGAATAAAACAACGTGAGCACATGCATTACAGGCACGCATATTTGTTATGTTTGTCGTCCTATTTTTCTAACTTTTTGTAGTTATATATGTTCAAGTCATGGTGACGGTTTATAATGCACGTCTATCTCCAAATCGAATGAGATGTACTAGATATCTCTAATGGTGATATGTATGTGCCACAATATTAAAATAATTATGTGAAGCGTAAAATCATAAAATCTTTTGTTGTTAAAAACTTTTTATCGCACTTATCACATTTTAAAAATGAAAATGACAACCAAATGATTGAAATTCAAAATTAGTTCATCCCAAATATTTCCTGCTTTGGGAATAGGCCAATGTTTCTCTTTACCATGAGACTACAAATCGATTATCGTTTTCTTTGTTTGACATTGTCTTTTTTTGTGAACGCATTGTCACTCAAGTTTACTAAACTAAGGACGAAAACTTTGAACGAAATAACTGATGGAACTTGTCCAACGACAAATTCTCTTATAGAGTTAAACTAGAAACAACAAATGATTTTACGTTTCTACAACACTCTGGCAGGCATTGCTCGAATTACGAATAGTTTTTATTTTTTTATGTAAATTTGACAATTTTTATAGTGAGAATGTAGGACGTATGTCTCTGACACGTTTGGAGAAAAATGCCTGATCATATTAAAGAAAAGTAATATAAAGAACGAAGAATAAGGAAATCAAGTTAAGACTTTGAGTCGTTAAATCAATTTCAACAAGGATTTAAATATTGGACCTCATCTCCTAAAAAGAACAAGAAGTCATAACTACCGGACTAGCGTTGAAGTACTTAAAACGAAAAACGAAACCAAATAGTATACTGGCAACGAACTATTACAAATTATACTGCATGTCCTTCGAAGGATATTTCTTGGCACGATATTTGTCTTTTCAGAAGTAAGTTAGGTCAAGGGTTTTTTTAAGATAAAGGGAATTTGAATTTAATTTGTACAGAAAGTTTTAAGGAATCGATGCTGTTTCAATTTCTCACCGCACCAAAAATTCCAGTTCTACATTATTGTAACGAACTTAACATTTAAAATATTGATATTTGTTTCAATTTAAACAATGTGAAACAATATATAGTACTCGATTTGAGATGGTTATCAAGTTCCAATGCTATAAAATTAAAAATAATGGCCTTATAAAATCATAGTGTATTAAGTAATGGCTTCTCTAGAACCATTTAATTTTCGTACAACTAAAATTAATTTAATTCGACAGACAATAATTCAGCTTCCGGAACAATGTTGAAAATTTAGGCAAAAGAACAATGCTGAGCACATCACGTCTTGTAACCTGCTGTTAGTTGAAGCAATCCCAATCATTAAGCAGACGGAGATGGTGAATCGATCAATGCCATGCAGTTGTTCCATGTTTCTATGCTCTTCGCTATAACTGTAGCTGGGTTTAGTTCTTTGAATAGAGGATTCTCGAGAGTCCTCTTTAATAATGCTGCGTGGCAAACTTTTCCCAACGCAACAAGTTCGCTGCAACACTTGTTAGAGATACTCCCTGTCTCGAAAATACTCGTGAAAGTTTTTTGAACACAGGGCCAACCCGTTTTAGTTTCACAATTAGTTTCCTTAATAATCTGCTCATTCTCCTTCGTAGCCATTACTGCCACGCAAGTTAAGAATAAAACCACTAGGACGGAATAAACATTAAGGCTTGCCATATTGTGTGAATTTGATGTTCCTAATTTCGAATGAGATCAGAAGGGGAAAAACCTGCATTTATAGGAAGTGTTATGACCACCTGGAACTAGAATGCGTTGCCACAAAATAAAGCATTTAATGTTTCAATTTAATAAGCATTAATTTTAATTAACACAAATATACATATTAATTCAAGCACACACATCTGTGCTTCCTTTTTTTCTATTCTTAAATTTCATTAAATGGATAACGAAAATAAGGTTCAATAAAGATGCTTATATCGTAATTGTGTTTCTGCGATGAAACTAGGAATGTACTATTACATCCACTACAAACCAAAAACTAGTACCATAATATGCAGGAAATATCATATGAATAAAGCAACGTGAGCACATGCATTACAGGCACGCATATTTGTTATGTTTGTCATCCTATTTTTCTAACTTTTTGTAGTTATATATGATCTAGTCATGGTGACAGTTTATAATGCACGTCTATCTCCAAATCGAATGAGCTATACTCGATTTCTCTACTGGTGATATGTATGTGCCACAATATTAAAATAATTATGTGAAGCGTAAAATCATATAATCTTTTGTTGTTAAAAACTTTTTATCGCACTTATCACATTTTAAAAAGAAAAATGACAACCAAATGATTGAAATTCAAAATTAGTTCATCCTAAATATTTTCTGCTTTGGAAATAGGCCAATGTTTCTCTTTATCATGAGACTACAAATCGATTATTGTTTTCTTTGTTTGACGTTGTCTTTTTTTGTGAACGCATTTAATTTTCATATAACTAAAATTAATTTAACTCGACTTAAATTTAACGACGGAGAATAATGAAGCTTCCGGAAGAATATTGAAAATAAAGACAAAATAACAATATTGAGCACATCACGTCTTGTAACCTGTTGTTAGTTGAAGCAATCCTATATCATTAAGCAGACCGAGATGGTGAATCGATCAATTCCATGTTTCGATGCTCTTCGCTATAATTGTAGTTGGGTTTAGTTCTTTGAATAGAGGATTCTCGAGAGTACTCTTTACTAATGCTGCATGGCAAACTTTTCCCAACGCAATAAGTTCGCTGCAACACTTGTTAGAGATACTCCTTGTCTCGAAAATACTCGTGAAAGTTGCTTAAACACAAGGGCCATCTAATTTTAGTTTCACAATTATTTTCCTTAATAATTTGGTCGTTCTCCTTCATAGCCATTACAGCCACACAAGTTAAGAATAAAACCACTAGGACGGAATAAACATTAAGACTTGCCATATTGTGTGAATTTGATATTTCTACTTGAATTTGGTTCGTAAAATTAATTTTGAACAGGATTAGAAGGGGAAAAAACCTTCACTTATAGGAAGTGTTATGACTGCATGGAACTAGAATGTATTGCCACAAAACAAAGCATTCAATGTTTCAATTTAACAAGCATTAACTACATGTTAATTCAAACACACACATCTGTGCTTCCTTTTTCCTATTCTTAAATTTCATTAAATGGATAACGAAAATAAGGTTCAATAAAGATGGTTTTGTCGTAATTGTGTTTCTGTATTGAAACTATGAATGTGCTATTACATCCACTTCGAACCAAAAACTAGCACCATAATATGCAGGAAATATCATATGAATAAAGTAATGTGAGCACTTGCATTACAGGCACACATATTTGTTTTGTGTGTCGTCCTATTTTTCTAACTTTTTGTAGTTATATATGTTCTAGTCATGGTGACGGTTAAAAATGCACGTATATCTGCAAATCGAATGAGCTATCATGGATTTCTCTACTGGGATATTTATGTGCCACAAAAATAAAATAATTATGCAAAGCGTAAAATCATAAAATCTTTCTGTTGTTAAAAACTCTTTATCGCACTTATCACGTTTTAAAAAGGAAAAGCACAACCACATGTTTGAAATTTAAAATTAATTCGTCCCAAATATATATTGGTTTGGATAGGCCAATGTTTCTCTTTATCATGAGACTACAAATCGATTATTGTATTCTTTCTTCGACGTTGTCTTTTTTGGTAAACGCGTTGTCACTCTAGTTTACTAAACTAAGCAAGATAACTTTGAGTGTAATAACTAATGGAACATGTCCAACGACAAATTCACTTTTACAGTTAAATTGGAAAAAACAAATGATTTTACGTTTCTACAACACTCTAGCAGGCATTACTAGAATTACGGATAGGTTTTATTTTTAATTGTAAATTTGGCAATTTTTATAGTGAGAATGTAGGACGTATGTCTCGGACACATTTGGAGGAAAATGCCTGATCATATTAGAGAAAAGTAATCTAAAGAACGAAGAATAAGGAAATCAAGTTAAGAATTTGAGTCGTTAAATCAATTTCAACAAGGATTTCAATATTGGCCCTCTTCTCCCAAAAAGATCAAGAAGTCATAAGTAACGGACTAGCATCGAAGTACTAAAAACACAAAATGAAACCAACTAGTATAGGTGCAACGAACTATTACAAATTATACTGCATGTGCTTCGAAGGATATTTCTTGGCACGATATGTGTCTTTTCATAACTATGTTAGGTCAAGGCTTTTTTTAGATAAAGGAAGTTTGAATTTAATTTGTACAAAAACTTTTAAGCAATCGATGTTGTTTCAATTTCTTAGCACACCAAAAATTCCAGTTCCACATTATTGCAATGAACTTAACGTTTAAAATATTAATATTTGTTACAATTTAAACAATGTGAAACAATATATAGTACTCGATTTGAGATGGTTATCAAGTTCCAATGCCATAAAATTAAAAATAATGGCCTTGTAAAATCATAGTGTATTAAGTAATGGCTTCTCTAGAACCATTTAATTTTCATACAACTAAAATAATTTAACTCGACTTAAATTTAACGACGAACAATAACGAAGCTTCCGGAACAATGTTGAAAATAAAGACAAAAGAACAATATTGACCACATCACGTCTTGTAACCTGTTGTTAGTTAAAGCAATCCTGTATCATTAAGCAGACGAAGATGGTCAATCGATCAAAGCCAAATATTAATTCAAAATTAATTCATCCCAAATATTTCCTACTTTGGAAATAGGCCAATGTTTCTCTTTATCATGAGACTACAAATCGATTATCGTTTTCATTGTTTGACGTTGTCTTTTTTTGTGAATGCATTGTCACTAAAGTTTACTAAACTAAGGACGACAACTTTGAACGAAATAACTGATGGAACTTGTCCAACGACAAATTCTCTTATAGAGTTAAACTGGAAACAACAAATGATTTTACGTTTCTACAACACTCTAGCAAGCATTGCCCGAATTACGGATTGGTTTTATTTTTTTATATAAATTTGACAATTTTTATAGTGAGAATGTCGGACATATGTCTCCGACACATTTGGAGGAAAATGCCCGATCATATTAAAGAAAAGTAATCTAAAGAACGAAGAATAAGGAAATCAAGTTAAGAATTTGAGTCGTTAAATCAATTTCAACAAGGATTTCAATATTGGCCCTCTTCTCCCAAAAAGATCAAGAAGTCATAGCTAACGGACTAGCGTCGAAGTACTAAAAACACAAAACGAAACAAACTAGTATACGAGTAAAGAACTATTACAAATTATACTGCATGTCCTTCGAAGGATATTTCTTGGCCCGATACGTGTCTTTTCATAACTATGTTAGGTCAAGGCTTTTTTTAGATAAAGGAAATTTGAATTTAATTTGTACAAAAAACTTTTAAGGAATCGATGTTGTTTCAAATTCTTAGCACACCAAAAATTCCAGTTCCACATTATTGCAACGAACTTAACGTTTAAAATATTGATATTTTTTTCAATTTAAACAATGTGAAACAATATATAGTACTCGATTTGAGATGGTTATCAAGTTCCAATGCCATAAAATTAAAAATAATGGCCTTATAAAATCATAGTGTATTAAGTAATGGCTTCTCTAGAACCATATACAATTAAAATAATTTAACTCGACTTAAATTTAACGACGAACAATAACGAAGCTTCCGGAACAATGTTGAAAATAAAGACAAAAGAACAATATTGACCACATCACGTCTTGTAACCTGTTGTTAGTTAAAGCAATCCTGTATCATTAAGCAGACGAAGATGGTCAATCGATCAAAGCCAAATATTAATTCAAAATTAATTCATCCCAAATATTTCCTGCTTTGGAAATAGGCTAATGTTTCTCTTTATCATGAGACTACAAATCGATTATTGTTTTCTTTGTTTGATGTTGTCTTTTTTTTGTGAACGCATTGTCACGCAAGTTTACTAAACTAAGGACGACAACTTTGAACGAAATAACTGATGGAACTTGTCCAACGACAAATTCTCTTATAGAGTTAAACTGGAAACAACAAATTATTTTACGTTTCTACAACAGTCTGGCAGGCATTGCCCGAATTACGTATAGGTTTTATTTTTTAATGTAAATTTGACAATTTTTATAGTGAGAATGTAGGACGTATGTCTCGGACACATTTGGAGGAAAATGCCCGATCATATTAAAGAAACGTAATCTAAAGAACGAAGAATAAGGAAATCAAGTTAAGAATTTGAGTCGTTAAATCAATTTCAACAAGGATTTCAATATTTTCCCTCTTCTCCCAAAAAGATTAAGAAGTCATAAGTAACGGACTAGCATCGAAGTACTAAAAACACAAAATGAAACCAACTAGTATAGGTGCAACGAACTATTACAAATTATACTGCATGTGCTTCGAACGATATTTCTTGGCACGATATGTGTCTTTTCATAACTATGTTAGGTCAAGGCTTTTTTTAGATAAAGGAAGTTTGAATTTAATTTGTACAAAAACTTTTAAGCAATCGATGTTGTTTCAATTTCTTAGCACACCAAAAATTCCAGTTCCACATTATTGCAATGAACTTAACGTTTAAAATATTAATATTTGTTACAATTTAAACAATGTGAAACAATATATAGTACTCGATTTGAGATGGTTATCAAGTTCCAATGCCATAAAATTAAAAATAATGGCCTTGTAAAATCATAGTGTATTAAGTAATGGCTTCTCTAGAACCATTTAATTTTCATACAACTAAAATAATTTAACTCGACTTAAATTTAACGACGAAGAATAACGAAGCTTCCGGAACAATGTTGAAAATAAAGACAAAAGAACAATATTGACCACATCACGTCTTGTAACCTGTTGTTAGTTAAAGCAATCCTGTATCATTAAGCAGACGAAAATGGCCAATCGATCAAAGCCAAATATTAATTCAAAATTAATTCATCCCAAATATTTCCTGCTTTGGAAATAGGCTATTGTTTCTCTTTATCATGAGACTACAAATCGATTATCGTTTTCTTTGTTTGATGTTGTCTTTTTTTTGTGAACGCATTGTCACGCAAGTTTACTAATCTAAGGACGACAACTTTGAACGAAATAACTGATGGAACTTGTCCAACGACAAATTCTCTTATAGAGTTAAACTGGAAACAACAAATGATTTTACGTTTCTACAACAGTCTGGCAGGCATTGCCCGAATTACGGATAGGTTTTATTTTTTTATATAAATTTGGCAATTTTTATAGTGAGAATGTAGGATGTATGTCTCGGACACATTTGGAGGAAAATGCCCGATCATATTAAAGAAAAGTAATCTAAAGAACGAAGAATAAGGAAATCAAGTTAAGAATTTGAGTCGTTAAATCAATTTCAACAAGGATTTCAATATTGGCCCTCTTCTCCCAAAAAGATCAAGAAGTCATAAGTAACGGACTAGCATCGAAGTACTAAAAACACAAAATGAAACCGACTAGTATAGGTGCAACGAACTATTACAAATTATACTGCATGTGCTTCGAAGGAAATTTCTTGGCACGATATGTGTCTTTTCATAACTATGTTAGGTCAAGGCTTTTTTTAGATAAAGGAAGTTTGAATTTAATTTGTACAAAAAACTTTTAAGCAATCGATGTTGTTTCAATTTCTTAGCACACCAAAAATTCTAGTTCCACATTATTGCAATGAACTTAACGTTTAAAATATTAATATTTGTTACAATTTAAACAATGTGAAACAATATATAGTACTCGATTTGAGATGGTTATCAAGTTCCAATGCCATAAAATTAAAAATAATGGCCTTATAAAATCATAGTGTATTAAGTAATGGCTTCTCTAGAACCATATACAACTAAAATAATTTAACTCGACTTAAATTTAACGACGAACAATAACGAAGCTTCCGGAACAATGTTGAAAATAAAGACAAAAGAACAATATTGACCACATCACGTCTTGTAACTTGTTGTTAGTTAAAGCAATCCTGTATCATTAAGCAGACGAAGATGGTCAATCGATCAAAGCCAAATATTAATTCAAAATTAATTCATCCCAAATATTTCCTGCTTTGGAAATAGGCTAATGTTTCTCTTTATCATGAGACTACAAATCGATTATTGTTTTCTTTGTTTGATGTTGTCTTTTTTTTGTGAACGCATTGTCACGCAAGTTTACTAAACTAAGGACGACAACTTTGAACGAAATAACTGATGGAACTTGTCCAACGACAAATTCTCTTATAGAGTTAAACTGGAAACAACAAATGATTTTACATTTCTACAACAGTCTGGGAGGCATTGCCCGAATTACGTATAGGTTTTATTTTTTTATGTAAATTTGACAATTTTTATAGTGAGAATGTAGGACGTATGTCTCAGACACATTTGGAGGAAAATGCCCGATCATATTAAAGAAAAGTAATCTAAAGAACGAAGAATAAGGAAATCAAGTTAAGAATTTGAGTCGTTAAATCAATTTCAACAAGGATTTCAATATTGGCCCTCTTCTCCCAAAAAGATCAAGAAGTCATAAGTAACGGACTAGCATCGAAGTACTAAAAACACAAAATGAAACCAACTAGTATAGGTGCAACGAACTATTACAAATTATACTGCATGTGCTTCGAAGGATATTTCTTGGCACGATATGTGTCTTTTCATAACTATGTTATCGTCTTTTCATAACTATGTTAGGTCAAGGCTTTTTTTAGATAAAGGAAGTTTGAATTTAATTTGTACAAAAACTTTTAAGCAATCGATGTTGTTTCAATTTCTTAGCACACCAAAAATTCCAGTTCCACATTATTGCAATGAACTTAACGTTTAAAATATTAATATTTGTTACAATTTAAACAATGTGAAACAATATATAGTACTCGATTTGAGATGGTTATCAAGTTCCAATGCCATAAAATTAAAAATAATGGCCTTGTAAAATCATAGTGTATTAAGTAATGGCTTCTCTAGAACCATTTAATTTTCATACAACTAAAATAATTTAACTCGACTTAAATTTAACGACGAAGAATAACGAAGCTTCCGGAACAATGTTGAAAATAAAGACAAAAGAACAATATTGACCACATCACGTCTTGTAACCTGTTGTTAGTTAAAGCAATCCTGTATCATTAAGCAGACGAAGATGGTCAATCGATCAAAGCCAAATATTAATTCAAAATTAATTCATCCCAAATATTTCCTACTTTGGAAATAGGCCAATGTTTCTCTTTATCATGAGACTACAAATCGATTATTGTTTTCATTGTTTGACGTTGTCTTTTTTTGTGAATGCATTGTCACTAAAGTTTACTAAACTAAGGACGACAACTTTGAACGAAATAACTGATGGAACTTGTCCAACGACAAATTCTCTTATAGAGTTAAACTGGAAACAACAAATGATTTTACGTTTCTACAACACTCTAGCAAGCATTGCCCGAATTACGGGTTGGTTTTATTTTTTTATGTAAATTTGACAATTTTTATAGTGAGAATGTCGGACGTATTTCTCCGACACATTTGGAGGAAAATGCCCGATCATATTAAAGAAAAGTAATCTAAAGAACGAAGAATAAGGAAATCAAGTTAAGACTTTGAGTCGTTAAATCAATTTCAACAAGGATTTAAATATTGGACCTCTTCTCCTAAAACGAGCAAGAAGTCATAGCTAACGGACTAGCGTCGAAGTACTAAAAACACAAAACGAAACAAACTAGTATACGAGCAAAGAACTATTACAAATTATACTGCATGTCCTTCGAAGGATATTTCTTGGCCCGATATTTGTCTTTTCAGAACTAAATTAGGTCAAGGCTTTTTTTACGATAAAGGAAATTTGAATTTAATTTGTACAAAAATTTTAAGGAATCGATGTTGTTTCAAATTTTCACCACACCAAAAATTCCAGTTCCACATTATTGCAACGAACTTAACGTTTAAAATATTGATATTTTTTTCAATTTAAACAATGTGAAACAATATATAGTACTCGATTTGAGATGGTTATCAAGTTCCAATGCTATAAAATTAAAAATAATGGCCTTATAAAATCTTAGTGTATTAAGTAATGGCTTCTCTAGAACCATTTCATTTTCGTACAACTAAAATTAATTTAACTAGACTTAAATTTAACGACAGACAATAATTAAGCTTCCGGAACAATGTTGAAAATAAAGACAAAAGAACAATGTTGAGCGCATCACGTCTTGTAACCTGCTGTTAGTTGAAGCAATCCCATATCATTAAGCAGACGGAGATGGTGAATCGATCAATGCCATGTAGTTGTTCCATGTTTCGATGCTCTTCGCTATAACTGTAGCTGGGTTTAGTTCTTTGAATAGATGATTCTCGAGAGTCCTCTTTACTAATGCTTCGTGGCAAACTTTTCCCAACGCAACAAGTTCGCTGCAACACTTGTTAGAGACACTCCCTGTCTCGAAAATACTAATGGAAGTTTCTTGAACACAAGGCCAACCCATTTTAGTTTCACAATTATTTTCCTTAATAATATGGTCATTCTCCTTCGTAGCCATTACTGCCACGCAAGTTAAGAATAAAACCACTAGGACAGAATAAACATTAAGGGTTGCCATATTGTGTGAATTTGATGTTCCTACATGAATTTGATTCGTAAAATTAATTTCGAATGAGATCAGAAGGGGAAAAAACCTGCATTTATAGGATGTGTTATGACCACCTGGAACTACAATGCGTTGCCATAAAATAAAGCATTTAATGTTTCAATTTAATAAGCATTAATTTTAATTAACACAAATCTACATATTAATTCAAGCACACACATCTGTGCTTCCTTTTTTCCTATTCTTAAATTTCATTAAATGGATAACGAAAATAAGGTTCAATAAATATGCATATGTCGTAATTGTATTTCTGCGTTGAGACTAGGAATGTACTATTACATCGACTACAAAACCAAAAACTAGCACCATAATATGCAGGAAATATCATATGAATAAAGCAACGTGAGCACTTGCCTTACAAGCACGCATATTTGTTATGTGTGTTGTCCTATTTTTCAAACTTTTTGTAGTTATATATGTTCTAGTCATGGTGACGGTTTATAATGCACATCTATCTCCAAATCGATTGAGCTGTACTAGATTTCTCTACTGGTGTTATGTATGTGCCACAATATTAAAATAATTATGTGAACCGTAAAATCACAAAATCTTTTGTTGTTAGATTCTTTTTATCGCACTGATCACATTTTAAAAAGGAAAATGACAACCAAATGAATGAAATTCATAATTAATTCATCCCAAATATTTCCTGCTTTGAAATAGGCCAATGTTTCTCTTTTTTTGTGAGAATGTAGGACGTATATCTCGGACACATTTGGAGGAAAATGCCCGATCATATTAAAGAAAAGTAATCTAAAGAACGAAGAATAAGGAAATCAAGTTAAGACTTTGAGTCGTTAAATCAATTTCAACAAGGATTTAAATATTGGACCTCTTCTCCTAAAAAGAGCAAGAAGTCATAACTAACGGACTAGCGTCGAAGTACTAAAAACACAAAATGAAACCAACTAGTATACGGGCAACGAACTATTACAAATTATACTGCATGTCCTTTGAAGGATATTTCTTGGCTCGATATTTGTCTTTTCAAAACTAAATTAGGTCAAGGCTTTTTTTACGATAAAGGAAATTTGAATTTAATTTGTACAAAAAATTTTAAGGAATCGATGTTGTTTAAATTTCTCACCACAGCAAAAATTCCAGTTCCACATTATTGCAACGAACTTAACGTTTAAAATATTGATATTTGTTTTAATTTAAACAATGTGAAACAATATATAGTACTCGATTTTTTATGGTTATCAAGTTCCAATGCTATAAAATTAAAAATAATGGCCTTATAAAATCATAGTGTATTAAGTAATGGGTTCTCTAGAACCTTTTAATTTTCGTACAACTAAAATTAATTTAACTCAACTTCAATTTAATGACAGACATTAATTAAGCTTTCGTAACAATGTTGAAAATAAAGACAAAAGAACAATGTTGAGCACATCACGTCTTGTAACCTGCTGTTAGTTGAAGCAATCCCATATCATTAAGCAGACGGAGATGGTGAAACGATCAATGCCATGCAGTTGTTCCATGTTTCGATGCTCTTCGCTATAATTGTAGTTGGGTTTAGTTCTTTGAATAGAGGATTCTCGAGAGTCCTCATTACTAATGCTGCGTGGCAAACTTTTCCCAATGCAACAAGTTCGCTGCAACACTTGTTAGAGATACTCCCTGTCTCGAAAATACTCGTGAAAGTTTCTTGAACACAGGGCCAACCCATTTTAGTTTCACAATTATTTTCCTTAATAATCTGCTCATTCTCCTTCGTAGCCATTACTGCCACGCAAGTTAAGAATAAAACCACTAGGACGAAATAAACATTAAGGCTTGCCATATTGTGTGAATTTAATGGTCCTACTTGAATTTGATTCGTAAAATTAATTTCGAATGAGATCAGAAGGGGAAAAAACCTGCATTTATAGGAAGTGTTATAACCACCTAGAACTTAACATTTAAAATATTGATATTTGTTTCAATTTAAACAATGTGAAACAATATATAGTACTCGATTTGAGATGGTTATCAAGTTCCAATGCTATAAAATTAAAAATAATGGCCTTATAAAATCATAGTGTATTAAGTAATGGCTTCTCTAGAACCATTTAATTTTTGTACAACTAAAATTAATTTAATTCGACAGACAATAATTCAGCTTCCGGAACAATGTTGAAAATAAAGGCAAAAGAACAATGCTGAGCACATCACGTCTTGTAACCTGCTGTTAGTTGAAGCAATCCCAATCATTAAGCAGACGGAGATGGTGAATCGATCAATGCCATGCAGTTGTTCCATGTTTCTATGCTCTTCGCTATAACTGTAGGTGGGTTTAGTTCTTTGATTAGAGGATTCTCGAGAGTCCTCTTTAATAATGATGCGTGGCAAACTTTTCCCAACGCAACAAGTTCGCTGCAAAACTTGTTAGAGATACTCCCTGTCTCGAAAATACTCGTGAAAGTTTCTTGAACACAGGGCCAACCCATTTTAGTTTCACAATTATTTTCCTTAATAATCTGCTCATTCTCCTTCGTAGCCATTACTGCCACGCAAGTTAAGAATAAAACCACTAGGACGGAATAAACATTAAGGCTTGCCATATTATGTGAATTTGATGTTCCTACTTGAATTTGATTCGTAAAATTAATTTTGAATGAGATCAGAAGGAGAAAAACTTGCATTTATAAGAAGTGTTCTATCCACTTGGAACTACAATGCGTTGCCACAAAATAAAGCATTTAATGTTTCAATTTAATAAGCATTAATTTTAATTAACACAAATCTACATATTAATTCAAGCACACACGTCTCTGCTTCCTTTTTTCCTATTCTTAAATTTCATTAAATGGATAACGAAAATAAGGTTCACTAAAGATGCTTATGTCGTAATTGTGTTTTTACATTGAAACTAGGAATGTACTATAACATCCACTACAAACCAAAAACTAGCACCATAATATGCAGGAAATATCATATGAATAAAGCAACGTGAGCACTTGCATTACAGGCACGCATATTTGTTACGTGTGTCGTCCTATTTTTCAAACTTTTTGTAGTTATATATGTTCTAGTCATGGTGACGGTTTATAATGCACATCTATCTCCAAATAGATTGAGCTATACTAGATTTCTCTACTGGTGATATGTATGTGCCACAATATTAAAATAATTATGTGAACCGTAAAATCACAAAATCTTTTGTTGTTAGATTCTTTTTATCGCACTTATCACATTTTAAAAAGGAAAATGACAACCAAATGATTGAAATTCAAAATTAATTCATCCCAAATATTTCCTGCTTTGGAAATAGGCCAATGTTTCTCTTTATCATGAGACTACAAATCGATTATTGTTTTCATTGTTTCACGTTTTCTTTTTTTTGAACGCATTGTCACTCAAGTTTACTAAACTAAGGACGACAACTTTGAACGAAATAACTGGTGGAACTTGTCCAACGACAATTTCTCTTATAGAGTTAAACTGGAAACAACAAATGATTTTACGTTTCTACAACACTCTGGCAAGCATTGCTCGAATTACGGATAGGTTTTATTTTTTTATGTAAATTTGACAATTTTTATAGTGAGAATGTAGGACGTATGTCTCGGACACATTTGGAGGAAAATGCCCGATCATATTAAAGAAAAGTAGTCTAAAGAACGAAGAATAAGGAAATCAAGTTAAGACTTTGAGTCGTTAAATCAATTTCAACAAGGATTTAAATATTGGACCTCTTCTCCTAAAAGAACAAGAAGTCATAACTAACGGACTAGTGTCGAAGTACTAAAAACACAAAACGAAACCAACTAGTATACTGGCAACAAACTATTACAAATTATACTTCATGTCCTTCGAAGGATATTTCTTGGCCCGATATTTGTCTTTTCAGAACTAAATTAGGTCAAGGCTTTTTTTACGATAAAGGAAATTTGAATTTAATTTGTACAAAAAATTTTAAGGAATCGATGTTGTTTCAATTTCTCACCACACCAAAAATTCCAGTTCCACATTATTGCAACGAACTTAAAGTTTAAAATATTGATATTTGTTTCAATTTAAACAATGTGAAACAATATATAGTACTCGATTTGAGATGGTTATCAAGTTCCAATGCTATAAAATTAAAAATAATGGCCTTATAAAATCATAGTGTATTAAGTAATGGGTTCTCTAGAACCATTTAATTTTCGTACAACTAAAATTAATTTAACTCGACTTAAATTTAATGACAGACAATAATTAAGCTTACGGAACAATGTTGAAAATAAAGACAAAAGAACAATGTTGAGCACATCACGTCTTGTAACCTGCTGTTAGTTGAAGCAATCCCATATCATTAAGCAGACGGAGATGGTGAATCGATCAATGCCACGCAGTTGTTCCATATTTCGATGCTCTTAGCTATAACTGTAGCTGGGTTTAATTCTTTGAATAGAGGATTATCGAGAGTCCTCTTTACTAATGATGCGTGGCAAACTTTTCCCAACGCAACAAGTTCGCTGCAACACTTGTTAGAGATACTCCCTGTCTCGAAAATACTCGTGGAAGTTTCTTGAACACAGGGCCAACCCATTTTAGTTTCACAATTATTTTCCTTAATAATCTGGTCATTCTCCTTCGTAGCCATTACTACCACGCAAGTTAAGAATAAAACCACTAGGACGGAATAAACATTAAGGCTTGCCATATTGTGTGAATTTAATGGTCCTACTTGAATTTGATTCTTAAAATTAATTTCAAATGAGATCAGAAGGGGAAAAAACCTGCATTTATAGGAAGTGTTATGAACACCTGGAACTACAATGCATTGCCACAAAATAAAGCATTTAATGTTTCAATTTAATAAGCATTAATTTTAATTAACACAAATCTACATATTAATTCAAGCACACACATCTGTGCTTCCTTTTTTCATATTCTTAAATTTCAATGGATAACGAAAATAAGGTTCAATAAAGATGCATATGTCGTAATTGTGTTTCTGCGTTGAAACTAGGAATGTACTATTACATCTACTACAAACCAAAAACTAGCACCATAATATGCAGGAAATATCATATGAATAAAGCAATGTGAGCACTTGCATTACAGGCACGCATATTTGTTATGTGTGTCGTCCGATTTTTCAAACTTTTTGTAGTTATATATGTTCTAGTCATGGTGACGGTTTATAATGCACATCTATCTCCAAATCAATTGAGCTATACTAGATTTCTCTACTGGTGATATGTATGTGCCACAATATTAAAATAATTATGTGAACCGTCAAATCACAAAATCTTTTGTTGTTAGATTCTTTTTCTCGCACTTATCACATTTTAAAAAGGAAAATGACAACCAAATTATTGAAATTCAAAATTAATTCATCCCAAATATTTCCTGCCTTGGAAATAGGCCAATGTTTCTCTTTATCATGAGACTACAAATCGATTATTGTTTTCATTGTTTGACGTTGTCTTTTTTTGTGAACGCATTGTCACTCAAGTTTACTAAACTAAGGACGACAACTTTGAACGAAATAACTGGTGGAACTTGTCCAACGACAAATTCTCTTATAGAGTTAAATTGGAAACAACAAATGATTTTAAGGTTTCTACAACACTCTGGCAAGCATTGCCCGAATTACGGATAGGTTTTATTTTTTTATGTAAATTTGACAATTTTTATAGTGAGAATGTAGGACGTATGTCTCGGACACATTTGGAGGAAAATGTCCGATCATATTAAAGAAAAGTAATCTAAAGAACGAAGAATAAGGAAATCAAGTTAAGACTTTGAGTCGTTAAATCAATTTCAACAAGGATTTAAATATTGGACCTCTTCTCCTAAAAAGAACAAGAAGTCATAACTAACGGACTAGCGTCGAAGTACTAAAAACACAAAATGAAACCAACTAGTATACGGGCAACGAACTATTACAAATTATACTGCATGTCCTTCGAAGGATATTTCTTGGCCCGATATTTGTCTTTTCAGAACTAAGTTAGGTCAAGGCTTTTTTTTCGATAAAGGAAATTTCAATTTAATTTGTACAAAAAATTTTAAGGAATCGATGTTGTTTCAATTTCTCACCACACCAAAAATTCCAGTTCCATATTATTGCAGTGAACTTAACGTTTAAAATATTGATATTTGTTAAAATTTAAACAATGTGAAACAATTATAGTACTCGATTTGAGATGGTTATCAAGTTCCAATGCTATAAAATTAAAAATAATGGCCTTATAAAATCATAGTGTATTAAGTAATGGCTTCTCTAGAACCATTTAATTTTTGTACAACTAAAATTAATTTTACTCGACTTAAATTTAACGACAGACAATAATTAAGCTTTCGAAATAATGTTGAAAATAAAGACAAAAGAACAATGCTGAGCACATCACGTCTTGTAACCTGCTGTTAGTTGAAGCAACCCCATATCATTAAGCAGACGGAGATGGTACATCGATCAATGCCATGCAGTTGTTCCATGTTTCGATGCTCTTCACTATAACTGTAGCTGGGTTTAGTTCTTTGAATAGAGGATTCTCCAGAGTCTCTTTACTAATGCTGCGTGGCAAACTTTTCCCAACATAATAAGTTCGCTGCAACACTTGTCAGAGATACTCCCTGTCTCGAAAATACTCGTTAAAGTTTCTTGAACACAGGGCCAACCCATTTTAGTTTCACAATAATTTTTCTTAATAATCTGGTCATGTTCCTTCGTAGCCATTACTGCCACGCAAGTTAAGAATAAAACCGCTAGGACGAAATAAACGTTAAGGCTTGCCATATTGTGTGAATTTGATGTTCCTACTTGAATTTGATTCGTAAAATTAATTTCGAATGAGGTCAAAAGGGGAAAACACTTGCATTTATAGGAAGTGCTATGACCTCCTGGAACTAGAATGCGTTGCCACAAAATAAATCATTTATTGTTTCAATTTAATAAGCCTTAATTTTTATTAACACAAATCTACATATTAATTCAAGCACACACATCTATGCTTCCTTTTTTCCTATTCTTAAATTTCATTAAATGGATAACGAAAATAAGGTTCAATAAAGATGCATATGTCATAATTTTGTTTCTGCGTTGAAACTAGGAATGTACTATTATATCAACTACAAACCAAAAACTAGCACCATAATATGCAAGAAATATCATATGAACAAAGCAACGTGAGCACTTGCATTACAGGCACGCATATTTGATTTGTGTGTCATCCTATTTTTCTAACTTTTTGTAGTTATATATGTTCTAGTCATGGTGCAGGTTTATAATGCACGTCTATCTCCAAATTGAATGAGCTATACTAGATTTCTTTACTGGTGATATGTATGTGCCACAATAATAAAATAATTATGTGAAGCTTAAAATCATAAAATCTTTTGTTGTTAAAAACTTTTTATCACACTTATCACATTTTAAAAAGGAAAATGACAACCAAATGATTGAAATTCAAAATTAATTCACCGAAATATTTCCTGCTTTGGAAATAGGCCAATGTTTCTCATTATCATAAGACTACAAATCGATTATTGTTTTCTTTGTTTGACGTTGTCTTTTTTTCTGAACGTATTGTTACTCATGTTTACTAAACTAAGGACAACAACTTTGAACGAAATAACTGATGGAACTTGTCCAACGACAAATTCTCTTATAGAGTTAAACTGGAAACAACAAATGATTTTACGTTTCTACAACACTCTGGCAGGGATCGCCCGAATTACGGATAGGTTTTATTTTTTTATGTAAATTTGACAATTTTTATAGTGAGAATGTAGGACGTATGTCTCGGGCAAATTTAGAGGAAAATGCCCGATCATATTAAAGAAAAGTAATCTAAAGAACGAAGAATAAGGAAATCAAGTTAAGACTTTGAGTCGTTAAATCAATTTCTACAAGGATTTAAATATTGGATCTCTTCTCCTAAAAAGAACAAGAAGTCATAACTAATGGACTAGCGTCGAAGTACTAAAAACACAAAACGAAACCAACTAGTATACGGGCAACGAACTTTTACAAATTATACTGTATCTCCTTCGAAGGATATTTCCTGGCACGAGATGTGTCTTTTCAGAACTAAGTTAGGTCAAGGCTTTTTTTTCGATAAAGGAAATTTCAATTTAATTTGTACAAAAAATTTTAAGGAATCGATGTTGTTTCAATTTCTCACCACACCAAAAATTCCAGTTCCACATTATTGTAATGAACTTAACGTTTAAAATATTGATATTTGTTTCAATTTAAACAATGTGAAACAATATATAGTACTGGATTTGAGATGGTGATCAAGTTCCAATGCTATGAAATTAAAAATAATGGCCTTTTAAAATCATAGTGTATTAAGTAATGGCTTCTCTAGAACCATTTAATTTTTGTACAACTGAAATTAATTTAACTCGACTTAAATTTAACGATAAACAATAATGAAGCTTCCGGAACAATGTTGAAAATAAAGACAAAAGAACAATACTGAGCACATCACGTCTTGTAACCTGTTGTTAGTTGAAGCAATCCTATATCATTATGCAAACGGAGATGGTGATTCGATCAATGCCATGCAGTTGTTCCATTTTTTGATGCTCTTCGTTATAATTGTATTTGGGTTTAGATCATTAAATAAAGGATTCTCGAGAGTCCTCTTTACTAATGCTTCGTGGAAAACTTTTCCCAACGCAACAAGTTCGCTGCAACACTTGTTGGAGATACTCCCTGTCTTGAAAATACTCGTGAAGTTTCTTGAACACAGGGCCAACCCATTATAGTTTCACAATTATTTTCCTTAATAATCTGGTCATTCTCATTCGTAGCCATTACTGCCACGCAAGTTAGGAATAAAACCACTAGGACGAAATAAACATTAAGGCTTGCCATATTGTGTGAATTTGATGTTTCTACTTGAATTTGGTTCATAAAATTAATTTCGAACAAGATTAGAAGGGAAAAAACTGCATTTATAGGAAGTGTTATGACCATATGGAACTAGAATGCGTTGTAACAAAATAAAGCATTTATTGTTTCATTTTAATAAGCATTAATTTTAATTAACACAAATTTACATATTAATTCAAACACACATATTTGTGCTTCCTTTTTCCTATTCTTAAATTTCATTAAATGGATAACGAAAATAAGGTTCAGTAACGATGGTTATGTCGTAATTGTGTTTCTACAATGAAACTAGGAATGTACTATTACATCCACTGCAAACCAAAAACTAGCACCATAATATGCAGGAAATATCGTATGAATAAAGCAACGTGAGCACTTGCATTACAAGCACACATATTTGTTATGTGTGTCATCCTATTTTTTCTAACTTTTTGTAGTTATATATGTTCTAGTCATGGTGACGATTAAAAGTGCACGTCTATCTCCAAATCGAATGAGCTATACTAGATTTCTCTACTGGTGATATGTATGTGCCATAATATTAAGATAATTATGCGAAGCATAAAATCATAAAATCTTTTTGTTGTTAAAAACTTTTTATTGCACTTATCACGTTTCAAAAAGGAAAATGACAATCAAATGAATGAAATTATAAATTAATTCATCCCAAATATTTCCTGCTTTGGAAATAGGCCAATGTTTCTCTTTATCGTGAGACTACAAATCGATTATTGTATTCTTCGTTCGACGTTGTATTTTTTGGTGAACGCGTTGTCACTCATGTTTACTAAACTAAGGACGACAACTTTGAGTGAAATAACTGATGGAACTTGTCCAACGACAAATTCTCTTATAGATTTAAATTGGAAATAACAAATGATTTTACATTTCTACAACACTCTGGCAAGCATTGCCCGAATTACGAATAGGTTTTTTTTTATGTAAATTTGAGAATTTTTATAGTGAGAATGTAGGACGTATGTCTCGGACACATTTGGAGGAAATTGCTCGATCATATTAAAGAAAAGTAATCTAAAGAACGAAGAATAAGGAAATCAAGTTAAGACTTGAGTCGTTAAATCAATTTCAACAAGGATTTCAATATTGGCACTCATCTCCTAAAAAGAACAAAAAGTCTGTTGAAACGTTTGTTTTTGGGAAAACAAACAAGTCTTGAACAATATTTAAAAATAAAAAAATTGGTATTTTAAATGATCGAAAAAAATGGGAGTCTCCACCAATCTTTTTATATGGTGTGATTGGATCACCAAAAAACGTTTAAAATCTGTTTTGAAAAACATTTTGGTCTTCAAAATTAAGAAAATAGGTTCGGGAGTCGGGTACGCATGAGGAAGGATTAGCACCCTCATACGCCCAAAATTGGTACCACATTGTTTATTTTCGGGTCTTATTATGTTAAAAGTTTGAAAACTAGAGTAAAACTTAAAATACGATCTTTGTTATTAGAAAACTTTGCATGACTTTCAAAAATCCTTTTTAAGGAAAATCGCCCGTGTGTTTTGAATTTCTAGGAGACTTGGAAGTCGTGTCCAACACGTTAGGGCACTATGTTATTGGACTTTTGAAACTGAAGGACATTTTGAAAGACTTTAAAGAGGATATTCGATTATTTGATTTATACGAAAATCACACCCAGCACGTTAGGGCATGGTTTTTTCGAATTCTTCACACGAAAGGATATTGCCTCGTTTTGTTTTAAAATCATTTGTATATATATATGTATATTTTTTTTGAGAACTTAAATTTTTGAACTAAGTTTAAAATACGATCCTCGGGCACATAATTTATTCCACATGATTTTCAAAAAAGATTTAAAAAGAATGCCCGTTTGTTTCGACTTTCGCGAATAATTGGAGTCGTGACCAACACGTTAGGGCACGACGTTCTCGAAATCTCGAAATTAAAAAGGCATTTTGGAAAGTTTGGAAAAGGATATTCAATTCGTGTGAATAATACGAAAAATCACACCCGACACATTAGGGCATGATTTCTCGAGGTTTCCACACGAAAAAGACATTGCCTCGATTTTAAAGGTTTATTTATATGAAAAATAATTCTAAAAACTGGCATGTAAATTAAACATAAATGGACAATTAATAATGAAGATTAAATAACACGAAACAAAATAGTTAACCAGATAAATACATACACACAAATGAAAATAAGAGAATTTAAATTACGAAAGAATAATAATTAAAATCTAAATATGAATATTGAAGAGAAAGAAAAGCAAAACAAACGGAGTAAAAAATATGATTTTTTGATGCTCGAGGGTAAAGTGGTACTTTTTAGAGGTTAGAGGGTAAAACGGTAATTTTAGACACTTTGGGGGCAAAATGGTAATTCTTTGACACTCGGGGGTAAGAAAATCAATTTATAGAAGCTTTGGGGTAAAATGATAATTTTTAGATAATTTGGGGTTAAAAATTATATTTTTGGAAGTTTGGGGGTAAAATTGTAATTTTAAAGAATTTAGGGTTAAAAATGATATTTTTGGAAGTTCGGGTGAAAAATGGTAATTTTGGAAGTTTGAGGGCAAAAATGTGATTTTTTGGTAGTTCAGGGGTAAAATGTAATTTTTTGAAAGTTTAAGGTTTAAAATGGAATTTTGGACATCTAAGGGTAAAATGGTAATTTTTTGCAAGTTCGGGGTCAAAAATGGAATTTTTGGAAATTAAGAGGTAAAATGGTAAATTTTTGAAATTCGAGTGTAAAACAGTAATTTTCAAAAACTTCGGGTCAAGAATGATATTTTTGGAAGTTCGAGGGTAAAATGATAATTTTTTGAAGTTTGGGGGCAAAAATGTGATTTTTGGAAGTTTAGGGGTAAAATGTAATTTTTGGAAAGTTCAAGGGTAAAAATATAATTTGTGTGAAGCTTGAGGGTAAAATGTAATTTTTGTGAAGTTCGAGGGTCAAAATGTGATTTTTTAAAGTTTGGGAGCCAAATTGTAATTTTTGGAAAGTTTGGGGGACAAATCGTGATTTTTGGAAAAATTAGGGACCTCTGGACAATAAAACCAAAAATATGGAACACATGGCAGCGCCTTTCAGGCATTTTGGGGTCAAAAGACTAATTTGAAAAAGAGTAGAAATTGTTGGGCAAATTAAAAAAAAATTAAAAATATGAAAAGGACTAATTTGTAAAAATCAGAAAAAGCGGAAGGAATAAAGGCATAAATAGCCCACTTTCAAAAAATACGTGGATCCCCCTGGGTCGGATTGGGTCGGACCAAAACGGTTCTATTTTGGGTACTTTGGCTCCTCCCTTAAACTACGTCATTTTTATATGCTATATAAATGAAAAATTAACCAAAAATTTCATTTCTTTCTTCAATTCTAAAAAAAAAAAACAAGTTTCAAGCCCATTTTTTGCTCTTCTCTCTCCTTGGCTTCTCTCTGGCCGGCTGCAAGTTGCTGTTGGTCCAATCGTCGCTTCGTCGCCACGCACTGCCATGCGCCGCCATCCACGGTGGCTCTAGGTAAAAACTTTCTCCTTTTTTTTTCTTCCTTTTAAACTATCTTAAATCGGGCTTTAAAACCTCGAATCCAAACAAAAATACATCAAAATTTTCCCTTTTCTTTTAAAAATCTTTTAATCAAAAAAAATTTAGATCTGGATTTAAAAACGAAGCAAGTTTTGTTCTTTTTTTTAGATCTGTTTCATATATATTTCCTGTTTTAACTTAAAGGGATTTAAATTTTAGACTTAGATCTAGGTTTTTTACTCAAAGTTCTAATCCTTTTTTTGTCCCGAATCTGTTCTTTGTAATGCCTCTCATCTTCATGGACGAAACCGAAGAGGTTCCATCGCCTCCAGCGGTAGCAGCAGCGAATTCTAATAGCAGGTATGCCTCTTCGAATTTCTCTTTCATTTTTTTTAATAATATTATTATTATTTATTTAAAATATTTATTACTATTAATAATATTCATTTAATACATTTGAACTAACTGAAAATGGTAAATAATAATAGCAATGTATTTAATAGGTGAATTAATGTATATTATGGATATAAAGTATTTGGAAACTTAGCAATAAATAATAATAAATGTGTTGAGAATACCTGTTTGACTTAATGCCTGAGACTGTTTTTTTCGTGCTTTGTGTGTCTGTTCGGATATTTTCTGCTTTGTATTGACTTTAGAAAATTATTTGTGTATCTTAATTTCTAATAAAAGCTTCTGTTGAATTCGAATCCTTCTAAAAAAAAGGGTCAATACCCCTTACAAACTGTTCTGAATTTGGCTTTATAGTGTATTTTACAATCATACTATTTCGTTTCTTCTAACTAAATCCCCATCTTGTCTTCTTTTGCAGGTTGCAGCGGCGGTGGTGGCAGTCCAAGTTGAAGGGTGGTGCTGTTAGTGCTGACTTGGTGTCATTCCAGTGGCCAGTGATAGAGGTGGTTGGTGGCAAGTGGATTGACTTCTGATTATTTTTGGTCAATTGGGTTAGGTTTTGTGTCTGTCTAGTTAAACTTGTAATTGGGCCATAGTGTTTGGGTTTGTCTAGTTAAACTTATAATTAAGCCTTTTTGTATTTCAGACTTTTTAAATTAAAGTTTTAAATTAAGTTTAAAACCGTTTCAAATTTAAACTAAATTTAACTTTAAAATAAATTTAAAACCAATTTAAACTTAATATAAATTTAAAATCAAAAGTTTTATCCAAGGTTTGGGCCCAGTCAAAATTAGGCTCCAACAGCTGCCTCTCTTTGCTCGTTGATGTGTAACAGAAATGGAGTAAAGACCAAGATAAGGCCCAATTTTGTCACGTTTCATTTCTTTTTCTTTAATGCTCCTTTCTTCAATTGGCCCACCCTTTGCTTCATTGGTCTTTCAACTCTACTGTATTTGCTTCTCTACCTTCGGCGTTATGATTCCATCTTGCCGTGAGACAATTTAAAAAAGATAAAAATTTGCTACTATAGCTTCTCCCCATTCGCTTGCAACTTCAGGGATTTGGGTGTCGTAGCACCATATCTTGCTTTACTTCTTTGTATCTCACTAGGAAGACGGATTTGGTTCACTTCTCTGCATCTCGCCAAGAAGATGTCCACTTTATCGCTTCGAATGATTTCCATCTATCCCATGGTCGGGTGAGAGATTGGCTGATAATGATCTGTCTCAAGCTCGAGGTAAGAGATCGAATGACTGCAATCTGCCCCAGGCTCCGGGTAAGAGATTGGATGATGGTGATCTGCCTTAGCCTTGAGGTACGAGATTGAATGGTTGCAATCTACCCCAGGCTCGGGGTAAGAGATTTGCTGATGATGATCTGCCACAAGCTTGGGGTAAGAGATCGAATGACTACAATCTGCCCCAGGCTCGAGGTAAGAGATTGGTTGATGGTGATCTGCCCAAGCTTGGGGTAAAAGATCGAACTACTACAATCTACCCTAGGCTCAGGGTAAGAGATTGGCTGATGATGATCTACCCTAGGCTCGAGGTAAGAGATTGAACCGCTGCAATCTGCCCCAGGCTCGGGGTAAGAGATTGGATGATGATGATCTGCCCCAGGCTCAGGGTAAGAGATTGGCTGATGGTGATCTGCCTCAGGCTCGGGGTAAGAGATCGAATGGCTGCAATCTACCCCAGGCTTGGGGTAAGAGATTTGCTGATGGTGATCTACCCTAGGCTCAAGGTAAGAGATTTACTGATGGTGATCTGCCCTAGGCTCGGGGTAAGAGATCAAATGACTGCAATCTGCCCTAGACTTGGGGTAAGAGATTGACTGATGGTGATCTGCCCTAATCTTGGGGTAAGAGATCGAATGGCTGCAATCTACCCCAAGCTCGGGGTAAGAGATTTACTGATGATGATCTTCCCCAGGTTCGAGGTAAGAGATCGAATGGCTGTAATCTGCCCAGGCTCGGGGTAAGAGATTTGCTAATGATGATCTGCCCCAGCCTCGGGGTAAGAGATCGAATGGCTACAATCTACCCCAAGCTCGGGGTAAGAGATTTACTGATGATGGTCTTCCCCAGGTTCGAGGTAAGAGATCGAATGGCTGTAATCTGCCCAGGCTCGGGGTAAGAGATTTGCTAATGATGATCTGCCCCAGCCTCGGGGTAAGAGATCGAATGGCTGCAATCTACCCTAGGCTCTGGGTAAGAGATTTGCTGATGATGATCTTCCCTAGGGTCGGTGTAAGAGATCGAATGGCTGCAATCTGCTCCAGGCTTGGGGTAAGAGATTTGTTGATGATGATCTACCCCAGGCTCGGGGTAAGAGATCGGATGGCTACAATTTGCCCCCGGCTCGAGGTAAGAGATTTGTCGGTTTTGATCTACCCCAAGCTCGAGGTAAGAGATCTAATGGCTGCAATTTGCCCTAGGCTTGGGGTAAGAGATTGGTTGATGATGATATGCCCCAAGCTCGGGGTAAGAGATCGGTATCTTCAATCTATGCTTCTGGAATGATGTGGTTAGAATCGAACTCTACTGAGATTTCAGGAAGATAGGATTTGATGTTGAAACTTCATCTTGCTCTTTGGTATTATAGTTTGATCTTGATCCACCGTAATTGTTTCCTCTCATTATTTCACGGAGATGAGTCCTGTAAAGTATGCTTCTATGGACCTCATATGTAGGCCCGGATTATTAGGATGCAATGATTAGAATGAATCAAATGCTCCCAACTACATGAATGCATATGTTGAATGTCCCTTTATTTTTTGGGTTAACATAACTTATCACTTGTCCAAATTCTATCAAGGGTACGTTGTCCTATCTTCTTTTAAGCCCAACCTAGACTGCTTGTTTTCAAGTTTTCCAATTGATGGTTCTATTTCGGGCCCCTGTACCATTTAAGAAATTCCAGAGTAATGCTCGCGGATCTTTGTATGATTCATATTATTAGTTCATTATCCGTTATTGAAAATGCAAAATGCTTGAATGGGATTATGAGAGAATAAGGTCGAAATTTATTGAAGACACAATTCAAAAGATCAATAGGAGACAAATTTTAGTCTAGAAAGTATACAATAAAAGACAATTTGATGCCTCGAACATCGCAGGATGAGCTTTTCTGAGCCGACTTGCTGAGAATCATTTTAAGCCCAAATATGTGTCTAGAAGACCTGGAGTGCTTTGTTGATGGTTCAAGTCATAATTCCTTTATCTTGTTACATCTGAGAAATGATCACTTCGACCCATTGTTTTGAACTTGAGTCACCCATTACGTGTTTTCAACTCAAAATTCCTTTTGGTTTTCAGGACGCCCTTTACGGGTTTTCATCCTGAACCCCTTTTTTTGGAGACGCCTTTTACGGGTTTTCATCTCAATTTTAGGCAAAATATTTTTTCACCGAGTCTGAATTGACAAAGTGTGCAGATCTTTGCCATCCATTTCTGTTAGAATGAGAGCTCTTCCTGGAAAAGCTTTCTTTACAGCATAAGGCCCTTCCCAGTTGGGCATCCATTTGCCTCTGAAATCTTTTTGTATGGGAATTATCTTTTCAAAACTAGATCTCCCTCATGAAATTCTCTAGGATGGACCTTTTTGTCATAAGCTCGCATCATTCTTCTCTGGTACATTTGACCATGACGGATAGCCCTTAATCTCTTTTCTTCGATTAAGTTAATTGATCATATCGAGCTTGGATCCATTCTGCCTCATCTAATTGTAGCTCAGTCAAGACTCGGAGAGAAGGTATTTCAACCTCAATTGGTAAGACAACTTCCATACCATATGCGAGCGAGAATGGTGTTTCTCCAGTAGAAGTCCTGATTGAAGTTCTGTAAGCAAAGAGGGAAAATGGTAGTTTTTCGTGCCAGTCTTTGTACGTCTCAGTCATTTTCGCAATGATCTTCTTGATGTTCTTATTAGCTGCCTCCACAGCTCCATTCATCTTTGGGTGATAGGGGGAGGAATTGTGATGCTTGATTTTGAATTGCTCGCAGACTTCCGCTATTGTGCTATTGTTCAAATTCAAGGCTTTGTCGGATATGATCCTTTCTGGCATCCCATATTGGCAAATGATCTCCTTTTTCAAGAACTTGCTAACTATAAACTTCGTGATGTTGGCATAAGAAGCTGCTTCTACCCATTTGTAAAATAGTCGATAAACACGAAGATAAATCTATGACCATTAGAAGCCTTTGGAGAAATCGGCCTAATGACATCCATACCCAACATAGAAAATGGTCAGGGGGAAGTCATGACATGAAGGTGTGATGGAGGTTCATGAATATTGTCTGCATAGATCTGACACTTATTGTACCTCTTGGCATTATTGATGCAATCCCCTTCCATAATAACCAGTAATACCCAAATCTCATTATCTACCTGGCCATTGTGAAACCATTAGCGTGTGTCCCACAAATGCCTTCATGAACTTCTTCTAAAATATTTCTAGCTTCAACTGTGTCAACACACCTTAGCAACACTTGATCTTTTCTCCTTTTGTATAAGATTTCCCCATCTAGGACATACTCATTGGCAAGGCTTCTCAATGTCCTCTTTTCATTTTCTGAAGCTTGCTCTGGGTACTTGTGATCTCTTACAAACTAAAGAATATCTTGGTACCATGGCCGGTCATCCCTTTCTTCTTCTTCTTCTACCTTGATATCATAACAATGACCTAGAGCCTCATAGATACTCATTTGAATGGTCTATACAGCTTCTGGTCTATTTACTTTAATCTCGAGGCTAAAGTGGCAAGAGCATCAGTAATCTAGTTTTCTTCCCATAGGAAATAATGGAATGTGATGTCATCAAACTCCTTGATTAACTCGAGAACAAATTTATGGTAATCCACTAGCTTAGAATCTCTTGTTTCTCATTCTCATTTGAATTGATAGATTACTAGCGCGGAGTCTCCATATATCTCCAAAACTTTGATTCCCTGCTCTATGGTTGTACGGTTTCCCATGATATATGCCTCATATTCTGCCATGTTATTTGTGTAATCAAAATCGAGTTTACTGGTGAAAGGGTAGTGGTCTCCTTCTAGTGATACCAAGACTGCCCCGACTCCATTATCCGTGGCATTTGAAGCTCCATCAAAATTTACTCTCCAAGGATGTTCTACTGTTGTTACCTCTTAAGTGGTCGCAACATACATTAAATCCTCGTTCGAAAAGTCAAAGTTTATTAGCTCATAGTCTTCTAAAGCCCTGCTAGCTAGGAAGTCTGCTATCGCACTCCCTTTTACTACCTTTTGATTAACATAGACTATGTCAAATTACGAAAGCAAGATCTTCCACTTAGTCAATCTCCCATTCAATGCGGCTGACTCCATTATGTATTTTAGAGGATCTAGTTTTGAGATTAACCAAGTGGTATGGTACAAATGTATTGTCTTAATCTTCACGTGGTCCAAACTAGAGCACAACATAATTTTTCAAATGATGAGTATCGAGTCTCACAATCAGTGAATTTCTTGTTGAGATAATATATCGCCCTTTCCTTCTTTCCAAATTCATCATGTTGGCCTAGTACACATCCCATAGAATTTTCAAAGACTGCCAAGTACAAGATCGACAGTTTATTAGGAATTGGAGGTACCAAGATGGGAGCTTTGGATAAATAATCTTTAACCTTGTTAAAAGTTTCCTGACATTCATCATCCCGTACACCTGGGTTACGCTTTCTAAGCAAACGGAAGATAGGATCACATTTCTAAGTCAACTGTGAAATGAACCGAGCAATGTAATTTTGTCTCCCTAAAAATCCTCGAACTTCTTTTTATGTACTGGGCGGTGGTAGCTCCTGTATGGCTTTGACTTTATCTGTATCTATTTCAGTCCCTTTTTTGCTGACTACAAAGCCCAACAGCTTTCCTGACGTGGCTCTAAAAGTGCACTTTGCTGGGTTTAGCTTTAATTGATATTTTCTTAGCCTCCCAAACAACTTTCTTAGGATTCTTACATGCTTTTCTTCTGTTTGGGATTTCGCAATCATGTCGTCGACATAAACTTCAATCTCCTTATGCATCATGTCATGAAACAGGGTTACCATGGCCCTTTGATAAGTTACCCCTACGTTTTTTTAGTCTGAAAGGCATCACCTTGTAGCAAAATGTTCCCTACAGTGTGACAAATGTGGTTTTGATCATATCTTCAGGGTTCATCCTTATTTGGTTATACCTAGAGAAACCATCCATGAATGAAAACAGGGAATGACCTACGTATTATCTACTAAGGTGTCGATGTGAGATAATGGGAAGTTATCCTTTGGGCTAGCTTTATTTAAATCTCGATAGTCCACATACATGCGTACTTTTCCATCTTTTTTAGGAACAGAGACTATGTTAGCTACCCATTCTGAGTATTTAACTACTTGGAGAAACCCAACATCAAATTGCTTCTTGACCTCTTCTTTTATTTTCAATAACACATCTGGTCTCATCCTTCAAGCTTTTGCTGCATAGGCCTACATTCTTCCTTTATAGGGAGTTTGTGTACCACAATGTCAGTGCTCAGGCCAGGCATATCTTGATAAGATCATGAGAAGATGTCTTGGAACTCTTGATGACAACTAAATAATTGAAATTCAAAATTAATTCATCCCAAATATTTCTTGCTTTCGAAATAGGCCAATGTTTCTGGTGCAGTCGAAACTTAACTAAAAATATGACTATAGCAAGTGTACCTATCAATTAATAGTATAGTTATGGTAAGCACAAATATCATTCCCACGAGAACCAAAAGTACTAGTAATAATTGTCTTCCTATTATCTAACCGATCGAATAAAGTGATTGTTGTAAACTAATTTAACTAAATTAATAAAATGTGCGTCAAAGATTAAAGCAAGAAATAATAAGTGTTTTTATACCAAGAAGCAAACAATACCCAGGAAAGATTCCACCTAGATTTCATCTGCCATTATCATTCTGAATTAAGCAATTTATTCACTTAGTATTTTGTTCCGTAAAAATCCCTAAATTATGCTAATACCTCTATTCAAGCATAAAAGCAACTGACTTTAGGTTGATTAATTGAAATTTCTTTCTAATTAAAACCCCTATTGTCGCATTAATTCGATCTATGGATTCCCCTATTAGATTTTACTCTAATCCGATAGATTTATGTCGTCCTATTTCTAGGATTGCATGCAACTCCACTCAATTATGCTAGATCTACTCTTAAACAAGGTTTATTCCTCCTCTGATTTAGGCACATCAAACAATAATTAATATATCGAGAATACTAAATCAAGAATTAAGCACACATAATTGAGAGCAAAATCTAAGTATTTCTTGCGTAAAATCAGAAATCAAATGACAGAATTCATCCTAGGGTTCATCTCCCCTAGGTATTTAGGGCTTTAGTTAATGCTAATAAATGGAAACATCTCAGAAACAATATAACCACTAGATGAGGAAAAACTCATAGTAATATCAAAAGAATTTAGAAAGAGGTCTTCAATCTTTGTGGAGATATGCTTCAAAGACGGCTTCTATGGTGTTTCTTCAGTTGTTTCCTTCAATAATCTTTGATGGCTAGGGTTTGGGGAATGGAGGATTTTATAGAAAATTGAAAGTCCCCTCTCATATCACTCTATTCCCTTTTTATAATACATGAAAAAAAACTCTACTTGGATCCAAATTAAATTCTAAAAAGATAATTTGAATTAAATCTAAACAATAATTCCCTAATTGCATCCAAATTAAACTCTAAATTATGAAGCCTAAAAGATAAATATAAACAATATAATAATAATCCTAAACATTAATTCTAAAAAAAATAAAGTTAAATTTAAATAAAGTCTTATGTCTAATAAATCTCTTCCTAATTCTTTCACATTCTCACTTTTGCCACAAATTTTCCTTTCTATCTTCGATTTAGTCCATGGCTATGTGTCCAGCTCGTGTGGCTCTTAAAATCTGCTCTTTTTATCCGGTTTTCGCTTGTTTTTCGCTCCTTTCGCTCCCAAATGCTTTCCTAAGTATAGAAACATTAATTTAAAGGATTATGAACATAAAATTCATAATTTTAAATAGATTAATCGTCCAAACATGCATTAAGAATGAGGTTAAAACATGTTACTTTTGGCACTTGTCAAATATCCCCACAATTAAGCATTTGCTTATCCTCAAGAAAAATTCCCAACCCACATTAAAGTTAACTTTCTTAATTCTTTATTTTTATCAATAATGTTTCAGGATAAATTGCAAACAACCATGCATTGAAAATTCATCTAAAAGAACACTAAAGATTCAAGCAATCTAAGCTACAAAATTTTTAGCACAAAAATATAGGTGTCTCCTCTTATATAAATAATTACCTTAAATTCAAAATCAACAAGACTTTACATCCTCACTAAAGATTCACTCAAAGCACTCAAAGTGTTTAAGGTTCATTAAATAAGCTCTCAATTGTCAAATACAAAATGTTATTACCATAAGCTTGCTTGAAAATCAAGTCTCCACCACTGTAAAATGACATGACACACCAATCAAGAGGTCTTTTCAAGGTTGTAATGGGTACAAGGTTAAAGGTATGAAAAAGGCTAGAAAAATTGGTTAAAATCGAGATCAAGTTGATAAATTACAAAACTAGAAGAAAAAAACAACCAATTGCTGAATTAAAGAATATGCATCAACATAAATAATAAAGAATAAACATGAGCTTTTCAACAGTATATGGAACTAATGATTCTAGCTCAAACACACTTTTGTCTTTTTTTTTCAATTTTTCTTTTCGACTTTTTTTTCTTTTTTCTTTTTTTTTTAAAACAATAAAATTCAGCAATTCAAATAGTGGAACATAGTTAGGCAACTTAACCAAATCAAATCTCGACAAAAAGATAGTCAATAAATGTGTAAATTTACCACAAATATATGCATCATGGGTTAATATTATGGGTTAATGAATAAAACGGTGTTAGGCTCAATAAGGTTCACTAGGGGTTAATTTATTAGGTAAGCTTTTTAAAGATAAAAGGGGTTAAATCCTAAGTGCCTTTATCATCTCAGTATATCAAAGCAATAATGTGGTCTCAACATGTATAATCAAAGCAAGTTCTAGAATAACAAATAATCGTGCTTGACTCTCTCATATCTTAAAGATTAAATCATCCAATACATAAAAGATTCACAAATCAATCTCAAAATAAAATTAATAAAAATTCCAAATAGAAAAAAAAATTCACTCTAATAGGGTATGAGAAAATTACTTTAACACAATAAATAATTCAGAAATTTAATCACAATTAATACACAATCAATCTCCCCACACTTAAGATGTACATTGTCCTTAATGTACAAACAAATATAAGCAGAATAATCATAATATCATAAAGAGGAAAGGAACTGAAACTTCCTTGAATTAAGATAATTTCATCGAAATTGAAAAAAATATGAATGTGTCGTACTTAGGATGTGTTACCTCTATTATACCGTAGGGAAAGACCGTTTTTACCACAGATGGACCTGACCATATCAATTTTAGCTTCCCAAGAAACAATTTAAGCCTCGAGTTGAATAGAAGAACTCGATCTCCAACTACAAACTGTTTAGGTTGCTTTAACCGAGAATCATGACTTCGCTTTGCTGTCTCTTTGTATAATCTCAAAGTCTCATAAGCATCAGCACGCCATTCATCAAGCTCATTCAGTTGGAGCATCCTTTTTTCACCTGCAAGTTTAAGATCAGAGTTTAGGAATTTAATTGCCCAAAACACTTTGTGTTCAAGTTCAAGTGGTAAGTGACAACTCTTCCCATAAACAAGTCTGTAAGGGGATGTTCCTATGGGAGTTTTAAAAGCAATCCTATAAGCACATAAAGCGTTATCTAATTTCAAAGCCCAATCTTTTCTATTAGTCTTTACGGTCTTTTCTAAGATACGTTTTAGTTCTCGATTTGACACTTCAACTTGACCACTAGTTTGAGGGTGATAAGGGGTAGTTATTCTATGATGTACACCATATTTCTTAAGAATTTTATCAAATTGAGCATTACAAAAATGTGTACTCCGATCGCTAATGATTGTCCTAGGTGTTCCAAATCGAGAGAATAGTTTTTTAAGAAATCGAACTACCACCCTAGCATCATTAGTTTGTAAAACCTGAGCTTCCACCCATTTCGACACATAATCCACTGCTACAAGTATGTATTTATTTCCATAAGAAATGGTAAATGGTCCCATAAAATCAACACCCCAAATATCAAAGATTTCACATGCAAGAATATAAGTTTAAGGCATTTCATCACGTTTGGAAATATTACCTGTTCTCTGGCATTTATCACAAGAAGTAACATACTTGTTTGCATCTTTAAACAAAGTGGGTAAATAAAAACCTGATTCGAGGACCTTATGTGTAGTACGAATTCCACTATAGTGTCGTCCTGTCGGTCCAGAGTGACAATGCTCCAAAATTTTATTCCCTTCGACATTCAAAACACATCTTCGAATTACTTGATCTGCACACACACGAAAAAGAAAAGGATTTTCCCAAAGATAAATTTTCACATCAGCAAAGAATAGCTTCTTTTGATGATGAGTCAAATCTTTTGGTAAAGTGTTAGCAACTAAATAATTCGCAATGTTTGCAAACCAAAGACCATCAGAATCACTTACTACCAAGAGTTGTTCTTCAAGAAACGAGTCATCTATCATACCTTCATTAAGCTTCTCAAGATGAGGATTTTCGAGTCTTGAAGATGATCAGCTGCAATATTTTCAGCTCCTTTCTTATCCCTAATCTCCAAATCAAATTCCTGCAGTAATAAAACCCAACGAATAAGTCAAGGTTTCGCATCTGGTTTACCAAGAAGGTAGCGAATAGCAGAATGGTCATTGTAAACAATAACTTTAGATAATATTAAATAAGATCTAAATTTATCAAATGCAAAAACCACAACTAGCAATTCTTTTTCAATAGTAGTGTAATTCGCTTGAGCATCTGTCAAAGTCTTGCTAGCATAATAAATCGGTTGAAAGTGCTTGTCTCTTCGCTGTCCAAGAACTGCACCTACTGCAAAATCACTTGCATCACACATTAGTTTAAAGGGTAAGTTTCAATTAGGTGCAACAACAATATTGGCCAAATTAAACCAAAAGAATTTAGAAAGAGGTCTTCAATCTTTATGCAGATCTGCTTCAAAGACGGCTTCTATGGTGTTTCTTTAGTTGTTTCCTTCAATAATCTCTAACAGCTAGGGTTTAAGGAATGGAGGATTTTGTAGAAAATTGACAGTCCCCTCTCATATCACTCTATTCCCTATTTGTAATACATGAAAAAAAAACTCTAGCTGGATCCAAATTAAATTCAAAAAATATAATTTGAATTAAATCTAATCAATAATTCCCTAATTGGATCCAAATTAAACTCTAAATTATAAAGCCTAAAAGATAAATATAAACAATATAGTAATAATCCTAAATATTAATCCTAAAAAGAATAAAGTTTAAATTTAAATAAAGTCTTATGTCTAATAAATCGCTTCCTAACTCTTTCACATTCACACTTTTGCCCCAAATTTTCCTTTTTATCTTCGATCTAGTCCATGGCCATGTGTCCAGCTCGTGTGGCTCCTAAAATCTTCTCTTTTTGTCCGGTTTTCGCTTGTTTTTCGCTCCCAAATGATTTCCTAAGTATAGAAACATGAATTTAAAGGATTATGAACATAAAATTCATTATTTTAAATAGATTAATCATCCAAAAACGTATTAAGAATGAGGTAAAAACATGTTACTTTTGGCACTTATCAATTTCTCTTTATCATGAGACTACAAATCGATTATTGTATTCTTTGTTCGACGTTGTCTTTTTTGGTGACCGCATTGTCACTCAAGTTTACTAAACTAAGGACGACAACTTTGAGTGAAATAACTAATGGAACTTGTCCAACAACAAATTCTCTTATAGAGTTAAATTGGAAACAACAAATGATTTTACATTTCAACAACACATTGGCAGGCATTGCCCGAATTAAGGATAGGTTTTAATTTATTATGTAAATATTACAATTATTATAGTGAGAATGCAGGATGTATGTCTCGGAAACATTTGGAGGAAAATGCCCGATCAGATTAAAGAAAAGTAATAAAAAAAAAAGAAGAATAAGGAAATCAAGTTAAGACTTTAAGTCGTTAAATCAATTTCAACAAGGATTTCAATATTGGCCCTCTTCTCCCAAAAAGAACAAGAAGTCAAAACTAACAGACTAGCGTCGAAGTACTAAAAACACAAAACGAAACCAACTAGTATACGGGTAACGAACTATTACAAATTATATTGCATGTCCTTCGAAGGATATTTCTTGGCACGATATGTGTCTTTTCATAACTAAGTTACGTCAAGGGTTTTTTTCAATAAAGGAAATTTCAATTTAATTTGTACAAAAACTTTTAAGGAATCGATGTTGTTTCAATTTCTCACCACACCAAAAATTCCAGTTCCACATTATTGCAATGAACTTAACGTTTAAAATATTGATATTTGTTTCAATTTAAACAAAGTGAAACAATATATAGTACTCGATTTGAGATGGTTATCAAGTTCCAATGCAATAAAATTAAAAATAATGGCCCTATAAAATCATAGTGTATTAAGTAATGGCTTCTCTAGAACCATTTAATTTTCGTACAACTAAAATCAATTTAACTCGAATTAAATTTAACGATAGACAATAATGAAGCTCCCAAAACAATATTGAAGCACATCACGTCTTGTAACCCGTTGTTAGGTGAAGTAATCCTATATCATTAAGCAGACGGAGATGGTGAATCGATCAATGCCATGCAGTTGTTCCATATTTCGATGCTCTTCGCTATAATTGTAGTTGGGTTCAGTTCTTTGAATAGAGGATTCTCGAGAGTCCTCTTTACTAATCCTATGTGGCAAACTTTTCCCAACGCAACAAGTTTGCTGCAACACTTGTTAGAGATACTCCCTATCTTGAAAATACTCGTGAAAGTTTCTCGAACACAGGGCCAACCCATTTTAGTTTCACAATTATTTTCCTTAATAATCTGGTCGTTCTCCTTCATAGTCATTACTGCCATGCAAGTTAAGAATAAAACCACTAGGATGGATTAAACATTAAGGCTAGCCATATTGTGTGAATTTGATGTTTTTACATGAATTTGGTTCATAAAATTAATTTCGAACAAGATTAGAAGGGGAAAAAACCTGCATTTATAGGAAGTGTTATGACCGCATGGTACTAGAATGCGTTGCAACAAAATAAACCATTTAATGTTTCAATTTAATAAGCATTAATTTTAATTAACACAAATCTACATATTAATCTAAACACACACATTTGTGCTTCCTTTTTTCCTATTCTTAAATTTCATTAAATGGATAACAAAAATAAGGTTCAATAAAGATGGTTATGTCGTAATTGTTTTTCTGCGTTGAAACTAGGAATGTACTATTACATCGACTACAAACCAAAAACTAGCACCATAATATGCAGGAAATATCATATGAATAAAGCAATGTGAGCACTTGCATTATAGGTGCACATATTTGTTATGTGTGTCGTCCTATTTTTCTAACTTTTTGTAGTTATATATGTTCTAGTCATGGTGACGGTTAAAAATGCACGTTTATCTCCAAATCGAATGAGCTATACTAGATTTCTCTACTGGTGATATGTATGTGCCATAATATTAAAATAATTTCGCGAAGCATAATTGTTGTTAAAAACTTTTTATCGCACTTATCACGTTTTAAAAAGGAAACTGACAACCAAATGATTGAAATTCAAAATTAATTCATCCCAAATATTTCCTTCTTTGGAAATAGGCCAATGTTTCTCTTTATCATGAGACTACAAATCGATTATTGTATTCTTTGTTCGACGTTGTCTTTTTTGGTGAACGCGTTGTCACTCAAGTTTACTAAACTAAGGACAACAACTTTGAGTGAAATAACTAATGGAACTTGTCCAATGACAAATTCTCTTATACAGTTAAATTGGAAACAACAAATGATTTTACGTTTCTACAACACTCTGGCAGGCATTGTCCAATAACAAATGATTTTAAATAAAAGTAATCTAAAGAACGAAGAATAAGGAAATCAAGTTAAGACTTTGAGTCGTTGAATCAATTTCAACAAGGATTTCAATATTGGCCCTCTTCTCCCAATAAGAACAATAAGTCCTAACTAACAGACTAGGATCGAAGTACTAAAAACACAAAAAGAAAATAACTAGTATACGGGCAACGAACTATTACAAATTATACTGCATGTCCTTCGAAGGATATTTCTTGGTACGATATGTGTCTTTTCATGACTAAGTTAGGTCAAGGCTTTTTTTCGATAAAGGAAATTTGAATTTAATTTGTACAAAAACTTTTAAGGAATCGATGTTGATTCAATTTCTCACCACACCAAAAATTCCAGTTCCACATTATTGTAATGAACTTAACGTTTAAAATATTGATATTTGTTTCTATTTAAACAATGTGAAACAATATATAGTAGTCGGTTTGAGATGGTTATCAAGTTCCAATGCTATAAAATTAAAAATAATGGCCTTATAAAGTCATAGTGTATTAAGTAATGGCTTCTCTAGAACCATTTAATTTTTGTACAACTAAAATTAATTTAACTTGACTTAAATTTAACGATAGACAATAATGAAGCTTCCAGAACAATGTTGAAAATAAAGACAAAAGAACAATATTGAGCACATCACGCCTTGTAACCTGTTGCTAGTTGAAGCAATCCTATATCATTAAGCAGACGGAGATGGTGAATCGATCAATGCCATGCAGTTGTTCCATGTTTCGGTTCTTTTCACTATAATTATAGTTGGGTTTATTTCATTGAATAGAGGATTCTCGAGAGTCCTCTTTACTGATGCTGGGTGGCAAATTTTTCCCAATGCAACAAGTTCGCCATAACACTTGTTAGAGATACTCCTTGTCTCGAAAATACTCATGAAAGTTTCTTGAACACAGGGCCAACCCATTTTAGTTTCACAATTATTTTCCTTAATAATCTGGTCGTTCTCTTTCGTAGCCGTTATTGCCACGCAAGTTAAGAATAAAACCACTAGGACGGAATAAACATTAAGGCTTGCCATATTGTGTGAATTTCATGTTTCTACTTGAATTTGGTTCGTAAAATTAATATTGAAAAAGATCAGAAGGGAAAAAACCTGCATTTATAGGAAAAGTTATGAGCACATGGAACTAGAATGCGTTGCGACAAAATAAAGCATTTATTGTTTCAACTTAATAAACATTAATTTTTATTAACACAAATCTACATATTAATTCAAACACTCACATCTGTGCTTCCTTTTTTCCTATTCTTAAATTTCATTAAATGGATAATGAAAATAAGGTTTAATAAAGATGGTTATGTCGTAATTGTGTTTCTACATTGAAACTAGGAATGTACTATTACATCCACTACAAACCAAAAACTAGCACCATAATATGCAGGAAATATCATATGAATAAAGCAACGTGAGCACTTGCATTATAGGTACACATATTTGTTATGTGTGTCATCCTATTTTTGTAACATTTTGTAGTTATATATGTTCTAGTCATGGTGACGGTTAAAAATGCACGTTTATCTCCAAATCAAATGAGCTACACTAGATTTCTCTACTGGTGATATGTATGTGCCACAATATTAAAATAATTTTGCGAAGCGTAAAATCATAAAGTCTTTTTGTTGTTAAAAACTTTTTATCGCACTTATCACGTTTTAAAAAGGAAAATGACAACCAAATGATTGAAATTCAAAATTAATTCATCCCAAGTATTTCCTGCTTTGGAAATAGGCCAATGTTTCTCTTTTTCATGAGACTACAAATCGATTATAGTATTCTTTGTTCGACGTTGTCTTTTTTAGTGAACGCACTGTCACTCAAGTTTACTAAACTAAGGATGACAACTTTGAGTGAAATAACTGATGGAACTTGTCCAATGAAAAATTCTCTTATATAGTTAAATTGGAAACAACAAATGATTTTACGTTTCTACAACATTCTAGCAGGCGTTGCCCGAATTACGGATAGTATTTATTTTTTTATGTAAATTTGACAATTTTTATAGTGAGAATGTAGGACGTATGTCTTAGATACATTTGGAGGAAAATGCGTGATTATATTAAAGAAAAGTAATCTAAAGAACGAAGAATAAGGAAATCAATTTAAGAATTTGAGTCGTTAAAACAATTTCAACATGGATTTCAATATTGGCCCTCTTCTCCCAAAAAGAACAATAAGTCATAACTAACGGACTAGCATCGAAGTACTAAAAACACAAAACGAAACCAACTACTAAACGGGCAACGAACTATTACAAATTAGACAACATGTCCTTTGAAGGATATTTCTTGGCACAATATGTGTCTTTTCATCACTGAGATTGGTCAAGGCTTTTTTTCGATAAAGGAAATTTGAATTTAATTTGTACAAAAACTTTTAAGGAATCGATGATGTTTCAATTTCTCACCACACCAAAAATTCCAGTTCCACATTATTGCAATGAACTTAACGTTTAAAATATTGATATTTGTTTCAATTTAAACAATGTGAAACAATATATAATACTCGATTAGAGATGGTTATCAAGTTCCAATGCTATAAATTTTAAAAAAATGGCCTTATAAAATCATAGTGTATTAAGTAATGGCTACTCTAGAACCATTTAATTTTCATACAACTAAAATTAATTTAACTCGACATAGATTTAACGAAAGACAATAATGAAGCTTCTGGAACAATGTTGAAAATAATGACAAAAGAACAATATTGAGCACATCACGTCTTGTAATTTGTTGTTAGTTGAAGCAATCCTATATCATCAAGCAGATAGAGATGGTGAATCGATCAATGCCATGCAGTTGTTCCATGTTTCGATGCTCTTTGCTATAATTGTAGTTGGGTTTAGTTCTTTGAGTAGAGGATTCTCGAGAGTCCTCTTTACTAATGCTGCGTGGCAAACTTTTCCCAACGCAACAAGTTCGCTGCAACACTTGTTAGAGATACTCCCTGTCTCGAAAATACTCGTGAATGTTTCTTGAACACAGGGACAACCCATTTTAGTTTCACAATTATTTTCCTTAATAATCTGGTCGTTCTCCTTCGTAGCCATTATTGCCACGCAAGTTAAGAATAAAACCACTAGGATGGAATACACATTAACGCTTGCCATATTGTGTGAATTTGATGTTTCTACTTGAATTTGGTTCGTAAAATTAATTTCGAACAAGATCAGAAAGGGAAAAAACCTGCATTTATAGGAACTGTTATGAGCACATGGAACTAGAATGCGTTGCAACAAAATAAAGCATTTAATGTTTCAATTTAATAAGCATTAATTTTAATTAACACAAATCTACATATTAATTCAAACACACACATTGTGCTTCCTTTTTTCCTATTTTTAAATTTCATTAAATGTTTAACAAAAATAAGGTTCAATAAAGATGGTTATGTCGTAATTGTGTTTCTGCGTTGAAACTAGGAATGTACTATTACATCCACTTCAAACCAAAAACTAGCACCATAATATGCAGGAAATATCATATGAATAAAGCAATGTGAGCACTTGCATTATAGGTACACATATTTGTTATGTGTGTCGTCCTATTTTTCTAACTTTTTGTAGTTATATATGTTCTAGTCATGGTGACGGTTAAAAATGCACGTTTATCTCCAAATCAAATGAGCTATACTAGATTTCTCTACTGGTGATATGTATGTGCCACAATATTAAAATAATTTTGCGAGCATAAAATCATAAAATCTTTTTGTTGTTAAAAACTTTTTATCGCGCTTACCACGTTTTAAAAAGGAAACTGACAACCAAATGATTGAAATTCAAAATTAATTCATCCCAAATATTTCCTGCTTTGGAAATTGGCCAATATTTCTCTTTATCATGAGTCTACAAATTGATTATTGTATTCTTTGTTCGACATTGTCTTTTTTGATGCACGCGTTGTCACTCAAGTTATAATGGCAAACAACAATTTATAATCATTGTAACACTGGTTATAAAAATCAGATTCAAGCATTTTGTAGGGTACTGACTTTTGTTTTTTTTGAACGCTCTTGATTAATAAAAACAACTTAGACTTTCCAGCATTCTGCAAACTATATTCAAGCATTGGGGATACAAACAACCAAAACATTCAAGGTCTTACAATTCAGGTACTTGTTAACATAAATATTCATTATTCGTTTATACATCTTTCTAGCTTTCAAACGTTTCATATATACTGTCACATTACTTATTTCATTTATTAATACTCATTATTGCTTTCTTTTTTAAAAAAGGGAAACGTTTTCAAATAATTGTAGTAATTAGCCATGTTATGTGTATGCTATTAAAGTAAATAAGGTTATATATTAATAATATTAATAATGATAAATAATAAATAATGATAATAATAACATTAATAATTATTAATAAAAATATTATTAATAATAATAATTAATATTAATAATAATTAATATTAGTAATAAATAAAAATGAAGCCAAGAAGACGCACCTGCTCGGGTAACAGCTGCCGCCAGAGTTGATCGGAGCCCATTTGATCTGCCAAAAGATGAAGTAACAAAAATCAAAACAGTGGTTTCAAAGAAAAAGGAAAGGCAGATTTCAAGAAGAAATTTTAAATAAAAAAAACTAAGAGTGCAACAGGTTTGAAAAATATAAGAAAGAGCTTTCAAAGTTCGTTTTTTTTAAAGATTAGGGCTAGATCTTATGAGATCCAAGCCCGATCTAGGTTTTAAAAAGGAAAAATTAAAAAAAAGGGATGTTTTTTACCTTTTCGCCGTCGTACACCGCGGTCGACAGCGACACGTGACAGTCGGCGGTGGCGGAAGCATGGTGGCCCGCTTGACCGCACTTCAGTCGACCATAGAGAACCCCAGAGAAGGTGAGAGAGTTTTTGAAACTTTTTGGAAAAAAGAAGAAAGAAAATGAACAAAAAAAGGCTTTGAAGGATATATATAGTGGACGAAAACGACGCCGTTTTGGTCTAGGCTCTTAAGCCCCAAAACGGCACCGTTTCATGCCCTAAACCATGGACCGATCCGACCAGACCCGCTCCAGGCCAAGGATCCGTGTGTTTTCAAAAATTGGTCTATTTACGCATTTGGTCATTCCGCTTTTTCTGATTTTTACAATTTGATCATATTCATACTTCTAATTTGTTTTAAATTAGCCCAATAATTTTCATTCTTTTTCAAGTTGATCCTTTAATTTTCTAAAGACCTAAGAGACTGCCACGTGTCATGATTTTGGTTTATTTGTGCAAGTGGTCCCTCTCATTTTTAAATTGTTTTAATTTCATCCTAAAATCAAGTTTTATTTAAATACAAAATTGGCCCAAAAATTTTACCTTATTTTCAAATTAGTCCTTTGACTTCAGGATGCTTGAGAGGCTGCCACGTGTTACCGTTATTTGGTTTTATTGCCCTAGAGGTCCCTAAACTATCTAGAAATCATATTTTGACTATTGAACTTTTCCAAAATTCCATTTTCAACCCCGAACTTTCTAAAAATTACATTTTTACCCCTTAACTTTTCAAAAATCCATATTTGACTCCGATTTTTTTTAAAATTACCATTTTACCCTCGAACTTTCCAAAATTCCATTTTGACCTCGATTTCTCCAAAAATTACCATTTTACTCTCGAACTTCCAATATTTAATTTTTAACCCCGATTTCTCAAAAATTAAAATTTTACCTCCGAACTTTCAAAATCCCATTTCTAACCCCGATTTCTCCAAAAATTACCAATTTTTCCCTCGAACTTCCAAAATTCCATTTTTAACCTCAATTTCTCAAAAAATTATTATTTTACCCACAAACTTCCAAAAATTCCATTTTTAACCCCTATTTTCTAAAAATTACCATTTTACCCTTAGATGTCTAAAATTTTCGTTTTTGACCCTGAACTTTCCAAAAATACCGTTTTGCCCTCAAGTGTCTAAAATTACCATTTAGCCTTCGGGTATCCAAAAATCTCGTTTTCAACTCCGGTTGTTTTATTTTTCTTCCTCTGCAATAGTTGTATTTAATTTTTAATTATTATGCCTTCGTATTTTGTATTTTTTATTTTTGTATAACATTTATCTGCTTAATTATTTTGCTTGGTGTTATATAATATCCATTATTAATTGCTCGTTCATATTAAACTCATATATTTGTTTTCAAAATTATCTTCATGAAAACTTTAAAATTGAGGCAATATTCTTTTATTTCGAGTTTTGAAAATTTGTACCTTAACTTACTAGGTGCAATTTTTCCTCAAATTGAAATAATCGAATACCCTTAAATCAAGACATTGTTTCTTTATCTCTGATTCTGAAAATTTACGCCTTAACTTACTAGGTGCGACTTTTCTTCAAAATCGAGATAATCAATTATCCTTTTCCAAAGTTTAAAAGGTTTACAACAAAGGAAAGCTCATTATTTTTGGATCTTGAAATGTTACGTCCTAACTCACTGGACGTGACTTTCTTTCTTGATCACCTCGAAATAGTGGGACTTCCAAACAAAAATCGATTTCTTTTAAACGCAACTCATGCATTCAAGGATCGTATTTTAAACTTTATTTGAGTTCTCAAATTTTACAAACATGACCCTAAGATAATCAATGTGGTACCAATTTTGGGCCCGAACTTCTTTTTCTGGATTGTGAAGACCAAAATATTTTTCAAAACGGATTTTTAACGTTTTGTGGTGATCCAATCACAGCATATAAAAAGATTGGTGGCGACTCCCATTTTCCAATTTTAAAATAATTTTCAGAACACGTTTTCAAAAAAAATGGTTTCAACAGCTTGGCGACTCCGTTGTGAACTTTTTTTTTAAAAGAGGGTCAAGCAAAAATTAATTATTTCTGGGTCTTTTTGTCAAAAGTTTAAGTACTAGGTTTTGTTTAAAATATGATCCTTAAACTTTTTTGTGTGATGCTATACTACTAGTATAAATTTTCATTCATCTACATATGATACTACCCTTTTAAGTGTGAGGTCTTCACCTCCATGCAGGATAGTAGATTACTTTCGGGATTACATTCGTTCCCATGTTTTCGTGAAGTTTTCACTTTCGTGCAAACATGTAGAAAATGTGTCCCCCTAAACTGAACTCGTCCGTATGAGCCTGTAAGGGGTGAGGATCGAGGAATCTACTGGTTTGGGTACCCTTACTTTAGAGCATAAAACCACATATAGTGAGCAGTAATAACTTGTCTTAGAAGGAGTTATACTGAACCTTTTAGCAACTATCCGAGACAAACTCTTAGGTTCTGTGCTCTATACTTGTATATTGATATTGATGTGTTTTGCTAACTTGTTTATTTTATCTCTTTTTGCAATAGATTTCATCATCCTGAAAAGGAAATGTATAGACTCAAAGGTTCAGTTACCGATAAGAGAATCGATCATGGAAAACAAGTACCTTGATAAGGTGGAAGATAATATGGTCGTGCGTATGTGGTCAGAGGAGACTCAACGCCAAAAGGGGACAACTTAGTGGAAGGATATGAGTCAAAGCTTTAGGATTATACCAAGATTAGTACGGCTAAAAACAATGTGCAGGAATTGAAAGAGATATGGGACAGTTGGGATAATGACATGAAGTAGACCTTTTACCAAGAATACGGAGATTTGTCATATTTGTTCGAGGTTAAGGTAGATAAATTCCTCTTTCGAGCTTTAACACAGTATTGGAACCCAGCCTACAGTTGCTTCACCTTCGAGAATGTGGACATGATGCTGACGATAGAAGAATACACCACTTTACTCCGTTGTCCGAAAATCTCAGTAGATAAGGCGTATTCTAGAGCTCCAAATGTCTCGACTATTGTCAAACGGTTAATAAACATCACCGGCATGAGTGAACAATGGGTTGTTACTCGGGTTAAGGTCAAAGGCGACAACAAATACATCACGTGGAAAAGTCTACGAGATTTGATACTGGCTCATCCAGATGAAAAGAGAAAGATTGACATCCTAGCCCTAAGTATCTATGGGTTAGTCATTTTTCCAAAGGCTTTGAGACATATAGAAGATGCAGTGATAGACTTATTTGATCGATTGAATAAAAGAGTTACACTCGTCCCGGCCATATTAGTTGAAACCTTCAGATCCTTAAATCCGTGTAGAAAGGAGGGAGAAGGTCGGTTTATTGCCTGCGCACCGTTGTTAATGGTATGGTTCCATAGTCGCTTTTGGAAAACAGAAAAAGTCTCCTATCAGTACTTGTCTAAAGATTACTCCCCTTTGAAAGAGTTCGTAACTGCGCAAAGACAAGAAAAATTCTCAGAAGAAAAGAGGAAGGCCATACTCCAAAGCATCAAAGACGAAGACATAGAGTGGCGAGCACCATGGTTTGCTCCTGATGAAATATTATATCGATGTGGAGACTTCGACTGGGCCCCATTGGCGGGGATATGGAGAGCAACAAGATATGCACCTTTACTAGTTTCAAGACAGTACAGATTGAGACAGTTCATACCAGCAACTCAGGGGTTAGCTCAGTGTGAATTCGTAACCGAGGAGAAAATAATAAGAAAAGGATTCGGGAAATCACGAAGATTGGAATCGGTTTAGGGAAGACATCAGAACAATAGCAACAGGAAATCCGCGAAGAGAAGAATAGAACAAATCAGTGGAAAAATAAGTTTCAAGATGCCCAGGTTCAGAAAAATGCCATGAAGAGTAGCCTTTTGGAAAGCCAAGCTGAGGTGACCGAATTAAAGGCCCGAGTACAAGAATTAAAGGAATCCTTGTATAGGCATCGTAGCTAAAATTCAGTGATGGAGTTGATAGCAGTCGAGCTGAGATCGAGAGACTGAATAAGAGGGTGGAAGAATTAGAAGCCTCTTTGTAGAATAGTGAAATACGAACTGAGATTCTAAAAAGGACGTTGGAAATAAATGACTGGCATTTTCAGAAAACTCAGAAGCAAGTTAGAGACAAGGATTATGTTATGGGTGAGGCTTTAAATCAAATTTGAGGAGTAGTCGATCACGTGCAAGCACTAGCAGTTGAAGCGGAAGAGTTAAGCATACAATATAAGATGAAGACAAGACGAGGTCAAAAGCTAGCGAGACTTCTCAAGAAAGTCAAAGCTCTGAGTATCAAGGCAAAACCATTTATGTAATTTGCTTTATGAAAAGGAACTTGTTATCTAGTGAAGTTTCTAAATGGAAATTGAATTATAAGTCAATACCTTTCTTTTGCATTCACGCATTCATTCGCATTGCATCCTCACGTTTTAACACAATAAATACTCATTAAATAAAATTTGATTCAGTTAAAACCAAAAAAATAGAGAACTCACACCCTTACGGTACTTGGAGAGCCATGGACCAAAGAATAAAAAGTTTGGAGCAGTTACAAAAAGAGATGCAAGAGCAAATGCAAGTTCAGTTGCAAGACTAGTTGGAAAGGGTCTAACGGGATATGAGAGACCAGATTATTAAATCTCAAAGCAACATAATCAATCGATTGACCCAACTATTACAAGAGGTGAAAAAAGGAAAAAAATCCTGTACTAAGCCCAACTGAGGAAAATGAAGATCCCCAATACCCTCCTAGCTTTACTCCCGTACACAATCAAGTTCCACCAGAAACGAACTCACGAGGAGCTCCCGTCTTCATTCTAGCACAACCACATCCCATTGGTACCTCAGGCCAAGCTAATTATCCGACTGGTTCAAGGTTTAATCCAGGGGAAACTGCTGCGAACCCCATTAATCCCGACCTTGATGAAATCATGGAGGCAGAGAAAATAAAATTAGAAGTTTAGAAATAGATAGAGGAGCAGTACAAGTGGTTGGAAGATAAGGTTAAAGCAATGGAAGGGGCTGACACCTGCTGTGGGATAGATGCTAAAGAACTAAGCCTAGTTCCACACTTAGAGCTACCCCCAAAATTCAAAGCACCAGAGTTTGAGAAATACAATGGGACAAGCTGCCCAAAAGCTTACATCATTATGTTCTACCGAAAAATGACAGAATACATCCATAATGACCAGTTACTGATCCATTGTTTCCAGGAAAGTTTGGCAGGATCCGCGGCAAAGTGGTACAATCAGTTAAGCCGTGCAAAGATCAGTTCATGGAAGGATCTGGCCCAGGCCTTTATGAAACAATACGGTCATGTTACTGACATTGCTCCAAATAGAATCACCTTGCAAAATATGGAGAAAAGGCCGAGCGAGAGTTTCAGGAAATATGCTCAACGATGGAGAGATATGGCCACCCAAGTGTAGCCCCCATTAACGGAGAAAGAGACGACCATGCTTTTTGTCCACACGCTAAAAGCCCCATATCTCAACCACTTGTTGGAAAATGCTACGAGAAGTTTCTCGGACATGGTTATGTTCGGAGAAATGATGGAAGCTCAATTAAGAGCGGTAAGATTGATGCTGGGGAGAGTGGAAAAAGACAAGGCCCCAGAAGGAAAGAAGTTGAGGTAAACAATGCAAGCATGTACAGGCCAAATTATGCGAAGTCAATCATGATGATGCAATCTAAAACCCCTGTAATCAATTATTAAAATCCACCAAAGTCGAAACCAAGCTCAAGAAAAAACACTGAAAGGATTTAGTTCAGTCTTATTTCGGTGACATATAAAGAGCTTTACTAGTATTATACGACCAACATGCAGTAGCCCCGTACTACACGGAGCCAATACAACCACCTTTTTTCGAAATGGTACGATGCCAATGCTTAGTGCGAATTCCATGGAGGAGTAATCGAACACTCCATCAAAAAATATTTTGCTTTCAAGAAGATAGTGGAAAGATTAATTAAGATGAAGCATATAAGATTCGATGAGCCGTCGAGACCTAACGTAGCTGGGAACCCTTTACCTGCCCACTCTGATCAGGGGGTGAATGCGATTGCAGGAGCAAAGGGTAAAAGGGTTAAGACCAATATCGAAGAGGTCAAATTACCTTTAAAATGGGTATGGCATCAAATGGTAGACAAAGGAGTGATCACGCGGAAGGGTAGAGATATGATGATAATTGCCAAGAATTATTGTGTCTTCCACAATGTTGAGGGACACGAGATTCAACACTGTGCGGAGTTCAAGATGTTGGTACAAAATCTGATGGACCATAAAGAATTGGAGTTCTTTGAAGAAGAAAAAGAGATGGAGGATATTTGTGCCTCCGAAGAAAAAGGGATGAACAAGCTTGATCGCCTTGTGATAATTATCTCTACGTCCAAGGGTACTGAGACAAGAAGACAAATGATACCTTGTGTTATCATACGAAAATCTGCACCGTTTCCCTATGAAGATAGCAAAAGAGTCCCTTGGAATTACAAGTGTAACATAATAATGCCCAAAGATGAGCAATCCTAAGAAGATGTAAACCTTGTTACCCGTAGTGGAAAATTCTATGACTTGAAAGAAGAGAAAAAAGAAGCTTCAAAAGGAAAGGCCTTAACAATTGAACCAGAAGAAAAAGAGACTGACAAGCATGAGCCGGTAAATGAGCCAGTAGCAGAAAAGAAGCGAAAGAATTCTTGAAATTCTTGAAACATAGCGAGTACAGTGTGGTCGAGCAGTTACATAAACAACCGACACGCATATCAATCTTAGCCCTGCTGCTAAGTTCAGAAGTCCACCGTAATGCACTGATTAGGGTGCTGAATGAAACATATATGGCTAATGACATATATGTGTGTAAACTAGATGACCTGATTAATAACGTTAGCGCTGACAACTTTATTTTCTTCAGCGACGACGAGATCTCGTCTGGGGGAGTGGGGTCGACAAAATTTTTGCACATCACTACTCGCTGCAAAGGGTATACCTTACCCGGAGTGCTCATCGACAATGGCTTTGCCTTAAATGTATTGCCGCTAGCCACCCTAGAAAGATTATCAGTCGACAGCTCCTATATGAAGACATGTTACAACATAGTTAGAGCCTTCGATGGAACAGAAAGAAAAGTGATGGGCCGAATTGAAGTGCCATTGCAGATAAGCCCGAATACCTATGAGGTGGACTTCTTGGTAATGGACATTAAGCCCTCCTACAATTGTTTATTGGGGAGACCTTAGATCCATTCAGCGAGAGGGGTACCATCCTCACTACATCAGAAGCTTAAACTGGTAACCGAAGGAAGATTGGTTACAATAAACGTAGAAGAGGATATCATTGCATCTGTGACAAGTGACGCCCCGAACGTAGAAAGGAACGAAGAGGAAATGGAATGTTCCTTTCAAACGTTAGAGTTTGTTAATGCCACATTCATCGCAGAAGGAAGTAAAATTCTCAAATTGAAGTTGTCACGAACCACGAAGATGGGGATACGATTGACAATTGGAAAAGCGGCACACCAGGAAAAGGGCTTGGGAAACATCTGCAAGGGATAATCAATGCACCAGCACCACTAGGAAAGTGGAACCGCTTCGGGTTGGGATACAAGCCAGATGTGAAGGAAAAGAAGAAAGAGATGGAAAGGAAGCGAGAGATAAGAAAAGCACGACTGGCCGAGGAGGAAATCAAATGGGAGCCGATGACCTTTCCTCATATATCAAAAACTTTCGTTTTCGGCGGAATGATGTTTAAAGACGAAGAGAAGACTAGAGGAGTTGTGACGGAGTTGGACACTAATGCCATCTCTGAAGAAGGCGAAGGAAGGGGTTTATTACAAATTTACCCGTACGCACCAAGAAGCATTCTGGGCAACTGGACGGAAGAGGAGCTCCTTGTAGCCTTTAGGATCATTTCAAAGTAATACTCGACGCATATCTATCGTTCTATGCTCGAGAACGATAGAGATCTTTTGTAAAGGGCATATGACTTTTATCCTTTATCTTAATGAAAATGCATTTTATCCCCTTTTGATAAATATCTCTTTATATTCTTTCATTCTAATTCAAATAATTTGTTTACCCTTAACTTGCACAAATTAATCATTATTGAATTTTGTATACATACACTCATACTCATACCATACAATCATTCTTAAATTTACTTTGTTCAATGGACCGCTCTCATTCTTTGGACAAATCCTTGGATATCAATAATATGAGCAACACTGACTGCGAACCTCGTTTCAAGTGAGATATGTGTCTCGAAGAACCTTAGGACTTTGAAGAAGACAAAGATAGTAACTTATCTCCTGATTTGCTGCTAATGATGGAACAAGAGGAAAAATAGATCTTGTCCCATAAGGAGTTAATCGAAACTGTGAGCATAAGGGATGAATATGAAAAGAAGGAATTGAAAATTGGAAACAGCATATCGGCAGAAACACGAAAAGATCTTATTGAGCTGCTAAGAGAATTCAGAGACGTCGTCGCCTGGTCTTACTAGGACATACCTAGGTTAAACACTAACATTGTAGTCCATAAGCTCTTGATAAAAGAGGAATGCAAGCCTGTCCAACAAAAACTCCACAGGATGCGACCAGATGTGTTGCTAAAAATAAAAGAAGAAGTTCAAAAGCAATTTGACACGGGTTTCCTCCAAGTGGTTAAATATTCAGAATGGATTATCAACATAGTCCCCGTCCCTAAAAAGGATGGGAAGTACGTATGTGTGTGGATTATCGAGACTTGAATAAAGTCAACCAAAAAGACAACTTCCGACTGCCTCACATTGATACCCTAGTAGACAATACGGCAGGTCATTCCTTTTTCTCTTTCATGGATGACTTCTCTGGGTATAACCAAATAAAGATGGACCTTGAAGATATGGTGAAAATTACATTCGTCACAATGTGGGGGACATTCTGTTATAAGGCGATGCCATTCGGACTTAAAAATGCATGGGCAACATACCAAAGAGCCATGGTGACATTATTTCATGATATGATGCACAAGGAAATCGAGGTCTATGTCGATGACATGATCGCAAAGTCTCGAACTGGGGAAGAACATGTAAAAGTCTTGAGAAAGTTGTTCTTGAGATTAAGGAAGTTCCAGCTAAAGTTGAACCCCGCCAAATGTACTTTTGGGGCTACTTCAGGCAAGTTATTAGGTTTTGTGGTCAGCCAAAGGGGGATTGAGATCGATCCAAACAAGGTTAAAGCCATACAAGAATTACCCCCGCCTCGTACGCAAAATGAAGTTCGAGGTTTCCTTGGGAGGTTGAATTACATCGCTCGGTTCATCTCATAATTAATTGAGAAACGTGATCCCATATTTCGTCTTCTTAGAAAGCACAATCCAGGTGTGTGGGACGATGAGTGCCAAAGAAATTTTGACAAGGTTAAGCAGTATTTGTCCGATGCTCCGGTCTTAGTACCACCAAGTCCCAACAAGCCATTAATCTTGTACTTAGCATTATTTGAAAATTCTATGGGATATGTCTTGGGCCAACACGATGAGACTGGAAAGAAGGAAAGAGCCATATACTACCTCAGCAAAAAGTTTACTGACTCTGAAGTGAGGTATTCTTCGATAGAAAAGTTATGTTGTCCACTGGTTTGGACTACCTGAAGATTACGACAGTACATGTTGTACCACACAACTTGGTTAATCTCGAAATTAGATCCTCTTAAATACATGATGGAGTTAACTACATTGAACGGAAGAATGGCTAGATGGCAAATCCTGCTTTCAGAATTTGATATAGTCTATGTAAGCCAAAAGGCAATGAAAGGAAGTGCAATAGTAGATTTCCTAGCCAGCAGAGCTCTAGAGGATTATGAGCCGATAAATTTTGACTTTCCAAATAAGGACCTAATGTATATAGCAACCACCGAAGAGGGGACCGCGACAGAGCATCCCTGCCTGTTAAATTTTGATGGTGCATCAAATGCCGTGGGCAATGGAATTGGGCCAGTCTTAGTATCAAAAGGAGACCATTATCCCTTCACAAGTAAACTCAATTTTGATTGCACAAACAATATGGCTGAGTACGAGGCGTGCATTATGGGGATTCAAGCAGCCATAGATCGACGGATCAAGATCTTGGAAATATATGGAGATTCAACGTTGGTAATCTACCAGCTCAGAGGAGAATGGGAGACAAGAGACTCCAAGTTAGTTGATTATCGAAATATGGTCCTCAAATTGATTAAAGAATTCGACGAGGTTACATTCTAGTACCTCCAATGCGAGGAAAACCAAATGGCTGATGCTTTGGCTATTCTAGCCTTGATGATAAAAGTAAACAGGCCAAAGGATATGAAACCCATTCGAATGAGCATTTATGAGACTCTAGCCCATTGCTACGAGATCGAAGAAGAAGGAAAAGACGAACATCCTTGGTATCAAGACATCCTCCGATATGTAAAATATCGTAAATACCCCGAAGAAGCTACTAAAAATGATAAAAGGATATTGAAAAAGCTCGCAAATGAGTACGTCCTAGATGGGGAAATTTTGTATAAGAGGAGAAAGGATCAAGTGTTTCTAAGATGTGTTGATGCAATCGAGGCTAAGAAAATCCTAGAAGAAGTCCATGAAGGGATTTGCAGTACGCACGCTAATGGTTTCAAAATGGCTAGGTAGGTCATGAGATTCGGATACTATTGGTCAACTAAGGAGAATGATTGTATCAACTATGCCAAGAAATGTCACAAATGCCAGATCTATGGAGATAAAATTCGCGTACCTCCATCACATCTACATGTCATAACTTCTCCATGACCTTTTTCTATGTGGGGCATGGATATTATCGGGCTGATTTCACCAAAGGCTTCTAATAGGCATACATTCATCTTCATGGTTTTTGACTACTTCACCAAGTGGGTAGAAGCTGCCTCTTATTCCAACGTTACAAAGTCTGCAGTTGGCAAGTTCTTAAAAAAAGAAATCGTATGCCGATACGGAATGCCACAAAAGATCATATCAGACAATGCATTGAACTTGAATAACAACACGATATTTGAGGTTTGTGAGCAATTCAAGATCAAACATCATAATTCATCTGCATACCACCTAAAGATGAATGGAGCAGTGGAAGCAAAAATAAAAATATCAAGAAGATCATTGCGAAATGACAGAAACCTATAGAGATTGGCATGAAAAATTACCATTCGCCCTCCTTGCTTATAGGACTTTAGTCAGAACGTCTACAGGGGCAACGCCATTCTCACTTGTATACGAGATGGAAGTCATTTTACTTATCGAGGTAGAGATTCCTTCTCTCCGAGTCTTATCAGAGCTAAACTTGGACGAAGCAGAATGGACCCAAGCCAGATATGATCAGTTGAACTTGATCGAAGAAAAGAGGTTAAGAGCCATCCGCCATGGTCAGTTGTACCAAAAGCAAATGATGCGAGCATACAAAAAAAAGGTTCTCCCTAGAGAATTACACGAGCGACATCTAGTCTTGAAGAAAATACTCCCAATACACAAAGACTCTCAAGGAAAATGGGTGCCTAATTGGGAAGGGTCGTATGTGGTAAAGAAAGCCTTCTCTGGAGGAGCTCTAATTTTGACTGAGATGGATGGCAAAGAACTATACAACCTGGTGAATTCAGTCTCGATAAAGAAATATTTCACCTAAAAAAAAAACCGGAGAGGTCAAGATGAAAACCCATGAAAGGGCATCTTGAAACCAAAGGGATTTTGAGTTGAAAACCCGAAAAGGGCAACTTAAATGGAAAACAAAGGCGATCAATTGTTCCCTCAAATATGACAAGATAGAGGAATTTTACATCTTAGGGCATCGATGAAGTACTCCAGGACCTCTAGATACGTATCGTGCAGAAAGATGATCCTCAGATCAGGAAACTCATATTTGATATCTAGGCATCTAACACTGTTCCTTGTAATTGTTTTGTTCCTTGTAAATACTTGGTAATTTTTCTTTAGCCAACAATTCTTCAAGCTCTAATTCCAATACAATCTCATTCTTCTCCATACTGCCCAAGTATTTTCATACCAAGATAATGGATAATAGACTAAAATCGCATGAAAAAGCAAGGATCCACGAGTATTATTTTAAAAAATTCCTAAATAATACAAGGACCCTAAATAAAACCACTAGTTAAAAGGATCAAACCTGGAAGGAACGGTTCAAATTGAGAATTTTTCAAGTCATAAATTTGAGAAGACGCAAGGGGATAATCCCAAAGCCGAAGAAACTAATATTTGAAAAATTAACATTAATCATGCACATTCATCTAGTTAGGAGCATTTTGACTCATTCATGACATCCTAAATAACCTGACCCACCTAAAGGCCCAATTGAGCATATTCTATAGGTCTTAGTACCGTGAAACATGAAGGGAAATATTTAAGCCGCAACGGCGAATCTAGTACCACCAAGACATGGAGGGAAAGGCTTAAGTCGCAACGACGAACCGTGTACCTCAAAAGACACGAAGGGAAAGATTTAAGCCGCAACGACGAATTCGGTACCACAGAGACGTACAGGGAAAGATTTAGGCTACAATGGTGAATCTAGTACCACGAAGACACGAATGGAAAGATTTAAGCCGCAACGGTAAATCCAGTACCACGAAGACATGAAGGGAAAGATCTAAGCTGCAGCGGCATATCCAGTACCACGAAGACATAAAGGGAAAGGTTTAAGTCACAACGGCGAACCCAATACCTTGAAGACATGAAGGGAAAGATTTAAGCCGCAATGACGAATCCAGTACCACGAAAATACGAGGGGAAAGATTGAAGCGGCAACAGCAAATCTAATGCCGTATAGGAGCAGATTAAAGCAGTAACCATGAAGCTTTTACATCGAAGTAACAGTAGACCTGGTCAAAATAGCGAACCTTTATCTGAAGTTGTAGTAAGAGCAAGATGAAGCCCCGACATCAAACCCAATTTGAGGATACAACGAAATTGGATAGCGGATCTCGCTTTCCCCGCAGTCGCAGTAGAGTGGAATTGAATTACAAGTTAGGTGCTGTCATTTTGAAGTAGTCGATAGTGGAGATAGGATTCAACAGGATTGGACAAAATTTGTCTTCTTTTGGTCTTTGTTTCATTCCTATTACACAGCAACGAGCAAAGAAGGGCAGCTGTTGAAACCCATTTTTAATCGGGCCCAAGTTTTGGATCAAGCCTTTGGTTTTAAATTAGGTTTAAGTTGGTTTAAATTTATTTTTAAATTTAAATTTATCTTAAATTTAAATTTATCTTTTTAAATTTAAATTTACTCTAAATTTGAATTGATTTAAAACTTAATATTAAATTAAAAGCCCAAAATAAAATACAAAATAAAAGTCCAATTATAAAAATGTCTAATTCAAGCCCAAATGAAATCCAAATTACAATCAGGGCCCAATTGGACCCATTACACCCCAAACCTACTTAGGCCAAATCCAATTGACCCAAACTAAACCTAAAAACACAAATCAGCTCCCACTTATGTCACCACCACCACCTCAGCCACTTAGAGGGCGTCACGTCAGCACCAGTAGTGCCACCCCCAACTTCAACTTGCTCTGCCACCGACTCTGCACCGGCCACCACTGTATAGCCGAACGTGCAAAGGGAAAAGACAAGTTTTAATGGCAAACAACAATTTATAATCAGTGTAACACTGGTTATAAAAACCAGATTCAAGCATTTTGTAGGGTACTGACCTTTGTTTTTTTGAACGCTCTTGATTAATAAAAACAACTTAGACTTTCTAGCATTCTGCAAACTATATTCAAGCATTGGGGATACAGACAACCAAAACATTCAAGGTCTTACAATTCAGGTACTTGTTCACATAAATATTCATTATTTGGTTATACATCTTTCTAGCTTTCAAACTTTTCATATACACTGTGACATTACTTATTTCATTTATTAATACTCATTATTGCTTTGTTTTTTGAAAAAGGGAAACGTTTTCAAATAACTGCAGTAATTAGCTATGTTAAGTGTATGCTATTAAATTAAAGGGTAATAAATAAGGTTATATATTAATAATATTAATAATGATAAATAATAAATAATGGTAATAAATAACATTAATAATTATTAATAAAAATATTAATAATAATAATAATTAATATTAATAATAAATAAAAATGAAGTCAAGAAGACGCACCTGCTCTGGTAACTGCAGTCCCCGGAATCTATCGGAGCCCCTCTGATCTGCAAAAAGATGAAGCAATAAAATCAAAATACTGATTTCAAAGAAAAAGGAAAGGCAGATTCAATAACAACAATAAAAGGACATATTTCAAAAAATACAACCAAAAATCAAGATGTTAAGAAAATTTGAAGAGACCCATTCCAGATTTCAAGAACAGATTTTAAATAAATAAAAAAACTAAGAGTGCAACAGATTTGAAAAATATAAGAAAGAGCTTTCAAACTTCTTTTTTTTTAAAGATCGGGGCTCGATCTTACGAGATCCAAGCCCAATCTAGGTTTTAAAAAGGAAAAATTAAAAAAAAGGGATGTCTTTTACCTTTTTGCCGCCGTACACGAGGACGGGCGACGACACGTGACGGTCGGTGGTGGCGGAAGCATGGTGGCCCCCTTGATCGGAGTTCGGTTGGCCATAGAGAACCCCAGAGAAGGTGAGAGAGTTCTTGAAACTTTTTGGAAAAAAGGAGAAAGAAAATGAACAAAAAAAGGCTTTGAAGGATTATGTAGTGGACCAAAACAACGCCGTTTTGGTCTAGGCTCTTAAGCCCCAAAACGTCACTATTTCGTGCCCTAACCCATGGATCGATCCGACCCGACCCGCTCCAGGCCAAGGATCCCGTGTTTTCAAAAATTTGTCTATTTACGCATTTGGTCCTTCTATAATTTTCTGATTTTTACAATTCGATCCTTTTCAAACTTTTAATTTATTTTAAATTAGCCCAATAATTTTCATTCTTCCTCAAGTTGATCCTTTAATTTTCTGAAGACCTGAGAGACTACCACGTGTCATGATTTTAGTTTATTTGTGCAAATGGTCCTTTTTATTTTTAATTTGTTTTAATTTCATCCCTAAATCAAATTCTATTAAATTACAAATTTGGCCCAGAAATTTTACTTGATTTTGAAATTAGTCCTTTGAATACAGGATGCCTAAGAGGCTGCCACGTGTCACCGTGTTTTGGTTTTACTACCCTAACGGTCCCTAAACTATCCAAAAATCATATTTTGACCCTTAAACTTTTCCAAAATTCCATTTCAACCCCAAACTTTTTAGAAATTACATTTTACCCTCAAACTTTTCAAAATCCCATTTTTAACCTTAATTTTTCTAAAAATTACCATTTTACCCCTAAACTTTCTAAAATACCATTTTTGACCTTGATTTCTCCATAAATTACATTTTTACCCCTAAATTTTCCAAAATCCCATTTTTTACCCCGATTTCTCTAAAAATTACCATTTTTACCCCCGAACTTCAAAAAATTCCATTTTTAACCCAGATTTTTCCAAAAAATATCATTTTACCCTCGAACTTCCAAAAATTTCATTTTTAACCTCAAATTTTCCAAAAATTACCATTTTACCCCGAATAACTAAAAATTCTATTTTTTACCTCGAACTTTCCCAAAATTATCGTTTTGCCCCCAAGTGTCTAAAATTACCATTTATCCCTCGAGTAACAAAAAATTCTCATTTTAAACTTCGATTGTTTTATTTTTCTTCCTCTTCAATATTTATATTTAAATTTTAATTAATATGCCTTCATATTTCATATTTTTTATTTTTGTATAACATTTATCTGTTTAATTATTTTGTTTCGTGTTATCTAATATTCATTATTAACTGCTCATTCATATTAAACTCATATATTTGTTTTCAATATTATCTTCATGAAAACTTTAAAATCGAGGCAATATTCTTTTATTTCGAGTTTTAAAAATTTGTACCTTAACTTACTAGGTGCAATTTTTCCTCAAATCAAAATAATCGAATACCCTTAAATTAAGGCAATGTTTCTTTATCTCTGATTCTGAAAATTTACGCCTTAACTTACTAGGTGCGACTTTTATTCAAAATCGAGATAATCAAATATCATTTTCCAAAGTTTAAAAGGTTTACAACAAAGGAAAGCTCATTATTTATGGTTCTCGAAATGTTATGTCCTAACTTATTGGACGAGACTTTCTTTCTCGATCACCTCGAAATAGTGGTACTTCCAAACAAAAATCGATGTGGTACTAATTTTGGGCGTATGAGGGCACTAACCCTTCCTCATGCGTAACCGACTCCCGAACTTGTTTTTCTGGATTGCGAAGACCAAAATATTTTTCAAAACGGATTTTTAACGTTTTATGGTGATCCAATCACACCATATAAAAAGATTGGTGGCGAATCCCATTTTCCAATTTTAAAATAATTTTCGAAACACATTTTCAAAAAAATGGTTTCGATAGGAGATATGTATGTGCCACAATATTAAAATTGCTATGCGAAGTGTAAAATCATAAAATCTTTTGTTGTTAAAAACTTTTTATCGCACTTATCACGTTTTAAAAAGGCAAACGACAACCAAATGATTCAAATTCAAAATTAATTCATCCCAAATATTTCTTGCTTTGGAAATAGGCCAATGTTTCTTTTTATCATGAGACTATTGTATTATTTGTTCGACGTTATCTTTTTTGGTGAACGCGTTGTCACTCAAGTTTACTAAACTAAGGACGACAACTTTGAGTGAAATAACTGATGGAACTTGTCCAATGACAAATTCTCTTATAGAGTTAAATTGGAAACAACAAATCATTTTACATTTTTACAACACTCCGGCAGGCATTGCCCGAATTATCGATAGGTTTTATTTTTTTTATGTAAATTTGAAAATTTTTATAGTGAGAATGCAGGACGAACATCTCGAACAAATTTGGAGGAAAATGCCCGATCATATTAAAGAAAAATAATCTAAAGAACGAAGAATAAGGAAATCAAGATAAGACTTTGAGTCGTTAAATCAATTTCAACAAGGATTTTAATATTGGCCCTCTTCTCCCAAAAAGAACAAGAAGTCATAACTAACGGAGTAGCATCGAAGTACTAACAACACAGAACGAAACCAACTAGTATACGGGTAATGAACTATTACAAATTATACTGCATGTCCTTCGAAGGATATTTCTTGGCAGGATATGTGGCTTTTCATAACTAAGTTAGGTCAAGGCTTTTTTTTTATAATGGAAATTTGAATTTTTTTTGTACAAAAACTTTTAAGGAATCGATGTTGTTCCAATTTCTCACCACATAAAAAATTCCAGTTCCACATTATTGCAATGAACTTAACGTTTAAAATATTGATATTTGTTTCAATTTAAACAATGTGAAACAATATATAGTACTCGATCTTGGATGGTTATCAAGTTCCAATGCTATAAAATTAAAAATAATAGCCTTATAAAATCATAGTGTATTAAGTAATGGCTTCTCTAGAACCATTTAATTTTCGTACAACTAAACTCAATTTAACTCGATTTAAAACTAACAATAGAAAATAATGAAGCTTCCGGAACAATGTTGAAAATAATGACAAAAGAACAATATTGACCACATCACGTCTTGTAACCCGTTGTTAGTTGAAGTAATCCTATATCATTAAGCAGACGAAGATGGTGAATCGATCAATGCCATGAAGTTGTTCTATGTTTCGATGCTCTTCGCTATAACTGTAGTTGTGTTTAGTTCTTTAAATAGAGGATTCTCGAGAGTCCTCTTTACTAATGCTGCGTGGCAAACTTTTCCCATCGCAACAAGTTCGCTGCAACACTTGTTAGAGATACTCCTTGTCTCGAAAAAAATCGTGAAAGTTTCTTGAACACAGGGTCAACCCATTTTAGTTTCACAACTATTTTCCTTAATAATCTGGTTGTTCTCTTTCGTAGCCATTATTACCACGCAAGATAAGAATAAAACCACTAGGACAGAATAAACATTAAGGCTTGCCATAATGTGTGAATTTGATATTTCTATTTGAATTTGGTTCGTAAAATTAATTTTGAACAATATTAGAAGAGGAAAAAACCTGCATTTATAGGAAGTGTTATGACCACATGCAACTAGAATGCGTTGCCACAAAATAAAGCATTTAATGTTTCAATTTAACAAGCATTAATTTTAATTAACACAAATCTACATATTAGTTCAAACACACACATCTGTGCTTCATTAATTCCTATTCTTAAATTTCATTAAATGGATAACGAAAAGAAGGTTCAATAAAGATGGTTATGTCGTAATTGTGTTTCTGCGTCGAATCTAGGAATGTACTATTACATCCACTACAAACCAAAAACTAGCACCATTATATGCAAGAAATATCATATGAATAAAGCAACGTGAGCACTTGCAATACAAGCACACATATTAGTTATGTGTGTCGTCCTATTTTTCTAACTTTTTGCAGTTAAATATGTTCTAGTCATGGTGACAGTTAAAAATGCACGTCTATCTCCAAATTGAATGAGCTATACTAGATTTCTCTACTGGTGATATGTATGTGCCACAATATTAAAATAATTATGTGAAACGTAAAATCATAAAATCTTTTTGTTGTTAAAAACTTTTTATCGCACTTATCATGTTTTAAAAAGGAAAATGACAACCAAATGATTGAAAATCAACATTAGTTCATCCCAAATATTTCTTGCTTTGGAAATAGGCCAATGTTTCTCTTTATCATGAGACTACAAATCGATTATTGTATTCTTTGTTCGACATTGTCTATTTTGGTGAATGCGTTGTCACTCAAGTTTACTAAACTAAGGACGACAACTTTGAGGGAAATAACTGATGGAACTTGTCCAATGAAAAATTCTCTTATTGTGTTAAATTGGGAACAAGAAATGATTTTATGATTCTACAACACTCTGGCAGGCATTGCCCGGATTACGGATAGGTTTTATTTTTTTATGTAAATTTGACAATTTTTATAGTGAGAATGTAGGACGTATGTCTCGGACACATTTGGAGGAAAATGCCCACTCATATTAAAGAAAAGTAATCTAAAGAACGAAGAAGAAGGAAATCAAGTTGAGACTTTGAGTCGTTAAATCAATTTCAACAAGGATTTCAATATTGTCCCTCTTCTCCCAAAAAGAACAAGAAGTCATACCTAACGGAGTAGCATCGAAGTACTAAAAACACAAAACGAAACCAACTAGTATACAGGCAACGAACAACTACAAATTATACTGCATGTCCTTCGAAGGATATTTCTTGGCACGATAAGTATCTTTTCATAACTAAGTTAGCTTCAGGCTTTTTTTCGATAATGGAAATTTGAATTTAATTTGTACAAAAACTTTTAAGGAATCGATGTTGTTTCTTTTTCTGACCACACCAAAAATTCCAGTTCCACATTATTGCAATGAACTTAACGTTTAAAATATTGATATTTGTTTCAATTTAAACAATGTGAAACAATATATAGTACTTAATTTGAGATGGTTATCAAGTTCCAATGCTATAAAATTAAAAATAATGGCCTTATAAAATCATAGTGTATTAAGTAATGGCTTCTCTAGAACCATTTAATTTTCGTACAACTAAAATGAATTTACCTCGACTTAAGTTTAATGACAGATAATAAAGAACCTTCCGGAACGATGTTGAAAATAAAAACAAAAGAACAATGTTTAGCACACCACATCTTGTAACCTGTTGTTAGTTGAAGCAACCCTATATCATTAAGTAGACGGAGATGGTGAATAAATCAATGCCATACAGTTGTTCCATGTCTCGATGCTCTTCGTTGTAATTGTAGTTGGGTTTAGTTCTTTGAATAGAGGATTCTCGAGAGTTCTCTTTACTAATGCTGCGTGGCAAACTTTTCCCAACGTAACAAGTTTGCTGCAACACTTGCTAGAGATACTCCTTGTCTCGAAAATACTCGTGAACATTTCTTGAACACAAGGCCAACCCATTTTAGTATCACAATTATTTTCCTTAATAATTTGGTCGTTCTCCTTCGTAGCCATTACTGCCACGCAAGTTAAGAAAAAAACCAATAGGACGGAATAAACATTAAGGCTTGCCATATTGTGTCAATTTGATGTTTCTACTTGAATTTGGTTCCTAAATTTATTTCGAACAAGATTAGAAGGGTAAAAACCTGCATTTATAGGAAGTGTTATGACCACATGGAACTAGAATGCGTTGCGACAAAAAAAAGCATTTAATGTTTCAATTTAATAAGCATTAATTTTAATTAACACAAATCTACATATTAATTCAAACACACACATCTGTGCTTCATTTTTTCCTATTCTTAAATTTCATTAAAACTAGGAATGTACTATTACATCCACTTCAAACCAAAAACTAGCACCATAATATGTAGGAAATATCATATGAATAAAGGAATGTGAGCACTTGCTTTATAGGCAGACATATTTGTTTTGTGTGTCGTCCTATTTTTCTAACTTTTTGTAGTTATATATGTTCTAGACATGGTGACGGTTAAAAAAGCACGTCTATTTCTAAATCGAATGAGCTATACTAGATTTCTCTAGTCGTGATATGTCTGTGTCACAATATTAAAATAATTATGCGAAGCGTAAAATCATAAAATCTTTTTGTTGTTAAAAACTCTTTATCGCACTTATCATGTTTTAAAAAGGAAAATGACAACCAAATGATTTAAATTAAAAAATAATTCATCCCAAATATTTCTTGATTTGGAAATAGGCCAATGTTTCTCTTTACCATGAGACTACAAATCGATTATTGTATTCGTTATTTGACGTTGTCTTTTTCTGTGAACGCGTTGTCACTCAATTTTACTAAACAAAGGACGACAACTTTGAGCGAAATAACTTATGGAACTTGTCCAATGACAAATTCTCTTATAAAGTTAAATTGGAAACAACAAATTATTTTATGTTTCTATAACACTCTGGCAGGCATTGCCCGAATTACGGTTAGGTTTTGTTTTTTTATGTAAATTTGACAATTTTTATAGTGAGAATGTAGGACGTATGTCTCGGACATATTTTGAGGAAAATACCCGATCATATTAAAGAAAACTAATCTAAAGAACGAAGAATAAGGAAATCAAGTTAAGACTGAGTCGTTAAATCAATTTCAACAAGGATTTCAATATTGGCCCTCTTCTCCCAAAAAGAACAAGAAGTCATAACTAACGGCCTAGCATCGAAGTACTAAAAACACAAAACGAAATCAACTAGTATACGGGCAACGAACTATTACAAATTACACTGCATGTCCTTCGAAGGATATTTCTTGGCACGATATGTGTCTTTTCATAACTATGTTAGCTCCGGGCTTTTTTTCGGTAAATGAAATATGAATTTAATTTGTACAAAAACTTTTAAGGAATCGATGTTGTTTCAATTTCTCACCACACCAAAAATTCCAGTTCCACATTATTGCAATGAACTTAACGTTTAAAATATTGATATTTGTTTCAATTTAAACAATGTGAAACAATATATAGTACTCGGCTTGAGATGGTTATCAAGTTCTAATGCTATAAAATTAAAAATAATGGCAATTATAAAATCATAGTGTATTAAGTAACGGCTTCTTTAGAACCATTTAATTTTCGTACAAGTAAAATTAATATAACTCGACTTAAATTTAACGACAGACAATAATGAAGCTTCCGGAGCAATGTTGAAAATAAAGACAAAAGAACAATATTGAGCTCATCAAGTCTTGTAACCTGTTGTTTGTTGATGCAATCCTATATCATTAAGCAGACGTAGATGGTGAATCGATCAATGCCATGCACTTATTCCATGTTTCGATGCTCTTCCCTGTAATTGTAGTTGGGTTTAGTTCTTTGAATAGAGGATTCTCGAGAGTCCTTTTTACTAATGCCACGTGGCAAACTTTTCCCAACGCAACAAGTTCGCCGCAGCACTTGTTAGAGATACTCCTTGTCTCGAAAATACTCGTGAAAGTTTCTTGAATACAGGGCCAACAAATTTTAGTTTCATAATTATTTTCCTTTATAATCTGGTCGTTCTCCTTCGTAGCCATTTCTGCCACGCATGTTAAAAATAACACCACTAGGACGGAATAAACATTAAGGCTTGCCATATTGTGTGAATTTTATGTTTCTACTTTAATTTGGTTCGTAAAATTAATTTCGAACAAGATCAGAAGGGGAAAAAACCTACATTTATAGGAAGTGTTATGACCACATAGAACTAGAATGCGTTGCAACAAAATAAACCATTTAATGTTTCAATTTAATAAGCATTAATTTTAATTAACACAAATCTACATATTAATTCAAACACACACATCTGTAATTCCTTTTTTCTATTCTAAAAATTCATTGAATGGATAACGAAGATAAGGTTCAATAAAGATGGTTATGTAGTAATTGTGTTTCTACATTGAGACTTGGAATGTACTATTACGTCCACTACAAACCAAAAACTATCACCATAATATGTAGGAAATATCATATGAATAAAGCAACGTGAGCACTTGCATTACAGGTACACATATTTGTTATGTGTGTCGTCCTATTTTTCTAACATTTTGTAGTTATATAAGTTCTAGTCATGGTGACGGTTAAAAATGCACGTCTATTTGCAAATCGAATGAGCTATACTAGATTTCTCTACTGGTGATATATCTGTGGCACAATATTAAAATAATTATGCGAAGCGTAAAATCATAAAATCTTTTTGTTGTTAAAAACTCTTTATCGCACTTATCACGTTTTAAAAAGGAAAATGACAACCAAATGATTGAAATTCAAAAATAATTCATCCCAAATATTTCTTGATTTGGAAATAGGCCAATGTTTCTCTTTATCATGAGACAACAAATCGATTATTGTATTCTTTGTTCGACGTTGTCTTTTTTGGTGAACGCATTGTCACTCAAGTTTACAAAACTAAGGACGACAACTTTGAGTGAAATAACCGATGGAACTTCTCCAACAACAAATTCTCGTATAGAGTTAAATTGAAAACAACAAATGATTTTACGTTTCTACAACACTCTGGCAGGCATTGCCTGAATTACGGACAGGTTTTATTTTGTTATGTAAATTTGACAATTTTTATAGTGAGAATGTAGGACGTATGTCTCGGACACATTTGGAGCAAATGCCCGATCATATTAAAGAAAACTAATCTAAAGAACGAAGAATAAGGAAATCAAGTTAAGACTTTGAGTCATTAAACCAATTTCAACAAGGATTTCAATATTGGCCCTCTTCTCCCAAAAAGAACAAGTCATAACTAACGGAGTAGCATCGAAGTACTAAAAACACAAAACGAAACCAACTAGTATACGGGCAACGAACTATTACAAATTATACTGCATGTCCTTCGAAGGATATTTCTTGGCACGATATGTGTCTTTTCATAACTATGTTAGCTCCGGGCTTTTTTTCGGTAAATGAATATGAATTTAATTTGTACAAAAACTTTTAAGGAATCGATGTTGTTTCAATTTCTCACCACACCAAAAATTCCAGTTCCACATTATTGCAATGAACTTAACGTTTAAAATATTGATATTTGTTTCAATTTAAACAATGTGAAACAATATATAGTACTCGGCTTGAGATGGTTATCAAGTTCTAATGCTATAAAATTAAAAATAATGGCAATTATAAAATCATAGTGTATTAAGTAACGGCTTCTTTAGAACCATTTAATTTTCGTACAAGTAAAATTAATTTAACTCGACTTAAATTTAACGACAGAAAATAATGAAGCTTCCGGAGCAATGTTGAAAATAAAGACAAAAGAACAATATTGAGCTCATCAAGTCTTGTAACCTGTTGTTAGTTGATGCAATCCTATATCATTAAGCAGACGAAGATCGTGAATCGATCAATGCCATGCACTTGTTCCATGTTTCGATGCTCTTCCCTGTAATTGTAGTTAGGTTTAGTTCTTTGAATAGAGGATTCTCGAGAGTCCTTTTACTAATGCCACGTGGCAAACTTTTCCCATCGCAACAAGTTCGCCGCAGCACTTGTTAGAGATACTTCTTGTCTCGAAAATACTCGTGAAAGTTTCTTGAATACAGAGCCAACAAATTTTAGTTTCACAATTATTTTCCTTAATAATTTGGTCGTTCTCCTTCGTAGCCATTACTGCCACGCATGTTAAAAATAACACCACTAGGACGGAATAAACATTAAGGCTTGCCATATTGTGTGAATTTTATGTTTCTACTTGAATTTGGTTCGTAAAATTAATTTCGAACAAGATCAGAAGGGGAAAAAACCTGCATTTATAGGAAGTGTTATGACCACGTAGAACTAGAATGCGTTGCAACAAAATAAACCATTTAATGTTTCAATTTAATAAGCATTAATTTTAATTAACACAAATCTACATATTAATTCAAACACACACATCTGTAATTCCTTTTTTCTATTCTAAAAATTCATTGAATGGATAACGAAGATAAGGTTCAATAAAGATGGTTATGTACTAATTGTGTTTCTACATTGAAACTAGGAATGTACTATTACATCCACTACAAACCAAAAACTATCACCATAATATGCAGGAAATATCATATGAATAAAGCAACGTGAGCACTTGCATTACAGGTACACATATTTGTTATGTGTGTCGTCCTATTTTTCTTACTTTTTGTAGTTATATAAGTTCTAGTCATGGTGACGGTTAAAAATGCACGTCTATTTGCAAATAGAATGAGCTATACTAGATTTCTCTACTGGTGATATATCTGTGCCACAATATTAAAATAATTATGCGAAGCGTAAAATCATAAAATCTTTTTGTTGTTACAATCTCTTTATCGCACTTATCACGTTTTAAAAAGGAAAATGACAACCAAATGATTGAAATTCAAAAATAATTCATCCCAAATATTTCTTGATTTGGAAATAGGCCAATGTTTCTCTTTATCATGAGACTACAAATCGATTATTGTATTCTTTGTTCGACGTTGTCTTTTTTGGTGAACGCATTGTCACTCAAGTTTACAAAACTAAGGACGACAACTTTGAGTGAAATAACCGATGAAACTTCTCCAACGACAAATTCTCTTATAGAGTTAAATTGAAAACAACAAATGATTTTACGTTTCTACAACACTCTGGCAGGCATTGCCTGAATTACGGACAAGTTTTATTTTGTTATGTAAATTTGGCAATTTTTATAATGAGAATGTAGGACGTATGTCTCGGACACATTTGGCGGAAAATGCACGATCATATTAAAGAAAACTAATCTAACGAACGAAGAATAAGGAAATCAAGTTAAGACTTTAAGTCGTTAAACCAATTTCAACAAGGATTTCAATATTGGCCCTCTTCTCCCAAAAAGAACAAGAAGTCATAACTAACGGAGTAGCATCGAAGTACTAAAAACACAAAACGAAACCAACTAGTATACGGGCAACAAACTATTACAAATTATACTGCATGTCCTTCGAAGGATATTTCTTGGCACGATATGTGTCTTTTCATAACTATGTTAGCTCCGGGCTTTTTTTCGGTAAATGAAATATGAATTTAATTTGTACAAAAAACTTTTAAGGAATCGATGTTGTTTCAATTTCTCACCACACCAAAAATTCCAGTTCCACATTATTGCAATGAACTTAACGTTTAAAATATTGATATTTGTTTCAATTTAAACAATGTGAAACAATATATAGTACTCGGTTTGAGATGGTTATCAAGTTCCAGTGCTATAAAATTAAAAATAATGGCAATTATAAAATCATAGTTTATTAAGTAATGGCTTCTTTAGAACCATTTAATTTTCGTACAAGTAAAATTAATTTAACTTGACTTAAATTTAACGACAGACAATAATGAAGCTTCCGGAGCAATGTTGAAAATAAAGACAAAAGAACAATATTGAGGTCACCACGTATTGTAACCTATTGTTAGTTGATGCAATCCTATATCATTAAGCAGATGGAGACGGTGAATCGATCAAAGCCATGCACTTGTTCCATGTTTCGATGCTCTTCCCTGTAATTGTAGTTGGGTTTAGTTCTTTGAATAGAGGATTCTCGAGAGTCCTTTTTACTAATGCCGCGTGGCAAACTTTTCCCAACGCAACAAGTTCGCCGCAGCACTTGTTAGAGATACTCCTCGTCCCGAAAATACTCGTTAAAGTTTCTTGAATACAGGGCAACACATTTTAGTTTCACAATTATTTTCCTTAATAATCTGGTTGTTCTCCTTCGTAGCCATTACTACCATGCATGTTAAAAATAACACCACTAGGACGGAATAAACATTAAGACTTGCCATATTGTGTAAATTTATGTTTCTACTTGAATTTGGTTCGTAAAATTAATTTCGAACAAAATCAGAAGGGGAAAAAACCTGCATTTATAGGAAGTGTTATGAGCACATAGAACTAGAATGCGTTGCAACAAAGTAAACCATTTAATGTTTCAATTTAATAAGCATTAATTTTAATTAACACAAATCTACATATTAATTCAAACACACACATCTATAATTCCTTTTTCCTATTCTTAAATTTCATTGAATGGATAACGAAGATAAGGTTCAATAAAGATGGTTATGTAGTATTTGTGTTTCTGCATTGAAACTATGAATGTGCTATTACATCCACTTCGAATCAAAAACTTGCACCATAATATGCTGGAAATATCATATGAATAAAGCATTGTGAGCACTTGCATTACAGGCACATATATTTGTTATGTGTGTCGTCCTTTTTTTCTAACTTTTTGTAGTTATATATGTTCTAGTCATGGTGACGGTTAAAAATGCACGTCTATCTCCAAATCGAATGAGCTATACTAGATTTCTCTACTGGGGATATTTATGTGCCACAATATTAATAGAATTATGCGAAGCGTATAATCATAAAATCTTTTTGTTGTTAAAATTTTTTTATCCCACTTATCACATTTTAAAAAGGAAAATGGCAACAAAATGATTGAAATTCGAAATTAATTCAACCCAAATATATCCTGCTTTGGAATTAGGCCAATGTTTCTCTTTATCATGAGACTACAAGCAGATTATTGTATTCTTTCTTTGACGTTGTCTTTTTTGGTAAACGCGTTGTCACCCAAGTTTACCAAACTAAGCAAGATATCTTTGAGTGAAATAACTAATGGAACATGCCCAACGACAAATTCTCTTATAGAATTAAATTAGAAACAACAAATGATTTTACGTTTCTACAACACTCTGTTAGGTATTGCCCGAATTTCGGATAGGTTTTATTTTTTTATGTCAATTTCATAATTTTTATAGTGATAATGTAGGACGTATGTCTCGGACACATTTGGACGAAAATGCCCAATCATATTAAAGAAAAGTAATCTAAAGAACGAAGAATAAGGAAATCAAGTTAAGACTTTGAGTCGTTAAATCAATTTCAACAAGGATTTTAATGTTGGCCCTCTTCTCCCAAAAAGAACAAGAATTCATTACTAACAAACTAGCATCGAAGTACTAAAAACACAAAACGAAACCAACTGCTATACGGGCAGTGATATTACAAATTATATTGTATGTCCTTGGAAGGATATTTCTTGGCACGTTATGTGTCTTTTCATAACTAAGTTAAGTTAAGGCTTTTTTTCGATAAAGGAAGTTTGAATTTAATTTGTACAAAAACTTTTAAGGACTCGATGTTGTTTTAGTTTCTCACCACACGAAAAATTCAAGTTCCACATTATTGTAATGAACTTAACGTTTAAAATGTTGATATTTGTTTCAAGTTAAACAATGTGAAACAATATATAGTACTCGATTTGAGATGGTTATCAAGTTCCAATGCTATAAATTTAAAAACAATAGCCTTATAAAATCATAGTGTATTAAGTAATGGCTTCTCTAGTACCATTTAATTTTCATACAACTAAAATTAATTTAACTCGACTTAAATTTAACGAAGGAGAATAATGAAGCTTCCGAAGAATGTTGAAAATAAAGACAAAAGAACAATATTGAGCACATCACGTCTTGTACCCTGTTGTTAGTTGAAGCAATCCTATATCATTAAGCAGACGGAGATGGTGAATTGATCAATGCCATGCAGTTGTTCCATGTTTCGATGCTCTTTGCTATAATTGTAGTTGGGTTTAGTTCTTTGAATAGAGGATTCTCGAGAGTCCTCTTTACTAATGCTGCATGGCAAACTTTTCCCAACGCAACAAGTTCGCTGCAACACTTGTTTGAGATACTCCCTGTCTTGAAAATAGTCGTGAAAGTTTCTTGAACTCAGGCCCAGTTTAGTTTCACAATCATTTTCCTTAATAATCTAGTCGTTCTCCTTCGTAGCCATTATTGCCACGCAAGTTAAGGATAGAACCACTAGGACGGAATAAACATTAAGGCTTGCCATATTGTGTGAATTTGACGTTTCTACTTGAATTTAGTTAGTAAAATTAATTTCGAACAAGATTAGAATGGTAAAAAACCTGCATTTATAGGAAGTGTTATGACTGCATGGAACTGGAATGCATTGCAACAAAACAAAGCATTCAATGTTTTTCAATTTAACAAGCATTAACTACATGTTAATTCAAACACACATCTATAATTCCTTTTTCCTATTCTTAAATTTCATTAAATGGATAACGAAAATAAGGTTCAATAAAGATGGTTTTGTCGTAATTGTGTTTCTGCATTGAAACTATGAATGTGCTATTACATCCACTTCGAACCAAAAACTTGCACCAAAATATGAAGGAAATATCATATGACTAAAGCATTGTGAGCACTTGCATTACAGGCACACATATTTGTTATGTGTGTCGTCCTATTTTTCTAACATTTTGTAGTTATTTATGTTCTAGTCATGGTGACAGTTAAAAATGCATGTCTATCTCCAAATCGAATGAGCTACACTAGATTTCTCTACTGGGGATATTTATGTGCCATAATATTAAAAGAATTATGCGAAGCTTAAAATCATAAAATCTTTTTGTTGTTAAAATTTTTTTATCCCACTTATCACATTTTAAAAAGGAAAATGGCAACAAAATGATTGAAATTCAAAATTAATTCAACCCAAATATATCCTGCTTTGGAAATAGGCCAATGTTTCTCTTTATCATGAGACTACAAGTAGATTATTGTATTCTTTCTTCGACGTTGTCTTTTTTGGTAAACGCGTTGTCACTCAAGTTTACTAAACTAAGCAAGATATCTTTGAGTGAAATAACTAATGGAACATGTCCAACGACAAATTCTCTTATAGAGTTAAATTGGAAACAGCAAATGATTTTTCGTTTCTACAACACTCTGTTAGGTATTGCCCGAATTTCGGATAGTTTTTTTTTATGTAAATTTGATAATTTTTATAGTGATAATGTAGGACGTATGTCTCGGACACATTTGGACGAAATTGCCCGATCATATTAAAGAAAAGTAATCTAAAGAACGAAGAATAAGGAAATCAAGTTAAGACTTTGAGTCTTTAAATCAATTTCAACAAGGATTTTATTGTTGGCCCTCTTCTCCCAAAAAGAACCAGAATTCATAACTAACGGACTAGCATCGAAGTACTAAAAACACAAAACGAAACCAACTGCTATACTGGCAGCGAACTATTACAAATTATACTGCATGTCCTTCGAAGGATATTTCTTGGCACGTTATAACTAAGTTAGGTTAAGGCTTTTTTTCGATAAAGGAAATTTGAATTTAATTTGTACAAAAACTTTTAAGGACTCGATGTTGTTTTAGTTTCTCACCACACGAAAAATTCAAGTTCCACATTATTGTAATGAACTTAACGTTTAAAATGTTGATATTTGTTTCATTTTAAACAATGTGAAACAATATATAATACTCGATTTGAGATGGTTATAAAGTTCCAATGCTATAAATTTAAGAACAATGGCCTTATAAAATCATAGTGTATTAAGTAATGGCTTCTCTAGAACCATTTAATTTTCATACAACTAAAATTAATTTAACTTGACTTAAATTTAACGACGAAGAATAATGAAGCTTCTGGAAGAATGTTGAAAATAAAGACAAAAGAACAATATTGAGCACATCACGTCTTGTAACCTGTTGTTAGTTGAAGCAATCCTATATCATTAAGCAGACCGAGATGGTGAATCGATCAATGCATGCATATGTTCCATGTTTCGATGCTCTTCGCTATAATTATAGTTGGGTTTAGTTCTTTGAATAGAGGATTCTCGAGAGTCCTCTTTACTAATGCTGCATGGCAAACTTTTCCCAACGCAACAAGTTCGCTGCAACACTTGTTAGAGATACTCCCTGTCTCGAAAATACTCGTGAAAGTTTCTTAAACATAGGGCCAACCCATTTTAGTTTCACAATTATTTTCCTCAATAATCTGGTCGTTCTCCTTCGTAGCCATTACTGCCACACAAGTTAAGAATAAAACCACTAGGACGGAATAAACATTAAGGCTTGCCATATTGTGTGAATTTGATGTTTTTACTTGAATTTGGTTCGTAAAATTAATTTCGAACAGGAATAAAAGGGGAAAAAACCTTCATTTATAGGAAGTGTTATGACTGCATGGAACTACAATGCGTTGCAACAAAACAGAGCATTCAATGTTTCAATTTAACAAGCATTAACTACATGTTAATCCAAACACACACATCTATGCTTACTTTTTCCTATTCTTAAATTTCATTAAATGGATAACTAAAATAAGGTTCAATAAAGATGGTTTTGGCGTAATTGTGTTTCTGCATTGAAACTATGAATGTGCTATTACATCCACTTCGAACCAAAAACTAGCACCATAATATGCAGGAAATATCATATGAATAAAGCAATGTGAGCACTTGCATTACAGGCACACATATTTGTTTTGTGTGTCGTCCTATTTTTCTAACTTTTTGTAGTTATATATGTTCTAGTCATGGTGACGGTTAAAAATGCACGTATATCTCCAAATCGAATGACCTATCAAGGATTTCTCTACTGGGGATATTTATGTGCCACAAAAATAAAATAATTAGATGCGAAGCGTAAAATCATAAAATCTTTCTGTTGTTAAAAATTCTTTATCGCACTTATCACATTTTAAGAAGGAAAAGCACAACCAAATGTTTGAAAAAATTAATTCATCCCAAATATATCTTGCTTTGGAAATAGGCCAATGTTTCTCTTTATCAAGAGACTACAAATCGATTATTGTATTCTTTCTTCGACGTTGTCTTTTTTGGTAAACGCGTTGTCACTCCAATTTACTAAACTAAGCATGTTAACTTTGAGTGAAATAACTAATGGAACATGTCCAACGATAAATTAACTTTTACAGTTAAATTGGAAAAAACAAATGATTTTACGTTTCTACAACACTCTGGCAGGCATTGCCCGAATTATGGATAGGTTTTATTTTTTTATGTAAATTTGACAATTCTTATAGTGAGAATGTAGGACGTATGTCTCGGACACATTTGGAGGAAAATGCCCGATCATATTAAAGAAAAGTAATCTAAAGAACGAAGAATAAGGAAATCAAGTTAAGACTTTGAGTCGTTAAATCAATTTCAACAAGGATTTAAGTATTGGACCTCTTCTCCTAAAAAGAACAAGAAGTCATAACTAACGGAGTAGCGTCGAAGTACTAAAAACACAAAATGAAACCAACTATTATACGGGCAAAGAATTATTACAAACTATACTGCATGTCCTTCGAAGGATATTTCTTGGCAAGATATGTGTATTTTCAGAACTAAGTTAGGTTAAGGCTCTTTTTTGATAAAGGAAATTTGAATTTAATTTGTACAAAAAATTTTAAGGAATCAATGTTGTTTCAATTTCTCACCACATCAAAAATTCCATTTCCACATTATTACACTGAACTTAACGTTTAAAATATTGATATTTGTTTTAGTTTAAACAATGTGAAACTATATATAGTACTCAATTTGAGATGGTTATCAAGTTCCAATGCTATAAAATTAAAAATAATGGCCTTATAAAATCATAGTGTATTAAGTAATGGCTTCTCTAGAACCATTTAATTTTCGTACAACTAAAATTAATTTAACTCGACTTAAATTTAACGATAGACAATAATTAAGCTTCCGGAACAATGTTGAAAATAAAGACAAAAGAACAATGTTAAGCACATTACGTCTTGTAACCTACTGTTAGTTGAAGCAATCCCATATCATTAAGTAGACGGAGATGGTGAATCGATCAATGCCATGTAGTTGTTCCATGTTTCGATGCTCTTCGCTATAACTGTAGCTGGGTTTAGTTCTTTGAATAGAGGATTCTCGAGAGTCCTCTTTACTAATGATGGATGGCAAACTTTTCCCAACCCAACAAGTTCGCTGCAACACTTGTTAGAGATACTCCCTGTCTCGAAAATACTCGTGAAAGTTTCTTGAACACAGGGCCAACCCATTTTAGTTTCACAATTATTTTCCTTAATAATCTGGTCATTCTCCTTCGTAGCCATTATTGCCACGCAAGTTAAGAATAAAACCACTTGGACGGAATAAACATTAAGGCTTGCCATATTGTGTGAATTTGATGTTTCTACTTGAATTTGGTTCGTAAAATTAATCTCGAACAAGATTAGAAGGGGAAAAAAACTTCATTTATCGAAAGTGTTATGACCACATGGGACTAGAATGCGTTGCAATAAAATACACTATTTAATGTTTCAATTTAATAAACATTAATTTTAATTAACACAAATCTACATATTAATTCAAACACACACATCTGTAATTCCTTTTTCCTATTCTTAAATTTCATTGAATGGATAACGAAGATAAGGTTCAATAAAGATGGTTATGTAGTAATTGTGTTTCTGCATTGAAACTAGGAATGTACTATTACATCCACTACAAACCAAAAACTAGCACCATAATATGCAGGAAATATCATATGAATAAAAAAACGTGAGCACTTGCATTATAGGTACACATATTTGTTATGTGTGTCGTCCTATTTTTCTAACTTTTTGTAGTTATAAATGTTATAGTCATGGTGACGGTTTATAATGCACGTCTATCTCCAAATTGAATGAGCTATACTAGATTTCTCTACTGGTGATATGTATGTGCCACAATATTAAAATAATTATGTGAAGCGTAAAATCACAAAATCTTTTGTTGTTAGAAACTTTTTGTTGCACTTATCACGTTTTAAAAAGGAAAATGAGAACCAAATGATTGAAATTCAAAATTAATTCATCCCAAATATTTCCTGCTTTGGAAATAGGCCAATGTTTCTCTTTATCATGAGACTACATATCGATTATTGTTTTCTTTGTTTGACGTTGTCTTTTTTTGTGAACACATTGTCACTCAAGTTTACTAAACTAAGGATGACAACTTTGAACGAAATAACTGATGGAACTTGTCCAACGAAAAATTCTCTTATAGAGTTAAACTGGAAACAACTAATGATTTTATGTTTCTACAACACTCTAGAAGGCATTGCCCGAATTACGGATAGGTTTTATTTTTTTATGTAAATTTGACAATTTTTATAGTGAGAATGTAGGACGTATGTCTCGGACACATTTGGAGGAAAATGCCCTATCATATTAAAGAAAAGTAATCTAAAGAACGAAAAATAAGGAAATCAAGTTAAGACTTTGAGTCGTTAAATCAATTTCAACAAGGATTTAAATATTGGACCTCTTCTCCTAAAAAGAACAAGAAGTCATAACTAACGGACTAGCGTCGAAGTACTAAAAACACAAAACGAAACCAACTAGTATACGGGCAACGAACTATTACAAATTAAGTTGCAAGTCCTTCGAAGGAAATTTCTTGGCACGATATGTGTCTTTTCAGAACTAAGTTATGTCAAGGCTTTTCGATGCTCTTCGCTATAATTGTAGCTGGGTTTTGTTCTTTGAATAGAGGATTCTCGAGAGTCCTCTTTACTAATGATGGGTGGCAAACTTTTCCCAACGCAACAAGTTCGCTGCAACACTTGTTAGAGATACTCCCTGTCTCGAAAATACTCGTGAAAGTTTCTTGAACACAGGGCCAACCATTTTAGTTTCACAATTATTTTCCTTAATAATCTGGTCATTCTCCTTCGTAGACATTATTGCCACGCAAGTTAAGAATAAAACCACTAGGACGGAATAAAGATTAAGGCTTGCCATATTGTGTGAATTTGATGTTTCTACTTGAATTTCATTCGTAAAATTAATTTCGAACAAGATCAGAAGGGGAAAAAACTGCATTTATAGGAAGTGTTATTACCACATGGAACTAGAATGCGTTGCAATAAAATAAACCATTTAATGTTTCAATTTAATAAGGATTAATTTTAATTAACACAAATCTACATATTAATTCAAACACACACATCTGTATTTCCTTTTTCCTATTCTTAAATTTCGTTGAATGGATAACGAAGATAAGGTTCAATAAAGATGGTTATGTAGTAATTGTGTTTCTGCATTGAAACTAGCTATGTACTATTACATCCACTACAAACCAAAAACTAGCACCATAATATGCAAGAAATATCATATGAATAACGCAACGTGAGCACTTGCATTATAGGTACACATATTTGTTATGTGTGTTGTCCTATTTTTCTAACTTTTTGTAGTTATATATGTTCTAGTCATGGTGACGGTTAAAAATGCACGTCTATTTCCAAATCGAATGAGCTATACTAGATTTCTCTACTGGTGATATATCTGTGCCGCAATATTAAAATAATTATGTGAATCATAAAATCATAAAATCTTTTTGTTGTAAAAAACTCTTTATCGCACTTACCACCCTTTAAAAAGGAAAATGACAACCAAATGATTGAAATTCAAAAATAATTCATCCCAAATATTTCTTGATTTGGAAATAGGCCAATGTTTCTCTTTATCATGAGACTACAAATCGATTATTGTATTCTTTGTTCGACGTTGTCATTTTTGGTGAACACGTTGTCACTCAAGTTTACAAAACTAAGGACGACAACTTCGAGTGAAATAACCGATGGAACTTCTCCAACGAAAAATTCTCTTACAGGGTTAAATTGGAAACAACAAATGATTTTTCGTTTCTACAACACTCTGGCAGGCATTGTCTGAATTACGGACAGGTTTTATTTTGTTATGTAAATTTGACAATTTTTATAGTGAGAATGTAGGACGTATGTCTCGGACACATTTGGAGGAAAATGCCCGATCATATTAAAGAAAAGTAATCTAAAGAACGAAGAATAAGGAAATCAAGTTAAGACTTTGAGTCGTTAAATCAATTTCAACAAGGATTTCAGTATTGGCCCTCTTCTCCAAAAAAGAACAAGAAGTCATAACTAACGGATTAGCATCGAAGTACTGAAAACACAAAACGAAACCAACTAGTATACGGGCAATGAACTATTACAAATTATACTGCATGTCCTTCGAAGGATATTTCTTTGCACGATATGTGTCTTTTCATAACTAAGTTAGCTCAAGGCTTTTTTTCGATAAATGAAATTTGAATTTAATTTGTACAAAAACTTTTAAGGAATCGATGTTGTTTCAATTTCTCACCACACCAAAAATTCCAGTTCCACATTATTGCAATGAACTTAACGTTTAAAATATTGATATTTGTTTCAATTTAAACAATGTGAAACAATATATAGCACTCGCTCTGAGATGGTTATCAAGTTCCAATGCTATAAAATTAAAAATAATGGCAATTATAAAATCATAGTGTATTAAGTAATGGGTTCTTTAGAAACATTTAATTTTCGTACAAGTAAAATTAATTTAACTCGACTTAAATTTAACGATAGACAATAATGAAGCTTCCGAAGCAATGTTGAAAATAAAGACAAAAGAACAATATTGAGGTCATCACGTCTTGTAACCTATTGTTAGTTGATGCAATCATATATCATTAAGCAAACGGAGATGGTCAATCGATCAATGCCATGCACTTGTTCCATGTTTCGATGCTCTTCCCTATAATTGTAGTTGGGTTTAGTTCTTTGCATAGAGGATTATCGAGAGTCCTCTTTGCTAATGCCGCGTGGCAAACTTTTCCCAACGCAACAAGTTCGCCGCAGCACTTGATAGAGATACTCCTTGTCTCGATAATATTCGTGAAAGTTTCTTGAATACAGGGCCAACCCATTTTAGTTTCACAATTATTTTCCTTAATAATCAGGTCCTTCGCCTTCGTAGCCATTACTGCCACGCATGTTAAAAATAACACCACTAGGACGGAATAAACATTAAGGCTTGCCATATTGTGTGAATTTTATGTTTTTACTTGAATTTGGTTCGTAAAATTAATTTCGAACAAGATCAGAAGGGGAAAAAACCTGCATTTATAGGAAGTGTTATGACCACATAGAACTAGAATGAGTTGCAACAAAATAAACCATTCAATGTTTCAATTTAATAAGCATTAATTTTAATTAACACAAATCTACATATTAATTCAAACACACACATCTGTAATTCCTTTTTCCTATTCTTAAATTTCATTGAATGGATAACGAAGATAAGGTTCAATAAAGATGGTTATGTAGTAATTGTGTTTCTGCATTGAAACTAGGAATGTACTATTACATCCACTACAAACCAAAAACTAGCCCCATAATATGCAGGAAATATCATATGAATAAAGCAACATGAGCACTTGTATTACAGGTGCACATATTTGTTATGTGTGTCGTCCTATTTTTCTAACTTTTTGTAGTTATATATATTCTAGTCACGGTGACGGTTAAAAATGCACGTCTATTTGCAAATCGAATGAGCTATACTAGATTTCTCTAGTGGTGATATATCTATGCCACAATATTAAAATAATTATGCGAAGCGTAAAATCATAAAATCTTTTTGTTGTTAAAAACTCTTTATTAAACTAAGGACGACAACTTTGAGTGAAATAACCGATGGAACTTCTCCAACGACAAATTCTCTTATAGAGTTAAATGATTTTACGTTTCTACAACACTCTGGCAGGCATTGCCTGAATTACGGACAGGTTTTATTTTGTTATGCAAATTTGACAATTTTTATAGTGAGAATGTAGGACGTATGTCTCGGACACATTTGGAGGAAAATGCCCGATCATATTAAAGAAAAGTAATCTAAAGAACGAAGAATAAGGAAATCAAGTTAAGACTTTGAGTCGTTAAATCAATTTCAACAAGGATTTCAGTATTGGCCCTCTTCTCCAAAAAAGAACAAGAAGTCATAACTAACGGATTAGCATCGAAGTACTGAAAACACAAAACGAAACCAACTAGTATACGGGCAATGAACTATTACAAATTATACTGCATGTCCTTCGAAGGATATTTCTTTGCACGATATGTGTCTTTTCATAACTAAGTTAGCTCAAGGCTTTTTTTCGATAAATGAAATTTGAATTTAATTTGTACAAAAACTTTTAAGGAATCGATGTTGTTTCAATTTCTCACCACACCAAAAATTCCAGTTCCACATTATTGCAATGAACTTAACGTTTAAAATATTGATATTTGTTTCAATTTAAACAATGTGAAACAATATATAGCACTCGCTCTGAGATGGTTATCAAGTTCCAATGCTATAAAATTAAAAATAATGGCAATTATAAAATCATAGTGTATTAAGTAATGGGTTCTTTAGAAACATTTAATTTTCGTACAAGTAAAATTAATTTAACTCGACTTAAATTTAACGATAGACAATAATGAAGCTTCCGAAGCAATGTTGAAAATAAAGACAAAAGAACAATATTGAGGTCATCACGTCTTGTAACCTATTGTTAGTTGATGCAATCATATATCATTAAGCAAACGGAGATGGTCAATCGATCAATGCCATGCACTTGTTCCATGTTTCGATGCTCTTCCCTATAATTGTAGTTGGGTTTAGTTCTTTGAATAGAGGATTATCGAGAGTCCTCTTTGCTAATGCCGCGTGGCAAACTTTTCCCAACGCAACAAGTTCGCCGTAGCACTTGATAGAGATACTCCTTGTCTCGATAATACTCATGAAAGTTTCTTGAATACAGGGCCAACCCATTTTAGTTTCACAATTATTTTCCTTAATAATCAGGTCCTTCGCCTTCGTAGCCATTACTGCCACGCATGTTAAAAATAACACCACTAGGACGGAATAAACATTAAGGCTTGCCATATTGTGTGAATTTTATGTTTTTACTTGAATTTGGTTCGTAAAATTAATTTCGAACAAGATCAGAAGGGGAAAAAACCTGCATTTATAGGAAGTGTTATGACCACATAGAACTAGAATGAGTTGCAACAAAATAAACCATTCAATGTTTCAATTTAATAAGCATTAATTTTAATTAACACAAATCTACATATTAATTCAAACACACACATCTGTAATTCCTTTTTCCTATTCTTAAATTTCATTGAATGGATAACGAAGATAAGGTTCAATAAAGATGGTTATGTAGTAATTGTGTTTATGCATTCAAACTATGAATGTGCTATTACATCCACTTCGAATCAAAAACTTGCACCATAATATGCAGGAAATATCATATGAATAAAGCATTGTGAGCACTTGCATTACAGGCACATATATTTGTTATGTGTGTCGTCCTATTTTTCTAACTTTTTGTAGTTATATATGTTCTAGTCATGGTGACGGTTAAAAATGCACGTCTATCTCCAAAACGAATGAGCTATACTAGATTTCTCTACTGGGGATATTTATGTGCCACAATATTAATAGAATTATGCGAAGCGTAAAATCATAAAATCTTTTTGTTGTTAAAATTTTTTTATCCCACTTATCACATTTTAAAAAGGAAAATGGCAACAAAATGATTGAAATTCGAAATTAATTCAACCCAAATATATCTTGCTTTGGAAATAGGCCAATGTTTCTCTTTATCATGAGACTACAAGTAGATTATTGTATTCTTTCTTTGACGTTGTCTTTTTTGGTAAACGCGTTGTCACCCAAGTTTACCAAACTAAGCAAGATATCTTTGAGTGAAATAACTAATGGAACATGCCGAACGACAAATTCTCTTATAGAATTAAATTAGAAACAACAAATGATTTTACGTTTCTACAACACTCTGTTAGGCATTGACCGAATTTCAGATAGGTTTTATTTTTTTATGTAAATTTGATAATTTTTATAGTGATAATGTAGGACGTATGTCTCGGACACATTTGGAGGAAAATGCCCAATCATATTACAGAAAAGTAATCTAAAGAACGAAGAATAAGGAAATCAAGTTAAGACTTTGAGTCGTTAAATTAATTTCAACAAGGATTTTAATGTTAGCCCTCTTCTCCCAAAAAGAACAAGAATTCATAACTAACGGACTAGCATCGAAGTACTAAAAACACAAAACGAAACCAACTGCTATACGGGCAGCGAACTATTACAAATTATACTGTATGTCGTTGGAAGGATATTTCTTGGCACGTTATGTACAAAAAATTTTAAGGAATCGATGTTGTTTCAATTTCTCACCACACCAAAAATTCCAGTTCCACATTATTGCAACGAACTTAACGTTTAAAATATTGATATTTGTTTCAATTTAAAGAATGTGAAACAATATATAGTACTCGATTTGAGATGGTTATCAAGTTCCAATGCTATAAAATTAAAATAATGGCCTTATAAAATCATAGTGTATTAAGTAATGGCTTCTGTAGAACCATTTAATTTTCGTACAACTAAAATTAATTTAACTCGACTTAAATTTAACGACAGACAATAATTAAGCTTCCGGAACAACGTTAAAAATAAAGACATAAGAACAATGTTGAGCACATCACGTCTTGTAACCTACTGTTAGTTGAAGCAATCCCATATCATTATGCAGACGGAGATGGTGAATCGATCAATGCCATGCAGTTGTTCCTTGTTTCGATGCTCTTCGCTATAACTGTAGCTGGGTTTAGTTCTTTGAATAGAGGATTCTCGAGAGTCCTCTTTACTAATGCTGCGTGGCAAACTTTTCCCAACGCAACAAGTTCGCTGCAACACTTGTTAGAGATACTCCCTGTCTCGAAAATACTCGTGAAAGTTTCTTGAACGCAGGGCCAACCCATTTTAGTTTCACAATTATTTTCCTTAATAATCTGGTCATTCTCCTTCGTAGCCATTACTTCCACGCAAGTTAAGAATAAAACCACTAGGACGGAATAAACATTAAGGCTTGCCATATTGTGTGAATTTGATGTTCCTACTTGAATTTGATTCGTAAAATTAATTTCGAATGAGATCAGAAGGGGAAAAATCCTGCATTTATAGGAAGTGTTATGACCACCTGGAACTACAATACGTTGCCACAAAATAAAGCATTTAATGTTTCAATTTAATAAGCATTAATTTTAATTAACACAAATCTACATATTAATTCAAGCACACACATCTGCGCTTCCTTTTATCCTATTCTTAAATTTCATTAAATGGATAACGAAAATAAGGTTCAATAAAGATGCATATATCGTAATTGTGTTTCTGCGTTGAAACTAGGAATGTACTATTACATCGACTACAAACCAAAAACTAGCACCATAATATGCAGGAAATATCATATGAATAAAGCAACGTGAGCACTTGCATTACAGGCACGCATATTTGTTATGTGTGTTGTCCTATTTTTCAAACTTTTTGTAGTTATATATGTTCTAGTCATGGTGACAGTTTATAAAGTACATCTATCTCCAAATCGATTAAGCTATACTAGATTTCTCAACAGGTGATATGTATGTGCCACAATATTAAAATAATTATGTGAACCGTAAAATCACAAAATCTTTTGTTGTTAGATTCTTTTTATCGCACTTATCACATTTTAAAAAGGAAAATGACAGCCAAATGATTGAAATTCAAAAATTAATTCATCCCAAATATTTCCTACGTTGGAAATAGGCCAATGTTTCTCTTTATCATGAGACTACAAGTAGATTATTGTATTCTTTCTTTAACATTGTCTTTTTTGGTAAACGCGTTGTCACTCAAGTTTACCAAACTAAGCAAGATATCTTTGAGTAAAATAACTAATGGAACATGCCCAACGACAAATTCTCTTATAGAATTAAATTAGAAACAACAAATGATTTTACGTTTCTACAACACTCTGTTAGGCATTGCCCAAATTTCGGATAGGTTTTATTTTTTTATGTAAATTTGATAATTTTTATAGTGATAATGTAGGACGTATGTCTCAGACACATTTGGACGAAAATGCCCAATCATATTAAAGAAAAGTAATCTAAAAAACGAAGAATAAGGAAATCAAGTTAAGACTTTGAGTCGTCAAATCAATTTCAACAAGGATTTTAATGTTAGCCCTCTTCTCCCAAAAAGAACAATAATTCATAACTAACGGACTAGCATCGAAGTACTAAAAACACAAAATGAAACCAACTACTATACGGGCAACGAACTATGACAAATTATGCTGTATGTCCTTGGAATGATATTTATTGGCACGTTATGTGTCTTTTCATAACTAAGTTAAGTTAAGGCTTTTTTTCGATAAAGGAAATTTGAATTTAATTTGTACAAAAAATTTTAAGGAATCGGTGTTGTTTCAATTTCTCACCACACAAAAAATTCCAGTTCCACATTATTGCAACGAACTTAACGTTTAAAATATTGATATTTGTTTCAATTTAAAGAATGTGAAACAATATATAGTACTCGATTTGAGATGGTTATCAAGTTCCAATGCTATAAAATTAAAAATAATGGCCTTATAAAATCATAGTGTATTAAGTAATGGCTTCTGTAGAACCATTTAATTTTCGTACAACTAAAATTAATTTAACTCGACTTAAATTTAACGACAGACAATAATTAAGCTTTCGGAACAATGTTGAAAATAAAGACAAAAGAACAATATTGAGCTCTTCACGTCTTGTAACCTATTGTTAGTTGATGCAATCCTATATCATTAAGCAGACGAAGATGGTGAATCGATCAATGCCATGCACTTGTTCCATGTTTCGATGCTCTTCCCTATAATTGTAGTTAGGTTTAGTTCTTTGAATAGAGGATTATCGAGAGTCCTCTTTACTAATGCCGCGAGGCAAACTTTTCCCAATGCAACAAGTTCGCCGCAGCACTTGTTAGAGATACTCCTTGTCTCGAAAATACTCGTGAAGTTTCTTGAATACAGGGCCAACCTGTTTTAGTTTCACAATTATTTTCCTTAATAATCTAGTCGTTCTCCTTCGTAGCCATTACTGCCACGCATGTTAAAAATAACACCACTAGGACGGAATAAACATTAAGGCTTGCCATATTGTGTGAGTTTTATGTTTCTACTTGAATTTGGTTCATAAAATTAATTTCGAACAAGATCAGAAGGGGAAAAAACCAGCATTTATAGGAAGTGTTATGACCACATAGAACTAGAATGCGTTGCAACAAAATAAACCATTTAATGTTTCAATTTAATAAGAATTAATTTTAATTAACACAAATCTACATATTTATTCAAACACACACATCTGTAATTCCTTTTTCCTATTCTTAAATTTCATTGAATGGATAACGAAGATAAGGTTCAAGAAAGATGGTTATGTAGTAATTGTTTTTCTGCATTCAAACTATGAATGTGCTATTACATCCACTTCGAATCAAAAACTTGCACCATAATATGCAGGAAATATCATATGAATAAAGCATTGTGAGCACTTGCATTACAGGCACATATATTTGTTATGTGTGTCGTCCTTTTTTTCTAACTTTTTGTAGTTATATATGTTCTAGTCATGGTGACGGTTAAAAATGCACGTCTATCTCCAAATCGAATGAGCTATACTAGATTTCTCTATTGGGGATATTTATGTGCCACAATATTAAAAGAATTATGCGAAGCGTAAAATCATAAAATCTTTTTGTTGTTAAAATTTTTTTATCCCACTTATCACATTTTAAAAAGGAAAATGGCAACAAAATGATTGAAATTCAAAATTAATTCATCCCAAATATATCCTGCTTTGGAAATAGGCCAATGTTTCTCTTTATCATGAGACTACAAGTAGATTATTGTATTCTTTCTTTGACGTTGTCTTTTTTGGTAAACGCGTTGTCACTCAAGTTTACCAAACTAAGCAAGATATCTTTGAGTGAAATAACTAATGGAACATGCCCAACGACAAATTCTCTTATAGAATTAAATTAGAAACAACAAATGATTTTACGTTTCTACAACACTCTGTTAGGCATTGCCCGAATTTCGGATAGGTTTTATTTTTTTATGTAAATTTGATAATTTTTATAGTGATAATGTAGGACCTATGTCTCGGACACATTTGGACGAAAATGCCCGATCATATTAAAGAAAAGTAATCTAAAGAACGAAGAATAAGGAAATCAAGTTAAGACTTTGAGTCGTTAAATCAATTTCAACAAGGATTTTAATGTTAGCCCTCTTCTCCCAAAAAGAACAATAATTCATAACTAACGGACTAGCATCGAAGTACTAAAAACACAAAATGAAACCAACTGCTATACGGGCAATGAACTATTACAAATTATACTGTATGTCCTTGGAAGGATATTTCTTGGCACGTTATGTGTCTTTTCATAACTAAGTTAAGTTAAGGCTTTTTTTCGATAAATGAAATTTGAATTTAATTTGTACAATAACTTTTAAGGACTCGATGTTGTTTTAGTTTCTCACCACACAAAAAATTCAAGTTCAACATTATTGTAATGAACTTAACGTTTAAAATGTTGATATTTGTTTCAATTTAAACAATGTAAAAAACAATATATAGTACTCGATTTGAGATGGTTATCAAGTTCCAATGCTATAAATTTAAAAACAATAGCCTTATAAAATTATAGTGTATTAAGTAATGGCTTCTCTAGAACCATTTAATTTTCATACAACTAAAACTAATTTAACTCGACTAAATTTAACGACGGAGAATAATGAAGCTTCCCGAAGAATGTTGAAAATAAAGACAAAAGAACAATATTGAGCACATCATGTCTTGTACCCTGTTGTTAGTTGAAGCAATCCTATATCATTAAGCAGACCGAGATGGTGAATTGATCAATGCCATGCAGTTGTTCCATGTTTCGATGCTCTTCGCTATAATTGTAGTTGGGTTTAGTTCATTGAATAGAGGATTCTCGAGAGTCCTCTTTACTAATGTTGCATGGAAAACTTTTCCCAACGCAACCAGTTTGCTGCAACACTTGTTGGAGATACTCCCTGTCTTGAAAATAGTCGTGAAAGTTTCTTGAACTCAGGGCCAACCCAATTTAGTTTCACAATCATTTTCCTTAATAATCTAGTCGTTCTCATTCGTAGCCATTACTGCCACGCAAGTTAAGGATAGAACCACTAGGACGGAATAAGCATTAAGGCTTGCCATGTTGTGTGAATTTGATGTTTCTACTTGAATTTGGTTCGTAAAATTAATTTCGAACAAGATTAGAAGGGTTAAAAACCTACATTTATAGGAAGTGTTATGACCGCATGGAATTGGAATGCGTTGCAACAAAACAAAGCATTCAATGTTTCAATTTAACAAGCATTAATTACATGTTAATTCAAACACACACATCTGTAATTCCTTTTTCCTATTCTTAAATTTCATTAAATGGATAACGAAAATAAGGTTCAATAAAGATGGTTTTGTCGTAATTGTGTTTTTGCATTGAAACTATGAATGTGATATTACATCCACCTCAAACCAAAAACTTGAACCATAATATGAAGGAAATATCATATGAATAAAGCATTGTTAACACTTGCATTACTGGCACACAAATTTGTTATGTGGGTCGTCCTATTTTTCTAACTTTTTGTAGTTATATATGTTCTAGTTAAAAATGCACGTCTATCTCCAAATCGAATGAGCTATACTAGATTTCTCTATTGGGGATATTTATGTGCCACAATATTAAAAGAATTATGCGAAGCGTAAAATCATTAAATCTTTTTGTTGTTAAAATTTTTTTATCCCACTTATCACATTTTAAAAAGGAAAATGGCAACAAAATGATTGAAATTCAATATTAATTCAACCCAAATATATCCTACTTTGGAAATAGGCCAATGTTTCTATTTATCATGAGACTACAAGTAGATTATTGTATTCTTTCTTCGACGTTGTCTTTTTTGGTAAATGCGTTGTCACTAAAGTTTACTAAACTAAGCAAGATATCTTTGAGTGAAATAACTAATGGAACATGTCCAATGAAAAATTCTCTTATAGAGTTAAATTGGAAACAACAAATGATTTTACATTTCTACAACACTCTGTTAGGCATTGCCCGAATTTCGAATAGGTTTTATTTTTTATGTAAATTTAATAATTTTTATTGTGATAATGTAGGACGTATGTGTCGGACACATTTGGACGAAAATGCCCGATCATATTAAAGAAAAGTAATCTAAAGAACGAAGAATAAGGAAATCATGTTAAGACTTTGAGTCGTTAAATCAATTTCAACAAGGATTTTAATGTTGGCCCTCTTCTCCGAAAAAGAAGAATAATTCATAACTAACGGACTAGCATCGAAGTACTAAAAACACAAAACGAAACCAACTGCTATACGGGCAGCAAACTATTACAAATTATACTGCATGTCCTTCGAAGGATATTTCTTGGCACGTTATGTGTCTTTTCATAACTAAGTTAGGTTAAGGCTTTTTTTCGATAAAGGAAATTTGAATTTAATTTGTACAAAAACTTTTAAGGACTCGATGTTGTTTTAGTTTCTCACCACACGAAAAATTTAAGTTCCACATTATTGTAATGAACCTAACGTTTAAAATGTTGATATTTGTTTCAATTTAAACAATGTGAAACAATATATAGTACTCGATTTGAGATCGTTATCAAGTTTCAATGCTATAAATTTAAGAACAATGGCCTTATAAAATCATAGTGTATTAAGTAATGGCTTCTCTAGAACCATTTAATTTTCATATAACTAAAATTAATTTAACTCGACTTAAATTTAACGACGGAGAATAATGAAGCTTCCGGAAGAATGTTGAAAATAAAGACAAAAGAACAATATTGAGCACATCACGTCTTGTAACCTGTTGTTAGTTGAAGAAATCCTATATCATTAAGCAGACTGAGATGGTGAATCGATCAATGCCATGCAGTTGTTCCATGTTTCGATGCTCTTCGGTATAATTGTAGTTGGGTTTAGTTCTTTGAATAGAGGATTCTCGAGAGTACTCTTTACTAATGCTGCATGGCGAACTTTTCCCAACGCAACAAATTTGCTGCAACACTTGTTAGAGATACTCCCTGTCTCGAAAATACTCGTGAAAGTCTCTTAAACACAGGGCCATCCCATTTTAGTTTCACAATTATTTTCGTGAATAATCTGGTCGTTCTCCTTCGTAGCCATTACTGCCACACAAGTTAAGAATAAAACCACTAGGACGGAATAAACATTAAGGCTTGCCATATTGTGTGAATTTGATGTTTCTACTTGAATTTGGTTCGTAAAATTAATTTCGAACAGGATTAGACGGGGAAAAAACCTTCATTTATAGGAAGTGTTATGACCGCATGGAACTCGAATGCATTGCTACAAAACAAAGCATTCAATGTTTCAATTTAACAAGCATTAACTACATGTTAATTCAAACACACACATCTGTGCTTAATTTTTCCTATTCTTAAATTTCATTAAATGGATAACAAAAATAAGGTTCAATAAAGATGGTTTTGTCGTAATTGTGTTTCTGCATTGAAACTCTGAATGTGCTATTACATCCACTTCGAACCAAAAACTAGCACCATAACATGCAGGAAATATCATATGAATAAAGCAATGTGAGCACTTGCATTACAGGCACACATATTTGTTTTGTGTCGTCCTATTTTTCAAACTTTTTGTAGTTATATATGTTCTAGTCATGGTGATGGTTAAAAATGCACGTATATCTCCAAATCGAATGAGCTATCATGGATTTCTCTACTAGGGATATTTATGTGCCACAAAAATAAAATAATTATGCAAAGCGTAAAATCATAAAATCTTTCTGTTGTTAAAAACTCTTTATCGCACTTATCACGTTTTAAAAAGGAAAAGCACAACCAAATGTTTGAAATTGAAAATTAATTCATCCCAAATATATCTTGCTTTGGAAATAGGCCAATGTTTCTCTTTATCATGAGACTACAAATCGATTATTGTATTCTTTCTTTGACGTTGTCTTTTTTGGTAAACGCGTTGTCACTCCAGTTTACTAAACTAAGCATGATAACTTTGAATTTAATTTGTTAGGTCAAGGCTTTTTTTAGATAAAGGAAATTTGAATTTAATTTGTACAAAAACTTTTAAGGAATCGATGTTGTTTCAATTTCTCAGCACACCAAAAATTCCAATTCCACATTATTGCAATGAACTTAACGTTTAAAATATTGATATTTGTTACAATTTAAACAATGTGAAACAATATAAGTACTCGATTTGAGATGGTTATCAAGTTCCAATGCCATAAAATTAAAAATAATGGCCGTATAAAATTATAGTGTACTAAGTAATGTCTTCTCTAGAACCATTTAATTTTCATACAACCAAAATAATTTAACTCGACTTAAATTTAACGACGAACAATAACGAAGCTTCCGGAATAAGGTTGAAAATAAAGACAAAAGAACAATATTGAGCACATCACATCTTGTAACCTGTTGTTAGTTAAAGCAATCCTGTATCATTAAGCAGACGAAGATGGTGAATCGATCAAAGCCAAATATTAATTCAAAATTCATTCATCCCAAATATTTCCTGCATTGGAAATAGGCCAATGTTTCCCTTTATCATGATACTACGAATCGTTTATTGTTTTCTTTGTTTGACGTTGTTTTTTTTTGTGAAGTCATTGTCACTCAAGTTTACTAAACTAAGGATGACAACTTTGAAGGAAATAACTGATGGAACTTGCCCAACGACAAATTCTCTTATAGAGTTAAACTGGAAAAAATAAATGATTTTACGTTTCTACAACACTCTGGCAGGCATTGCCCGAATTACGGATAGGTTTCATTTTTTTATGTAAATTTGAAAATTTTTATACTGAGAATGTAGGACGTATGTCTCGGACACATTTGGAGGAAAATGCCCGATCATATTATGTAAAAGTAATCTAAAGAACGAAGAATAAGGAAATCAAGTTAAGACTTTGAGTCGTTAAATCAATTTCAACAAGGATTTAAATATTGGACCTCTTCTCCTAAAAAGAACAAGAAGTCATAACTAACGGACTAGCGTCGAAGTACTAAAAACACAAAACGAAACCAACTAGTATACGGGCAACGAACTATTACAAATTATACTGCATGTCCTTCTATGGATATTTCTTGGCGCGATATGTGTCTTTTCAAAACGAAGTTAGGTCAAGGCTTTTTTTTTGATAAAGGAAATTTGAATTTAGTTTGTACAAAAAAAATTTAAGGAATCAATGTTGTTTCAATTTCTCTCCACACCAAAAATTCCAGTTCCACATTATTGCAATGAACTTAACGTTTAAAATATTTATATTTGTTTCAATTTAAACAGTGTGAAACAATATATAGTACTCGATTTGAGATGGTTATCAAGTTCCAATGCTATAAAATTAAAAATAATGGCCTTATAAAATCATAGTGTATTAAGTAATGGCTTCTTTAGAACCATTTAATTTTCGTACAACTAAAATTAATTTAACTCGACTTAAATTTAACGACAGACAATAATTAAGCTTCCAGAACAATGTTGAAAATAAAGACAAAAGAACAATGCTGAGCACATCACGTCTTGTAACCTGCAGTTAGTTGAAACAATCCCATATCATTAAGTAGACGGAGATGGTGAATCGATCAATGCCATGCAATTATTCCATGTTTCGATGCTCTTCGCTATAACTGTAGCTGGGTTTAGTTCTTTGAATAGAGGATTCTCGAGAGTACTCTTTACTAATGCTGCGTGGCAAACTTTTCCCAACGCAACAAGTTCGCTGCAACACTTGTTAGAGATACTCCCTGTCTCGAAAATACTCGTGAAATTTTCTTGAACACAGGGCCAACTCATTTTAGTTTCACAATTATTTTCCTTAATAATCTGGTCATTCTCCTTCATAGCCATTACTGCCACGCAAGTTAAGAATAAAACCACTTGGACGGAATAAACATTAAGGCTTGCCATATTGTGTGAATTTGATGTTCCTACTTGAATTTAATTCGTAAAATTAATTTCGAATGAGATCAGAAGGGGAAACAACTTGCATTTATAGGAAGTGTTATGACCACCTGGAACTACAATGCGTTGCCACAAAATAGAGCATTTAATGTTTCAATTTAAAAAGCATTAATTTTAATTAATACAAATCTACATATTAATTCAAGCACACACATCTGTGCTTCCTTTTTTCCTATTCTTAAATTTCATTAAATGGATAACGAAAATAAGGTTCAATAAAGATGCATATGTCGTAATTGTGTTTCTGCGTTGAAACTAGGAATGTACTATTACATCGACTACAAACCAAAAACTAGCACCATAATATGCAGGAAATATCATACGAATAAAGCAACGTGAGCACTTGCATTACAGGCACGCATATTTGTTATGTGTGTCGTCCTATTTTTCAAACTTTTTGTAGTTATATATGTTCTAGTCATGGTGACGGTTTATAATGCACATCTATCTCCAAATCGATTGAGCTATACTAGATTTCTCAACAGGTGATATGTATGTGCCACAATATTAAAATAATTATGTGAACTGTAAAATCACAAAATCTTTTGTTGTTAGATTCTTTTAATCCCACTTATCACATTTTAAAAAGGAAAATGACAACCAAATGATTGAAATTCAAAATTAATTCATCCCAAATATTTCCTGCTTTGGAAATAGAGCAATGTTTCTCTTTATCATGAGACTACGAATCGATTATTGTTTTCATTGTTTGACGTTGTCTTTTTTTCTGAACGCATTGTCACTCAAGTTTACTAAACTAAGGACGACAACTTTGAACGAAATAACTGGTGGAACTTGTCCAACGACAAATTCTCTTATAGAGTTAAACTGGAAACAACAAATGATTTTACGTTTCTACAACACTCTGGCAGGCATTGCCGAATTACGGATAGTTTTTATTTTTTATGTAAATTTGACAATTTTTATAATGAGAATGTAGGACGTATGTCTCTGACACATTTGGAGAAAAATGCCCGATCATATTAAAGAAAAGTAATCTAAAGAACGAAAAATACGGAAATCAAGTTAAGACTTTGAGTCGTTAAATCAATTTCAACAAGGATTTAAATAATGGACCTCTTCTCCTAAAAAGAACAAGAAGTCACAACTAACGAACTAGTGTCTAAGTACTAAAAACACAAAACGAAACCAACTAGTATACGGGAAACGAACTATTACAAATTATACTTCATGTCCTTCGAAGGATATTTCTTGGCCCGATATTTGTCTTTTCAGAACTAAATTAGGTCAAGGCTTTTTTTTCGATAAAGGAAATTTGAATTTAATTTGTACAAAAAATTTTAAGGAATAGATGTTGTTTCAATTTCTCACCACACCAAAATTCCAGTTCCACATTATTGCAATGAACTTAACGTTTAAAATATTGATATTTGTTTCAATTTAAACAATGTGAAACAATATATAGTACTCGATTTGAGATGGTTATCAAGTTCCAATGCTATAAAATTAAAAATAATGGCCTTATAAAATCATAGTGTGTTAAGTAATGGCTTCTCTAGAACCATTTAATTTTCCTACAACTAAAATTAATTTAATTCGATAGACAATAATTAAGCTTCTGGAACAATGTTGAAAATAAAGACAAAAGAACAATGCTGAGCACATCACGTCTTGTAACCTGCTGTTAGTTGAAGCAATCCCATACCATTAAGCAGACGGAGATAGTGAATCGATCAATGCCATGCAGTTGTTCCATGTTTCTATGCTCTTCGCTATAACTGTAGCTGGGTTTAGTTCTTTGAATAGAGGATTCTCGAGAGTCCTCTTTAGTAATGCTGCGTGGCAAACTTTTCCCAACGCAACAAGTTCGTTGCAACACTTGTTAGAGATACTCCATGTCTAGAAAATACTCGTGAAAGTTTCTTGAACACAGGGCCAACCCATTTTAGTTTCACAATTATTTTCCTTAATAATCTGCTCATTCTCCTTCGTAGCCATTACTGCCACTCAAGTTAACAATAAAACCACTAGGACGGAATAAACATTAAGGCTTGCCATATTGTGTGATTTGATGTTCCTACTTTAATTTGATTCGTAAAATTAATTTCGAATTAGATCAGAAGGGGAAAAACCTGCATTTATAAGAAGTGTTATGACCACCTGGAACTAGAATGCGTTGCCACAAAATAAAGCATTTAATGTTTAATTTAATAAGCATTAATTTTAATTAACACAAATCTACATATTAATTCAAGCACACACATCTGTGCTTCCTTTTTTCCTATTCTTAAATTTCATTAAATGGATAACGAAATAAGGTTCAATAAAGATGCTTATGTCGTAATTGTGTTTCTGCGATGAAACTAGGAATGTACTATTACATCCACTACAAACCAAAACTAGCACCATAATATGCAGGAAATATCATATGATAAAGTAACGTAAGCACATGCATTACAGGCACGCATATTTGTTATGTTTGCGTCCTATTTTTATAACTTTTTGTAGTTATATATGTTCTTGTCGTGGTGATGGTTTATAATGCACGTCTATCTCCAAATCGAATGAGCTATACTAGATTTCTCTATTGGTGATATGTATGTGTCACTATATTAAAATAATTATGTGAAGCGTAAAATCATATAATCTTTTGATGTTAAAAAATTTTATCGCACTTATCACATTTTAAAAAGGAAAATGACAACCAAATGATTGAAATTCAAAATTAGTTCATCCCAAATATTTTCTGCTTTGGAAATAGGCCAATGTTTCTCTTTATCATGAGACTACAAATCGATTATTGTTTTCTTTGTTTGACGTTGTCTTTTTTTGTGAACGCATTGCCACTCAAGTTTACTAATCTAAGGAGGACAACTTTGAACGAAATAACTGATAGAACTTGTCCAACGACAAATTCTCTTATAGTGTTAAACTGGAAACAACAAATGATTTTACGTATCTACAACACTCTGGCAGGCATTGCCCGAATTACGGATAGGTTTTATTTTTTTATGTAAATTTGACAATTTTTATAGTGAGAATGTAGGACGTATGTCTCTGACACATTTGTAGAAAAATGCCCGATCATATTAAAGAAAAGTAATCTAAAGAACGAAGAATACGAAAATCAGGTTAAGACTTTGAGTCGTTAAATCAATTTCGACAAGGATTTAAATATTGGACCTCATCTCCTAAAAAGAACAAGAAGTCATAACTAACGGACTAGCGTCGAAGTACTTAAAACGAAAAACGAAACCAACTAGTACACGGGCAAGGAACTATTACAAATTATACTTCATGTCCTTTGAAGGATATTTCGTGGCACGATATTTGTCTTTTCAGAACTAAGTTAGATCAAGGGTTTTTTTAAGATAAAGGAAATTTGAATTTAATTTGTACATAAAGTTTTAAGGAATCGATGCTGTTTCAATTTCTCACCACACCAAAAATTCCAGTACCACATTATTGTAATGAACTTAACGTTTAAAATATTGATATTTGTTTCAATTTAAACAATGTGAAACAATATATAGTACTCAATTCGAGATGGTTATCAAGTTCCAATGCTATAAAATTAAGAATTATGGCCTTAAAAAATCAAAGTGTATTAAGTAATGGCTTCTCTAGAACCATTTAATTTTTGTACAACTAAAATTAATTTAACTCAACAGACAATAATTAAGCTTCCGGAACAATGTTGAAAATAAAGACAAAAGAACAATGCTGATCACATCACGTCTTGTAACCTGCTGTTAGTTGAAGCAATCCCATATCATTAAGCAGACGGGGATGGTAAATCGATCAATGCCATGCAGTTGTTCCATGTTTCGATGCTCTTCGCTATAACTTTAGCTGTGTTTAGTTCTTTGAGTAGAGGATTCTCGAGAGTCCTCTTTAATAATGCTGCATGGCAAACTTTTCCCAACGCAACAAGTTCGTTGCAACACTTGTTAGAGATACTCCCTGTCTCGAAAATACTCGTGAAAGTTTCTTGAACACAGGGCCAACCCATTTTAGTTTCACAATTATTTTCCTTAATAATCTGCTCATTCTCCTTCGTAGCCATTACTGCCATGCAAGTTAAGAATAAAACCACTAGGACGGAATAAACATTAAGGCTTGCCATATTGTGTGAATTTGATGTTCCTACTTTAACTTTGATTCGTAAAATTAATTTCGAATGAGATCAGAAGGGGAAAAACCTGCATTTATAGGAAGTGTTAGGACCACCTGGAACTAGAATGCATTGCCACAAAATAAAGCATTTAATGTTTCAATTTAATAAGCATTAATTTTAATTAACACAAATCTACATATTAATTCAAGCACACACATCTGTGCTTCCTTTTTTCCTATTCTTAAATTTCATTAAATGGATAACGAAATAAGGTTCAATAAAGATGCTTATGTCGTAATTGTGTTTCTGCGATGAAACTAGGAATGTACTATTACATCCACTACAAACCAAAAACTAGCACCATAATATGCAGGAAATATCATATGAATAAAGCAACGTAAGCACATGCATTACAGGCACGCATATTTGTTATGTTTGTCGTCCTATTTATCTAACTTTTTGTAGTTATATATGTTCTAGTCGTGGTGACTGTTTATAATGCACGTCTATCTCCAAATCGAATGACCTATACTAGATTTCTCTACTGGTGATATGTATGTGCCACAATATTAAAATAATTATGTGAAGCGTAAAATCATATAATCTTTTGTTGTAAAAAAATTTTATCGCACTTATCACATTTTAAAAAGGAAAATGACAACCAAATGATTGAAATTCAAAATTAGTTCATCCCAAATATTTTCTGCTTTGGAAATAGGCCAATGTTTCTCTTTATCATGAGACTACAAATCGATTATTGTTTTCCTTGTTTGACATTGTCTATTTTTGTGAACGCATTGTCACTCAAGTTTACTAATCTAAGGATGACAACTTTGAACGAAATAAAAAACTGATGGAACTTGTCCAACGACAAATTCTCTTATAGAGTTAAACTGGAAACAACAAATGATTTTACGTTTCTACAACACTCTAGCAGGCATTGCCCGAATTACGGATACGTTTTATTTTTTTATGTAAATTTGACAATTTTTATAGTGAGAATGTAAGACGTATGTCTCGGACACATTTGGAGGAAAATGCCAGATCATATTAAAGAAAAGTAATCTAAAGAACGAAGAGTAAGGAAATCAAGTTAAGACTTTGAGTCGTTAAATCAATTTCAACAAGGATTTAAACATTGGACCTCATCTCCTAAAAAGAACAAGAAGTCATAACTAACGGACTAGCGTCGAAGTACTAAAAACACAAAACGAAACCGACTAGTATACGGGCAACGAACTATTACAAATTATACTTCATGTCCTTCGAAGGATATTTCTTGGCCCGATATTTGTCTTTTCAGAACTAAATTAGGTCAAGGCTTTTTTTACGATAAAGGAAATTTGAATTTAATTTGTACAAAAAATTTTAAGGAATCGATGCTGTTTCAATTTCTCACCACACCAAAAATTCCAGTTCCACATTATTGTAACGAACTTAACGTTTAAAATATTGATATTTGTTTCAATTTAAACAATGTGAAACAATATATAGTACTCGATTTGAGATGGTTATCAAGTTCCAATGCTATAAAATTAAGAATTATGGCCTTAAAAAATCATAGTGTATTAAGTAATGGCTTCTCTAGAACCATTTAATTTTTGTACAACTAAAATTAATTTAACTCAACAGACAATAATTAAGCTTCCGGAACAATGTTGAAAATAAAGACAAAAGAACAATGCTGATCACATCACGTCTTGTAACCTGCTGTTAGTTGAAACAATCCCATATCATTAAGCAGACGGAGATGGTAAATCGATCAATGCCATGCAGTTGTTCCATGTTTCGATGCTCTTCGTTATAACTTTAGCTGGGTTTAGTTCTTTGAATAGAGGATTCTCGAGAGTCCTCTTTAATAATGCTGCATGGCAAACTTTTCCCAACGCAACAAGTTCGTTGCAACACTTGTTAGAGATACTCCCTGTCTCGAAAATACTCGTGAAAGTTTCTTGAACACAGGGCCAACACATTTTAGTTTCACAATTATTTTCCTTAATAATCTGCTCATTCTCCTTTGTAGCCATTACTGCCACGCAAGTTAAGAATAAAACCACTAGGACGGAATAAACATTAAGGCTTGCCATATTGTGTGAATTTGATGTTCCTACTTGAATTTGATTCGTAAAATTAATTTCGAATGAGATCAGAAGGGGAAAAACCTGCATTTATAGGAAGTGTTAGGACCACCTGGAACTAGAATGCGTTGCCACAAAATAAAGCATTTAATGTTTCAATTTAATAAGCATTAATTTTAATTAACACAAATCTACATATTAATTCAAGCACACACATCTGTGCTTCCTTTTTTCCTATTCTTAAATTTCATTAAATGGATAAAGAAAATAAGGTTCAATAAAGATGCTTATGTCGTAATTGTGTTTCTGCGATGAAACTAGGAATGTACTATTACATCCACTACAAACCAAAAACTAGCACCATAATATGCAGGAAATATCATATGAATAAAGCAATGTAAGCACATGCATTACAGGCACGCATATTTGTTATGTTTGTCGTCCTATTTATCTAACTTTTTGTAGTTATATATGTTCTAGTCGTGGTGATTGTTTATAATGCACGTCTATCTCCAAATCGAATGACCTATACTAGATTTCTCTACTGGTGATATGTATGTGCCACAATATTAAAATAATTATGTGAAGCGTAAAATCATGTAATTTTTTGTTGTAAAAAAATTTTATCGCACTTATCACATTTTAAAAAGGAAAATGACAACCAAATGATTGAAATTCAAAATTAGTTCATCCCAAATATTTTCTGCTTTGGAAATAGGCCAATGTTTCTCTTTATCATGAGACTACAAATCGATTATTGTTTTCTTTGTTTGACGTTGTCTTTTTTTGTGAACGCATTGTCACTCAAGTTTACTAAACTAAGGACGACAACTTTGAACGAAATAACTGATGGAACTTGTCCAACGACAAATTCTCTTATAGAGTTAAACTGGAAACAACAAATGATTTTACGTTTCTACAACACTCTGGCAGGCATTGCCCGAATTACGGATACGTTTTATTTTTTTATGTAAATTTGACAATTTTTATAGTGAGAATGTAAGACGTATGTCTCGGACACATTTGGAGGAAAATGCCAGATCATATTAAAGAAAAGTAATCTAAAGAACGAAGAGTAAGGAAATCAAGTTAAGACTTTGAGTCGTTAAATCAATTTCAACAAGGATTTAAATATTGGACCTCATCTCCTAAAAAGAACAAGAAGTCATAACAAACGGACTAGCGTCGAAGTACTAAAAACACAAAACGAAACCGACTAGTATACGGGCAACGAACGATTACAAATTATACTTCATGTCCTTCGAAGGATATTTCTTGGCCCGATATTTGTCTTTTCAGAACTAAATTAGGTCAAGGCTTTTTTTACGATAAAGGAAATTTGAATTTAATTTGTACAGAAAATTTTAAGGAATCGATGCTGTTTCAATTTCTCACCACACCAAAAATTCCAGTTCCATATTATTGTAACGAACTTAACATTTAAAATATTGATATTTGTTTCAATTTAAACAATGTGAAACAATATATAGTACTCGATTTGAGATGGTTATCAAGTTCCAATGCTATAAAATTAAAAATAATGGCCTTATAAAATCATAGTGTATTAAGTAATGGATTCTCTAGAACCATTTAATTTTCGTACAACTAAATTTAATTTAACTCGACAGACAATAATTAAGCTTCTAGAACAATGTTGAAAATAAAGACAAAAGAACAATGCTGATCACATCACGTCTTGTAACCTGCTATTAGTTGAATCAATCCCATATCATTAAGCAGACGGAGATGGTAAATCGATCAATGCCATGAAGTTGTTCCATGTTTCGATGCTCTTCGCTATAACTGTAGCTGGGTTTAGTTCTTTGAATAGAGGATTCTCGAGAGTCCTCTTTAATAATGCTGCATGGCAAACTTTTCCCAACGCAACAAGTTCGCTGCAACTCTTGTTAGAGATACTCCCTGTCTCGAAAGTACTTGTGAAAGTTTCTTGAACACAGGGCCAACCCATTTTAGTTTCACAATTATTTTCCTTAATAATCTGCTCATTCTCCTTCGTAGCCATTACTGCCACGCAAGTTAAGAATAAAACCACTAGGATGGAATAAACATTAAGGCTTGCCATATTGTGTGAATTTGATGTTCCTACTTTAATTTGATTCGTAAAATTAATTTCGAATGAAATCAGAAGGGGAAAAACCTGCATTTATAGGAAGTGTTATGACCACCTGGAACTAGAATGCGTTGCCACAAAATAAAGAATTTAATGTTTCAATTTAATAAGCATTAATTTTAATTAACACAAATCTACATATTAATTCAAGCACACACATCTGTGCTTCCTTTTTTCCTATTCTTAAATTTCATTAAATGGATAACGAAATAAGGTTCAATAAAGATGCTTATGTCGTAATTGTGTTTCTGCGATGAAACTAGGAATGTACTATTACATCCATTACAAACCAAAAACTAGCACCATAATATGAATAAAGCAACGTAAGCACATGCATTACAGGCACGCATATTTGTTATGTTTGTCGTCCTATTTTTGTAACTTTTTGTAGTTATATATGTTCTAGTCGTGGTGACGGTTTATAATGCACGTCTATCTCCAAGTCGAATGAGCTATACTAGATTTCTATACTGGTGATATGTATGTGCCATAATATTAAAATAATTATGTGAAGCGTAAAATCATATAATCTTTTGTTGTTAAAAAATTTTATCGCACTTATCACATTTTAAAAAGGAAAATGACAACCAAATGATTGAAATTCAAAATTAGTTCATCCCAAATATTTTCTGCTTTGGAAATAGGCCAATGTTTCTCTTTATCATGAGACTACAAATCAATTATTGTTTTCTTTGTTTGACGTTGTCTTTTTTTGTGAACGCATTGTCACTCAAGTTTACTAAACTAAGGACGACAACTTTGAACGAAATAACTGATGGAACTTGTCCAACGACAAATTCTCTTATAGAGTTAAACTGGAAACAACAAATGATTTTACGTTTCTACAATACTCTGGCAGGCATTGCCCGAATTATGGACAGGTTTTATTTTTTTATGTAAATTTGACAATTTTTATAGTGAGAATGTAGGACGTATGTCTGTGACACATTTGGAGAAAAATGCCCGATCTTATTAAAGAAAAGTAATCAAAAGAATGAAGAATACGGAAATCAAGTTAAGATTTTGAGTCGTTAAATCAATTTCCACAAGGATTTAAATAGTGGACCTCATCTCCTAAAAAGAACAAGATGTCATAACTAACGGACTAGCGTTGAAGTACTTAAAACGAAAAACGAAACCCACTAGTATACGGGCAACGAACTATTACAAATTATACTGCATGTCCTTCGAAGGATATTTATTGGCACGATATTTGTCTTTTCAGAACTAAGTTAGGTCAAGGGTTTTTTCAAGATAAAGGAAATTTGAATTTAATTTGTACAGAAAGTTTTAAGGAATCGATGCTGTTTCAATTTCTCACCGCACCAAAAATTACAGTTCCACATTATTGTAATGAACTTAACGTTTAAAATATTGATATTTGTTTCAATTTAAACAATGTGAAACAATATATAGTACTCGATTTGAGATGGTTATCAAGTTCCAATGCTATAAAATTAAAAACAATGGCCTTATAAAATCATAGTGTATTAAGTAATGGCTTCTCTAGAACCATTTAATTTTCGTACAACTAAAATTAATTTAACTCGATAGACAATAATTAGGCTCCTGGAACAATGTTGAAAATAAAGACAAAAGAACAATGCTGAGCACATTACGTCTTGTAACCTGCTGTTAGTTGAAGCAATCCCATATCATTAAGTAGACGGAGATGGTGAATCGATCAATGCCATGCAGTTGTTCCATGTTTCTATGCTCTTCGCTATAACTGTAGCTGGGTTTAGTTCTTTGAATAGAGGATTCTCGAGAGTCCTCTTTAATAATGCTGCGTGGCAAACTTTTCCCAACGCAACAAGTTCGCTGCAACACTTGTTAGAGATACTTCCTGTCTCGAAAATACTCGTGAAAGTTTCTTGAACACAGGGCCAACCCATTTTAGTTTCACAATTATTTTCCTTAATAATCTGCTCATTCTCCTTCGTAGCCATTACTGCCACGCAAGTTAAGAATAAAACCACTAGGACGGAATAAACATTAAGGCTTGCCATATTGTGTGAATTTGGTGTTCCTACTTTAATTTGATTCGTAAAATTAATTTCGAATGAGATCAGAAGGGAAAAAACCTGCATTTATAGGAAGTGTTACGACCACCTGGAACTAGAATGCGTTGCCACAAAATAAAGCATTTAATGTTTCAATTTAATAAGCATTAATTTTAATTAACACAAATCTACATATTAATTCAAGCACACACATCTGTGCTTCCTTTTTTCCTATTCTTAAATTTCATTAAATGGATAACGAAAATAAGGTTCAATAAAGATGCTTATGTCGTAATTGTGTTTCTGCGATGAAACTAGGAATGTACTATTACATCCACTACAAACCAAAAACTAGCACCATAATATGCAGGAAATATCATATGAATAAAGCAACGTGAGAACATGCATTACAGGCACGCATATTTGTTATGTCTGTCGTCCTATTTTTCTAACTTTTTGTAGTTATATATGATCTAGTCATGGTGACGGTTTATAATGCACGTCTATCTCCAAATCGAATGAGATGTACTAGATTTCTCTAATGGTGATATGTATGTGCCAAAATATTAAAATAATTATGTGAAGCGTAAAATCATAAAATCTTTTGTTGTTAAAAACTTTTTATCGCACTTATCACATTTTAAAAATGAAAATGACAACCAAATGATTGAAATTCAAAATTAGTTCATCCCAAATATTTCCTGCTTTGGGAATAGGCCAATGTTTCTCTTTACCATGAGACTACAAATCGATTATCGTTTTCTTTTTTAGACGGTGTCTTTTTTTGTGAACGCATTGTCACTCAAGTTTACAAAACTAAGGACGACAACTTTGAACGAAATAACTGATGGAACTTGTCCAACGACAAATTCTCTTATAGAGTTAAACTGGAAACAACAAATGATTTTACGTTTCTACAACACTCTGGCAGGCATTGCCCGAATTACGGATAGGTTTTATTTTTTTATGTAAATTTGACAATTTTTATAGTGAGAATGTAGGACGTATGTCTCTGACACATTTGGAGAAAAATGCTCGATCATATTAAAGAAAAGTAAAATATAGAACGCAGAATACGGAAATCAAGTTAAGACTTTGAGTCGTTAAATCAATTTCAACAAGGATTTAAATATTGGACCTCATCTCCTAAAAAGAACAAGAAGTCATAACTAACGGACTAGCGTTGAAGTACTTAAAACGAAAAATGAAACCAACTAGTATACGGGCAACGAACTATTACAAATTATACTACATGTCCTTCGAAGGATATTTCTTAGCACGATATTTGTCTTTTCAGAACTAAGTTAGGTCAAGGGTTTTTTTAAGGTAAAGGGAATTTGAATTTAATTTGTACAGAAAGTTTTAAGGAATCGATGTTGTTTCAATTTCTCACCGCAGCAAAAATTCCAGTTCTACATTATTGTAATGAACTTAACGTCTAAAATATTGATATTTGTTTCAATTTAAACAATGTGAAACAATATATAGTACTCGATTTGAGATGGTTATCAAGTTCCAATGCTATAAAATTAAAAATAATGGCCTTATAAAATCATAGTATATTAAGTAATGGATTCTCTAGAACCATTTAATTTTCGTACAACTAAAATTAATTTGACTCGATAGACAATAATTAAGCTTCCGGAACAATGTAGAAAATAAAGACAAAAGAACAATTCTGAGCACATTACGTCTTGTAACCTGCTGTTAGTTGAAGCAATCCCATATCATTAAGCAGACGGAGATGGTGAATTGATCAATGCCATGCAGTCGTTCCATGTTTCGATGCTCTTCGCTATAATTTTAGTTGGGTTTAGTTCTTTGAATAGAGGATTCTCGAGAGTACTCTTTACTAATGCTGCATGGCAAACTTTTCCCAACGCAATAAGTTCGCTGCAACACTTGTTAGAGATACTCCTTGTCTCGAAAATACTCGTGAAAGTTGCTTAAACACAGGGCCATCCCATTTTAGTTTCACAATTATTTTCCTTAATAATCTAGTCGTTCTCCTTCGTAGCCATTACAGCCACACAAGTTAAGAATAAAACCACTAGGACGGAATAAACATTAAGACTTGCCATATTGTGTGAATTTGATATTTCTACTTGAATTTGGTTCGTAAAATTAATTTTGAACAGGATTAGAAGGGGAAAAAACCTTCACTTATAGGAAGTGTTATGACTCCATGGAACTAGAATGCGTTGCCACAAAACAAAGCATTCAATGTTTCAATTTAACAAGCATTAACTACATGTTAATTCAAACACACACATCTGTGCTTCCTTTTTCCTATTCTTAAATTTCATTAAATGGATAACGAAAATAAGGTTCAATGAAGATGGTTTTGTCGTAATTGTGTTTCTGCATTGAAACTATGAATGTGCTATTACATCCACTTCGAACCAAAAACTAGCACCATAATATGCAGGAAATATCATATGAATAAAGTAATGTGAGCACTTGCATTACAGGCACACATATTTGTTTTGTGTGTCGTCCTATTTTTCTAACTTTTTGTAGTTATATATGTTCTAGTCATGGTGACGGTTAAAAATGCACGTATATCTGCAAATCGAATGAGCTATCATGGATTTCTCTACTGGGATATTTATGTGCGACAAAAATAAAATAATTATGCGAAGCGTAAAATCATAAAATCTTTCTGTTGTTAAAAACTCTTTATCGCACTTATCACATTTTAAAAAGGAAAAGCACAACCACATGTTTGAAATTGAAAATTAATTCGTCCCAAATATATATTGCTTTGGATAGGCCAATGTTTCTCTTTATCATGAGACTACAAATCGATTATTGTATTCTTTCATCGACGTTGTCTTTTTTGGTAAACGCGTTGTCACTCTAGTTTACTAAACTAAGCATGATAACTTTGAGTGTAATAACTAATGGAACATGTCCAACGAAAAATTCACTTTTACAGTTAAATTGGAAAAAACAAATGATTTTACGTTTCTACAACACTCTAGCAGGCATTACTAGAATTACGGATAGGTTTTATTTTTAATTGTAAATTTGGCAATTTTTATAGTGAGAATGTAGGACGTATGTCTCGGACACATTTGGAGGAAAATGTCTGATCATATTAGAGAAAAGTAATCTAAAGAACGAAGAATAAGGAAATCAAGTTAAGAATTTGAGTCGTTAAATCAATTTCAACAAGGATTTCAATATTGGCCCTCTTCTCCCAAAAAGATCAAGAAGTCATAAGTAACGGACTAGCATCGAAGTACTAAAAACACAAAATGAAACCAACTAGTATAGGTGCAACGAACTATTACAAATTATACTACATGTGCTTCGAAGGATATTTCTTGGCATGATATGTGTCTTTTCATAACTATGTTAGGTCAAGGCTTTTTTTAGATAAAGGAAGTTTGAATTTAATTTGTACAAAAACTTTTAAGCAATCGATGTTGTTTCGATTTCTTAGCACACCAAAAATTCCAGTTCCACATTATTGCAATGAACTTAACGTTTAAAATATTAATATTTGTTACAATTTAAACAATGTGAAACAATATATAGTACTCGATTTGAGATGGTTATCAAGTTCCAATGCCATAAAATTAAAAATAATGGCCTTATAAAATCATAGTGTATTAAGTAATGGCTTCTCTAGAACCATTTAATTTTCATACAACTAAAATAATTTAACTCGACTTAAATTTAACGACGAACAATAACGAAGCTTCCGGAACAATGTTGAAAATAAAGACAAAAGAACAATATTGACCACATCACGTATTGTAACCTGTTGTTAGTTAAAGCAATCCTGTATCATTAAGCAAACGAAGATGGTCAATCGATCAAAGCCAAATATTAATTCAAAATTAATTCATCCCAAATATTTCCTGCTTTGGAAATAGGCTAATGTTTCTCTTTATCATGAGACTACAAATCGATTATTGTTTTCTTTGTTTGATGTTGTATTTTTTTTGTGAACGCATTGTCACGCAAGTTTACTAAACTAAGGACGACAACTTTGAACGAAATAACTGATGGAACTTGTCCAACGACAAATTCTCTTATAGAGTTAAACTGGAAACAACAAATGATTTTACGTTTCTACAACACTCTGGCAGGCATTGCCCGAATTACGGATAGATTTTATTTTTTTATGTAAATTTGACAATTTTTATAGTGAGAATGTAGGACGTATGTCTCTGACACATTTGGAGAAAAATGCTCGATCATATTAAAGAAAAGTAATATATAGAACGAAGAATACGGAAATCAAGTTAAGACTTTGAGTCGTTAAATCAATTTCAACAAGGATTTAAATATTGGACCTCATCTCCTAAAAAGAACAAGAAGTCATAACTAACGGACTAGCGTTGAAGTACTTAAAACGAAAAATGAAACCAACTAGTATACGGGCAACGAACTATTACAAATTATACTACATGTCCTTCGAAGGATATTTCTTAGCACGATATTTGTCTTTTCAGAACTAAGTTAGGTCAAGGGTTTTTTTAAGATAAAGGGAATTTGAATTTAATTTGTACAGAAAGTTTTAAGGAATCGATGTTGTTTCAATTTCTCACCGCAGCAAAAATTCCAGTTCTACATTATTGTAATGAACTTAACGTCTAAAATATTGATATTTGTTTCAATTTAAACAATGTGAAACAATATATAGTACTCGATTTGAGATGGTTATCAAGTTCCAATGCTACAAAATTAAAAATAATGGCCTTATAAAATCATAGTGTATTAAGTAATGGATTCTCTAGAACCATTTAATTTTCGTACAACTAAAATTAATTTGACTCGATAGACAATAATTAAGCTTCCGGAACAATGTAGAAAATAAAGACAAAAGAACAATTCTGAGCACATTACGTCTTGTAACCTGCTGTTAGTTGAAGCAATCCCATATCATTAAGCAGACGGAGATGGTGAATTGATCAATGCCATGCAGTCGTTCCATGTTTCGATGCTCTTCGCTATAATTTTAGTTGGGTTTAGTTCTTTGAATAGAGGATTCTCGAGAGTACTCTTTACTAATGCTGCATGGCAAACTTTTCCCAACGCAACAAGTTCGCTGCAACACTTGTTAGAGACACTCCCTGTCTCGAAAATACTCGTGGAAGTTTCTTGAACACAGGGCCAACCCATTTTAGTTTCGCAATTATTTTCCTTAATAATATGGTCATTCTCCTTCCTAGCCATTACTCCCACGCAAGTTAAGAATAAAACCACTAGGACGGAATAAACATTAAGGGTTGCCATATTGTGTGAATTTGATGTTCCTACATGAATTTGATTCGTAAAATTAATTTCGAATGAGATCAGAAGGGGAAAAAACCTGCATTTATAGGATGTGTTATGACCACCTGGAACTACAATGCGTTGCCACAAAATAAAGCATTTAATGTTTCAATTTAATAAGCATTAATTTTAATTAACACAAATCTACATATTAATTCAAGCACACACAGCTGTGCTTCCTTTTTTCCTATTCTTAAATTTCATTAAATGGATAATGAAAATAAGGTTCAATAAAGATGCATATGTTGTAATTGTGTTTCTGCGTTGAAACTAGGAATGTACTATTACATCGACTACAAAACCAAAAACTAGCACCATAATATGCAGGAAATATCATATGAATAAAGCAACGTGAGCACTTGCCTTACAGGCACGCATATTTGTTATGTGTGTTGTCCTATTTTTTAAACTTTTTGTAGATATATATGTTCTAGTCATGGTGACGGTTTATAATGCACATCTATCTCCAAATCGATTGAGCTGTACTAGATTTCTCTACTGGTGTTATGTATGTGCCACAATATTAAAATAATTATGTGAACCGTAAAATCACAAAATCTTTTGTTGTTAGATTCTTTTTATCGCACTTATCACATTTTAAAAACGAAAATGACAACCAAATGAATGAAATTCAAAATTAATTCATCCCAAATATTTCCTGCTTTGGAAATAGGACAATGTTTCTCTTTTTTTGTGAGAATGTAGGACGTATATCTCGGACACATTTGGAGGAAAATGCCCGATCATATTAAAGAAAAGTAATCTAAAGAACGAAGAATAAAGAAATCAAGTTAATACTATGAGTCGTTAAATCAATTTCAACAAGGATTTAAATATTGGACCTCTTCTCCTAAAAAGAGCAAGAAGTCATAACTAACGAACTAGAGTCGAAGTACTAAAAACACAAAATGAAACCAACTAGTATACGGGCAACGAACTATTACAAATTATACTGCATGTCCTTCGAAGGATATTTCTTGGCTCGATATTTGTCTTTTCAAAACTAAATTAGGTCAAGGCTTTTTTTACGATAAAGGAAATTTGAATTTAATTTGTACAAAAAATATTAAGGAATTGATGTTGTTTCAATTTCTCACCACACCAAAAATTCCAGTTCCACATTATTGCAACGAACTTAACGTTTAAAATATTGATATTTGTTTTAATTTAAACAATGTGAAACAATATATAGTACTCGATTTTTTATGGTTATCAAGTTCCAATGCTATAAAATTAAAAATAATGGCCTTATAAAATCATAGTGTATTAAGTAATGGGTTCTCTAGAACCTTTTAATTTTCGTACAACTAAAATTAATTTAACTCAACTTCAATATAATGACAGACATTAATTAAGCTTCCGTAACAATGTTGAAAATAAAGACAAAAGAACAATGTTGAGCACATCACGTCTTGTAACCTGCTATTAGTTGAAGCAATCCCATATCATTAAGCAGACGGAGATGGTGAATCGATCAATGCCATGTAGTTGTTCCATGTTTCGATGCTCTTCGCTATAACTGTAGCTGGGTTTAGTTCTTTGAATAGAGGATTCTCGAGAGTCCTCATTACTAATGCTTCGTGGCAAACTTTTCCCAACGCAACAAGTTCGCTGCAACACTTGTTAGAGACACTCCCTGTCTCGAAAATACTCGTGGAAGTTTGTTGAACACAGGGCCAACCCATTTTAGTTTCACAATTATTTTCCTTAATAATATGGTCATTCTCCTTCCTAGCCATTACTCCCACGCAAGTTAAGAATAAAACCACTAGGACGGAATAAACATTAAGGGTTGCCATATTGTGTGAATTTGATGTTCCTACATGAATTTGATTCGTAAAATTAATTTCGAATGAGATCAGAAGGGGAAAAAACCTGCATTTATAGGATGTGTTATGATCACCTGGAACTACAATGCGTTGCCACAAAATAAAGCATTTAATGTTTCAATTTAATAAGCATTAATTTTAATTAACACAAATCTACATATTAATTCAAGCACACACGTCTGTGCTTTCTTTTTTCCTATTCTTAAATTTCATTAAATGGATAACGAAAATAAGGTTCACTAAAGATGCTTATGTCGTAATTGTGTTTTTACATTGAAACTAGGAATGTACTATAACATCCACTACAAACCAAAAACTAGCACCATAATATGCAGGAAATATCATATGAATAAAGCAACGTGAGCACTTGCATTACAGGCACGCATATTTGTTACGTGTGTTGTCCTATTTTTCAAACTTTTTGTAGTTATGTATGTTCTAGTCATTGTGACGGTTTATAATGCACATCTATCTCCAAATCGATTGAGCTATACTAGATTTCTCTACTGGTGATATGTATGTGCCACAATAATAAAATAATTATGTGAACCGTAAAATCACAAAATCTTTTGTTGTTAGATTCTTTTTATCGCACTTATCACATTTTAAAAAGGAAAATGACAACCAAATGATTGAAATTCAAAATTAATTCATCCCAAATATTTCCTGCTTTGGAAATAGGCCAATGTTTCTCTTTATCATGAGACTACAAATCGATTATTGTTTTCATTGTTTCACGTTTTCTTTTTTTGTGAACGCATTGTCACTCAAGTTTACTAAACTAAGGACGACAACTTTGAACGAAATAACTGGTTACATGTCCAACGACAAATTCTCTTATAGAGTTAAACTGGAAACAATAAATGATTTTACGTTTCTACAACACTCTGGCAAGCATTGCCCGAATTACGGATAGGTTTTATTTTTTTATGTAAATTTGACAATTTTTATAGTGAGAATGTAGGACGTATGTCTCGGACACATTTGGAGGAAAATGCCCGATCATATTAAAGAAAAGTAATCTAAAGAACGAAGAATAAGGAAATCAAGTTAAGACTTTGAGTCGTTAAATCAATTTCAACAAGGATTTAAATATTGGACCTCTTCTCCTAAAAGAACAAGAAGTCATAACTAACGGACTAGCGTCGAAGTACTAAAAACACAAAACGAAACCAACTAGTATACGGGCAACGAACTATTACAAATTATACTGCATGTCCTTCGAAGGATATTTCTTGGCCCGATACTTGTCTTTTCAGAACTAAATTAGGTCAAGGCTTTTTTTACGATAAAGGAAATTTGAATTTAATTTGTACAAAAAATTTTAAGGAATCGATTTTGTTTCAATTTCTCACCACACCAAAAATTCCAGTTCCACATTATTGCAACGAACTTAACGTTTAAAATATTGATATTTGTTTCAATTTAAACAATGTGAAACAATATATAGTACTCGATTTGAGATGGTTATCAAGTTCCAATGCTATAAAATTAAAAATAATGGCCTTATAAAATCATAGTGTATTAAGTAATGGCTTCTCTAGAACCATTTAATTTTCGTACAACTAAAATTAATTTCACTCGACTTAAATTTAATGACAGACAATAATTAAGCTTACGGAACAATGTTGAAAATAAAGACAAAAGAACAATGTTGAGCACATCACGTCTTGTAACCTGCTGTTAGTTGAAGCAATCCCATATCATTAAGCAGACGGAGATGGTGAATCGATCAATGCCACGCAGTTGTTCCTTGTTTCGATGCTCTTAGCTATAACTGTAGCTGGGTTTAATTCTTTGAATAGAGGATTCTCAGAGTCCTCTTTACTAATGATGCGTGGCAAACTTTTCCCAACGCAACAAGTTCGCTGCAACACTTGTTAGAGATACTCCCTGTCTCGAAAATACTCGTGGAAGTTTCTTGAACACAGGGCCAACCCATTTTAGTTTCACAATTATTTTCCTTAATAATCTGGTCATTCTCCTTCGTAGCCATTACTGCCACGCAAGTTAAGAATAAAACCACTAGGACGGAATAAACATTAAGGCTTGCCATATTTTGTGAATTTAATGGTCCTACTTGAATTTGATTCTTAAAATTAATTTCAAATGAGATCAGAAAGGGAAAAAACCTGCATTTATAGGAAGTGTTATGAACACCTGGAACTACAATGCGTTGCCACAAAATAAAGCATTTAATATTTAAATTTATTAAGCTTTAATTTTAATTAACACAAATCTACATTTTAATTCAAGCACACACATCTGTGCTTCCTTTTTTCATATTCTTAAATTTCATTAAATGGATAACGAAAATAAGGTTCAATAAAGATGCATATGTCGTAATTGTGTTTCTGCGTTGAAACTAGGAATGTACTATTACATCTACTACAAACCAAAAACTAGCACCATAATATGCAGGAAATATCATATGAATAAAGCAACGTGAGCACTTGCATTACAGGCACGCATATTTGTTATGTGTGTCGTCCGATTTTTCAAACTTTTTGTAGTTATATATGTTCTAGTCATGGTGACGGTTTATAATGCACATCTATCTCCAAATCGATTGAGCTATACTAGATTTATCTACTGGTGATATGTATGTGCCACAATATTAAAATAATTATGTGAACCGTAAAATCACAAAATCTTTTGTTGTTAGATTCTTTTTCTCGCACTTATCACATTTTAAAAAGGAAAATGACAACCAAATTATTGAAATTCAAAATTAATTCATCCCAAATATTTCCTGCTTTGGAAATAGGCCAATGTTTCTCTTTATCATGAGACTACAAATCGATTATTGTTTTCATTGTTTGACGTTGTCTTTTTTTGTGAACGCATTGTCACTCAAGTTTACTAAACTAAGGACGACAACTTTGAACGAAATAACTGGTGGAACTTGTCCAACGACAAATTCTCTTATAGAGTTAAACTGGAAACAATAAATGATTTTAAGGTTTCTGCAACACTCTGGCAAGCATTGCCCGAATTACGGATAGGTTTTATTTTTTTATGTAAATTTGATAATTTTTATAGTGAGAATGTAGGACGTATGTCTCGGACACATTTGGAGGAAAATGTCCGATCATATTAAAGAAAAGTAATCTAAAGAATGAAGAATAAGGAAATCAAGTTAAGACTTTGAGTCGTTAAATCAATTTCAACAAGGATTTAAATATTGGACCTCTTCTCCTAAAAGAACAAGAAGTCATAACTAACGGACTAGCGTCGAAGTACTAAAAACACAAAACGAAACCAACTAGTATACGGGCAACGAACTATTACAAATTATACTGCATGTCCTTCGAAGGATATTTCTTGGCCCGATACTTGTCTTTTCAGAACTAAATTAGGTCAAGGCTTTTTTTACGATAAAGGAAATTTGAATTTAATTTGTACAAAAAATTTTAAGGAATCGATTTTGTTTCAATTTCTCACCACACCAAAAATTCCAGTTCCACATTATTGCAACGAACTTAACGTTTAAAATATTGATATTTGTTTCAATTTAAACAATGTGAAACAATATATAGTACTCGATTTGAGATGGTTATCAAGTTCCAATGCTATAAAATTAAAAATAATGGCCTTATAAAATCATAGTGTATTAAGTAATGGCTTCTCTAGAACCATTTAATTTTCGTACAACTAAAATTAATTTCACTCGACTTAAATTTAATGACAGACAATAATTAAGCTTACGGAACAATGTTGAAAATAAAGACAAAAGAACAATGTTGAGCACATCACGTCTTGTAACCTGCTGTTAGTTGAAGCAATCCCATATCATTAAGCAGACGGAGATGGTGAATCGATCAATGCCACGCAGTTGTTCCTTGTTTCGATGCTCTTAGCTATAACTGTAGCTGGGTTTAATTCTTTGAATAGAGGATTCTCAGAGTCCTCTTTACTAATGATGCGTGGCAAACTTTTCCCAACGCAACAAGTTCGCTGCAACACTTGTTAGAGATACTCCCTGTCTCGAAAATACTCGTGGAAGTTTCTTGAACACAGGGCCAACCCATTTTAGTTTCACAATTATTTTCCTTAATAATCTGGTCATTCTCCTTCGTAGCCATTACTGCCACGCAAGTTAAGAATAAAACCACTAGGACGGAATAAACATTAAGGCTTGCCATATTTTGTGAATTTAATGGTCCTACTTGAATTTGATTCTTAAAATTAATTTCAAATGAGATCAGAAAGGGAAAAAACCTGCATTTATAGGAAGTGTTATGAACACCTGGAACTACAATGCGTTGCCACAAAATAAAGCATTTAATATTTAAATTTAATAAGCTTTAATTTTAATTAACACAAATCTACATTTTAATTCAAGCACACACATCTGTGCTTCCTTTTTTCATATTCTTAAATTTCATTAAATGGATAACGAAAATAAGGTTCAATAAAGATGCATATGTCGTAATTGTGTTTCTGCGTTGAAACTAGGAATGTACTATTACATCTACTACAAACCAAAAACTAGCACCATAATATGCAGGAAATATCATATGAATAAAGCAACGTGAGCACTTGCATTACAGGCACGCATATTTGTTATGTGTGTCGTCCGATTTTTCAAACTTTTTGTAGTTATATATGTTCTAGTCATGGTGACGGTTTATAATGCACATCTATCTCCAAATCGATTGAGCTATACTAGATTTATCTACTGGTGATATGTATGTGCCACAATATTAAAATAATTATGTGAACCGTAAAATCACAAAATCTTTTGTTGTTAGATTCTTTTTCTCGCACTTATCACATTTTAAAAAGGAAAATGACAACCAAATTATTGAAATTCAAAATTAATTCATCCCAAATATTTCCTGCTTTGGAAATAGGCCAATGTTTCTCTTTATCATGAGACTACAAATCGATTATTGTTTTCATTGTTTGACGTTGTCTTTTTTTGTGAACGCATTGTCACTCAAGTTTACTAAACTAAGGACGACAACTTTGAACGAAATAACTGGTGGAACTTGTCCAACGACAAATTCTCTTATAGAGTTAAACTGGAAACAACAAATGATTTTAAGGTTTCTGCAACACTCTGGCAAGCATTGCCCGAATTACGGATAGGTTTTATTTTTTTATGTAAATTTGATAATTTTTATAGTGAGAATGTAGGACGTATGTCTCGGACACATTTGGAGGAAAATGTCCGATCATATTAAAGAAAAGTAATCTAAAGAATGAAGAATAAGGAAATCAAGTTAAGACTTTGAGTCGTTAAATCAATTTCAACAAGGATTTAAATATTGGACCTCTTCTCCTAAAAGAACAAGAAGTCATAACTAACGGACTAGCGTCGAAGTACTAAAAACACAAAACGAAACCAACTAGTATACGGGCAACGAACTATTACAAATTATATTGCATGTCCTTCGAAGGATATTTCTTGGCCCGATATTTGTCTTTTCAGAACTAAATCAGGTCAAGACTTTTTTTACGATAAAGGAAATTTGAATTTAATTTGTACAAAAAATTTTAAGGAATCGATGTTGTTTCAATTTCTCACCACACCAAAAATTCCAGTTCCACATTATTGCAACGAACTTAACGTTTAAAATATTGATATTTGTTTCAATTTAAACGATGTGAAACAATATATAGTACTCAATCTGAGATGGTTATCAAGTTCCAATGCTATAAAATTAAAAATAATGGCCTTGTAAAATCATAGTGTATTAATTAATGGCTTCTTTAGAACCATTTAATTTTCGTAGAACTAAAATTAATTTAACTCGACTTAAATTTAACGACAGACAATACTTAAGCTTCCGGAACAATGTTGAAAATAATGACAAAAGAACAATGTTGAGCACATCACGTCTAGTAACCTGCTGTTAGTTGAAGCAATCCCATATCATTAAGCAGATGGAGATGGTGAATCGATCAATGCCATGCAGTTGTTCCATGTTTCGATGCACTTCGCCATAACTGTAGTTGGGTTTAGTTCATTGAATAGAGGATTCTCGAGAGTCCTCTTTACTATTGTTGTGTGGCAAACTTTTCCCAATGCAACAAGTTCGCTGTAACACTTGTTAGAGATACTCCCTGTCTCGAAAATACTCATGAAAGTTTCTTGAACACAGGGCCAACCCATTTTAGTTTCACAATTATTTTCCTTAATAATCTAGTCATTCTCCTTCGTAGCCATTACTGCCACGTAAGTTAAGAATAAAGCCACTAGGACGGAATAAACATTAAGGCTTGCCATATTGTGTGAATTTTATGTTCCTACTTGAATTTGATTCGTAAAATTAATTTTGAATGAGATCAGAAGGGGAAAAAACCTGCATTTATAGGAAGTGTTATGACCTCCTGGAACTACAATGCGTTGTCATAAAATAAAGCATTTAATGTTTCAATTTAATAAGCATTAATTTTAATTAACACAAATCTACATTTTAATTCAAGCACACACATCTGTGCTTCCTTTTTTCATATTCTTAAATTTCATTAAATGGATAACGAAAATAAGGTTCAATAAAGATGCTTATGTCGTAATTGTGTTTCTGCGTTGAAACTAGGAATGTACTATTACATCTACTACAAACCAAAAACTAGTACCATAATATGCAGGAAATATCATATGAATAAAGCAACGTGAGCACTTGCATTACAGGCACGCATATTTGTTATGTGTGTCATCCTATTTTTCAAACTTTTTGTAGTTATATATGTTCTAGTCATGGTGACGGTTTATAATGCACATCTATCTCCAAATCGATTGAGCTATAGATTTCTCTACTGGTGATATGTATGTGCCATAATATTAAAATAATTATGTGAACCGTAAAATCACAAAATCTTTTGTTGTTAGATTCTTTTTCTCGCACTTATCACATTTTAAAAAGGAAAATGACAACCAAATGATTGAAATTCAAAATTAATTCATCCCAAATATTTCCTGCTTTGGAAATAGGCCAATGTTTCTCTTTATCATGAGACTACAAATCGATTATTGTTTTCATTGTTTGACGTTGTCTTTTTTTGTGAACGCATTGTCACTCAAGTTTACTAAACTAAGGACGACAACTTTGAACGAAATAACTGGTGGAACTTGTCCAACGACAAATTCTCTTATAGAGTTAAACTGGAAACAACAAATGATTTTAAGGTTTCTGCAACACTCTGGCAAGCATTGCCCGAATTACGGATAGGTTTTATTTTTTTATGTAAATTTGATAATTTTTATAGTGAGAATGTAGGACGTATGTCTCGGACACATTTGGAGGAAAATGTCCGATCATATTAAAGAAAAGTACTCTAAAGAATGAAGAATAAGGAAATCAAGTTAAGACTTTGAGTCGTTAAATCAATTTCAACAAGGATTTAAATATTGGACCTCTTCTCCTAAAAGAACAAGAAGTCATAACTAACGGACTAGCGTCGAAGTACTAAAAACACAAAACGAAACCAACTAGTATACGGGCAACGAACTATTACAAATTATATTGCATGTCCTTCGAAGGATATTTCTTGGCCCGATATTTGTCTTTTCAGAACTAAATCAGGTCAAGACTTTTTTTACGATAAAGGAAATTTGAATTTAATTTGTACAAAAAATTTTAAGGAATCGATGTTGTTTCAATTTCTCACCACACCAAAAATTCCAGTTCCACATTATTGCAACGAACTTAACGTTTAAAATATTGATATTTGTTTCAATTTAAACAATGTGAAACAATATATAGTACTCAATCTGAGATGGTTATCAAGTTCCAATGCTATAAAATTAAAAATAATGGCCTTGTAAAATCATAGTGTATTAATTAATGGCTTCTTTAGAACCATTTAATTTTCGTAGAACTAAAATTAATTTAACTCGACTTAAATTTAACGACAGACAATACTTAAGCTTCCGGAACAATGTTGAAAATAATGACAAAAGAACAATGTTGAGCACATCACGTCTTGTAACCTGCTGTTAGTTGAAGCAATCCCATATCATTAAGCAGATGGAGATGGTGAATCGATCAATGCCATGCAGTTGTTCCATGTTTCGATGCACTTCGCCATAACTGTAGTTGGGTTTAGTTCATTGAATAGAGGATTCTCGAGAGTCCTCTTTACTATTGTTGTGTGGCAAACTTTTCCCAATGCAACAAGTTCGCTGTAACACTTGTTAGAGATACTCCCTGTCTCGAAAATACTCATGAAAGTTTCTTGAACACAGGGCCAACCCATTTTAGTTTCACAATTATTTTCCTTAATAATCTAGTCATTCTCCTTCGTAGCCATTACTGCCACGTAAGTTAAGAATAAAGCCACTAGGACGGAATAAACATTAAGGCTTGCCATATTGTGTGAATTTTATGTTCCTACTTGAATTTGATTCGTAAAATTAATTTTGAATGAGATCAGAAGGGGAAAAAACCTGCATTTATAGGAAGTGTTATGACCTCCTGGAACTACAATGCGTTGTCATAAAATAAAGCATTTAATGTTTCAATTTAATAAGCATTAATTTTAATTAACACAAATCTACATTTTAATTCAAGCACACACATCTGTGCTTCCTTTTTTCATATTCTTAAATTTCATTAAATGGATAACGAAAATAAGGTTCAATAAAGATGCTTATGTCGTAATTGTGTTTCTGCGTTGAAACTAGGAATGTACTATTACATCTACTACAAACCAAAAACTAGTACCATAATATGCAGGAAATATCATATGAATAAAGCAACGTGAGCACTTGCATTACAGGCACGCATATTTGTTATGTGTGTCATCCTATTTTTCAAACTTTTTGTAGTTATATATGTTCTAGTCATGGTGACGGTTTATAATGCACATCTATCTCCAAATCGATTGAGCTATAGATTTCTCTACTGGTGATATGTATGTGCCATAATATTAAAATAATTATGTGAACCGTAAAATCACAAAATCTTTTGTTGTTAGATTCTTTTTCTCGCACTTATCACATTTTAAAAAGGAAAATGACAACCAAATGATTGAAATTCAAAATTAATTCATCCCAAATATTTCCTGCTTTGGAAATAGGCCAATGTTTCTCTTTATCATGAGACTACAAATCGATTATTGTTTTCATTGTTTGACGTTGTCTTTTTTTGTGAACGCATTGTCACTCAAGTTTACTAAACTAAGGACGACAACTTTGAACGAAATAACTGGTGGAACTTGTCCAACGACAAATTCTCTTATAGAGTTAAACTGGAAACAACAAATGATTTTAAGGTTTCTGCAACACTCTGGCAAGCATTGCCCGAATTACGGATAGGTTTTATTTTTTTATGTAAATTTGATAATTTTTATAGTGAGAATGTAGGACGTATGTCTCGGACACATTTGGAGGAAAATGTCCGATCATATTAAAGAAAAGTACTCTAAAGAATGAAGAATAAGGAAATCAAGTTAAGACTTTGAGTCGTTAAATCAATTTCAACAAGGATTTAAATATTGGACCTCTTCTCCTAAAAGAACAAGAAGTCATAACTAACGGACTAGCGTCGAAGTACTAAAAACACAAAACGAAACCAACTAGTATACGGGCAACGAACTATTACAAATTATATTGCATGTCCTTCGAAGGATATTTCTTGGCCCGATATTTGTCTTTTCAGAACTAAATCAGGTCAAGACTTTTTTTACGATAAAGGAAATTTGAATTTAATTTGTACAAAAAATTTTAAGGAATCGATGTTGTTTCAATTTCTCACCACACCAAAAATTCCAGTTCCACATTATTGCAACGAACTTAACGTTTAAAATATTGATATTTGTTTCAATTTAAACAATGTGAAACAATATATAGTACTCAATCTGAGATGGTTATCAAGTTCCAATGCTATAAAATTAAAAATAATGGCCTTGTAAAATCATAGTGTATTAATTAATGGCTTCTTTAGAACCATTTAATTTTCGTAGAACTAAAATTAATTTAACTCGACTTAAATTTAACGACAGACAATACTTAAGCTTCCGGAACAATGTTGAAAATAATGACAAAAGAACAATGTTGAGCACATCACGTCTTGTAACCTGCTGTTAGTTGAAGCAATCCCATATCATTAAGCAGATGGAGATGGTGAATCGATCAATGCCATGCAGTTGTTCCATGTTTCGATGCACTTCGCCATAACTGTAGTTGGGTTTAGTTCATTGAATAGAGGATTCTCGAGAGTCCTCTTTACTATTGTTGTGTGGCAAACTTTTCCCAATGCAACAAGTTCGCTGTAACACTTGTTAGAGATACTCCCTGTCTCGAAAATACTCATGAAAGTTTCTTGAACACAGGGCCAACCCATTTTAGTTTCACAATTATTTTCCTTAATAATCTAGTCATTCTCCTTCGTAGCCATTACTGCCACGTAAGTTAAGAATAAAGCCACTAGGACGGAATAAACATTAAGGCTTGCCATATTGTGTGAATTTTATGTTCCTACTTGAATTTGATTCGTAAAATTAATTTTTAATGAGATCAGAAGGGGAAAAAACCTGCATTTATAGGAAGTGTTATGACCTCCTGGAACTACAATGCGTTGTCATAAAATAAAGCATTTAATGTTTCAATTTAATAAGCATTAATTTTAATTAACACAAATCTACATTTTAATTCAAGCACACACATCTGTGCTTCCTTTTTTCATATTCTTAAATTTCATTAAATGGATAACGAAAATAAGGTTCAATAAAGATGCTTATGTCGTAATTGTGTTTCTGCGTTGAAACTAGGAATGTACTATTACATCTACTACAAACCAAAAACTAGTACCATAATATGCAGGAAATATCATATGAATAAAGCAACGTGAGCACTTGCATTACAGGCACGCATATTTGTTATGTGTGTCATCCTATTTTTCAAACTTTTTGTAGTTATATATGTTCTAGTCATGGTGACGGTTTATAATGCACATCTATCTCCAAATCGATTGAGCTATAGATTTCTCTACTGGTGATATGTATGTGCCATAATATTAAAATAATTATGTGAACCGTAAAATCACAAAATCTTTTGTTGTTAGATTCCTTTTCTCGCACTTATCACATTTTAAAAAGGAAAATGACAACCAAATGATTGAAATTCAAAATTAATTCATCCCAAATATTTCCTGCTTTGGAAATAGGCCAATGTTTCTCTTTATCATGAGACTACAAATCGATTATTGTTTTCATTGTTTCACGTTGTCTTTTTTTGTGAACGCATTGTCACTCAAGTTTACTAAACTAAGGACGACAACTTTGAACGAAATAACTGGAGGAACTTGTCCAACGAAAAATTCTCTTATAGAGTTAAACTGGAAACAATAAATGATTTTACGTTTCTACAACACTCTGGCAAGCATTGCCCGAATTACGGATAGGTTTTATTTTTTTATGTAAATTTGACAATTTTTATAGTGAGAATGTAGGACGTATGTCTCGGACACATTTGGAGGAAAATGCCCGATCATATTAAAGAAAAGTAATCTAAAGAACGAAGAATAAGGAAATCAAGTTAAGACTTTGAGTCGTTAAATCAATTTCAACAAGGATTTAAATATTGGACCTCTTCTCCTAAAAAGATCAAGAAGTCATAACTAACGGACTAGCGTCGAAGTACTAAAAACACAAAATGAAACCAACTAGTATACGGGCAACGAACTATTACAAATTATACTGCATGTCCTTCGAAGGATATTTCTTGGCCCGATATTTGTCTTTTCAGAACTAAGTTAGGTCAAGGCTTTTTTTTCGATAAAGGAAATTTGAATTTAATTTGTACAAAAAATTTTAAGGAATCGATGTTGTTTCAATTTCTCACCACACCAAAAATTCCAGTTCCACATTATTGCAGTGAACTTAACGTTTAAAATATTGATATTTGTTAAAATTTAAACAATGTGAAACAATTATAGTACTCGATTTGAGATGGTTATCAAGTTCCAATGCTATAAAATTAAAAATAATGGCCTTATAAAATCATAGTGTATTAAGTAATGGCTTCTCTAGAACCATTTAATTTTTGTACAACTAAAATTAATTTTACTCGACTTAAATTTAACGACAGACAATAATTAAGCTTTCGAAATAATGTTGAAAATAAAGACAAAAGAACAATGCTGAGCACATCACGTCTTGTAACCTGCTGTTAGTTGAAGCAATCCCAAATCATTAAGCAGACGGAGATGGTGAATCGATCAATGCCAGGCAGTTGTTCCATGTTTCGATGCTCTTCGCTATAACTGTAGCTGGGTTTAGTTCTTTGAATAGAGGATTCTCCAGAGTCTCTTTACTAATGCTGCGTGGTAAACTTTTCCCAACATAACAAGTTCGCTGCAACACTTGTTAGAGATACTCCCTGTCTCGAAAATACTCGTTAAAGTTTCTTGAACACAGGGCCAACCCATTTTAGTTACACAATAATTTTTCTTAATAATCTAGTCATGCTCCTTCGTAGCCATTACTGCCACGCAAGTTAAGAATAAAACCACTAGGACGGGTTAAACGTTAGGGCTTGCCATATTGTGTGAATTTGATGTTCCTACTTGAATCTGATTCGTAAAATTAATTTCGAATGAGGTCAGAAGGGGAAAACACTTGCATTTATAGGAAGTGCTATGACCTCCTAGAACTAGAATGCGTTGCCACAAAATAAATCATTTATTGTTTCAATTTAATAAGCCTTAATTTTAATTAACACAAATCTACATATTAATTCAAGCACACACATCTATGCATCCTTTTTTCCTATTCTTAAATTTCATTAAATGGATATCGAAAATAAGGTTCAATAAAGATGCATATGTCGTAATTTTGTTTCTGCGTTGAAACTAGGAATGTACTATTATATCAACTACAAACCAAAAACTAGCACCATAATATGCAAGAAATATCATATGAACAAAGCAACGTGAGCACTTGCATTACAGGCACGCATATTTGATTTGTGTGTCGTCCTATTTTTCTAACTTTTTGTAGTTATATATGTTCTAGTCATGATGCAGGTTTATAATGCACGTCTATCTCCAAATCGAATGAGCTATACTAGATTTCTTTACTGGTGATATGTATGTGCCACAATATTAAAATAATTATGTGAAGCTTAAAATCATAAAATCTTTTGTTGTTAAAAACTTTTTATCGCACTTATCACATTTTAAAAGGAAAATGACAACCAAATGATTGAAATTCAAAATTAATTCACCCAAATATTTCCTGCTTTGGAAATAGGCCAATGTTTCTCATTATCATAAGACTACAAATCGATTATTGTTTTCTTTGTTTGACGTTGTCTTTTTTTGTGAACGTATTGTTACTCATGTTTACTAAACTAAGGACAACAACTTTGAACGAAATAACTGATGGAACTTGTCCAACGACAAATTCTCTTATAGAGTTAAACTAGAAACAACAAATGATTTTACGTTTCTACAACACTCTGGCAAGGATCGCCCGAATTACGGATAGGTTTTATTTTTTTATGTAAATTTGACAATTTTTATAGTGAGAATGTAGGACGTATGTCTCGGGCACATTTGGAGGAAAATGCCCGATCATATTAAAGAAAAGTAATCTAAAGAACAAAGAATAAGGAAATCAAGTTAAGACTTTGAGTCGTTAAATCAATTTCAACAAGGATTTAAATATTGGATCTCTTCTCCTAAAAAGAACAAGAAGTCATAACTAATGGACTAGCGTCGAAGTACTAAAAACACAAAACAAAACCAACTAGTATACGGGCAACGAACTAATACAAATTATACTGTATCTCCTTCGAAGGATATTTCCTGGCACGAGATGTGTCTTTTCAGAACTAAGTTAGGTCAAGGCTTTTTTTTCGATAAAGGAAATTTCAATTTAATTTGTACACAAAATTTTAAGGAATCGATGTTGTTTCAATTTCTCACCACACTAAAAATTCCAGTTCCACATTATTGCAATGAACTTAACGTTTAAAATATTGATATTTGTTTCAATTTAAACAATGTGAAACAATATATAGTACTGGATTTGAGATGGTGATCAAGTTCTAATGGCTTCTCTAGAACCATTTAATTTTCGTACAACTGAAATTAATTTAACTCGACTTAAATTTAACGGTAAACAATAATGAAGCTTCCGGAACAATGTTGAAAATAAAGACAAAAGAACAATACTGAGCACATCACGTCTTGTAACCTGTTGTTAGTTGAAGCAATCCTATATCATTATGCAAACGGAGATGGTGATTCGATCAATGCCATGTAGTTGTTCCATGTTTTGATGCTCTTCGTTATAATTGTATTTGGGTTTAGTTCATTGAATAAAGGATTCTCGAGAGTCCTCTTTACTAATGCTTCGTGGAAAACTTTTCCCAACGCAACAAGTTCGCTGCAACACTTGTTGGAGATACTCCCTGTCTCGAAAATACTCGTGAAGTTTCTTGAACACAGGGCCAACCCATTATAGTTTCACAATTATTTTCCTTAATAATCTGGTCATTCTCATTCGTAGCCATTACTGCCACGCAAGTTAAGAATAAAACCACTAGGACGAAATAAACATTAAGGCTTGCCATATTGTGTGAATTTGATGTTTCTACTTGAATTTGGTTCGTAAAATTAATTTCGAACAAGATTAGAAGGGAAAAAACTGCATTTATAGGAAGTGTTATGACCATATGGAACTAGAATGCGTTGCAACAAAATAAAGCATTTATTGTTTCATTTTAATAAGCATTAATTTTAATTAACACAAATTTACATATTAATTCAAACACACATATCTGTGCTTCCTTTTTCCTATTCTTAAATTTCATTAAATGGATAACGAAAATAAGGTTTAGTAACGATGGTTATGTCGTAATTGTGTTTCTACAATGAAACTAGGAATGTACTATTACATCCATTGCAAACCAAAAACTAGCACCATAATATGCAGGAAATATCCTATGAATAAAGCAACGTGAGCACTTGCATTACAAGCACACATATTTGTTATGTGTGTCATCCTATTTTTTCTAAATTTTTATAGTTATATATGTTCTAGTCATGGTGACGATTAAAAGTGCACGTCTATCTCCAAATCGAATGAGCTATACTAGATTTCTCTACTGGTGATATGTATGTGCCATAATATTAAGATAATTATGCGAAGCATAAAATCATAAAATCTTTTTGTTGTTAAAAACTTTTTATCGCACTTATCACATTTCAAAAAGGAAAATGACAATCAAATGATTGAAATTCTAAATTAATTCATACCAAATATTTCCTGCTTTGGAAATAGGCCAATGTTTCTCTTTATCGTGAGACTACAAATCGATTATTGTATTCTTCGTTCGACGTTGTATTTTTTGGTGAACGCGTTGTCACTCATGTTTACTAAACTAAGGACGACAACTTTGAGTGAAATAACTGATGGAACTTGTCCAACGACAAATTCTCTTATAGAGTTAAATTGGAAATAACAAATGATTTTACATTTCTACAACACTCTGGCAAGCATTGCCCGAATTACGAATAGGTTTTTTTTTTATGTAAATTTGAGAATTTTTATAGTGAGAATGTAGGACGTATGTCTCGGACACATTTGGAGGAAATTGCTCGATCATATTAAAGAAAAGTAATCTAAAGAACGAAGAATAAGGAAATCAAGTTAAGACTTGAGTCGTTAAATCAATTTTAACAAGGATTTCAATATTGGCACTCATCTCCTAAAAAGAACAAGAAGTCTGTTGAAACGTTTGTTTTTGGGAAAACAAACAAGTCTTGAACAATATTTAAAAATAAAAAAATTGGTATTTTAAATGATCGAAAAAAATGGGAGTCTCCACCAATCTTTTTATATGGTGTGATTGGATCACCAAAAAACGTTTAAAATCTGTTTTGAAAAACATTTTGGTCTTCAAAATTCAGAAAATAGGTTCGGGAGTCAGGTACGCATGAGGAAGGATTAGCACCCTCATACGCCCAAAATTGGTACCACATTGTTTATTTTCGGGTCTTATTATGTTAAAAGTTTGAAAACTAGAGTAAAACTTAAAATACGATCTTTGTTATTAGAAAACTTTGCATGACTTTCAAAAATCCTTTTTAAGGAAAATCGCCCGTGTGTTTCGAATTTCTAGGAGACTTGGAAGTCGTGTCCAACACGTTAGGGCACTATGTTCTTGGACTTTCGAAACTGAAGGACATTTTGAAAGACTTTAAAGAGGATATTCAATTATTTTATTTATACGAAAATCACACCCAGCACGTTAGGGCATGGTTTTTTCGAATTCTTCACACGAAAGGATATTGCCTCGTTTTGTTTTAAAATCATTTGTATATATATATGTATATTTTTTTTGAGAACTTAAATTTTTGAACTAAGTTTAAAATACGATTCTCGGGCACATAATTTATTCCACATGATTTTCAAAAAAGATTTAAAAAGAATGCCCGTTTGTTTCGACTTTCGCGAATAATTGGAGTCGTGACCAAAACGTTAGGGCACGACGTTCTCGAAATCTCGAAATTAAAAAGGCATTTTGGAAAGTTTGGAAAAGGATATTCGATTCGTGTGAATAATATGAAAAATCACACCCGACACATTAAGGCATGATTTCTCGAGGTTTCCACACGAAAAAGACATTGCCTCGATTTTAAAGGTTTACTTATATGAAAAAAAATTCTAAAAACTGGCATGTAAATTAAACATAAATGGACAATTAATAATGAAGATTAAATAACACGAAACAAAATAGTTAACCAGATAAATACATACACACAAATGAAAATAAGAGAATTTAAATTACGAAAGAATAATAATTAAAATCTAAATATGAATATTGAAGAGAAAGAAAAGCAAAACAAACGGAGTCAAAAATACGATTTTTGGATGCTCGAGGGTAAAGTGGTACTTTTTAGAGGTTAGAGGGTAAAACGGTAATTTTGGACACTTTGGGGGCAAAATGGTAATTCTTTGACACTCGGGGGTAAGAAAATCAATTTATAGAAGCTTGGGGGTAAAATGGTAATTTTTAGATAATTTGGGGTTAAAAATGATATTTTTGGAAGTTTGGGGGTAAAATGGTAATTTTAGAGAATTTAGGGTTAAAAATGATATTTTTGGAAGTTTGGGGGAAAAATGGTAATTTTGGAAGTTTGAGGGCAAAAATGTGATTTTTTTGTAGTTTAGGGGTAAAATGTAATTTTTTGAAAGTTTAAGGTTAAAAATGGAATTTTGGACATCTAAGGGTAAAATGTAATTTTTTGAAAGTTCGGGGTCAAAAATGGAATTTTTGGAAATTAAGAGGTAAAATGGTAAATTTTTGAAATTCGAGTGTAAAACAGTAATTTTCAAAAACTTTAGGTCAAGAATGTTATTTTTGGAAGTTCGGGGGTAAAATGGTAATTTTATTGAATTTTGGGGGCAAAAATGTGATTTTTGGAAGTTTAGGGGTAAAATGTAATTTTTTGGAAGTTTAGGGGTAAAATGTAATTTTTTGAAAGTTTAGGGGTAAAATGTAATTTTTTGAAAGTTCAAGGGTAAAAATATAATTTGTGTGAAGCTTGAGGGTAAAATGTAATTTTTATGAAGTTCGAGGGTCAAAATGTGATTTTTTTAAGTTTGGGAGCCAATTTGTAATTTTTGGAAAGTTTGGGGGACAAATCGTGATTTTTGGAAAAATTAGGGACCTCTGGACAATAAAACCATAAATATGGAACACATGGCAGCGCCTTTCAGGCATTTTGGGGTCAAAAGACTAATTTGAAAAAGAGTAAAAATTGTTGGGCAAATAAAAAAAAAATTAAAAATATGAAAAGGACTAATTTGTAAAAATCAGAAAAAGCGGAAGGAATAAAGGCATAAATAGCCCACTTTCAAAAAATACGTGGATCCCCCTGGGTCGGATTGGGTCGGACCAAAACGGTTCCATTTTGGGTACTTTGGCTCCTCCCTTAAACTACGTCATTTCTATATGCTATATAAATTAAAAATTCACCAAAAATTTCATTTCTTTCTTCAATTCTAAAAAAAAAAAAACAAGTTTCAAGCCCATTTTTTGCTCTTCTCTCTCCTTGGCTTCTCTTTGGCCGGCTGCAGGTTGCTGTTGGTCCAATCGTCGCTTCGTCGCCACGCACTGCCATGCGCCGCCATCCACGGTGGTTCTAGGTAAAAACTTTCTCCTTTTTTTTTTCTTCCTTTTAAACTGTCTTAAATCGGGCTTTAAAACCTTGAATCCAAACAAAAATACATCGAAATTTTCCCTTTTCTTTTAAAAATCTTTTAATCGAAAAAAATTTAGATCTGGATTTAAAAACGAAGCAAGTTTTGTTCTTTTTTTTAGATCTGTTTCATATATATTTCTTGTTTTAACTTAAAGGGATTTAAATTTTAAACTTAGATCTAGGTTTTTTACTCAAAGTTCTAATCCTTTTTTTGTCCCGAATCTGTTCTTTGTAATGCCTCTCATCTTCATGGACGAAACCGAAGAGGTTCCATCGCCTCCAGCGGTAGCAGCAGCGAATTCTAATAGCAGGTATGCCTCTTCGAATTTCTCTTTTATTTTTATTAATAATATTATTATTATTTATTTAAAATATTTATTACTATTAATAATATTCATTTAATACATTTGAACTAATTGAAAATGGTAAATAATAATAGCAATGTATTTAATAGGTGAATTAATGTATATTATGGATATAAAGTATTTGGAAACTTAGCAATAAATAATAATAAATGTGTTGAGAATACCTGTTTGACTTAATGCCTGAGACTGTTTTTTTGGTGCTTTGTGTGTCTGTTCGGATATTTTCTGCTTTGCATTGACTTTAGAAAATTATTTGTGTATCTTAATTTCTAATAAAAGCTTCAGTTGAATTCGAATCCTTCTAAAAAAAAGGGTCAATACCCCTTACAAACTGTTCTGAATTTGGCTTTATAGTGTATTTTACAATCATACTATTTCGTTTCTTCTAACTAAATCCCCATCTTGTCTTCTTTTGTAGGTTGCAGCGGCGGTGGTGGCAGTCCAAGTTGAAGGGTGGTGCTGTTAGTGCTGACTTGGTGTCATTCCAGTGGCCAGTGATAGAGGTGGTTGGTGGCAAGTGGATTGACTTCTGATTATTTTTGGTCAATTGGGTTAGGTTTTGTGTCTAGTTAAACTTGTAATTGGGCCATAGTGTTTGGGTTTGTCTAGTTAAACTTATAATTAAGCCTTTTTGTATTTCAGACTTTTTAAATTAAATTAAGTTTAAAACCATTTCAATTTTAAACTAAATTTAACTTTAAAAATAAATTTAAAACCAATTTAAACTTAATATAAATTTAAAATCAAAAGTTTTATCCAAGGTTTGGGCCCAGTCAAAATTAGGCTCCAACAGCTGCCCCTCTTTGCTCGTTGATGTGTAACAGAAATGGAGTAAAGACCAAGATGAGGCCCAATTTTGTCACGTTTCATTTCTTTTTCTTTAATGCTCCTTTCTTCAATTGGCCCACCCTTTGCTTCATTGGTCTTTCAACTCTACTGTATTTGCTTCTCTACCTTCGGCGTTATGATTCCATCTTGCCGTGAGACAATTTAAAAAAGATAAAAATTTGCTACTGTAGCTTCTCCCCATTCGCTTGCAACTTCAGGGATTTGGGTGTCGTAGCACCATATCTTGCTTTACTTCTTTGTATCTCACTAGGAAGACGGATTTGGTTCACTTCTCTGCATCTCGCCAAGAAGATGTCCACTTTATCACTTCGAATGATTTCCATCTATCCCATGATCGGGTGAGAGATTGGCTGATAATGATCTGTCTCAAGCTTGAGGTAAGAGATCGAATGACTGCAATCTGCCCCAAGCTCCGGGTAATAGATTGACTGATGGTGATCTGCCTTAGCCTTGAGGTACGAGATTGAATGGTTGCAATCTACCCTAGGCTCGGGGTAAGAGATTTGCTGATGATGATCTGCCACAAGCTTGGGGTAAGAGATCGAATGATTACAATCTGCCCCAGGCTCGAGGTAAGAGATTGGTTGATGGTGATCTGCCCCAAGCTTGGGGTAAAAGATCGAACGACTACAATCTACCCCAGGCTCAAGGTAAGAGATTGGCTGATGATGATCTACCCTAGGCTCGAGGTAAGAGATTGAACCGCTGCAATCTGCCCCAGGCTCGAGGTAAGAGATTGGATGATAATGATCTGCCCCAGGCTCAGGGTAAGAGATTGGCTGATGGTGATCTGCCTCAGGCTCGGGGTAAGAGATCGAATGGCTGCAATCTACCCCAGGCTTGGGGTAAGAGATTTGCTGATGGTGATCTACCCTAGGCTCAAGGTAAGAGATTTACTGATGGTGATCTGCCCTAGGCTCAGGGTAAGAGATCAAATGACTGCAATCTGCCCTAGACTCGGGGTAAGAGATTGACTGATGGTGATCTGCCCCAATCTTGGGGTAAGAGATCGAATGGCTGCAATCTACCCCAAGCTCGGGGTAAGAGATTTACTGATGATGATCTTCCCCAGGTTCGAGGTAAGAGATCGAATGGCTGTAATCTGCCCAGACTCGGGGTAAGAGATTTGCTAATGATGATCTGCCCCAGCCTCGGGGTAAGAGATCGAATGGCTGCAATCTACCCTAGGCTCTGGGTAAGAGATTTGCTGATGATGATCTTCCCTAGGGTCGGTGTAAGAGATCGAATGGCTGCAATCTGCTCCAGGCTTGGGGTAAGAGATTTGTTGATGATGATCTACCCCAGGCTCGGGGTAAGAGATCGGATGGCTACAATTTGCCCCCGGCTCGAGGTAAGAGATTTGTCGGTTTTGATCTACCCCAAGCTCGAGGTAAGAGATCTAATGGCTGCAATTTGCCCTAGGCTTGGGGTAAGAGATTGGTTGATGATGATCTGCCCCAAGCTCGGGGTAAGAGATCGGTATCTTCAATCTATGCTTCTGGAATGATGTGGTTAGAATCCAACTCTACTGAGATTTCAGGAAGATAGGATTTGATGTTGAAACTTCATCTTGCTCTTTGGTATTATAGTTTGATCTTGATCCACTGTAATTGTTTCCTCTCATTATTTCACGGAGATGAGTCCTGTAAAGTATGCTTTTATGGACCTCATATGTAGGCCCGGATTATTAGGATGCAATGATTAGAATGAATCAAATGCTCCCAACTACATGAATGCATATGTTGAATGTCCGTTTATTTTTTGGGTTAACATAACATATCACTTGTCCAAATTCTATCAAGGGTACGTTGTCCTATCTTCTTTTAAGCCCAACCTGGACTGCTTGTTTTCAAGTTTTCCAATTGATGGTTCTATTTCGGGCCCCTGTACCATTTAAGAAATTTCAGAGTAATGCTCGTGGATCTTTGTATGATTCATATTATTAGTTCATTATACGTTATTGAAAATGCAAAATGCTTGAATGGGATTATGAGAGAATAAGGTCGAAATTTATTGAAGACACAATTCAAAAGATTAATAGGAGACAAATTTTAGTCTAGAAAGTATACAATAAAAGACAATTTGATGCCTCGAACATCGCAAGATGAGCTTTTCTGAGCCGACTTGCTGAGAATAATTTTAAGCCCAAATATGTGTCTAGAAGACCTGGAGTGCTTTGTTGATGGTTCAAGTCGTAATTCCTTTATCTTATTACATCTGAGAAATGATCACTTCGACCCATTATTTTGAACTTGAGTCACCCATTGCGTGTTTTCAACTCAAAATTCCTTTTGGTTTTCAAGACGCCCTTTACGGGTTTTCATCCTGAACCCCTTTTTTTGGAGACGCCTTTTACGGGTTTTCATCTCAATTTTAGGCAAAATATTTTTTCACCGAGTCTGAATTGACGAAGTTGTGCAGATCTTTGCCATCCATTTCTGTTAGAATGAGAGCTCTTCTTGGAAAAGCTTTCTTTACAGCACAAGGCCCTTCCCAGTTGGGCATCCATTTGCCTCTGAAATCTTTTTGTATGGGAACTATCTTTTCAGAACTAGATCTCCCTCATGAAATTCTCTAGGATGGACCTTTTTGTCATAAGCTCGCATCATTCTTCTCTGGTACATTTGACCATGACGGATAGCCCTTAATCTCTTTTCTTCGATTAAGTTAATTGATCATATCGAGCTTGGATCCATTCTGCCTCATCTAATTGTAGCTCAGTCAAGACTCGGAGAGAAGGTATTTCAACCTTAATTGGTAAGACAACTTCCATACCATATGCGAGCGAGAATGGTGTTTCTCCAGTAGAAGTCCTGATTGAAGTTCTGTAAGCAAAGAGGGCAAATGGTAGTTTTTCGTGCCAGTCTTTGTACGTCTCAGTCATTTTCGCAATGATCGTCTTGATGTTCTTATTACAGCTCCATTCATCTTTGGGTGATAGGGGGAGGAATTGTGATGCTTGATTTTAAATTGCTCGCAGACTTCCGCTATTGTGCTATTGTTCAAATTCAAGGCTTTGTCGAATATGATCCTTTCTGGCATCCCATATTGGCAAATGATCTCCTTTTTCAAGAACTTGCTAACTACAAACTTCGTGATGTTGGCATAAGAAGTTGCTTCTACCCATTTGTAAAATAGTCGATAAACACGAAGATAAATCTATGACCATTAGAAGCCTTTGGAGAAACCGGCCTAATGACATCCATACCCAACAAAGAAAATGGTCAGGGGGAAGTCATGACATGATGGTGTGATGGAGGTTCATGAATATTGTCTGCATAGATCTGGCACTTATTGTACCTCTTGGCATTATTGATGCAATCCCCTTCCATGGCAAACCAGTAATACCCAAATCTCATTATCTACCTAGCCATTGTGAAACCATTAGCGTGTGTCCCACAAATGCCTTCATGAACTTCTTCTAAGATATTTCTAGCTTCAACTGTGTCAACACACCTTAGCAACACTTGATCTTTTCTCCTTTTGTATAAGATTTCCCCATCTAGGACATACTCATTGGCAAGGCTTCTCAATGTCCTCTTTTCATTTTCTGAAGCTTGCTCTGGGTACTTGTGATCTCTTACAAACTAAAGAATATCTTGGTACCATGGCCGGTCATCCCTTTATTCTTCTTCTTCTACCTTGATATCATAACAATGACCTGGAGCCTCATAGATACTCATTTGAATGGTCTATACAGCTTCTGGTCTATTTACTTTAATCTCGAGGCTAAAGTGGCAAGAGCATCAGTAATCTAGTTTTCTTCCCATAGGAAATAATGGAATGTGATGTCATCAAACTCCTTGATTAACTCGAGAACAAATTTATGGTAATCCACTAGCTTAGAATCTCTTGTTTCTCATTCTCATTTGAATTGATAGATTACTAGCACGGAGTCTCCATATATCTCCAAAACTTTGATTCCCTGCTCTATGGCTGTGCAGTTTCCCATGATATATGCCTCATATTCTGCCATGTTATTTGTGCAATAAAAATCGAGTTTACTGGTGAAAGGGTAGTGGTCTCCTTCTGGTGATACCAAGACTGCCCCGACTCCATTATCCGTGGCATTTGAAGCTCCATCAAAATTTACTCTCCAAGGATGTTCTACTGTTGTTACCTCTTAAGTGGTCGCAACATACATTAAATCCTCGTTCGAAAAGTCAAAGTTTATTGGCTCATAGTCTTCTAAAGCCCTGCTAGCTAGGAAGTCTGCTATTGCACTCCCTTTTACTACCTTTTGATTAACATAGACTATGTCAAATTACGAAAGCAAGATCTTCCACTTAGCCAATCTCCCATTCAATGCGGCTGACTCCATTATGTATTTTAGAGGATCTAGTTTTGAGATTAACCAAGTGGTATGGTACAAATGTATTGTCTTAATCTTCACGTGGTTCAAACTAGAGCACAACATAATTTTTCAAATGGTGAGTATCGAGTCTCACAATCAGTGAATTTTTTGTTGAGATAATATATCGCCCTTTCCTTCTTTCCAGATTCATCGTGTTGCCCTAGTACGCATCCCATAGAATTTTCAAAGACTGCCAAGTACAAGATCGACGGTTTATTAGGAATTGGAGGTACCAAGATGGGAGCTTTGGATAAATAATCTTTAACCTTGTTAAAAGTTTCCTGACATTCATCATCCCGTACACCTGGGTTACGCTTTCTAAGCAGACGGAAGATAGGATCACATTTCTAAGTCAACTGTGAAATGAACCGAGCAATGTAATTTTGTCTCCCTAATAATCCTCGAACTTCTTTTTATGTACTGGGCGGTGGTAGCTCCTGTATGGCTTTGACTTTATCTGTATCTATTTCAATCCCTTTTTTGCTGACTACAAAGCCCAATAGCTTTCCTGACGTGGCTCTGAAAGTGCACTTTGCTGGGTTTAGCTTTAATTGATACTTTCTTAGCCTCCCAAACAACTTTCTTAGGATTCTTACATGCTTTTCTTCTGTTTTGGATTTCGCAATCATGTCGTTGACATAAACTTCAATCTCCTTATGCATCATGTCAAGAAACAGGGTTACCATGGCCCTTTGATAAGTTACCCCTACGTTTTTTTAGTCTGAAAGGCATCACCTTGTAGCAAAATGTTCCCTACAGTGTGACAAACGTGGTTTTGATCATATCTTCAGGGTCCATCCTTATTTGGTTATACCTAGAGAAACCATCCATGAATGAAAACAGGGAATGACCTACGTATTATCTACTAAGGTGTCGATGTGAGATAATGGGAAGCTATCCTTTGGGCTAGCTTTATTTAAATCTCGATAGTCCACATACATGCGTACTTTTCCATCTTTTTTAGGAACAGAGACTATGTTAGCTACCCATTCTGAGTATTTAACTACTTGGAGAAACCCAACATCAAATTGCTTCTTGACCTCTTCTTTTATTTTGAATAACACATCTGGTCTCATCCTTCAAGCTTTGCTGCATAGGCCTACATTCTTCCTTTATAGGGAGTTTGTGTACCACAATGTCAGTGCTCAGGCCAGGCATATCTTGATAAGATCATGAGAAGATGTCTTGGAACTCTTGATGACAACTAAATAATTGAAATTCAAAATTAATTCATCCCAAATATTTCTTGCTTTGGAAATAGGCCAATGTTTCTGGTGCAGTCGAAACGTAACTAAAAATATGACTATAGCAAGTGTACCTATCAATTAATAGTATAGTTATGGTAAGCACAAATATCATTCCCACGAGAACCAAAAGTACTAGTAATAATTGTCTTCCTATTATCTAACCGATCGAATAAAGTGATTGTTGTAAACTAATTTAACTAAATTAATAAAAAGTGCGTCAAAGATTAAAGCAAGAAATAATAAGTGTTTTTATACCAAGAAGCAAACAATACCCAGGAAAGATTCCACCTAGATTTCATCTGCCATTATCATTCTGAATTAAGCAATTTATTCACTTAGTATTTTGTTCCGTAGAAATCCCTAAATTATGCTAATACCTCTATTCAAGCATAAAAGCAACTGACTCTAGGTTGATTAATTGAAATTTCTTTCTAATTAAAACCCCTATTGTCGCATTAAGTCGATCTATGGATTCCCCTATTAGATTTTACTCTAATCCGGTAGATTTATGTCGTCCTATTTCTAGGATTGCATGCAACTCCACTCAATTATGCTAGATCTACTCTTAAACAGGGTTTATTCCTCCTCTGATTTAGGCACATCAAACAAGAATTAATATATCGAGAATACTAAATCAAGAATTAAGCACACATAATTGAGAGCAAAATCTAAGTATTTCTTGCGTAAAATCAAAAATCAAATGACAGAATTCATCCTAGGGTTCATCTCCCCTAGGTATTTAGGGCTTTAGTTAATGCTAATAAATGGAAACATCTTAGAAACAATATAACCACTAGATGAGGAAAAACTCATAGTAATATCAAAAGAATTTAGAAAGAGGTCTTCAATCTTTGTGGAGATCTGCTTCAAAGACGGCTTCTATGGTGTTTCTTCAGTTGTTTCCTTCAATAATCTTTGATGGCTAGGGTTTGGGGAATGGAGGATTTTGTAAAAAATTGAAAGTCCCCTCTCATATCACTCTATTCCCTTTTTATAATACATGAAAAAAAAACTCTACCTGGATCCAAATTAAATTCTAAAAAGATAATTTGAATTAAATCTAAACAATAATTCCCTAATTGCATCCAAATTAAACTCTAAATTATAAAGCCTAAAAGATAAATATAAACAATATAATAATAATCCTAAACATTAATTCTAAAAAAAATAAAGTTAAATTTAAATAAAGTCTTATGTCTAATAAATCTCTTCCTAATTCTTTCACATTCTCACTTTTGCCCCAAATTTTCCTTTCTATCTTCGATTTAGTCCATGGCTATGTGCCCAGCTCGTGTGGCTCTTAAAATCTGCTCTTTTTATCTGGTTTTCGCTTGTTTTTCGCTCCTTTCGCTCCCAAATGCTTTCCTAAGTATAGAAACATGAATTTAAAGGATTATGAACATAAAATTCATAATTTTAAATAGATTAATCGTCCAAACATGCATTAAGAATGAGGTTAAAACAAGTTACTTTTGGCACTTGTCAAATATCCCCACAGTTAAGCATTTGCTTATCCTCAAGCAAAATTCTCAACCCACATTCAAGTTAACTTTCTTAATTCTTTATTTTTATCAATAATGTTTCAGGATAAATTGCAAACAACCATGCATTGAAAATTCATCTAAAAGAACACTAAAGATTCAAGCAATCTAAGCTACAAAATTTTTAGCACAAAAATATAGGTGTCTCCTCTTATCTAAATAATTACCTTAAATTCAAAATCAACAAGACTTTACATCCTCACTAAAGATTCACTCAAAGCACTCAAAGTGTTTAAGGTTCATTAAATAAGCTCTCAATTGTCAAATACAAAATGTTATTACCATAAGCTTGCTTGAAAATCAAGTCTCCACCACTGTAAAATGACATGACACACCAATCAAGAGGTCTTTTCAAGGTTGTAATGGGTACAATGTTAAAGGTATGAAAAAGGCTAGAAAAATTGGTTAAAATCGAGATCAAGTTGATAAATTACAAAACTAGAAGAAAAAAACAACCAATTGCTGAATTAAAGAATATGCATCAACATAAATAATAAAGAATAAACATGAGCTTTTCAACAGTATATGGAACTAATGATTCTAGCTCAAACACACTTTTGTCTTTTTTTTTCAATTTTTCTTTTTGACTTTTTTTTCTTTTTTCTTTTTTTTTTTTAAACAATAAAATTCAGCAATTCAAATAGTGGAACATAGTTAGGCAACTTAACCAAATCAAATCTCGACAAAAAGATAGTCAATAAATGTGTAAATTTACCACAAATATATGCATCATGGGTTAATATTATGGGTTAATGAATAAAACGGTGTTAGGCTCAATAAGGTTCACTAGGGGTTAATTTATTAGGTAAGCTTTTTAAAGATAAAAGGGGTTAAATCCTAAGTGCCTTTATCATCTCAGCATATCAAAGCAATAATGTGGTCTCAACATGTATAATCAAAGCAAGTTCTAGAATAACAAATCATCATGCTTGACTCTCTCATATCTTAAAGATTAAATCATCCAATACATAAAAGATTCACAAATCAATCTCAAAATAAAATTAATAAAAATTCCAAATAGAAAAAAAAATTCACTCTAATGGGGTATGAGAAAATTACTTTAACACAATAAATAATTCAGAAATTTAATCACAATTAATACACAATCAATCTCCCCACACTTAAGATGTACATTGTCCTCAATGTACAAACAAATATAAGCAGAATAATCATAATATCATAAAAAGGAAAGGAACTGAAACTTCCTTGAATTAAGATAATTTCATCGGAATTGAAAAAAATGTGAATGTAGCGAGTCTAATGGAAGTGCAATTTTTCGAGCAAAAAAAAAAATTGACAAAGACAAGTCAGAGAGGGAGATAATTAAAAAAAACAACCATAAGAATAAAAATAGTGCATAACTAAAATAAAATTAAAAATAAAAAAAAAAGATAAAATAAAATAAAATTGAAAATAAATATACTAATTGAACTTTTCAAATTTTTTCAAATTAATTTTTTTTCAATTAAAAAAAAAACATGAAAGTAAAATAAATAAATAAATAAAAAATAAAAACACTCTGGTTGCCTCCCGAGAAGCGCTTGTTTAAAGTCTAAGCTCGACTTCCTTGTTTAAGTTCACGATTGAGGCGGATCTTGAAGCCGAAGCTCCTCTATCACATTATGGAAATCACCACCAAGATAAGGTTTAAGTCGATGACCGTTTACCTTGAATGTGTCGTACTTAGGATGTGTTACCTCTATTGTACCGTAGGGAAAGACCGTTTTTACCACAGATGGACCTGACCATATCAATTTTAGCTTCCCAAGAAACAATTTAAGCCTCAAGTTGAATAGAAGAACTCAATCTCCAACTACAAACTGTTTAGGTTGCTTTAACCGAGAATCATGACTTCGCTTTGCTGCCTCTTTGTATAATCTCGAAGTCTCATAAGCATCAGCACGCCATTCATCAAGCTCATTCAGTTGGAGTATCCTTTTTTCACCTACAAGTTTAAGATCAGAGTTTAGGAATTTAATTGCCCAAAACACTTTTTGTTCAAGTTCAAGTGGTAAGTGACAACTCTTCCCATAAACAAGTCTGTAAGGGGATGTTCCTATGGGAGTTTTAAAAGCAATCCTATAAGCACATAAAGCGTTATCTAATTTAAAAGCCCAATCTTTTCTATTAGTCTTTACGGTCTTTTCTAAGATACGTTTTAGTTCTCGATTTGACACTTCAACTTGACCACTAGTTTGAGGGTGATAAGGGGTAGTTATTCTATGATGTACACCATATTTCTTAAGAATTTTATCAAATTGAGCATTACAAAAATGTGTACTCCGATCGCTAATGATCGTCCTAGGTGTTCCAAATCGAGAGAATAGTTTTTTAAGAAATCGAACTACCACCCTAGCATCATTAGTTTGTAAAACCTGAGCTTCCACCCATTTCGACACATAATCCACTGCTACAAGTATTACAAGTTTGCTGCAACACTTGTTAGAGATACTCCCTATCTTGAAAATACTCGTGAAAGTTTCTCGAACACAGGGCCAACCCATTTTAGTTTCACAATTATTTTCCTTAATAATCTGGTCGTTCTCCTTCATAGCCATTACTGGCATGCAAGTTAAGAATAAAACAACTAGGACGGAATAAACATTAAGGCTAGCCATATTGTGTGAATTTGATGTTTCTACATGAATTTGGTTCATAAAATTAATTTCGAACAAGATTAGAAGGGGAAAAAACCTGCATTTATAGGAAGTGTTATGACCGCATGGTACTAGAATGCGTTGCAACAAAATAAACCATTTAATGTTTCAATTTAATAAGCATTAATTTTAATTAACACAAATCTACATATTAATCTAAACACACACATTTGTGCTTCCTTTTTTCCTATTCTTAAATTTCATTAAATGGATAACAAAAATAAGGTTCAATAAAGATGGTTATGTCGTAATTGTTTTTCTGCGTTTAAACTAGGAATGTACTATTACATCGACTACAAACCAAAAACTAGCACCATAATATGCAGGAAATATCATATGAATAAAGCAATGTGAGCACTTGCATTATAGGTACACATATTTGTTATGTGTGTCGTCCTATTTTTCTAACTTTTTGTAGTTATATATGTTCTAGTCATGGTGATGGTTAAAAATGCACGTTTATCTCCAAATCGAATGAGCTATACTAGATTTCTCTACTGGTGATATGTATGTGCCACAATATTAAAATAATTTCGCGAAGCATAATTGTTGTTAAAAACTTTTTATCACACTTATCACGTTTTGAAAAGGAAACTGATAACCAAATGATTGAAATTCAAAATTTATTCATCCCAAATATTTCCTTATTTGGAAATAGGCCAATGTTTCTCTTTATCATGAGACTACAAATCAATTATTGTATTCTTTGTTCGACGTTGTCTTTTTTGGTGAACGCGTTGTCACTCAAGTTTACTAAACTAAGGACGACAACTTTGAGTGAAATAACTAATGGAACTTGTCCAATGACAAATTCTCTTATACAGTTAAATTGGAAACAACAAATGATTTTACGTTTCTACAACACTCTGGCAGGCATTGGCCGAAGTACGAATAGGTTTCTTTTTTTTATGTAAATATTACAATTTTTATAGTGAGAATGTAGGACGTATGTCTCGGACACATTTGGAGGAGAATGCCCGATCATATTAAAGAAAAGTAATTAAAGAACGAAGAATAAGGAAATCAAGTTAAGACTTTGAGTCGTTGAATCAATTTCAACAAGGATTTCAATATTGGCCCTCTTCTCCCAATAAGAACAACAAGTCCTAACTAACAGACTAGGATCGAAGTACTAAAAACACAAAAAGAAAACAACTAGTATACGGGCAACGAACTATTACAAATTATACTGCATGTCCTTCGAAGGATATTTCTTGGCACGATATGTGTCTTTTCATGACTAAGTTAGGTCAAGGCTTTTTTTCGATAAAGGAAATTTGAATTTAATTTGTACAAAAACTTTTAAGGAATCGATGTTGATTCAATTTCTCACCACACCAAAAATTCCAGTTCCACATTATTGCAATGAACTTAACGTTTAAAATATTGATATTTGTTTCTATTTAAACAATGTGAAACAATATATAGTAGCCGGTTTGAGATGGTTATCAAGTTCCAATGCTGTAAAATTAAAAATAATGGCCTTATAAAGTCATAGTGTATTAAGTAATGGCTTCTCTAGAACCATTTAATTTTTGTACAACTAAAATTAATTTAACTTGACTTAAATTTAACGATAGACAATAATGAAGCTTCCAGAACAATGTTGAAAATAAAGACAAAAGAACAATATTGAGCACATCACGCCTTGTAACCTATTGCTAGTTGAAGCAATCCTATATCATTAAGCAGACGGAGATGGTGAATCGATCAATGCCATGCAGTTGTTCCATGTTTCGGTTCTTTTCACTATAATTATAGTTGGGTTTATTTCATTGAATAGAGGATTCTCGAGAGTCCTCTTTACTGATGCTGGGTGGCAAATTTTTCCAAATGCAACAAGTTCGCCACAACACTTATTAGAGATACTCCTTGTCTCGAAAATATCCCCTTTTGATAAATATCTCTTTATATTCTTTCATTCTAATTCAAATAATTTGTTTACCCTTAACTTGCACAAATTAATCATTATTGAATTTTGTATACATACACTCATACTCATACCATACAATCATTCTTAAATTTACTTTGTTCATTGGACCGCTCTCATTCTTTGGACAAATCCTTGGATATCAATAATATGAGCAACACTAACTGCGAACCTCGTTTCAAGTGAGATATGTGTCTCGAAGAACCTTAGGACTTTGAAGATGACCAATATAGTAACTTATCTCCTGATTTGCTGCTAATGATGGAACAAGAGGAAAAATAGATCTTGTCCCATAAGGAGTTAATCGAAACTGTGAGCATAAGGGATGAATATGAAAAGAAGGAAGTGAAAATTGGAACCAACATATCGGCAGAAACACGAAAAGATCTTATTGAGCTGCTCAGAGAATTCAGAGACGTTGTCGCCTGGTCTTACCAGGACCTACCTAGGTTAAACACTAACATTGTAGTCCATAAGCTCCTGATAAAAGAGGAATGCAAGCCTGTCCAACAAAAACTCCACAGGATGCGACCAGATGTGTTGCTAAAAATAAAAGAAGAAGTTCAAAAGCAATTTGACACGGGTTTCCTCCAAGTGGTTAAATATTCAGAATGGATTATCAACATAGTCCCCGTCCCTAAAAAGGATGGGAAAGTACGTATGTGTGTGGATTACCGAGACTTGAATAAAGTCAACCAAAAAGACAACTTCTGACTGCCTAACATTGACACCCTAGTAGACAATACGGCAGGTCATTCCTTTTTCTCTTTCATGGATGACTTCTCTAGGTATAACCAAATAAAGATGGACCTTGAAGATATGGTGAAAATTACATTCGTCACAATGTGGGGGACATTCTGTTATAAGGTGATGCCATTCGGACTTGCAGGGGCAACATACCAAAGAGCCATGGTGACATTATTTCATGATATGATGCATAAGGAAATCGAGGTCTATGTCGATGACATGATCGCAAAGTCTCGAACTGGGGAAGAACAAGTAAAAGTCTTGAGAAAGTTGTTCTTGAGATTAAGGAAGTTCCAGCTAAAGTTGAACCCCGCCAAATGTACTTTTGGGGATACTTCAGGCAAGTTATTAGGTTTTGTGGTCAGCCAAAGGGGGATTGAGATCGATCCAAACAAGGTTAAAGCCATACAAGAATTACCCCCGCCTCGTACGCAAAATGAAGTTCGAGGTTTCCTTGGGAGGTTGAATTACATCGCTCGGTTCATCTCATAATTAATTGAGAAATGTGATCCCATATTTCGTCTTCTTAGAAAGCACAATCCAGGTGTGTGGGACGATGAGTGCCAAAGAAATTTTGACAAGGTTAAGCAGTATTTGTCCGATGCTCCGGTCTTAGTACCACCAAGTCCCAACAAGCCATTAATCTTGTACTTAGCATTATTTGAAAATTCTATGGGATATGTCTTGGGCCAACACGATGAGACTGGAAAGAAGGAAAGAGCCATATACTACCTCAGCAAAAAGTTTACTGACTCTGAAGTGAGGTATTCTTCGATAGAAAAGTTATGTTGTCCACTGGTTTGGACTACCCGAAGATTACGACAGTACATATTGTACCACACAACTTGGTTAATCTCGAAATTAGATCCTCTTAAATACATGATGGAGTTAACTACATTGAACGGAAGAATGGCTAGATGGTAAATCCTGCTTTCAGAATTTGATATAGTCTATGTAAGCCAAAAGGCAATGAAAGGAAGTGCAATAGTAGATTTCCTAGCCAGCAGAGCTCTAGAGGATTATGAGCCGATAAATTTTGACTTTCCAAATAAGGACCTAATGTATATAGCAACCACCGAAGAGGGGACCGCGACAGAGCATCCCTGCCTGTTAAATTTTGATGGTGCATCAAATGCCGTGGGCAATGGAATCGGGCCAGTCTTAGTATCACTAAAAGAGACCATTATCCCTTCACAAGTAAACTCAATTTTGATTGCACAAACAATATGGCTGAGTACGAGGCGTGCATTATGGGGATTCAAGCAGCCATAGATCGACGGATCAAGATCTTGGAATTATATGGAGATTCAGCGTTGGTAATCTACCAGCTCAGAGGAGAATGGGAGACAAGAGACTCCAAGTTAGTTGATTATCGAAATATGGTCCTCAAATTGATTAAAGAATTCGACGAGGTTACATTCTAGTACCTCCAACGCGAGGAAAACCAAATGGTTGATGCTTTGGCTATTCTAGCCTTGATGATAAAAGTAAACAGGCCAAAGGATATGAAACCCATTCGAATGAGCATTTATGAGACTCTAGCCCATTGCTACGAGATCGAAGAAGAAGGAAAAGACGAACATCCTTGGTATCAAGACATCCTCCGATATGTAAAATATCGTAAATACCCCGAAGAAGCTACTAAAAATGATAAAAGGATATTGAAAAAGCTCGCAAATGAGTACGTCCTAGATGGGGAAATTTTGTATAAGAGGAGAAAGGATTAGGTGTTGCTAAGATGTGTTGATGCAATCGAGGCTAAGAAAATCCTAGAAGAAGTCCATGAAGGGATTTGCAGTACGCACGCTAATGGTTTCAAAATGGCTAGGTAGGTCATGAGATTCGGATACTACTGGTCAACTATGGAGAATGATTGTATCAACTATGCCAAGAAATGTCACAAATGCCAGATCTATGGAGATAAAATTCGCATACCTCCATCACATCTACATGTCATAACTTCTCCATGACCTTTTTCTATGTGAGGCATGGATATTATCGGGCCGATTTCACCAAAGGCTTCTAATAGGCATACATTCATCTTCATGGTTTTTAACTACTTCACCAAGTGGGTAGAAGCTGCCTCTTATTCCAACGTTACAAAGTCTGCAGTTGGCAAGTTCTTAAAAAAAGAAATCGTATGCCGATACGGAATGCCACAAAAGATCATATCAGACAATGCATTGAACTTGAATAACAACACGATATTTGAGGTTTGTGAGCAATTCAAGATCAAACATCATAATTCATCTGCATACCACCTAAAGATGAATGGAGCAGTGGAACAAATAAAAATATAAAGAAGATCATTGCGAAATGACAGAAACCTATAGAGATTGGCATGAAAAATTATCATTCGCCCTCCTTGCTTATAGGACTTTAGTCAGAACGTCTACAGGGGCAACGCCATTCTCACTTGTATACGAGATGGAAGTCATTTTACCTATCGAGGTAGAGATTCCTTCTTTCCGAGTCTTATCAGAGCTAAACTTGGACGAAGCAGAATGGACCCAAGCCAGATATGATCAGTTGAACTTGATCGAAGAAAAGATGTTAAGAGCCATCTGCCATGGTCAGTTGTACCAAAAGCAAATGATGCGAGCATGCAAAAAAAAGGTTCTCCCTAGAGAATTACACGAGCGACATCTAGTCTTGAAGAAAATACTCCCAATACACAAAGACTCTCAAGGAAAATGGGTGCCTAATTGGGAAGGGTCGTATGTGGTAAAGAAAGCCTTCTCTGGAGGAGCTCTAATTTTGACTGAGATGGATGGAAAAGAACTATACAACCTGGTGAATTCAGACTCGATAAAGAAATATTTCACCTAAAAAAAAAACCCGGAGAGGTCAAGATGAAAACCCATGAAAGGACATCTTGAAACCAAAGGGATTTTGAGTTGAAAACCCGAAAAGGGCAACTTAAATGGGAAACAAAGGCGATCAATTGTTCCCTCAAATATGACAAGATAGAGGAATTTTACATCTTAGGGCATCGATGAAGTACTCCAGGACCTCCAGATACGTATCGTGCAGAAAGATGATCCTCAGATCAGGAAACTCATATTTGATAACTAGGCATCTAACACTGTTCCTTGTAATTGTTTTGTTCCTTGTAAATACTTGGTAATTTTTCTTTAGCCAACAATTCTTCAAGCTCTAATTCCAATACAATCTCATTCTTCTCCACACTGCCCAAGTATTTTCATACCAAGATAATAGATAATAGACTAAAATCGCATGAAAAAGCAAGGATCCACGAGTATTATTTTAAAAAATTCCTAAATGATACAAGGACCCTAAATAAAACCACTAGTTAAAAGGATCAAACCTGGAAGGAACGGTTCAAATTCAGAATTTTTCAAGTCATAAATTTGAGAAGACGCAAGGGGATAATCCCAAAGCCGAAGAAACTAATCTTTGAAAAATTAACATTAATCATGCACATTCATCTAGTTAGGAGCATTTTGACTCATTCATGGCATCCTAATTAACTTGACCCACCTAAAGGCCCAATTGAGCATATTTTATAGGTCTTAGTACCGTGAAACATGAAGGGAAATATTTAACCCGCAACGGCGAATCTAGTACCACCAAGACATGGAGGGAAAGGCTTAAGTCGCAACGACGAACCGTGTACCTCAGAAGACACGAAGGGAAAGATTTAAGCTGCAACGACGAATTCAGTACCACAGAGACGTACAAGGAAAGATTTAGGCCACAATGGCGAATCTAATACCACGAAGACACGAATGAAAAGATTTAAGCCGCAACGGCAAATCCAGTACCACGAAGACATGAAGGGAAAGATCTAAGCCGCAGCGGCAGATCCAGTACCACGAAGACATAAAGGGAAAGGTTTAAGTCACAACTTAGAACCCAATACCTTGAAGACATAAAGGGAAAGATTTAAGCCGCAATGGCGAATCCAGTACCATGAAAATACGAGGGGAAAGATTGAAGCGGCAACAACAAATCTAATGTCGTATAGGAGCAGATTAAAGCAGTAACCATGAATCTTTTACATCGAAGTAACAGTAGACCAGGTCAAAATAGCGAACCTTTATCTGAAGTTGTAGTAAGAGCAAGATGAAGCCCCGACATCAAACCCAATTTGAGGATACAACGAAATTGGATAGTGGATCTCGCTTTCCCCGCAGTCGCAGTAGAGTGGAATTGAATTACAAGTTAGGTGCTGTCATTTTGAAGTAGTCGATAGTGGAGATAGGATTCAACAGGATTGGACAAAATTTGTCTTCTTTTGGTTTTTGCTTCGTTCCTATTACACAGCAACGAGCAAAGAAGGGCAGCTGTTGAAACCCATTTTTAACCGGGCCCAAGTTTTGGATCAAGCCTTTGGTTTTAAATTAGGTTTAAATTGGTTTAAATTTATTTTTAAATTTAAATTTACTCTAAATTTGAATTGATTTAAAACTTAATATTAAATTAAAAGCCGAAAATAAAATACAAAATAAAAGTCCAATTATAAAAATGTCTAATTCAAGCCCAAATGAAATACAAATTACAATCAGGGCCCAATTGGACCCATTACACCCCAAACCTACTTAGGCCAAATCCAATTGACCCAAACTAAACCTAAAAACACAAATCAGCTCCCACTTATGTCACCACCACCACCTCAGCCACTTAGAGGGCGTCACGTCAGCACCAGTAGTGCCACCCCCAACTTCAACTTGCTCTGCCACCGACTCTGCACCAGCCACCACTGTATAGCCGAACGTGCAAAGGGAAAAGACAAGTTTTAATGGCAAACAACAATTTATAATCAGTGTAACACTGGTTATAAAAACCAGATTCAAGCATTTTTTAGGGTACTGACCTTTGTTTTTTTGAATGCTCTTGATTAATAAAAACATCTTAGACTTTCTATCATTCTGCAAACTATATTCAAGCATTGGGGATACAGACAACCAAAACATTTAAGGTCTTACAATTCAGGTACTTGTTCACATAAATATTCATTATTTGGTTATACATCTTTCTAGCTTTCAAACGTTTCATATACACTGTGACATTACTTATTTCATTTATTAATACTCATTATTGCTTTGTTTTTTGAAAAAGGGAAATGTTTTCAAATAACTGCAGTAATTAGCCATGTTAAGTGTATGCTATTAAATTAAAGGGTAATAAATAAGGTTATATATTAATAATATTAATAATGATAAATAATAAATAATGGTAATAAATAACATTAATAATTATTAATAAAAACATTAATAATAATAATAATTAATATTAATAATAAATAAAAATGAAGCCAAGAAGACGCACCTGCTCGGGTAACTGCAATCCCCGGAGTCTATCGTAGCCCCTCTGATCTGCAAAAAAGATGAAGAAATAAAATCAAAATAGTGGTTTCAAAGAAAAAGGAAAGGCAGATTCAATAACAACAATAAAAGGACTGATTTCAAAAAATACAACCAAATATCAAGATGTTAAGAAAATTTGAAGAGACCCATTCCAGATTTCAAGAACAGATTTTAAATAAATAAAAAAACTAAGAGTGCAACAGATTTGAAAAATATAAGAAAGAGCTTTCAAACTTCGTTTTTTTTAAAGATCGGGGCTCGATCTTACGAGATCCAAGCCCAATCTAGGTTTTAAAAAGGAAAAATTAAAAAAAAGGGATGTCTTTTACCTTTTCGTCGCCGTACACGAGGACGGGCGACGACACGTGACGGTCGGTGGTGGCGGAAGCATGGCGGCCCCCTTGACCGGAGTTCGGTTGGCCATAGAGAACCCCAGAGAAGGTGAGAGAGTTCTTGAAACTTTTTGGAAAAAAGGAGAAAGAAAATGAACAAAAAAAGGCTTTGAAGGATTATATAGTGGACCAAAACAACGCCGTTTTGGTCTAGGCTCTTAAGCCCCAAAACGTCACTATTTCGTGCCCTAACCCATGGATCGATCCGACTCGACCCGCTCCAGGCCAAGGATCGTGTGTTTTCAAAAATTGGTCTATTTACGCATTTGGTCCTTCTATTTTTTCTGATTTTTACAATTCGATCCTTTTCAAACTTTTAATTTATTTTAAATTAGCCCAATAATTTTCATTCTTCCTCAAGTTGATCCTTTAATTTTCTGAAGACCTGAGAGACTACCACGTGTCATGATTTTAGTTTATTTGTGCAAATGGTCCCTTTTATTTTTAATTTGTTTTAATTTCATCCCTAAATCAAATTCTATTAAATTACAAAATTGGCCCAGAAATTTTACTTGATTTTGAAATTAGTCCTTTGAATACAGGATGCCTAAGAGGCTGCCACGTGTCACCGTGTTTTGGTTTTATTACCCTAAAGGTCCTTAAACTATCCAAAAATCATATTTTGACCCTTAAACTTTTACAAAATTCCATTTCGACCCCAAACTTTTTAGAAATTACATTTTACCCTCAAACTTTTCAAAATTCCATTTTTAACCTTAATTTTTCTAAAAATTATCATTTTACCCCTAAACTTTCTAAAATACCATTTTTGACCTTGATTTCTCCATAAATTACATTTTTACCCATAAATTTTCCAAAATCTCATTTTTTACCCCGATTTCTCTAAAAATTACCATTTTTACCCCCGAACTTCCAAAAATTCCATTTTTAACCCAGATTTCTCCAAAAAATATCATTTTACCCTCAAACTTCCAAAAATTCCATTTTTAACCTCAAATTTTCCAAAAATTACCATTTTACCCCGAATAACTAAAAATTCTATTTTTTACCTCGAACTTCCCAAAATTATCGTTTTGCCCCCAAGTGTCTAAAATTATTATTTATCCCTCGAGTAACAAAAAATTCTCATTTTAAACTTCGATTGTTTTATTTTTCTTCCTCTTCAATATATATATTTAAATTTTAATTAATATGCCTTCGTATTTCATATTTTTTATTTTTGTATAACATTTATCTGTTTAATTATTTTGTTTCGTGTTATCTAATATTCATTATTAACTGCTCATTCATATTAAACTCATATATTTGTTTTCAAAATTATCTTCATGAAAACTTTAAAATCGAGGCAATATTCTTTTATTTCGAGTTTTAAAATTTTTTACCATAACTTACTAGGTGCAATTTTTCCTCAAATCAAAATAATCGAATACCCTTAAATTAAGGCAATGTTTCTTTATCTCTGATTCTGAAAATTTACGCCTTAACTTACTAGGTGCGACTTTTATTCAAAATCGAGATAATCAAATATCCAAAGTTTAAAAGGTTTACAACAAAGGAAAGCTCATTTTTTCTGGTTCTCGTAATGTTATGTCCTAACTCATTGGACGAGACTTTCTTTCTCGATCACCTCGAAATAGTGGTACTTCCAAACAAAAATCGATGTGGTACTAATTTTGGGCGTATGAGGGCACTAACCCTTCCTCATGCGTAACCGACTCCCGAACTTGTTTTTCTGGATTGCGAAGACCAAAATATTTTTCAAAACGGATTTTTAACGTTTTATGGTGATCCAATCACACCATATAAAAAGATTGGTGGCGAATCCCATTTTCCAATTTTAAAATAATTTTCGAAACACGTTTTCAAAAAAAATGGTTTCGATAGGAGATATGTATGTGCCACAATATTAAAATTGCTATGCGAAGTGTAAAATCATAAAATCTTTTTGTTGTTAAAAACTTTTTATCGCACTTATCACGTTTTAAAAAGGCAAACGACAACCAAGTGATTCAAATTCAAAATTAATTCATCCCAAATATTTCTTGCTTTGGAAATAGGCCAATGTTTCTTTTTATCATGAGACTACAAATCGACTATTGTATTATTTGTTCGACGTTATCTTTTTTGGTGAACGCGTTGTCACTCAAGTTTACTAAACTAAGGAGGACAACTTTGAGTGAAATAACTGATGGAACTTGTCCAATGACAAATTCTCTTATAGAGTTAAATTGGAAACAACAAATCATTTTACATTTTTACAACACTCCGGCAGGCATTGCTCGAATTATCGATAGGTTTTATTTTTTTTATGTAAATTTGAAAATTTTTAAAGTGAGAATGCAGGACGAACATCTCGAACAAATTTGGAGGAAAATGCCCTATCATATTAAAGAAAAATAATCTAAAGAACGAAGAATAAGGAAATCAAGATAAGACTTTGAGTCGTTAAATCAATTTCAACAAGGATTTCAATATTGGCCCTCTTCTCCCAAAAAGAACAAGAAGTCATAACTAACGGAGTAGCATCGAAGTACTAACAACACAGAACGAAACCAACTAGTATACGGGTAATGAACTATTACAAATTATACTACATGTCCTTCGAAGGATATTTCTTGGCAGGATATGTGGCTTTTCATAACTAAGTTAGGTCAAGGCTTTTTTTTTATAATGGAAATTTGAATTTTATTTGTAAAAAAACTTTTAAGGAATCGATGTTGTTCCAATTTCTCACCACACAAAAAATTTCAGTTCCACATTATTGCAATGAACTTAACGTTTAAAATATTGATATTTGTTTCAATTTAAACAATGTGAAACAATATATAGTACTCGATCTTGGATGGTTATCAAGTTCCAATGCTATAAAATTAAAAATAATAGCCTTATAAAATCATAGTGTATTAAGTAATGGCTTCTCTAGAACCATTTAATTTTCGTACAACTAAACTCAATTTAACTCGATTTAAAACTAACAATAGAAAATAATGAAGCTTCCGGAACAATGTTGAAAATAATGACAAAAGAACAATATTGACCACATCACGTCTTGTAACCCGTTGTTAGTTGAAGCAATCTTATATCATTAAGCAGACGAAGATGGTGAATCGACCAATGCCATGCAGTTGTCCTATGTTTCGATGCTCTTCGCTATAACTGTAGTTGGGTTTAGTTCTTTAAATAGAGGATTCTCGAGAGTCCTCTTTACTAATGCTGCGTGGCAAACTTTTCCCATCGCAACAAGTTCGCTGCAACACTTGTCAGAGATACTCCTTGTCTCGAAAAAAATCGTGAAAGTTTCTTGAACACAGGGTCAACCCATTTTAGTTTCACAACTATTTTCCTTAATAATCTGGTCGTTCTCTTTCGTAGCCATTATTACCACGCAAGATAAGAATAAAACCACTAGGACAGAATAAACATTAAGGCTTGCCATAATGTGTGAATTTGATATTTCTATTTGAATTTGGTTCGTAAAATTAATTTTGAACAATATTAGAAGAGGAAAAAACCTGCATTTATAGGAAGTGTTATGACCACATGCAACTAGAATGCGTTGCCACAAAATAAAGCATTTGATGTTTCAATTTAACAAGCATTAATTTTAATTAACACAAATCTACATATTAGTTCAAACACACACATCTATGCTTCATTAATTCCTATCTTAAATTTCATTAAATGGATAACAAAAAGAAGGTTCAATAAAGATGGTTATGTAGTAATTGTGTTTCTGCGTCGAATCTAGGAATGTACTATTACATCCACTACAAACCAAAAACTAGCACTATTATATGCAAGAAATATCATATGAATAAAGCAACGTGAGCACTTGCATTACAAGCACACATATTTGTTATGTGTGTCGTCCTATTTTTCTAACTTTTTGCAGTTAAATATGTTCTAGTCATGGTGACAGTTAAAAATGCACGTCTATCTCCAAATTGAATGAGCTATACTAGATTTCTCTACTGGTGATATGTATGTGCCACAATATTAAAATAATTATGTGAAACGTAAAATCATAAAATCTTTTTGTTGTTAAAAACTTTTTATCGCACTTATCATGTTTTAAAAAGGAAAATGACAACCAAATGATTGAAAATCAACATTAGTACATCCCAAATATTTCTTGCCTTGGAAATAGGCCAATGTTTCTCTTTATCATGAGACTACAAATCGATTATTGTATTCTTTGTTCGACATTGTCTTTTTTGGTGAATGCGTTGTCACTCAAGTTTACTAAACTAAGGACGACAACTTTGAGGGAAATAACTGATGGAACTTGTCCAATGAAAAATTCTCTTATAGTGTTAAATTGGGAACAAGAAATGATTTTATGATTCTACAACACTCTGGCAGGCATTGCCCGGATTACGGATAGGTTTTATTTTTTTATGTAAATTTGACAATTTTTATAGTGAGAATGTAGGACGTATGTCTCGGACACATTTGGAGGAAAATGCCCACTCATATTAAAGAAAAGTAATCTAAAGAACGAAGAAGAAGGAAATCAAGTTAAGACTTTGAGTCGTTAAACCAATTTCAACAAGGATTTCAATATTGTCCCTCTTCTCCCAAAAAGAACAAGAAGTCATACCTAACGGAGTAGCATCGAAGTACTAAAAACACAAAACGAAACCAACTAGTATACGGGCAACGAACAACTACAAATTATACTGCATGTCCTTCGAAGGATATTTCTTGGCACGATAAGTATCTTTTCATAACTAAGTTAGCTCCAGGCTTTTTTTCGATAATGGAAATTTGAATTTAATTTGTACAAAAACTTTTAAGGAATCGATGTTGTTTCTTTTTCTCACCACACCAAAAATTCCAGTTCCACATTATTGCAATGAACTTAACATTTAAAATATTGATATTTGTTTCAATTTAAACAATGTGAAACAATATATAGTACTCAATTTGAGATGGTTATCAAGTTCCAATGCTATAAAATTAAAAATAATGGCCTTATAAAATCATAGTGTATTAAGTAATGGCTTTTCTAGAACCATTTAATTTTCGTACAACTAAAATGAATTTAACTCGACTTAAGTTTAATGGCAGATAATAAAGAACCTTCCGGAACGATGTTGAAAATAAAAACAAAAGAACAATGTTTAGCACACCACATCTTGTAACCTGTTGTTAATTGAAGCAACCCTATATCATTAAGTAGACGGAGATGGTGAATAAATCAATGCCATGCAGTTGTTCCATGTCTCGATGCTCTTCGTTATAATTGTAGTTGGGTTTAGTTCTTTGAATAGAGGATTCTCGAGAGTTCTCTTTACTAATGCTGCATGGCAAACTTTTCCCAACGTAACAAGTTCGCTGCAACACTTGCTAGAGATACTCCTTGTCTCGAAAATACTCCTGAACATTTCTTGAACACAAGGCCAACCCATTTTAGTATCACAATTATTTTCCTTAATAATTTGGTCGTTCTCCTTCGTAGCCATTACTGCCACGCAAGTTAAGAAAAAAACCAATAGGACGGAATAAACATTAAGGCTTGCCATATTGTGTCAATTTGATGTTTCTACTTGAATTTGGTTCCTAAATTTATTTCGAACAAGATTAGAAGGGTAAAAACATGCATTTATAGGAAGTGTTATGACCACATGGAACTAGAATGCGTTGCGACAAAAAAAAGCATTTAATGTTTCAATTTAATAAGCATTGATTTTAATTAACACAAATCTACATATTAATTCAAACACACACATCTGTGCTTCATTTTTTCCTATTCTTAAATTTCATTAAAACTAGGAATGTACTATTACATCCACTTCAAACCAAAAACTAGCACCATAATATGTAGGAAATATCATATGAATAAAGGAATGTGAGCACTTGCTTTATAGGCAGACATATTTGTTTTGTGTGTCGTCCTATTTTTCTAACTTTTTGTAGTTATATATGTTCTAGACATGGTGACGGTTAAAAATGCACGTCTATTTCCAAATCGAATGAGCTATACTAGATTTCTCTAGTCGTGATATGTCTGTGTCACAATATTAAAATAATTATGAGAAGCGTAAAATCATAAAATCTTTTTGTTGTTAAAAACTCTTTATCGCACTTATCACGTTTTAAAAAGGAAAATGACAACCAAATGATTTAAATTAAAAAATAATTCATCCCAAATATTTCTTGATTTGGAAATAGGCCAATGTTTCTCTTTATCATGAGACTACAAATCGATTATTGTATTCGTTATTTGACGTTGTCTTTTTTTGTGAACGCGTTGTCACTCAATTTTACTAAACTAAGGACGACAACTTTGAGCGAAATAACTTATGGAACTTGTCCAATGACAAATTCTCTTATAAAGTTAAATTGGAAACAACAAATTATTTTATGTTTCTACAACACTCTGGCAGGCATTGCCCGAATTACGGTTAGGTTTTATTTTTTTATGTAAATTTGACAATATTTATAGTGAGAATGTAGGACGTATGTCTCGGACACATTTGGAGGAAAATACCCGATCATATTAAAGAAAACTAATCTAAAGAACGAAGAATAAGGAAATCAAGTTAAGACTTTGAGTCGTTAAATCAATTTCAACAAGGATTTCAATATTGGCCCTCTTCTCCCAAAAAGAACAAGAAGTCATAACTAACGGCCTAGCATCGAAGTACTAAAAACACAAAACGAAACCAACTAGTACACGGGCAACGAACTATTACAAATTATACTGCATGTCCTTCGAAGGATATGTCATGGCACGATATGTGTCTTTTCATAACTAAGTTAGCTCAAGGCTTTTTTTCGATAAATGAAATTTGAATTTAATTTGTACAAAAACTTTTAAGGAATCGATGTTGTTTCAATTTCTCACCACACCAAAAATTCCAGTTCCACATTATTGCAATGAACTTAACGTTTAAAATATTGATATTTGTTTCAATTTAAACAATGTGAAACAATATATAGTACTCGGTTTGAGATGGTTATCAAGTTCTAATGCTATAAAATTAAAAATATTGGCAATTATAAAATCATAGTGTATTAAGTAATGGCTTCTTTAGAATCATTTAATTTTCGTACAAGTAAAATTAATTTAACTCGACTTAAATTTAACGACAGACAATAATGAAGCTTCCGGAGCAATGTTGAAAATAAAAACAAAAGAACAATATTGAGCTCATCACGTCTTGTAACCTGTTGTTAGTTGATGCAATCCTATATCATTAAGCAAACGTAGATGGTGAATCAATCAATGCCATGCACTTATTCCATGTTTCGATGCTCTTCCCTGTAATTGTATTGGGTTTAGTTCTTTGAATAGAGGATTCTCGAGAGTCCTTTTTACTAATGCCACGTGGCAAACTTTTCCCAACGCAACAAGTTCGCCGCAGTACTTGTTAGAGATACTCCTTGTCTCGAAAATACTCGTGAAAGTTTCTTGAATACAGGGCCAACAAATTTTAGTTTCATAATTATTTTCCTTAATAATCTGGTCGTTCTCCTTCGTAGCCATTACTGCCACGCATGTTAAAAATAACACCACTAGGACGGAATAAACATTAAGGCTTGCCATATTGTGTGAATTTTATGTTTCTACTTGAATTTGGTTCGTAAAATTAATTTTGAACAAGATCAGAAGGGGAAAAAACCTACATTTATAGGAAGTGTTATGACCAAATAGAACTAGAATGCGTTACAACAAAATAAACCATTTAATGTTTCAATTTAATAAGCATTAATTTTAATTAACACAAATCTACATATTAATTCAAACACACACATCTGTAATTCCTTTTTTCTATTCTAAAAATTCATTGAATGGATAACGAAGATAAGGTTCAATAAAGATGGTTATGTAGTAATTGTGTTTCTACATTGAGACTAGGAATGTACTATTACATCCACTACAAACCAAAAACTATCACCATAATATGTAGGAAATATCATATGTATAAAGCAACGTGAGCACTTGCATTACAGGTACACATATTTGTTATGTTTGTCGTCCTATTTTTCTAACATTTTGTAGTTATATAAGTTCTAGTCATGGTGACGGTTAAAAATGCACGTCTATTTGCAAATCGAATGAGCTATACTAGATTTTTCTACTGGTGATATATCTGTGCCACAATATTAAAATAATTATGCGAAGCGTAAAATCATAAAATCTTTTTGTTGTTAAAAACTCTTTATCACACTTATCACGTTTTAAAAAGGAAAATGACAACCAAATGATTGAAATTCAAAAATAATTCATCCCAAATATTTCTTGATTTGGAAATAGGCCAATGTTTCTCTTTATCATGAGACTACAAATCGATTATTGTATTCTTTGTTCGACGTTGTCTTTTTTGGTGAACGCATTGTCACTCAAGTTTACAAAACTAAGGACGACAACTTTGAGTGAAATAACCGATGGAACTTGTCCAACGACAAATTCTCTTATAGAGTTAAATTGAAAACAACAAATGATTTTACGTTTCTACAACACACTGGCAGGCATTGCCTGAATTACGGACAGGTTTTATTTTGTTATGTAAATTTGACATTTTTTATAGTGAGAATGTAGGACGTATCTCTCGGACACATTTGGAGCAAATGCCCGATCATATTAAAGAAAACTAATCTAAAGAACGAAGAATAAGGAAATCAAGTTAAGACTTTGAGTCATTAAACCAATTTCAACAAGGATTTCAATATTGGCCCTCTTCTCCCAAAAAGAACAAGTCATAACTAACGGAGTAGCATCGAAGTACTAAAAACACAAAACGAAACCAACTAGTATACGGACAACGAACTATTACAAATTATACTGCATGTCCTTCGAAGGATATTTCTTGGCACGATATGTGTCTTTTCATAACTATGTTAGCTCCGGGCTTTTTTTCGGTAAATGAAATATGAATTTAATTTGTACAAAAACTTTTAAGGAATCGATGTTGTTTCAATTTCTCACCACACCAAAAATTCCAGTTCCACATTATTGCAATGAACTTAACGTTTAAAATATTGATATTTGTTTCAATTTAAACAATGTGAAACAATATATAGTACTCGGCTTGAGATGGTTATCAAGTTCTAATGCTATAAAATTAAAAATAATGGCAATTATAAAATCATAGTGTAGTAAGTAACGGCTTCTTTAGAACCATTTAATTTTCGTACAAGTAAAATTAATTTAACTCGACTTAAATTTAACGACAGACAATAATGAAGCTTCTGGAGCAATGTTGAAAATAAAGACAAAAGAACAATATTGAGCTCATCACGTCTTGTAACCTGTTGTTAGTTGATGCAATCCTATATCATTAAGCAGACGGAGATCGTGAATCGATCAATGCCATGCACTTGTTCCATGTTTCGATGCTCTTCCCTATAATTGTAGTTAGGTTTAGTTATTTGAATAGAGGATTCTCGAGAGTCCTTTTTACTAATGCCACGTGGCAAACTTTTCCCAACGCAACAAGTTCGCCACAGCACTTGTTAGAGATACTCCTTGTCTCGAAAATACTCGTGAAAGTTTCTTGAATACAGGGCCAACAAATTTTAGTTTCACAATTATTTTCCTTAATAATTTGGTCGTTCTCCTTCGTAGCCATTACTGCCACGCATGTTAAAAATAACACCACTAGGACGGAATAAACATTAAGGCTTGCCATATTGTGTGAATTTTATGTTTCTACTTGAATTTGGTTCGTAAAATTAATTTCGAACAAGATCAGAAGGGGAAAAAACCTGCATTTATAGGAAGTGTTATGACCACGTAGAACTAGAATGCGTTTCAACAAAATAAACCATTTAATGTTTCAATTTAATAAGCATTAATTTTAATTAACACAAATCTACATATTAATTCAAACACACACATCTGTAATTCCTTTTTTCTATTCTAAAAATTCATTGAATGGATAACGAAGATAAGGTTCAATAAAGATGGTTATGTACTAATTGTGTTTCTACATTGAAACTAGGAATGTACTATTACATCCACTACAAACCAAAAACTATCACCATAATATGCAGGAAATATCATATGAATAAAGCAACGTGAGCACTTGCATTACAGGTACACATATTTGTTATGTGTGTTGTCCTATTTTTCTTACTTTTTGTAGTTATATAAGTTCTAGTCATGGTGACGGTTAAAAATGCACGTCTATTTGCAAATAGAATGAGCTATACTAGATTTCTCTACTGGTGATATATCTGTGCCACAATATTAAAATAATTATGCGAAGCGTAAAATCATAAAATCTTTTTGTTGTTAAAATCTCTTTATCGCACTTATCACGTTTTAAAAAGGAAAATGACAACCAAATGATTGAAATTCAAAAATAATTCATCCCAAATATTTCTTGACTTGGAAATAGGCCAATGTTTCTCTTTATCATGAGACTACAAATCGATTATTGTATTCTTTGTTCGGCGTTGTCTTTTTTGGTGAACGCATTGTCACTCAAGTTTACAAAACTAAGGACGACAACTTTGAGTGAAATAACCGATGGAACTTCTCCAACGAAAAATTCTCTTATAGAGTTAAATTGAAAACAACAAATGATTTTACGTTTCTACAACACTCTGGCAGGCATTGCCTGAATTACGGACAAGTTTTATTTTGTTATGTAAATTTGACAATTTTTATAATGAGAATGTAGGACGTATGTCTCGGATACATTTGGAGGAAAATGCCCGATCATATTAAAGAAAACTAATCTAAAGAACGAAGAATAAGGAAATCAAGTTAAGACTTTGAGTCGTTAAACCAATTTCAACAAGGATTTCAATATTGGCCCTCTTCTCCCAAAAAGAACAAGAAGTCATAACTAACGGAGTAGCATCGAAGTACTAAAAACACAAAACGAAACCAACTAGTATACGGGCAACGTACTATTACAAATTATACTGCATGTCCTTCGAAGGATATTTCTTGGCACGATATGTGTCTTTTCATAACTATGTTAGCTCCGGGCTTTTTTTCGGTAAATGAAATATGAATTTAATTTGTACAAAAACTTTTAAGGAATCGATGTTGTTTCAATTTCTCACCACACCAAAAATTCTAGTTCCACATTATTGCAATGAACTTAACGTTTAAAATATTGATATTTGTTTCAATTTAAACAATGTGAAACAATATATAGTACTCAGTTTGAGATGGTTATCAAGTTCCAATGCTATAAAATTAAAAATAATGGCAATTATAAAATCGTAGTTTATTAAGTAATGGCTTCTTTAGAACCATTTAATTTTCGTACAAGTAAAATTAATTTAACTTGACTTAAATTTAACGACAGACAATAATGAAGCTTCCGGAGCAATGTTGAAAATAAAGACAAAAGAACAATATTGAGGTCATCACGTCTTGTAACCTATTATTTGTTGATGCAATTCTATATCATTAAGTAGATGGAGACGGTGAATCGATCAAAGCCATGCACTTGTTCCATGTTTCGATGCTCTTCCCTGTAATTGTAGTTGGGTTTAGTTCTTTGAATAGAGGATTCTCGAGAGTCCTCTTTACTAATGCCGCGTGGCAAACTTTTCCCAACGCAACAAGTTCGCCGCAGCACTTGTTAGAGATACTCCTTGTCTCGAAAATACTCGTGAAAGTTTCTTGAATACAGGGCAACACATTTTAGTTTCACAATTATTTTCCTTAATAATCTGGTTGTTCTCCTTCGTAGCCATTACTACCATGCATGTTAAAAATAACACCACTAGGACGGAATAAACATTAAGTCTTGCCATATTGTGTAAATTTTATGTTTCTACTTGAATTTGGTTCGTAAAATTAATTTCGAACAAGATCAGAAGGGGAAAAAACCTGCATTTATAGGAAGTGTTATGACCACATAGAACTAGAATGCGTTGCAAAAAAGTAAACCATTTAATGTTTCAATTTAATAAGCATTAATTTTAATTAACACAAATCTACATATTAATTCAAACACTTGCACCATATTAATTCAAACACATAATAATTCCTTTTTCCTATTCATAAATTTCATTGAATGGATAACGAAGATAAGGTTCAATAAAGATGGTTATGTAGTATTTGTGTTTCTGCATTGAAACTATGAATGTGCTATTACATCCACTTCGAATGAAAAACTTGCACCATAATATGCTGGAAATATCATATGAATAAAGCATTGTGAGCACTTGCATTACAGGCACATATATTTGTTATGTGTGTCGTCCTTTTTTTCTAACTTTTTGTAGTTATATATGTTCTAGTCATGGTGACGGTTAAAAATGCACGTCTATCTCCAAATCGAATGAGCATTACTAGATTTCTCTACTGGGGATATTTATGTGCCACAATATTAATAGAATTATGCGAAGCGTAAAATCATAAAATCTTTTTGTTGTTAAAATTTTTTTATCCCACTTATCACATTTTAAAAAGGAAAATGGCAACAAAATGATTGAAATTCGAAATTAATTCAACCCAAATATATCCTGCTTTGGAAATAGGCCAATGTTTCTCTTTATCATGAGACTACAAGTAGATTATTGTATTCTTTCTTTGACGTTGTCTTTTTTGGTAAACGCGTTGTCACCCAAGTTTACCAAACTAAGCAAGATATCTTTGAGTGAAATAACTAATGGAACATGCCCAACGACAAATTCTCTTTTAGAATTAAATTAGAAACAACAAATGATTTTACGTTTCTACAACACTCTGTTAGGTATTGCCCGAATTTCGGATAGGTTTTATTTTTTTATGTAAATTTCATAATTTTTATAGTGATAATGTAGGACGTATGTCTCGGACACATTTGGACGAAAATGCCCGATCATATTAAAGAAAAGTAATCTAAAGAAAGAAGAATAAGGAAATCAATTTAAGACTTTGAGTCGTTAAATCAATTTCAACAAGGATTTTAATGTTGGTCCTCTTCTCCCAAAAAGAACAAGAATTCATAACTAACAAACTAGCAGCGAAGTACTAAAAACACAAAACGAAACCAACTGCTATACGGGCAGTGAAATATTACAAATTATACTGTATGTCCTTGGAAGGATATTTCTTGGCACGTTATGTGTCTTTTCATAACTAAGTTAAGTTAAGGCTTTTTTTCGATAAAGGAAATTTGAATTTAATTTGTACAAAAACTTTTAAGGACTCAATGTTGTTTTAGTTTCTCACCACACGAAAAATTCAAGTTCCACATTATTGTAATGAACTTAACGTTTAAAATGTTGATATTTGTTTCAAGTTAAACAATGTGAAACAATATATAGTACTCGATTTGAGATGGTTATCAAGTTCCAATGCCATAAATTTAAAAACAATAGCCTTATAAAATCATAGTGTATTAAGTAATGGCTTCTCTAGTAACATTTAATTTTCATACAACTAAAATTAATTTAACTCGACTTAAATTTAACGACGGAGAATAATGAAGCTTCCGGAAGAATGTTGAAAATAAAGACAAAAGAACAATATTGAGCACATCACGTCTTGTACCCTGTTGTTAGTTGAAGCAATCCTATATCATTAAGCAGACGGAGATGGTGAATTGATCAATGCCATGCAGTTGTTCCATGTTTCGATGCTCTTTGCTATAATTGTAGTTGGGTTTAGTTCTTTGAATAGAGGATTCTCGAGAGTCCTCTTTACTAATGCTGCATGGCAAACTTTTCCCAACGCAACAAGTTCGCTGCAACACTTGTTTGAGATACTCCCTGTCTTGAAAATAGTCGTGAAAGTTTCTTGAACTCAGGGCCAACCCAGTTTAGTTTCACAATCATTTTCCTTAATAATCTGGTCGTTCTCCTTCGTAGCCATTACTGCCACGCAAGTTAAGGATAGAACCACTAGGACGGAATAAACATTAAGGCTTGCCATATTGTGTGAATTTGACGTTTCTACTTGAATTTAGTTAGTAAAATTAATTTCGAACAAGATTAGAAGGGTAAAAAACCTGCATTTATAGGAAGTGTTATGACTGCATGGAACTGGAATGCGTTGCAACAAAACAAAGCATTCAATGTTTCAATTTAACAAGCATTAACTACATGTTAATTCAAACACACACATCTGTAATTCCTTTTTCCTATTCTTAAATTTCATTAAATGGATAACGAAAATAAGGTTCAATAAAGATGGTTTTGTCGTAATTGTGTTTCTGCATTGAAACTATGAATGTGCTATTACATCCACTTCGAACCAAAAACTTGCACCAAAATATGAAGGAAATATCATATGACTAAAGCATTGTGAGCACTTGCATTACAGGCACACATATTTGTTATGTGTGTCGTCCTATTTTTCTAAATTTTTGTAGTTATTTATGTTCTAGTCATGGTGACAGTTAAAAATGCATGTCTATCTCCAAATCGAATGAGCTACACTAGATTTCTCTACTGGGGATATTTATGTGCCATAATATTAAAAGAATTATGCGAAGCTTAAAATCATAAAATCTTTTTGTTGTTAAAATTTTTTTATCCCACTTATCACATTTTAAAAAGGAAAATGGCAACAAAATGATTGAAATTAAAAATTAATTCAACCCAAATATATCCTGCTTTGGAAATAGGCCAATGTTTCTCTTTATCATGAGACTACAAGTAGATTATTGTATTCTTTCTTCGACGTTGTCTTTTTTGGTAAACGCGTTGTCACTCAAGTTTACTAAACCAAGCAAGATATCTTTGAGTGAAATAACTAATGGAACATGTCCAACGACAAATTCTCTTATAGAGTTAAATTGGTAACAGCAAATGATTTTATGTTTCTACAACACTCTGTTAGGTATTGCCCGAATTTCGGATAGTTTTTTTTTTATGTAAATTTGATAATTTTTATAGTGATAATGTAGGACGTATGTCTCGGACACATTTGGACGAAATTGCCCGATCCTATTAAAGAAAAGCAATCTAAAGAATGAAGAATAAGGAAATCAAGTTAAGACTTTGAGTCTTTAAATCAATTTCAACAAGGAATTTAATGTTGGCCCTCTTCTCCCAAAAAGAACAAGAATTCATAACTAACGGACTAGCATCGAAGTACTAAAAACACAAAATGAAACCAACTGCTATACGGGCAGCGAACTATTACAAATTATACTGCATGTCCTTCGAAGGATATTTCTTGGCACGTTATAACTAAGTTAGGTTAAGGCTTTTTTTCGATAAAGGAAATTTGAATTTAATTTGTACAAAAACTTTTAAGGACTTGATGTTGTTTTAGTTTCTCAACACACGAAAAATTCAAGTTCCACATTATTGTAATGAACTTAACGTTTAAAATGTTGATATTTGTTTCATTTTAAACAATGTGAAACAATATATAATACTCGATTTGAGATGGTTATAAAGTTCCAATGCTATAAATTTAAGAACAATGGCCTTATAAAATCATAGTGTATTAAGTAATGGCTTCTCTAGAACCATTTAATTTTCATACAACTAAAATTAATTTAACTCGACTTAAATTTAACGACGAAGAATAATGAAGCTTCTGGAAGAATGTTGAAAATAAAGACAAAAGAACAATATTGAGCACATCACGTCTTGTAACCTGTTGTTAGTTGAAGCAATCCTATATCATTAAGCAGACCGAGATGGTGAATCGATCAATGCCATGCATATGTTCCATGTTTCGATGCTCTTCGCTATAATTATAGTTGGGTTTAGTTCTTTGAATAGAGGATTCTCGAGAGTCCTCTTTACTAATGCTGCATGGCAAACTTTTCCCAACGCAACAAGTTCGCTGCAACACTTGTTAGAGATACTCCCTGTCTCGAAAATACTCGTGAAAGTTTCTTAAACATAGGGCCAACCCATTTTAGTTTCACAATTATTTTCCTTAATAATCTGGTCGTTCTCCTTCGTAGCCATTACTGCCACACAAGTTAAGAATAAAACCACTAGGACGGAATAAACATTAAGGCTTGCCATATTGTGTGAATTTGATGTTTCTACTTGAATTTGGTTCGTAAAATTAATTTCGAACAGGATTAAAAGGGGAAAAAACCTTCATTTATAGGAAGTGTTATGACTGCATGGAACTACAATGCGTTGCAACAAAACAGAGCATTCAATGTTTCAATTTAACAAGCATTAACTACATGTTAATCCAAACACACACATCTGTGCTTCCTTTTTCCTATTCTTAAATTTCATTAAATGGATAACTAAAATAAGGTTCAATAAAGATGGTTTTGGCGTAATTGTGTTTCTGCATTGAAACTATGAATGTGCTATTACATCCACTTCAAACCAAAAACTAGCACCATAATATGCAGGAAATATCATATGAATAAAGCAATGTGAGCACTTGCATTACAGGCACACATATTTGTTTTGTGTGTCGTCCTATTTTTCTAACTTTTTGTAGTTATATATGTTCTAGTCATGGTGACGGTTAAAAATGCACGTATATCTCCAAATCGAATGACCTATCATGGATTTCTTTACTGGGGATATTTATGTGCCACAAAAATAAAATAATTAGATGCGAAGCGTAAAATCATAAAATCTTTCTGTTGTTAAAAATTCTTTATCGCACTTATCACATTTTAAAAAGGAAAAGCACAACCAAATGTTTGAAATTGAAAATTAATTCATCCCAAATATATCTTGCTTTGGAAATAGGCCAATGTTTCTCTTTATCATGAGACTACAAATCGATTATTGTATTCTTTCTTCGACGTTGTCTTTTTTGGTAAACGCGTTGTCACTCCAATTTACTAAACTAAGCATGTTAAGTTTGAGTGAAATAACTAATGCAACATGTCCAACGACAAATTAACTTTTTCAGTTAAATTGGAAAGAACAAATGATTTTACGTTTCTACAACACTCTGGCAGGCATTGCCAAATTTTGGATAGGTTTTATTTTTTTATGTAAATTTGACAATTCTTATAGTGAGAATGTAGGACGTATGTCTCGGACACATTTGGAGGAAAATGCCCGATCATATTAAAGAAAAGTAATCTAAAGAACGAAAAATAAGGAAATCAAGTTAAGACTTTGAGTCGTTAAATCAATTTCAACAAGGATTTAAATATTGGACCTCTTCTCCTAAAAAGAACAAGAAGTCATAACTAACGGACTAGCGTTGAAGTACTAAAAACACAAAACGAAACCAACTAGTATACGGGCAATGAACTATTACAAATTAAGCTACAAGTCCTTCGAAGGATATTTCTTGGCACGATATGTGTCTTTTCAGAACTAAGTTAGGTCAAGGCTTTTTTTTCGATAAAGGAAATTTGAATTTAATTTGCACAAAAAATTTTAAGGAATCGATGTTGTTTCAATTTCTCACCAGACCAAAAATTCCAGTTCCACATTATTGCAATGAAATTAATGTTTAAAATATTGATATTTGTTTCAATTTAAAGAATGTGAAACAGTATATAGTACTCAGTTTGAGATGGTTATCAAGTTCCAATGCTATAAAATTAAAAATAATGTCCTTATAAAATCATAGTGTATTAAGTAATGGCTTCTCTAGAACCATTTAATTTTCGTAAAACTAAAATTAATTTAACTCGACTTAAATTTAACGACAGACAATAATTAAGCTTCCGGAACAATGTTGAAAATAAAGACAAAAGAACAATGTTAAGCACATCACGTCTTGTAACCTGCTGTTAGTTGAAGCAATCCCATATCATTAAGTAGATAGAGATGGTGAATGGATCAATGCCATGCAGTTGTTCCATGTTTCGATGCTCTTCGCTATAATTGTAGCTGGGTTTAGTTATTTGAATAGAGGATTCTCGAGAGTCCTCTTTACTAATGATGGGTGGCAAACTTTTCCCAAAGCAACAAGTTCGCTGCAACACTTGTTAGAGATACTCCCTGTCTCGAAAATACTCGTGAAAGTTTCTTGAACACAGGGCCAACCATTTTAGTTTCACAATTATTTTCCTTAATAATCTGGTCATTCTCCTTCGTAGACATTATTGCCACGCAAGTTAAGAATAAAACCACTAGGACGGAATAAACATTAAGGCTTGCCATATTGTGTGAATTTGATGCTTCTACTTGAATTTGGTTCGTAAAATTAATTTCGAACAAGATCAGAAGGGGAAAAAACTGCATTTATAGGAAGTGTTATGACCACATGGAACTAGAATGCGTTGCAATAAAATAAACCATTTAATGTTTCAATTTAATAAGGATTAATTTTAATTAACACAAATCTACATATTAATTCAAACACACACATCTGTATTTCCTTTTTCCTATTCTTAAATTTCATTGAATGGATAACGAAGATAAGGTTCAATAAAAATGGTTATGTAGTAATTGTGTTTCTGCATTGAAACTAGCTATGTACTATTACATCCACTACAAACCAAAAACTAGCACCATAATATGCAAGAAATATCATATGAATAACGCAACGTGAGCACTTGCATTATAGGTACACAAATTTGTTATGTGTGTTGTCCTATTTTTCTAACTTTTTGTAGTTATATATGTTCTAGTCATGGTGACGGTTAAAAATGCACGTCTATTTCCAAATCGAATGAGCTATACTAGATTTCTCTACTGGTGATATGTCTGTGCCACAATATTAAAATAATTATGTGAAGCATAAAATCATAAAATCTTTTTGTTGTTAAAAACTCTTTATCGCACTTACCACCTTTTAAAAAGGAAAATGACAACCAAATGATTGAAATTCAAAAATAATTCATCCCAAATATTTCTTGATTTGGAAATAGGCCAATGTTTCTCTTTATCATGAGACTACAAATCAATTATTGTATTCTTTGTTCGACGTTGTCATTTTTGGTGAACGCGTTGTCACTCAAGTTTACAAAACTAAGGACGACAACTTCGAGTGAAATAACCGATGGAACTTCTCCAACGACAAATTCTCTTACAGGGTTAAATTGGAAACAACAAATGATTTTTCGTTTCTACAACACTCTGGCAGGCATTGCCTGAATTACGGACAGGTTTTTTTTTGTTATGTAAATTTGACAATTTTTATAGTGGGAATGTAGGACGTATGTCTCGGACACATTTGGAGGAAAATGCCTGATCATATTAAAGAAAAGTAATCTAAAGAACGAAGAATAAGGAAATCAAGTTAAGACTTTGAGTCGTTAAATCAATTTCAATAAGGATTTCAATATTGGCCCTCTTCTCCCAAAAAGAACAAGAAGTCATAACTAACGGACTAGCATTGAAGTACTAAAAACACAAAACGAAACCAACTAGTATATGGGTAACGAACAACTACAAATTATACTGCATGTCCTTCGAAGGATATTTCTTGGCACGATAAGTATCTTTTCATAACTAAGTTAGCTCCAAGCTTTTTTTCGATAATGGAAATTTGAATTTAATTTGTACAAAAACTTTTAAGGAATCGATGTTGTTTCTTTTTCTCACCACACCAAAAATCCAGTTCCACATTATTGCAATGAACTTAACGTTTAAAATATTGATATTTGTTTCAATTTAAACAATGTGAAACAATATATAGTACTCAGTTTGAGATGGTTATCAAGTTCCAATGCTATAAAATTAAAAATAATGGCAATTATAAATTCATAGTGTATTAAGTAATGGCTTCTTTAGAACCATTTAATTTTCGTACAGGTAAAATTAATTTAACTCGACTTAAATTTAATGACAGACAATAATGAAGCTTTCGGAGCAATGTTGAAAATAAAGACAAAAGAACAATATTGAGCTCATCACGTCTTGTAACCTGTTGTTAGTTGATGCAATCCTTTATCATTAAGCAGACGGAGATGGTGAATCAATCAATGCCATGCACTTGTTCCATGTTTCGATGCTCTTTCCTATAATTGTAGTTGGGTTTAGTTCTTTGAATAGAGGATTCTTGAGAGTCCTATTTACTAATGCCGCGTGGTAAACTTTTCCCAACACAACAAGTTCGCCACAACAGTTGTTAGAGATACTCCCTGTCTCGAAAATACTCGTGAAAGTTTCTTGAATACAGGGCCAACCCATTTTAGTTTCACAATTATTTTCCTTAATAATCTGGTCGTTCTCCTTCGTAGCCATTACTGCCACGCAAGTTTAAAATAACATCACTAGGACGGAATAAACATTAAGGCTTGCCATATTGTGTGAATTTGATGTTTCTACTTGAATTTGGTACGTAAAATTAATCTCGAACAAGATTAAAAGGGGAAAAAACCTGCATTTATAGGAAGTGTTATGACCGCATGGAACTAGAATGTGTTGCAATAAAATAAACCATTTAATGTTTCAATTTAATAAGCATTAATTTCAATTACCACAAATCTACATTTAATTCAAGCACACACATCTGTAATTCCTTTTCCTATTCTTAATTTTCATTGAATGGATAACGATGGTAAGGTTCAATAAAGATGGTTATGTAGTAATTGTGTTTCTACATTGAAACTAGGAATGTACTATTACATCCACTACAAACCAAAAACTAGCACCATAATATGCAGGAAATATCATATGAATAAAGCAACATGAGCACTTGTATTACAGGTGCACATATTTGTTATGTGTGTCGTCCTATTTTTCTAACTTTTTGTAGTTATATATATTCTAGTCACGGTAACGGTTAAAAATGCACGTCTATTTCCAAATCGAATGAGCTATACTAGATTTCTCTACTGGTGATATATCTGTGCCACAATATTAAAATAATTATGCGAAGCGTAAAATCATAAAATCTTTTTGTTGTTAAAAACTCTTTATTAAACTAAGGACGATAACTTTGAGTGAAATAACCGATGCAACTTCTCCAACGACAAATTATCTTATAGAGTTAAATGATTTTACGTTTCTACAACACTCCGGCAGGCATTGTCTGAATTACGGACAGGTTTTATTTTGTTATGCAAATTTGACAATTTTTATAGTGAGAATGTAGGACGTATGTCTCGGACACATTTGGAGGAAAATGCCCGATCATAATAAAGAAAAGTAATCTAAATAACGAAGAATAAGGAAATCAAGTTAAGACTTTGAGTCGTTAAATAAATTTCAACAAGGATTTCAATATTAGCCCTCTTCTCCAAAAAAGAACAAGAAGTCATAACTAACGGATTAGCATCGAAGTACTGAAAACACAAAACGAAACCAACTAGTATACGGGCAACGAACTATTACAAATTATACTGCATGTCCTTCGAAGGATATTTCTTTGCACGATATGTGTCTTTTCATAACTAAGTTAGCTCAAGGCTTTTTTTCGATAAATGAAATTTGAATTTAATTTGTACAAAAACTTTTAAGGAATCGATGTTGTTTCAATTTCTCACCACACCAAAAATTCCAGTTCCACATTATTGCAATGAACTTAATGTTTAAAATATTGATATTTGTTTCAATTTAAACAATGTGAAACAATATATAGCACTCGCTTTGAGATGGTTATCAAGTTCCAATGCTATAAAATTAAAAATAATGGCAATTATAAAATCATAGTGTATTAAGTAATGGGTTCTTTAGAAACATTTAATTTTCGTACAAGTAAAATTAATTTAACTCGACTTAAATTTAACGATAGACAATAATGAAGCTTCCGAAGCAATGTTGAAAATAAAGACAAAAGAACAATATTGAGGTCATCACGTCTTGTAACCTATTGTTAGTTGATGCAATCCTATATCATTAAGCAGACGGAGATGGTGAATCGATCAATGCCATGCACTTGTTCCTTGTTTCGATGCTCTTCCCTATAATTGTAGTTGGGTTTAGTTCTTTGAATAGAGGATTATCGAGAGTCCTCTTTGCTAATGCCGCGTGGCAAACTTTTCCCAACGCAACAAGTTCGCCGCAGCACTTGATAGAGAAACTCCTTGTCTCGATAATACTCGTGAAAGTTTCTTGAATACAGGGCCAACCCATTTTAGTTTCACAATTATTTTCCTTAATAATCTGGTCCTTCGCCTTCGTAGCCATTACTGCCACGCATGTTAAAAATAACACCACTAGGACGGAATAAACATTAAGGCTTGCCATATTGTGTGAATTTTATGTTTTTACTTGAATTTGGTTCGTAAAATTAATTTCGAACAAGATCAGAAGGGGAAAAAACCTGCATTTATAGGAAGTGTTATGACCACATAGAACTAGAATGAGTTGCAACAAAATAAACCATTCAATGTTTCAATTTAATAAGCATTAATTTTAATTAACACAAATCTACATATTAATTCAAACACACACATCTGTAATTCCTTTTTCCTATTCTTAAATTTCATTGAATGGATAACGAAGATAAGGTTCAATAAAGATGGTTATGTAGTAATTGTGTTTCTGCATTCAAACTATAAATGTGCTATTACATCCACTTTGAATCAAAAACTTGCACCATAATATGCAGGAAATATCATATGAATAAAGCATTGTGAGCACTTGCATTACAGGCACATATATTTGTTATGTGTGTCGTCCTTTTTCTCTAACTTTTTGTAGTTATATATGTTCTAGTCATGGTGACGGTTAAAAATGCACGTCTATCTCCAAATCGAATGAGCTATACTAGATTTCTCTACTGGGGATATTTATGTGCCACAATATTAATAGAATTATACGAAGCGTAAAATCATAAAATCTTTTTGTTGTTAAATTTTTTTTATCCCACTTATCACATTTTAAAAAGAAAATGGCAACAAAATGATTGAAATTCGAAATTAATTCAACCCAAATATATCCTGCTTTGGAAATAGGCCAATGTTTCTCTTTATCATGAGACTACAAGTAGATTATTGTATTCTTTCTTTGACGTTGTCTTTTTTGGTAAACGCGTTGTCACCCAAGTTTACCAAACTAAGCAAGATATCTTTGAGTGAAATAACTAATGGAACATGCCCAACGACAAATTCTCTTATAGAATTAAATTAGAAACAACAAATGATTTTACGTTTCTACAACACTCTGTTAGGCATTGATCGAATTTCAGATAGGTTTTATTTTTTTATGTAAATTTGATAATTTTTATAGTGATAATGTAGGACGTATGTCTCGGACACATTTGGAGGAAAATGCCCGGTCATATTACAGAAAAGTAATCTAAAGAACGAAGAATAAGGAAATCAAGTTAAGACTTTGAGTCGTTAAATCAATTTCAACAAGGATTTTAATGTTAGCCCTCTTCTCCCAAAAAGAACAAGAATTCATAACTAACGGACTAGCATCGAAGTACTAAAAACACAAAACGAAACCAACTGCTATACGGGCATCGAACTATTACAAATTATACTGTATGTCGTTGGAAGGATATTTCTTGGCACGTTATGTACAAAAAATTTTAAGGAATCGATGTTGTTTCAATTTCTCACCACACCAAAAATTCCAGTTCCACATTATTGCAACGAACTTAACTTTAAAATATTGATATTTGTTTCAATTTAAACAATGTGAAACAATATATAGTACTCGATTTGAGATGGTTATCAAGTTCCAATGCTATAAAATTAAAAATAATGGCCTTATAAAATCATAGTGTATTAAGTAATGGCTTCTCTAGAACCATTTAATTTTCGTACAACTAAAATTAATTTAACTTGACTTATATTTAACGACAGACAATAATTAAACTTCCGGAACAATGTTAAAAATAAAGACAAAAGAACAATGTTGAGCACATCACGTCTTGTAACCTACTGTTAGTTGAAGCAATCCCATATCATTATGCAGACGGAGATGGTGAATCGATCAATGCCATGCAGTTGTTCCATGTTTCGATGCTCTTTGCTATAACTGTAGCTGGGATTAGTTCTTTGAATAGAGGATTCTCGAGAGTCCTCTTTACTAATGCTGCGTGGCAAACTTTTCCAAACGCAACAAGTTCACTGCAACACTTGTTAGAGATACTCCCTGTCTCGAAAATACTCGTGAAAGTTTCTTGAACACAGGGCCAACCCATTTTAGTTTCACAATTATTTTCCTTAATAATCTGGTCATTCTCCTTCGTAGCCATTACTGCCACGCAAGTTAAGAATAAAACCACTAGGACGGAATAAACATAAGGCTTGCCATATTGTGTGAATTTGATGTTCCCACTTGAAATTGATTCCTAAAATTAATTTCGAATGAGATCAGAAGGGGAAAAAACCTGCATTTATAGGAAGTGCTATGACCACCTGGAACTACAATGCGTTGCCACAAAATAAAGCATTTAATGTTTCAATTTAATAAGCATTAATTTTAATTAACACAAATCTACATATTAATTCAAGCACACACATCTGTGCTTCCTTTTTTCCTATTCTTAAATTTCATTAAATGGATAACGAAAATAAGGTTCAATAAAGATGCATATGTCATAATTGTGTTTCTGCGTTGAAACTAGGAATGTACTATTACATCGACTACAAACCAAAAACTAGCACCATAATATGCAGGAAATATCATATGAATAAAGCAACGTTAGCACTTGCATTACAGGCACGCATATTTGTTATGTGTGTCGTCCTATTTTTCAAACTTTTTGTAGTTATATATCTTCTAGTCATGGTGACGGTTTATAATGCACATCTATCTCCAAATCAATTGAGCTATACTAGATTTCTCTACTGGTGATATGTATGTGCCACAATATTAAAATAATTATGTGAACCGTAAAATCACAAAATCTTTTGTTGTTAGATTCTTTTTATCGCACTTATCACATTTTAAAAAGGAAAATGACAACCAAATGATTGAAATTCAAAACTAATTCATCCTAAATATTTCCTGCTTTGGAAATAGGCCAATGTTTCTCTTTATCGTGAGACTACTAATCGATTATTGTTTTCATTGTTTGACGTTGTCTTTTTTTGTGAACACATTGTAACTCAAGTTTACTAAACTAAGGACGACAACTTTGAGCGAAATAACTGGTGGAACTTCTCCAACGACAAATTCTCTTATAGAGTTAAATTGGAAACAACAAATGATTTTACGTTTTTACAACACTCTGGCAAGCATTGCCCGAATTACGGATAGGTTTTATTTTTTTATGTAAATTTGGCAATTTTTATAGTGAGAATGTAGGACGTATGTCTCAGACACATTTGGAGGAAAATGCCCGATCATATTAAAGAAAAGTAATCTAAAGAACGAAGAATAAGGAAATCAAGTTAAGACTTTGAGTCGTTAAATCAATTTCAACAAGGATTAAAATATTGGACCTCTTCTCCTAAAAAGAACAAGAAGTCATAACTAACGGACTAGCGTCGAAGTACTAAAAACACAAAATGAAACCAACTAGTATACGGGCAACGAACTATTACAAATTATACTGCATGTCCTTCGAAGGATATTTCTTGACTCGATATTTGTCATTTCAGAACTAAATTAGGTCAAGGCTTTTTTTACGATACAGGAAATTTGAATTTAATTTGTCCAAAAAATTTTAAGGAATCGAGGTTGTTTTAATTTCTCACCACACCAAAAATTCCAATTCCACATTATTGCAACGAACTTAAAGTTTAAAATATTGATATTTGTTTCAATTTAAAAAATGTGAAACAATATATAGTACTCGATTTGAGATGGTTTTCAAGTTCCAATGTTATAAAATTAAAAATAATGGCCTTATAAAATCATAGTGTATTAAGTAATGGCTTCTCTAGAACCATTTAATTTTCGTACAACTAAAATTAATTTAACTCGACTTAAATTTAACGATAGACAATAATTAAGCTTTCGGAACAATGTTGAAAATAAAGACAAAAGAACAATGTTGAGCACATCACGTCTTGTAACCTGCTGTTAGTTGAAGCAATCCCATATCATTAAGCAGACGGAGATTGTGAATCGATCAATGCCATGCAATTGTTCCATGTTTCGATGCTCTTCGCTATAACTGTAGCTGGGTTTTGTTCTTTGAATAGAGGATTCTCGAGAGTCCTCTTTACTAATGCTGCGTGGCAAACTTTTCCCAACGCAACAAGTTCGCTGCAACACTTGTTAGAGATACTCCCTATCTCGAAAATACTCGTGAAAGTTTCTTGAACACAGGGCCAACCCATTTTAGTTTCACAATTATTTTCCTTAATAATCTGGTCATTCTCCTTCGTAGCCATTACTGCCACGCAAGTTAAGAATAAAACCACTAGGACGGAATAAACATTAAGGCTTGCCATAGTGTGTGAATTTGATGTTCCCACTTGAAATTGATTCGTAAAATTAATTTCGAATGAGATCAGAAGGGGAAAAAACCTGCATTTATAGGAAGTGCTATGACCACCTGGAACTACAATGCGTTGCCACAAAATAAAGCATTTAATGTTTCAATTTAATAAGCATTAATTTTAATTAACACAAATCTACATATTAATTCAAGCACACACATCTGTGCTTCCTTTTTTCCTATTCTTAAATTTCATTAAATGGATAACGAAAATAAGGTTCAATAAAGATGCATATGTCATAATTGTGTTTCTGCGTTGAAACTAGGAATGTACTATTACATCGACTACAAACCAAAAACTAGCACCATAATATGCAGGAAATATCATATGAATAAAGCAACGTGAGCACTTGCATTACAGGCACGCATATTTGTTATGTGTGTCGTCCTATTTTTCAAACTTTTTGTAGTTATATATGTTCTAGTCATGGTGACGGTTTATAATGCACATCTATCTCCAAATCGATTTAGCTATACTAGATTTCTCTACTGGTGATATGTATGTGCCACAATATTAAAATAATTATGTGAACCGTAAAATCACAAAATCTTTTTTTGTTATATTCATTTTATCGCACTTATCACATTTTAAAAAGGAAAATGACAACCAAATGATTGAAATTCAAAATTAATTCATCCCAAATATTTCCTGCTTTGGAAATAGGCCAACGTTTCTCTTTATCATGAGACTACAAATCGATTATTGTTTTCACTGTTTGACGTTGTCGTTTTTTGTGAACAAATTGTCACTCAAGTTTACTAAACTAAGGACGACAACTTTGAACTAAATAACTGATGGAACTTGTCCAACGACAAATTCTCTTATAGAGTTAAATTGAAAACAACAAATGATTTTACGTTTCTACAACACACTGGCAGGCATTGCCTGAATTACGGACAGGTTTTATTTTGTTATGTAAATTTGACATTTTTTATAGTGAGAATGTAGGACGTATCTCTCGGACACATTTGGAGCAAATGCCCGATCATATTAAAGAAAACTAATCTAAAGAACGAAGAATAAGGAAATCAAGTTAAGACTTTGAGTCATTAAACCAATTTCAACAAGGATTTCAATATTGGCCCTCTTCTCCCAAAAAGAACAAGTCATAACTAACGGAGTAGCATCGAAGTACTAAAAACACAAAACGAAACCAACTAGTATACGGACAACGAACTATTACAAATTATACTGCATGTCCTTCGAAGGATATTTCTTGGCACGATATGTGTCTTTTCATAACTATGTTAGCTCCGGGCTTTTTTTCGGTAAATGAAATATGAATTTAATTTGTACAAAAACTTTTAAGGAATCGATGTTGTTTCAATTTCTCACCACACCAAAAATTCCAGTTCCACATTATTGCAATGAACTTAACGTTTAAAATATTGATATTTGTTTCAATTTAAACAATGTGAAACAATATATAGTACTCGGCTTGAGATGGTTATCAAGTTCTAATGCTATAAAATTAAAAATAATGGCAATTATAAAATCATAGTGTAGTAAGTAACGGCTTCTTTAGAACCATTTAATTTTCGTACAAGTAAAATTAATTTAACTTGACTTAAATTTAACGACAGACAATAATGAAGCTTCTGGAGCAATGTTGAAAATAAAGACAAAAGAACAATATTGAGCTCATCACGTCTTGTAACCTGTTGTTAGTTGATGCAATCCTATATCATTAAGCAGACGGAGATCGTGAATCGATCAATGCCATGCACTTGTTCCATGTTTCGATGCTCTTCCCTATAATTGTAGTTAGGTTTAGTTATTTGAATAGAGGATTCTCGAGAGTCCTTTTTACTAATGCCACGTGGCAAACTTTTCCCAACGCAACAAGTTCGCCACAGCACTTGTTAGAGATACTCCTTGTCTCGAAAATACTCGTGAAAGTTTCTTGAATACAGGGCCAACAAATTTTAGTTTCACAATTATTTTCCTTAATAATTTGGTCGTTCTCCTTCGTAGCCATTACTGCCACGCATGTTAAAAATAACACCACTAGGACGGAATAAACATTAAGGCTTGCCATATTGTGTGAATTTTATGTTTCTACTTGAATTTGGTTCGTAAAATTAATTTCGAACAAGATCAGAAGGGGAAAAAACCTGCATTTATAGGAAGTGTTATGACCACGTAGAACTAGAATGCGTTTCAACAAAATAAACCATTTAATGTTTCAATTTAATAAGCATTAATTTTAATTAACACAAATCTACATATTAATTCAAACACACACATCTGTAATTCCTTTTTTCTATTCTAAAAATTCATTGAATGGATAACGAAGATAAGGTTCAATAAAGATGGTTATGTACTAATTGTGTTTCTACATTGAAACTAGGAATGTACTATTACATCCACTACAAACCAAAAACTATCACCATAATATGCAGGAAATATCATATGAATAAAGCAACGTGAGCACTTGCATTACAGGTACACATATTTGTTATGTGTGTTGTCCTATTTTTCTTACTTTTTGTAGTTATATAAGTTCTAGTCATGGTGACGGTTAAAAATGCACGTCTATTTGCAAATAGAATGAGCTATACTAGATTTCTCTACTGGTGATATATCTGTGCCACAATATTAAAATAATTATGCGAAGCGTAAAATCATAAAATCTTTTTGTTGTTAAAATCTCTTTATCGCACTTATCACGTTTTAAAAAGGAAAATGACAACCAAATGATTGAAATTCAAAAATAATTCATCCCAAATATTTCTTGACTTGGAAATAGGCCAATGTTTCTCTTTATCATGAGACTACAAATCGATTATTGTATTCTTTGTTCGGCGTTGTCTTTTTTGGTGAACGCATTGTCACTCAAGTTTACAAAACTAAGGACGACAACTTTGAGTGAAATAACCGATGGAACTTCTCCAACGAAAAATTCTCTTATAGAGTTAAATTGAAAACAACAAATGATTTTACGTTTCTACAACACTCTGGCAGGCATTGCCTGAATTACGGACAAGTTTTATTTTGTTATGTAAATTTGACAATTTTTATAATGAGAATGTAGGACGTATGTCTCGGATACATTTGGAGGAAAATGCCCGATCATATTAAAGAAAACTAATCTAAAGAACGAAGAATAAGGAAATCAAGTTAAGACTTTGAGTCGTTAAACCAATTTCAACAAGGATTTCAATATTGGCCCTCTTCTCCCAAAAAGAACAAGAAGTCATAACTAACGGAGTAGCATCGAAGTACTAAAAACACAAAACGAAACCAACTAGTATACGGGCAACGTACTATTACAAATTATACTGCATGTCCTTCGAAGGATATTTCTTGGCACGATATGTGTCTTTTCATAACTATGTTAGCTCCGGGCTTTTTTTCGGTAAATGAAATATGAATTTAATTTGTACAAAAACTTTTAAGGAATCGATGTTGTTTCAATTTCTCACCACACCAAAAATTCTAGTTCCACATTATTGCAATGAACTTAACGTTTAAAATATTGATATTTGTTTCAATTTAAACAATGTGAAACAATATATAGTACTCAGTTTGAGATGGTTATCAAGTTCCAATGCTATAAAATTAAAAATAATGGCAATTATAAAATCGTAGTTTATTAAGTAATGGCTTCTTTAGAACCATTTAATTTTCGTACAAGTAAAATTAATTTAACTTGACTTAAATTTAACGACAGACAATAATGAAGCTTCCGGAGCAATGTTGAAAATAAAGACAAAAGAACAATATTGAGGTCATCACGTCTTGTAACCTATTATTTGTTGATGCAATTCTATATCATTAAGTAGATGGAGACGGTGAATCGATCAAAGCCATGCACTTGTTCCATGTTTCGATGCTCTTCCCTGTAATTGTAGTTGGGTTTAGTTCTTTGAATAGAGGATTCTCGAGAGTCCTCTTTACTAATGCCGCGTGGCAAACTTTTCCCAATGCAACAAGTTCGCCGCAGCACTTGTTAGAGATACTCCTTGTCTCGAAAATACTCGTGAAAGTTTCTTGAATACAGGGCAACACATTTTAGTTTCACAATTATTTTCCTTAATAATCTGGTTGTTCTCCTTCGTAGCCATTACTACCATGCATGTTAAAAATAACACCACTAGGACGGAATAAACATTAAGTCTTGCCATATTGTGTAAATTTTATGTTTCTACTTGAATTTGGTTCGTAAAATTAATTTCGAACAAGATCAGAAGGGGAAAAACCTACATTTATAGGAAGTGTTATGACCACATAGAACTAGAATGCGTTGCAAAAAAGTAAACCATTTAATGTTTCAATTTAATAAGCATTAATTTTAATTAACACAAATCTACATATTAATTCAAACACTTGCACCATATTAATTCAAACACATAATAATTCCTTTTTCCTATTCATAAATTTCATTGAATGGATAACGAAGATAAGGTTCAATAAAGATGGTTATGTAGTATTTGTGTTTCTGCATTGAAACTATGAATGTGCTATTACATCCACTTCGAATGAAAAACTTGCACCATAATATGCTGGAAATATCATATGAATAAAGCATTGTGAGCACTTGCATTACAGGCACATATATTTGTTATGTGTGTCGTCCTTTTTTTCTAACTTTTTGTAGTTATATATGTTCTAGTCATGGTGACGGTTAAAAATGCACGTCTATCTCCAAATCGAATGAGCATTACTAGATTTCTCTACTGGGGATATTTATGTGCCACAATATTAATAGAATTATGCGAAGCGTAAAATCATAAAATCTTTTTGTTGTTAAAATTTTTTTATCCCACTTATCACATTTTAAAAAGGAAAATGGCAACAAAATGATTGAAATTCGAAATTAATTCAACCCAAATATATCCTGCTTTGGAAATAGGCCAATGTTTCTCTTTATCATGAGACTACAAGTAGATTATTGTATTCTTTCTTTGACGTTGTCTTTTTTGGTAAACGCGTTGTCACCCAAGTTTACCAAACTAAGCAAGATATCTTTGAGTGAAATAACTAATGGAACATGCCCAACGACAAATTCTCTTTTAGAATTAAATTAGAAACAACAAATGATTTTACGTTTCTACAACACTCTGTTAGGTATTGCCCGAATTTCGGATAGGTTTTATTTTTTTATGTAAATTTCATAATTTTTATAGTGATAATGTAGGACGTATGTCTCGGACACATTTGGACGAAAATGCCCGATCATATTAAAGAAAAGTAATCTAAAGAAAGAAGAATAAGGAAATCAATTTAAGACTTTGAGTCGTTAAATCAATTTCAACAAGGATTTTAATGTTGGTCCTCTTCTCCCAAAAAGAACAAGAATTCATAACTAACAAACTAGCAGCGAAGTACTAAAAACACAAAACGAAACCAACTGCTATACGGGCAGTGAAATATTACAAATTATACTGTATGTCCTTGGAAGGATATTTCTTGGCACGTTATGTGTCTTTTCATAACTAAGTTAAGTTAAGGCTTTTTTTCGATAAAGGAAATTTGAATTTAATTTGTACAAAAACTTTTAAGGACTCAATGTTGTTTTAGTTTCTCACCACACGAAAAATTCAAGTTCCACATTATTGTAATGAACTTAACGTTTAAAATGTTGATATTTGTTTCAAGTTAAACAATGTGAAACAATATATAGTACTCGATTTGAGATGGTTATCAAGTTCCAATGCCATAAATTTAAAAACAATAGCCTTATAAAATCATAGTGTATTAAGTAATGGCTTCTCTAGTAACATTTAATTTTCATACAACTAAAATTAATTTAACTCGACTTAAATTTAACGACGGAGAATAATGAAGCTTCCGGAAGAATGTTGAAAATAAAGACAAAAGAACAATATTGAGCACATCACGTCTTGTACCCTGTTGTTAGTTGAAGCAATCCTATATCATTAAGCAGACGGAGATGGTGAATTGATCAATGCCATGCAGTTGTTCCATGTTTCGATGCTCTTTGCTATAATTGTAGTTGGGTTTAGTTCTTTGAATAGAGGATTCTCGAGAGTCCTCTTTACTAATGCTGCATGGCAAACTTTTCCCAACGCAACAAGTTCGCTGCAACACTTGTTTGAGATACTCCCTGTCTTGAAAATAGTCGTGAAAGTTTCTTGAACTCAGGGCCAACCCAGTTTAGTTTCACAATCATTTTCCTTAATAATCTGGTCGTTCTCCTTCGTAGCCATTACTGCCACGCAAGTTAAGGATAGAACCACTAGGACGGAATAAACATTAAGGCTTGCCATATTGTGTGAATTTGACGTTTCTACTTGAATTTAGTTAGTAAAATTAATTTCGAACAAGATTAGAAGGGTAAAAAACCTGCATTTATAGGAAGTGTTATGACTGCATGGAACTGGAATGCGTTGCAACAAAACAAAGCATTCAATGTTTCAATTTAACAAGCATTAACTACATGTTAATTCAAACACACACATCTGTAATTCCTTTTTCCTATTCTTAAATTTCATTAAATGGATAACGAAAATAAGGTTCAATAAAGATGGTTTTGTCGTAATTGTGTTTCTGCATTGAAACTATGAATGTGCTATTACATCCACTTCGAACCAAAAACTTGCACCAAAATATGAAGGAAATATCATATGACTAAAGCATTGTGAGCACTTGCATTACAGGCACACATATTTGTTATGTGTGTCGTCCTATTTTTCTAAATTTTTGTAGTTATTTATGTTCTAGTCATGGTGACAGTTAAAAATGCATGTCTATCTCCAAATCGAATGAGCTACACTAGATTTCTCTACTGGGGATATTTATGTGCCATAATATTAAAAGAATTATGCGAAGCTTAAAATCATAAAATCTTTTTGTTGTTAAAATTTTTTTATCCCACTTATCACATTTTAAAAAGGAAAATGGCAACAAAATGATTGAAATTAAAAATTAATTCAACCCAAATATATCCTGCTTTGGAAATAGGCCAATGTTTCTCTTTATCATGAGACTACAAGTAGATTATTGTATTCTTTCTTCGACGTTGTCTTTTTTGGTAAACGCGTTGTCACTCAAGTTTACTAAACCAAGCAAGATATCTTTGAGTGAAATAACTAATGGAACATGTCCAACGACAAATTCTCTTATAGAGTTAAATTGGTAACAGCAAATGATTTTATGTTTCTACAACACTCTGTTAGGTATTGCCCGAATTTCGGATAGTTTTTTTTTTATGTAAATTTGATAATTTTTATAGTGATAATGTAGGACGTATGTCTCGGACACATTTGGACGAAATTGCCCGATCCTATTAAAGAAAAGCAATCTAAAGAATGAAGAATAAGGAAATCAAGTTAAGACTTTGAGTCTTTAAATCAATTTCAACAAGGAATTTAATGTTGGCCCTCTTCTCCCAAAAAGAACAAGAATTCATAACTAACGGACTAGCATCGAAGTACTAAAAACACAAAATGAAACCAACTGCTATACGGGCAGCGAACTATTACAAATTATACTGCATGTCCTTCGAAGGATATTTCTTGGCACGTTATAACTAAGTTAGGTTAAGGCTTTTTTTCGATAAAGGAAATTTGAATTTAATTTGTACAAAAACTTTTAAGGACTTGATGTTGTTTTAGTTTCTCAACACACGAAAAATTCAAGTTCCACATTATTGTAATGAACTTAACGTTTAAAATGTTGATATTTGTTTCATTTTAAACAATGTGAAACAATATATAATACTCGATTTGAGATGGTTATAAAGTTCCAATGCTATAAATTTAAGAACAATGGCCTTATAAAATCATAGTGTATTAAGTAATGGCTTCTCTAGAACCATTTAATTTTCATACAACTAAAATTAATTTAACTCGACTTAAATTTAACGACGAAGAATAATGAAGCTTCTGGAAGAATGTTGAAAATAAAGACAAAAGAACAATATTGAGCACATCACGTCTTGTAACCTGTTGTTAGTTGAAGCAATCCTATATCATTAAGCAGACCGAGATGGTGAATCGATCAATGCCATGCATATGTTCCATGTTTCGATGCTCTTCGCTATAATTATAGTTGGGTTTAGTTCTTTGAATAGAGGATTCTCGAGAGTCCTCTTTACTAATGCTGCATGGCAAACTTTTCCCAACGCAACAAGTTCGCTGCAACACTTGTTAGAGATACTCCCTGTCTCGAAAATACTCGTGAAAGTTTCTTAAACATAGGGCCAACCCATTTTAGTTTCACAATTATTTTCCTTAATAATCTGGTCGTTCTCCTTCGTAGCCATTACTGCCACACAAGTTAAGAATAAAACCACTAGGACGGAATAAACATTAAGGCTTGCCATATTGTGTGAATTTGATGTTTCTACTTGAATTTGGTTCGTAAAATTAATTTCGAACAGGATTAAAAGGGGAAAAAACCTTCATTTATAGGAAGTGTTATGACTGCATGGAACTACAATGCGTTGCAACAAAACAGAGCATTCAATGTTTCAATTTAACAAGCATTAACTACATGTTAATCCAAACACACACATCTGTGCTTCCTTTTTCCTATTCTTAAATTTCATTAAATGGATAACTAAAATAAGGTTCAATAAAGATGGTTTTGGCGTAATTGTGTTTCTGCATTGAAACTATGAATGTGCTATTACATCCACTTCAAACCAAAAACTAGCACCATAATATGCAGGAAATATCATATGAATAAAGCAATGTGAGCACTTGCATTACAGGCACACATATTTGTTTTGTGTGTCGTCCTATTTTTCTAACTTTTTGTAGTTATATATGTTCTAGTCATGGTGACGGTTAAAAATGCACGTATATCTCCAAATCGAATGACCTATCATGGATTTCTTTACTGGGGATATTTATGTGCCACAAAAATAAAATAATTAGATGCGAAGCGTAAAATCATAAAATCTTTCTGTTGTTAAAAATTCTTTATCGCACTTATCACATTTTAAAAAGGAAAAGCACAACCAAATGTTTGAAATTGAAAATTAATTCATCCCAAATATATCTTGCTTTGGAAATAGGCCAATGTTTCTCTTTATCATGAGACTACAAATCGATTATTGTATTCTTTCTTCGACGTTGTCTTTTTTGGTAAACGCGTTGTCACTCCAATTTACTAAACTAAGCATGTTAAGTTTGAGTGAAATAACTAATGCAACATGTCCAACGACAAATTAACTTTTTCAGTTAAATTGGAAAGAACAAATGATTTTACGTTTCTACAACACTCTGGCAGGCATTGCCAAATTTTGGATAGGTTTTATTTTTTTATGTAAATTTGACAATTCTTATAGTGAGAATGTAGGACGTATGTCTCGGACACATTTGGAGGAAAATGCCCGATCATATTAAAGAAAAGTAATCTAAAGAACGAAAAATAAGGAAATCAAGTTAAGACTTTGAGTCGTTAAATCAATTTCAACAAGGATTTAAATATTGGACCTCTTCTCCTAAAAAGAACAAGAAGTCATAACTAACGGACTAGCGTCGAAGTACTAAAAACACAAAACGAAACCAACTAGTATACGGGCAACGAACTATTACAAATTATACTGCATGTCCTTCGAAGGATATTTCTTGACTCGATATTTGTCATTTCAGAACTAAATTAGGTCAAGGCTTTTTTTACGATACAGGAAATTTGAATTTAATTTGTCCAAAAAATTTTAAGGAATCGAGGTTGTTTTAATTTCTCACCACACCAAAAATTCCAATTCCACATTATTGCAACGAACTTAAAGTTTAAAATATTGATATTTGTTTCAATTTAAAAAATGTGAAACAATATATAGTACTCGATTTGAGATGGTTTTCAAGTTCCAATGCTATAAAATTAAAAATAATGGCCTTATAAAATCATAGTGTATTAAGTAATGGCTTCTCCAGAACCATTTAATTTTCGTACAACTAAAATTAATTTAACTCGACTTAAATTTAACGATAGACAATAATTAAGCTTTCGGAACAATGTTGAAAATAAAGACAAAAGAACAATGTTGAGCACATCACGTCTTGTAACCTGCTGTTAGTTGAAGCAATCCCATATCATTAAGCAGACGGAGATTGTGAATCGATCAATGCCATGCAATTGTTCCATGTTTCGATGCTCTTCGCTATAACTGTAGCTGGGTTTTGTTCTTTGAATAGAGGATTCTCGAGAGTCCTCTTTACTAATGCTGCGTGGCAAACTTTTCCCAACGCAACAAGTTCGCTGCAACACTTGTTAGAGATACTCCCTATCTCGAAAATACTCGTGAAAGTTTCTTGAACACAGGGCCAACCCATTTTAGTTTCACAATTATTTTCCTTAATAATCTGGTCATTCTCCTTCGTAGCCATTACTGCCACGCAAGTTAAGAATAAAACCACTAGGACGGAATAAACATTAAGGCTTGCCATAGTGTGTGAATTTGATGTTCCCACTTGAAATTGATTCGTAAAATTAATTTCGAATGAGATCAGAAGGGGAAAAAACCTGCATTTATAGGAAGTGCTATGACCACCTGGAACTACAATGCGTTGCCACAAAATAAAGCATTTAATGTTTCAATTTAATAAGCATTAATTTTAATTAACACAAATCTACATATTAATTCAAGCACACACATCTGTGCTTCCTTTTTTCCTATTCTTAAATTTCATTAAATGGATAACGAAAATAAGGTTCAATAAAGATGCATATGTCATAATTGTGTTTCTGCGTTGAAACTAGGAATGTACTATTACATCGACTACAAACCAAAAACTAGCACCATAATATGCAGGAAATATCATATGAATAAAGCAACGTGAGCACTTGCATTACAGGCACGCATATTTGTTATGTGTGTCGTCCTATTTTTCAAACTTTTTGTAGTTATATATGTTCTAGTCATGGTGACGGTTTATAATGCACATCTATCTCCAAATCGATTTAGCTATACTAGATTTCTCTACTGGTGATATGTATGTGCCACAATATTAAAATAATTATGTGAACCGTAAAATCACAAAATCTTTTTTTGTTATATTCATTTTATCGCACTTATCACATTTTAAAAAGGAAAATGACAACCAAATGATTGAAATTCAAAATTAATTCATCCCAAATATTTCCTGCTTTGGAAATAGGCCAACGTTTCTCTTTATCATGAGACTACAAATCGATTATTGTTTTCACTGTTTGACGTTGTCGTTTTTTGTGAACAAATTGTCACTCAAGTTTACTAAACTAAGGACGACAACTTTGAACTAAATAACTGATGGAACTTGTCTAACGACAAATTCTCTTATAGAGTTAAACTGGAAACAACAAATGATTTTTTACGTTTTTACAACACTCTGGCAAGTATTGCCCGAATTACGGATAGTTTTTATTTTTTTATGTAAATTTGACAATTTTTATAGTGAGAATGTAGGACGTATGTCTCAGACACATTTGGAGGAAAATGCCCGATCATATTAAAGAAAAGTAATCTAAAGAACGAAGAATAAGGAAATCAAGTTAAGACTTTGAGTCGTTAAATCAATTTCAACAAGGATTTAAATATTGGACCTCTTCTCCTAAAAAGAATAAGAAGTCATAACTAACGGACTAGCGTCGAAGTACTAAAAACACAAAACGAAACCAACTAGTATACGGGCAACGAACTATTACAAATTATACTGCATGTCCTTCGAAGGATATTTCTTGGCCCGATATTTGTCATTTCAGAACTAAATTAGGTCAAGGCTTTTTTTACGATACAAGAAATTTGAATTTAATTTGTCCAAAAAATTTTAAGGAATCGATGTTGTTTTAATTTCTCACCACACCAAAAATTCCAGTTCCACATTATTGCAACGAACTTAACGTTTAAAATATTGATATTTGTTTCAATTTAAAAAATGTGAAACAATATATAGTACTCGATTTGAGATGGTTTTCAAGTTCCAATGTTATAAAATTAAAAATAATGGCCTTATAAAATCATAGTGTATTAAGTAATGGCTTCTCTAGAACCATTTAATTTTTGTACAACTAAAATTAATTTAACTCGACATAAATTTAACGATAGACAATAATTAAGCTTCTGGAACAATGTTGAAAATAAAGACAAAAGAACAATGTTGAGCACATCACGTCTTGTAACCTGCTGTTAGTTGAAGCAATCCCATATCATTACGTAGACGGAGATTGTGAATCGATCAATGCCATGCAATTGTTCCAAGTTTCGATGCTCTTCGCTATAACTGTAGCTGGGTTTAGTTCTTTGAATAGAGGATTCTCGAGAGTCCTCTTTACTAATGCTGCGTGGCAAACTTTTCCCAACGCAACAAGTTCGCTGCAACACTTGTTAGAGATACTCCCTATCTCGAAAATACTCGTGAAAGTTTCTTGAACACAGGGCCAACCCATTTTAGTTTCACAATTATTTTCCTTAATAATCTGGTCATTCTCCTTCGTAGCCATTACTGCCACGCAAGTTAAGAATAAAACCACTAGGACGGAATAAACATTAAGGCTTGCCATAGTGTGTGAATTTGATGTTCCCACTTGAAATTGATTCGTAAAATTAATTTCGAATGAGATCAGAAGGGGAAAAAACCTGCATTTATAGGAAGTGCTATGACCACCTGGAACTACAATGCGTTGCCACAAAATAAAGCATTTAATGTTTCAATTTAATAAGCATTAATTTTAATTAACACAAATCTACATATTAATTCAAGCACACACATCTGTGCTTCCTTTTTTCCTATTCTTAAATTTCATTAAATGGATAACGAAAATAAGGTTCAATAAAGATGCATATGTCATAATTGTGTTTCTGCGTTGAAACTAGGAATGTACTATTACATCGACTACAAACCAAAAACTAGCACCATAATATGCAGGAAATATCATATGAATAAAGCAACGTGAGCACTTGCATTACAGGCACGCATATTTGTTATGTGTGTCGTCCTATTTTTCAAACTTTTTGTAGTTATATATGTTCTAGTCATGGTGACGGTTTATAATGCACATCTATCTCCAAATCGATTTAGCTATACTAGATTTCTCTACTGGTGATATGTATGTGCCACAATATTAAAATAATTATGTGAACCGTAAAATCACAAAATCTTTTTTTGTTATATTCATTTTATCGCACTTATCACATTTTAAAAAGGAAAATGACAACCAAATGATTGAAATTCAAAATTAATTCATCCCAAATATTTCCTGCTTTGGAAATAGGCCAACGTTTCTCTTTATCATGAGACTACAAATCGATTATTGTTTTCACTGTTTGACGTTGTCTTTTTTTGTGAACAAATTGTCACTCAAGTTTACTAAACTAAGGACGACAACTTTGAACTAAATAACTGATGGAACTTGTCCAACGACAAATTCTCTTATAGAGTTAAACTGGAAACAACAAATGATTTTTTACGTTTTTACAACACTCTGGCAAGTATTGCCCGAATTACGGATAGTTTTTATTTTTTTATGTAAATTTGACAATTTTTATAGTGAGAATGTAGGACGTATGTCTCAGACACATTTGGAGGAAAATGCCCGATCATATTAAAGAAAAGTAATCTAAAGAACGAAGAATAAGGAAATCAAGTTAAGACTTTGAGTCGTTAAATCAATTTCAACAAGGATTTAAATATTGGACCTCTTCTCCTAAAAAGAATAAGAAGTCATAACTAACGGACTAGCGTCGAAGTACTAAAAACACAAAACGAAACCAACTAGTATACGGGCAACGAACTATTACAAATTATACTGCATGTCCTTCGAAGGATATTTCTTGGCCCGATATTTGTCATTTCAGAACTAAATTAGGTCAAGGCTTTTTTTACGATACAAGAAATTTGAATTTAATTTGTCCAAAAAATTTTAAGGAATCGATGTTGTTTTAATTTCTCACCACACCAAAAATTCCAGTTCCACATTATTGCAACGAACTTAACGTTTAAAATATTGATATTTGTTTCAATTTAAAAAATGTGAAACAATATATAGTACTCGATTTGAGATGGTTTTCAAGTTCCAATGTTATAAAATTAAAAATAATGGCCTTATAAAATCATAGTGTATTAAGTAATGGCTTCTCTAGAACCATTTAATTTTCGTACAACTAAAATTAATTTAACTCGACATAAATTTAACGATAGACAATAATTAAGCTTCTGGAACAATGTTGAAAATAAAGACAAAAGAACAATGTTGAGCACATCACGTCTTGTAACCTGCTGTTAGTTGAAGCAATCCCATATCATTACGTAGACGGAGATTGTGAATCGATCAATGCCATGCAATTGTTCCATGTTTCGATGCTCTTCGCTATAACTGTAGCTGGGTTTAGTTCTTTGAATAGAGGATTCTCGAGAGTCCTCTTTACTAATGCTGCGTGGCAAACTTTTCCCAACGCAACAAGTTCGCTGCAACACTTGTTAGAGATACTCCCTGTCTTGAAAATACTCGTGAAAGTTTCTTGAACACAGGGCCAACCCATTTTAGTTTCACAATTATTTTCCTTAATAATTTGGTCATTCTCCTTTGTAGCCATTACTTCCACGCAAGTTAAGAATAAAACCACTAGGACGGAATAAACATTAAGGCTTGCCATATTGTGTGAATTTGATGTTCCTACTTGAATTTGATTCGTAAAATTAATTTCGAATGAGATCAGAAGGGGAAAAAACCTGCATTTATAGGAAGTGTTATGACCACCTGGAACTACAATGCGTTGCCACAAAATAAAGCATTTAATGTTTCAATTTTATAAGCATTAATTTTAATTAACACAAATCTACATATTAATTCAAGCACACACTTCTGTGCTTCCTTTTATCCTATTCTTAAATTTCATTAAACGGATAACGAAAATAAGGTTTAATAAAGATGCATATATCGTAATTGTGTTTCTGCGTTGAAACTAGGAATGTACTATTACATTGACTACAAACCAAAAACTAGCACCATAATATGCAGGAAATATCATATGAATAAAGCAACGTGAGCACTTGCATTACAGGCACGCATATTTGTTATGTGTGTTGTCCTATTTTTCAAACTTTTTGTAGTTATATATGTTCTAGTCATGGTGACAGTTTATAATGTACATCTATCTCCAAATCGATTAAGCTATACTAGATTTCTCAACAGGTGATATGTATGTGCCACAATATTAAAATAATTATGTGAACCGTAAAATCACAAAATCTTTTGTTGTTAGATTCTTTTTATCGCACTTATCACATTTTGAAAAGAAAATGACAGCCAAATGATTGAAATTCAAAAATTAATTCATCCCAAATATTTCCTGCTTTGGAAATTGGCCAATGTTTCTCTTTATCATGAGACTACAAGTAGATTATTGTATTCTTTCTTTAACATTGTCTTTTTTGGTAAACGCGTTGTCACTCAAGTTTACCAAACTAAGCAAGGTATCTTTGAGTGAAATAACTAATGGAACATGCCCAACGACAAATTCTCTTATAGAATTAAATTAGAAACAACAAATGATTTTACGTTTCTACAACACTCTGTTAGGCATTGCCCAAATTTCGGATAGGTTTTATTTTTTTATCTAAATTTTATAATTTTTATAGTGATAATGTAGGACGTATATCTCAGACACATTTGGACGAAAATGCCCAATCATATTAAAGAAAAGTAATCTAAAAAACGAAGAATAAGGAAATCAAGTTAAGACTTTGAGTCGTCAAATCAATTTCAACAAGGATTTTAATGTTAGCCCTCTTCACCCAAAAAGAACAAGAATTCATAACTAACAGACTAGCATCGAAGTACTAAAAACACAAAACGAAACCAACTGCTATACGGGCAGCGAACTATGACAAATTATACTGTATGTCCTTGGAATGATATTTCTTGGCACGTTATGTGTCTTTTCATAACTAAGTTAAGTTAAGGCTTTTTTTCGATAAAGGAAATTTGAATTTAATTTGTACAAAAAATTTTAAGGAATCGATGTTGTTTCAATTTCTCACCACACCAAAAATTCCTGTTCCACATTATTGCAACGAACTTAACGTTTAAAATATTGATATTTGTTTCAATTTAAAGAATGTGAAACAATATATAGTACTCGATTTGAGATGGTTATCAAGTTCCAATGCTATAAAATTAAAAATAATGGCCTTATAAAATCATAGTGTATTAAGTAATGGCTTCTCTAGAACCATTTAATTTTCATACAACTAAAATTAATTTAACTCGACTTAAATTTAACGACAGACAATAATTAAGCTTCCGGAACAATGTTGAAAATAAAGACAAAAGAACAATATTGAGCTCTTCACGTCTTGTAACCTATTGTTAGTTGATGCAATCCTATATCATTAAGCAGACGGAGATAGTGAATCGATCAATGCCATGCACTTGTTCCATGTTTCGATGCTCTTCCCTATAATTGTAGTTGGGTTTAGTTCTTTGAATAGAGGATTATCTAGAGTCCTCTTTACTAATGCCGCGAGGCAAACTTTTCCCAACGCAACAAGTTCGCCGCAGCACTTGTTATAGATACTCCTTGTCTCGAAAATACTCGTGAAAGTTTCTTGAATACAGGGCCAACCCGTTTTAGTTTCACAATTATTTTCCTTAATAATCTAGTCGTTCTCCTTCGTAGCCATTACTGCCACGCATGTTAAAAAAAACACCACTAGGATGGAATAAACATTAAGGCTTGCCATATTGTGTGAGTTTTATGTTTTTACTTGAATTTGGTTCATAAAATTAATTTCGAACAAGATCAGAAGGGGAAAAACCAGCATTTATAGGAAGTGTTATGACCACATAGAACTAGAATGCGTTGCAACAAAATAAACCATTTAATGTTTCAATTTAATAAGAATTAATTTTAATTAACACAAATCTACATATTAATTCAAACACACACATCTGTAATTCCTTTTTCCTATTCTTAAATTTCATTGAATGGATAACGAAGATAAGGTTCAATAAAGATGGTTATGTAGTAATTGTGTTTCTGCATTCAAACTATGAATGTGCTATTACATCCACTTAGAATCAAAAACTTGCACCATAATATGCAGGAAATATCATATGAATAAAGCATTGTGAGCACTTGCATTACAGGCACATATATTTGTTATGTGTGTCGTCCTTTTTTTCTAACTTTTTGTAGTTATATATGTTCTAGTCATGGTGACGGTTAAAAATGCACGTCTATCTCCAAATCGAATGAGCCATACTAGATTTCTCTACTGGGGATATTTATGTGCCACAATATTAATAGAATTATGCGAAGCGTAAAATCATAAAATCTTTTTGTTGTTAAAATTTTTTTATCCCACTTATCACATTTTAAAAAGGAAAATGGCAACAAAATGATTGAAATTCGAAATTAATTCAACCCAAATATATCCTGCTTTGGAAATAGGCCAATGTTTCTCTTTATCATGAGACTACAAGTAGATTATTGTATTCTTTCTTTGACGTTGTCTTTTTTGGTAAACGCGTTGTCACCCAAGTTTACCAAACTAAGCAAGATATCTTTGAGTGAAATAACTAATGGAACATGCCCAACGACAAATTCTCTTATAGAATTAAATTAGAAACAACAAATGATTTTACGTTTCTACAACACTCTGTTAGGCATTGACCGAATTTCAGATAGGTTTTATTTTTTTATGTAAATTTGATAATTTTTATAGTGATAATGTAGGACGTATGTCTCGGACACATTTGGAGGAAAATGCCCGATCATATTACAGAAAAGTAATCTAAAGAACGAAGAATAAGGAAATCAAGTTAAGACTTTGAGTCGTTAAATCAATTTCAACAAGGATTTTAATGTTAGCCCTCTTCTCCCAAAAAGAACAAGAATTCATAACTAACGGACTAGCATCGAAGTACTAAAAACACAAAACGAAATCAACTGCTATACGGGCAGCGAACTATTACAAATTATACTGTATGTCGTTGGAAGGATATTTCTTGGCACGTTATGTACAAAAAATTTTAAGGAATCAAAGTTGTTTCAATTTCTCACCACACCAAAAATTCCAGATCCACATTATTGCAACGAACTTAACCTTTAAAATATTGATATTTGTTTCAATTTAAACAATGTGAAACAATATATAGTACTCGATTTGAGATGGTTATCAAGTTCCAATGCTATAAAATTAAAAATAATGGCCTTATAAAATCATAGTGTATTAAGTAATGGCTTCTCTAGAACCATTTAATTTTCGTACAACTAAAATTAATTTAACCCGACTTAAATTTAACGACAGACAATAATTAAGCTTCCGGACCAATGTTAAAAATAAAGACAAAAGAACAATGTTGAGCACATCACGTCTTGTAACCTACTGTTAGTTGAAGCAATCCCATATCATTATGCAGACGGAGATGGTGAATCGATCAATGCCATGCAGTTGTTCCTTGTTTCGATGCTCTTCGCTATAACTGTAGCTGGGATTAGTTCTTTGAATAGAGGATTCCGAGAGTCCTCTTTACTAATGCTGTGTGGCAAACTTTTCCCAACGCAACAAGTTCGCTGCAACACTTGTTAGAGATACTCCCTGTCTCGAAAATACTCTTGAAAGTTTCTTGAACACAGGGCAAACCCATTTTAGTTTCACAATTATTTTCCTTAATAATCTGGTCATTCTCCTTCGTAGCCATTACTGCCACGCAAATTAAGAATAAAACCACTAGGACGGAATAAACATTAAGGCTTGCCATATTGTGTGAATTTGATGTTCCCACTTGAATTTGATTCGTAAAATTAATTTCGAATGAGATCAGAAGGGGAAAAAACCTGCATTTATAGGAAGTGCTATGACCACCTGGAACTACAATGCGTTGCCACAAAATAAAGTATTTACTGTTTCAATTTAATAAGCATTAATTTTAATTAACACAAATCTACATATTAATTCAAGCACACACATCTGTGCTTCCTTTTTTCCTATTCTTAAATTTCATTAAATGGATAACGAAAATAAGGTTCAATAAAGATGCATATGTCATAATTGTGTTTCTGCGTTGAAACTAGGAATGTACTATTACATCGACTACAAACCAAAAACTAGCACCATAATATGCAGGAAATATCATATGAATAAAGCAACGTGAGCACTTGCATTACAGGCACACATATTTGTTATGTGTGTCGTCCTATTTTTCAAACTTTTTGTAGTTATATATGTTCTAGTCATGGTGACGGTTTATAATGCACATCTATCTCCAAATCGATTGAGCTATACTAGATTTCTCTACTGGTGATATGTATGTGCCACAATATTAAAATAATTATGTGAACCGTAAAATCACAAAATCTTTTGTTGTTAGATTCTTTTTATCGCACTTATCACATTTTAAAAAGGAAAATGACAACCAAATGATTGAAATTCAAAATTAATTCATCCCAAATATTTCCTACTTTGGAAATAGGCCAATGTTTCTCTTTATCGTGAGACTACAAATCGATTATTGTTTTCATTGTTTGACGTTGTCTTTTTTTGTGAACACATTGTAACTCAAGTTTACTAAACTAAGGATGACAACTTTGAGCGAAATAACTGGTGGAACTTCTCCAACGACAAATTCTCTTATAGAGTTAAACTGGAAACAACAAATGATTTTACGTTTTTACAACACTCTGGCAAGCATTGCCCGAATTACGGATAGGTTTTATTTTTTTATGTAAATTTGGCAATTTTTATAGTGAGAATGTAGGACGTATGTCTCAGACACATTTGGAGGAAAATGCCCGATCATATTAAAGAAAAGTAATCTAAAGAACGAAGAATAAGGAAATTAAGTTAAGACTTTGAGTCGTTAAATCAATTTCAACAAGGATTTAAATATTGGACCTCTTCTCCTAAAAAGAACAAGAAGTCATAACTAACGGACTAGCGTCGAAGTACTAAAAACACAAAATGAAACCAACTAGTATACGGGCAACGAACTATTACAAATTATACTGCATGTCCTTCGAAGGTTATTTCTTGGCTCGATATTTGTCATTTCAGAACTAAATTAGGTCAAGGCTTTTTTTACGATACAAGAAATTTGAATTTAATTTATCCAAAAAATTTTAAGGAATAGAGGTTGTTTTAATTTCTCACCACACCAAAAATTCCAATTCCACATTATTGCAACGAACTTAACGTTTAAAATATTGATATTTGTTTCAATTTTAAAAATGTGAAACAATATATAGTACTCGATTTGAGATGGTTATCAAGTTCCAATGCTATAAAATTAAAAATAATGGCCTTATAAAATCATAGTGTATTAAGTAATGGCTTCTCTAGAACCATTTAATTTTCGTACAACTAAAATTAATTTAACTCGACTTAAATTTAACGATAGACAATAATTAAGCTTCCGGAACAATGTTGAAAATAAAGACAAAAGAACAATGTTGAGCACATCACGTCTTGTAACCTGCTGTTAGTTGAAGCAATCCCATATCATTAAGCAGACGGAGATTGTGAATCGATCAATGCCATGCAATTGTTCCATGTTTCGATGCTCTTCGCTATAACTGTAGCTGGGTTTTGTTCTTTGAATAGAGGATTCTCGAGAGTCCTCTTTACTAATGCTGCGTGGCAAACTTTTCCCAACGCAACAAGTTCGCTGCAACACTTGTTAGAGATACTCCTTGTCTCGAAAATACTCGTGAAAGTTTCTTGAACACAGGGCCAACCCATTTTAGTTTCACAATTATTTTCCTTAATAATCTGGTCATTCTCCTTTGTAGCCATTACTGCCACGCAAATTAAGAATAAAACCACTAGGACGGAATAAACATTAAGGCTTGCCATAGTGTGTGAATTTGATGTTCCCACTTGAATTTGATTCGTAAAATTAATTTCGAATGAGATCAGAAGGGGAAAAAACCTGCATTTATAGGAAGTGCTATGACCACCTGGAACTACAATGCGTTGCCACAAAATAAAGCATTTAATGTTTCAATTTAATAAGCATTAATTTTAATTAACACAAATCTACATATTAATTCAAGCACACACTTCTGTGCTTCCTTTTATCCTATTCTTAAATTTCATTAAACGGATAACGAAAATAAGGTTCAATAAAGATGCATATATCGTAATTGTGTTTCTGCGTTGAAACTAGGAATGTACTATTACATTGACTACAAACCAAAAACTAGCACCATAATATGCAGGAAATATCATATGAATAAAGCAACGTGAGCACTTGCATTATAGGCACGCATATTTGTTATGTGTGTTGTCCTATTTTTCAAACTTTTTGTAGTTATATATGTTCTAGTCATGGTGACAGTTTATAATGTACATCTATCTCCAAATCGATTAAGCTATACTAGATTTCTCAATAGGTGATATGTATGTGCCACAATATTAAAATAATTATGTGAACCGTAAAATCACAAAATCTTTTGTTGTTAGATTCTTTTTATCGCACTTATCACATTTTGAAAAGGAAAATGACAGCCAAATGATTGAAATTCAAAAATTAATTCATCCCAAATATTTCCTGCTTTGGAAATAGGCCAATGTTTCTCTTTATCATGAGACTACAAGTAGATTATTGTATTCTTTCTTTAACATTGTCTTTTTTGGTAAACGCGTTGTCACTCAAGTTTACCAAACTAAGCAATATATCTTTGAGTGAAATAACTAATGGAACATGCCCAACGACAAATTCTCTTATAGAATTAAATTAGAAACAACAAATGATTTTACGTTTCTACAACACTCTGTTAGGCATTGCCCAAATTTCGGATAGGTTTTATTTTTTTATGTAAATTTGATAATTTTTATAGTGATAATGTAGGACGTATATCTCAGACACATTTGGACGAAAATGCCCAATCATATTAAAGAAAAGTAATCTAAAAAACGAAGAATAAGGAAATCAAGTTAAGACTTTGAGTCGTCAAATCAATTTCAACAAGGATTTTAATGTTAGCCCTCTTCACCCAAAAAGAACAAGAATTCATAACTAACAGACTAGCATCGAAGTACTAAAAACATAAAACGAAACCAACTGCTATACGGGCAGCGAACTATGACAAATTATACTGTATGTCCTTGGAATGATATTTCTTGGCACGTTATGTGTCTTTTCATAACTAAGTTAAGTTAAGGCTTTTTTTCGATAAAGGAAATTTGAATTTAATTTGTACAAAAAATTTTAAGGAATCGATGTTGTTTCAATATCTCACCACACCAAAAATTCCAGTTCCACATTATTGCAACGAACTTAACGTTTAAAATATTGATATTTGTTTCAATTTAAAGAATGTGAAACAATATATAGTACTTGATTTGAGATGGTTATCAAGTTCCAATGCTATAAAATTAAAAATAATGGCCTTATAAAATCATAATGTATTAAGTAATGGTTCTCTAGAACCATTTAATTTTCGTACAACTAAAATTAATTTAACTCGACTTAAATTTAACGACAGACAATAATTAAGCTTCCGGAACAATGTTGAAAATAAAGACAAAAGAACAATATTGAGCTCTTCACGTCTTGTAACCTATTGTTAGTTGATGCAATCCTATATCATTAAGCAGACGGAGATAGTGAATCGATCAATGCCATGCACTTGTTCCATGTTTCGATGCTCTTCCCTATAATTGTAGTTGGGTTTAGTTCTTTGAATAGAGGATTATCGAGAGTCCTCTTTACTAATGCCGCGAGGCAAACTTTTCCCAACGCAACAAGTTCGCCGCAGCACTTGTTTGAGATACTCCTTGTCTCGAAAATACTCGTGAAAGTTTCTTGAATACAAGGCCAACCCGTTTTAGTTTCACAATTATTTTCCTTAATAATCTAGTCGTTCTCCTTCGTAGCCATTACTGCCACGCATGTTAAAAATAACACCACTAGGACGTAAAATAAACATTAAGGCTTGCCATATTGTGTGAGTTTTATGTTTTTACTTGAATTTGGTTCATAAAATTAATTTCGAACAAGATCAGAAGGGGAAAAAACCAGCATTTATAGGAAGTGTTATGAGCACATAGAACTAGAATGCGTTGCAACAAAATAAACCATTTAATATTTCAATTTAATAAGAATTAATTTTAATTATCACAAATCTACATATTAATTCAAACACACACATCTGTAATTCCTTTTTCCTATTCTTAAATTTCATTGAATGGATAACGAAGATAAGGTTCAATAAAGATGGTTATGTAGTAATTGTGTTTCTGCATTCAAACTATGAATGTGCTATTACATCCACTTTGAATCAAAAACTTGCACCATAATATGAAGGAAATATCATATGAATAAAGCATTGTGAGCACTTGCATTACAGGCACATATATTTGTTATGTGTGTCGTCCTTTTTTTCTAACTTTTTGTAGTTATATATGTTCTAGTCATGGTGACGGTTAAAAATGCACGTCTATCTCCAAATCGAATGAGCTATACTAGATTTCTCTACTGGGGATATTTATGTGCCACAATATTAATAGAATTATGCGAAGCGTAAAATCATAAAATCTTTTTGTTGTTAAATTTTTTTTATCCCACTTATCACATTTTAAAAAGGAAAATGGCAACAAAATGATTGAAATTCGAAATTAATTCAACCCAAATATATCCTGCTTTGGAAATAGGCCAATGTTTCTCTTTATCATGAGACTACAAGTAGATTATTGTATTCTTTCTTTGACGTTGTCTTTTTTGGTAAACGCATTGTCACCCAAGTTTACCAAACTAAGCAAGATATCTTTGAGTGAAATAACTAATGGAACATGCCCAACGACAAATTCTCTTATAGAATTAAATTAGAAACAACAAATGATTTTACGTTTCTACAACAATCTGTTAGGCATTGACCGAATTTTAGATAGGTTTTATTTTTTTATGTAAATTTGATAATTTTTATAGAGATAATGTAGGACGTATGTCTCGGACACATTTGGAGGAAAATGCCCGATCATATTACAGAAAAGTAATCTAAAGAACGAAGAATAAGGAAATCAAGTTAAGACTTTGAGTCGTTAAATCAATTTCAACAAGGATTTTAATGTTAGCCCTCTTCTCCCAAAAAGAACAAGAATTCATAACTAACGGACTAGCTTCGAAGTACTAAAAACACAAAACGAAACCAACATCTATACGGGCAGCGAACTATTACAAATTATACTGTATGTCGTTGGAAGGATATTTCTTGGCACGTTATGTACAAAAAATTTTAAGGAATCGATGTTGTTTCAATTTATCACCACACCAAAAATTCCAGTTCCACATTATTGCAACGAACTTAACGTTTAAAATATTGATATTTGTTTCAATTTAAACAATGTGAAACAATATATAGTACCCGATTTGAGATGGTTATCAAGTTCCAATGCTATAAAATTAAAAATAATGGCCTTATAAAATCATAGTGTATTAAGTAATGGCTTCTCTTGTTAAAAATAAAGACAAAAGAACAATGTTGAGCACATCACGTCTTGTAACCTACTCTTAGTTGAAGCAATCCCATATCATTATGCAGACGGAGATGGTGAATCGATCAATGCCATGCAGTTGTTCCTTGTTTCGATGCTCTTCGCTATAACTGTAGCTGGGATTAGTTCTTTGAATAGAGGATTCCGAGAGTCCTCTTTACTAATGCTGCGTGGCAAACTTTTCCCAACGCAACAACTTCGCTGCAACACTTGTTAGAGATACTCCCTGTCTCGAAAATACTCGTGAAAGTTTCTTGAACACAGGGCCAACCCATTTTAGTTTCACAATTATTTTCCTTAATAATTTGGTCATTCTCCTTCGTAGCCATTACTGCCACGCAAGTTAAGAATAAAACCACTAGGACGGAATAAACATTAAGGCTTGCCATATTGTGTGAATTTGATGTTCCCACTTGAATTTGATTCGTAAAATTAATTTCGAATGAGATCAGAAGGGGAAAAAACCTGCATTTATAGGAAGTGCTATGACCACTTGGAACTACAATGCGTTGCCACAAAATAAAGTATTTACTGTTTCAATTTAATAAGCATTAATTTTAATTAACACAAATCTACATATTAATTCAAGCACACACATCTGTGCTTCCTTTTTTCCTATTCTTAAATTTCATTAAATGGATAACGAAAATAAGGTTCAATAAAGATGCATATGTCATAATTGTGTTTCTGCATTGAAACTAGGAATGTACTATTACATCGACTACAAACCAAAAACTAGCACCATAATATGCAGGAAATATCAAATGAATAAAGCAACGTTAGCACTTGCATTACAGGCACGCATATTTGTTATGTGTGTCGTCCTATTTTTCAAACTTTTTGTAGTTATATATGTTCTAGTCATGGTGACGGTTTATAATGCACATCTATCTCCAAATCGATTGAGCTATACTAGATTTCTCTACTGGTGATATGTATGTGCCACAATATTAAAATAATTATGTGAACCGTAAAATCACAAAATCTTTTTTTGTTAGATTCTTTTTATCGCACTTATCACATTTTAAAAAGGAAAATGACAACCAAATGATTGAAATTCAAAATTAATTCATCCCAAATATTTCCTGCTTTGGAAATAGGCTAATGTTTCTCTTTATCGTGAGACTACAAATCGATTATTGTTTTCATTGTTTGACGTTGTCTTTTTTTGTGAACACATTGTAACTCAAGTTTACTAAACTAAGGACGACAACTTTGAGCGAAATAACTGGTGGAACTTCTCCAACGACAAATTCTCTTATAGAGTTAAACTGGAAACAACAAATGATTTTACGTTTTTACAACACTCTGGCAAGCATTGCCCGAATTACGGATAGGTTTTATTTTTTTATGTAAATTTGGCAATTTTTATAGTGAGAATGTAGGACGTATGTCTCAGACACATTTGGAGGAAAATGCCCGATCATATTAAAGAAAAGTAATCTAAAGAACGAAGAATAAGGAAATCAAGTTAAGACTTTGAGTCGTTAAATCAATTTCAACAAGGATTTAAATATTGGACCTCTTCTCCTAAAAAGAACAAGAAGTCATAACTAACGGACTAGCGTTGAAGTACTAAAAACACAAAATGAAACCAACTAGTATACGGGCAACGAACTATTACAAATTATACTGCATGTCCTTCGAAGGATATTTCTTGGCTCGATATTTGTCATTTCAGAACTAAATTAGGTCAAGGCTTTTTTTACGATACAGGAAATTTGAATTTAATTTGTCCAAAAAATTTTAAGGAATCGATGTTGTTTCAATTTATCACCACACCAAAAATTCCAATTCCACATTATTGCAACGAACTTAACGTTTAAAATATTGATATTTGTTTCAATTTAAACAATGTGAAACAATATATAGTACTCGATTTGAGATGGTTATCAAGTTCCAATGCTATAAAATTAAAAATAATGGCCTTATAAAATCATAGTGTATTAAGTAATGGCTTCTATAGAACCATTTAATTTTTGTACAACTAAAATTAATTTAACTCGACTTAAATTTAACGATAGACAATAATTAAGCTTCCGGAACAATGTTGAAAATAAAGACAAAAGAACAATGTTGAGCACATCACGTCTTGTAACCTGCTGTTAGTTGAAGCAATCCCATATCATTAAGCAGACGGAGATTGTGAATCGATCAATGCCATGCAATTGTTCCATGTTTCGATGCTCTTCGCTATAACTGTAGCTGGGATTAGTTCTTTGAATAAAGGATTCTCGAGAGTCCTCTTTACTAATGCTGCGTGGCAAACTTTTCCCAACGCAACAACTTCGCTGCAACACTTGTTAGAGATACTCCCTGTCTCGAAAATACTCGTGAAAGTTTCTTGAACACAGGGCAAACCCATTTTAGTTTCACAATTATTTTCCTTAATAATCTGGTCATTCTCCTTCGTAGCCATTACTGCCACGCAAGTTAAGAATAAAACCACTAGGACGGAATAAACATTAAGGCTTGCCATATTGTGTGAATTTGATGTTCCCACTTGAATTTGATTCGTAAAATTAATTTCGAATGAGATCAGAAGGGGAAAAAACCTGCATTTATAGGAAGTGCTATGACCACTTGGAACTACAATGCGTTGCCACAAAATAAAGTATTTACTGTTTCAATTTAATAAGCATTAATTTTAATTAACACAAATCTACATATTAATTCAAGCACACACATCTGTGCTTCCTTTTTTCCTATTCTTAAATTTCATTAAATGGATAACGAAAATAAGGTTCAATAAAGATGCATATGTCATAATTGTGTTTCTGCGTTGAAACTAGGAATGTACTATTACATCGACTACAAACCAAAAACTAGCACCATAATATGCAGGAAATATCAAATGAATAAAGCAACGTTAGCACTTGCATTACAGGCACGCATATTTGTTATGTGTGTCGTCCTATTTTTCAAACTTTTTGTAGTTATATATGTTCTAGTCATGGTGACGGTTTATAATGCACATCTATCTCCAAATCGATTGAGCTATACTAGATTTCTCTACTGGTGATATGTATGTGCCACAATATTAAAATAATTATGTGAACCGTAAAATCACAAAATCTTTTTTTGTTAGATTCTTTTTATCGCACTTATCACATTTTAAAAAGGAAAATGACAACCAAATGATTGAAATTCAAAATTAATTCATCCCAAATATTTCCTGCTTTGGAAATAGGCCAATGTTTCTCTTTATCGTGAGACTACAAATCGATTATTGTTTTCATTGTTTGACGTTGTCTTTTTTTGTGAACACATTGTAACTCAAGTTTACTAAACTAAGGACGACAACTTTGAGTGAAATAACTGGTGGAACTTCTCCAACGACAAATTCTCTTATAGAGTTAAACTGGAAACAACAAATGATTTTACGTTTTTACAACACTCTGGCAAGCATTGCCCGAATTACGGATAGGTTTTATTTTTTTATGTAAATTTGGCAATTTTTATAGTGAGAATGTAGGACGTATGTCTCAGACACATTTGGAGGAAAATGCCCGATCATATTAAAGAAAAGTAATCTAAAGAACGAAGAATAAGGAAATCAAGTTAAGACTTTGAGTCGTTAAATCAATTTCAACAAGGATTTAAATATTGGACCTCTTCTCCTAAAAAGAACAAGAAGTCATAACTAACGGACTAGCGTTGAAGTACTAAAAACACAAAATGAAACCAACTAGTATACGGGCAACGAACTATTACAAATTATACTGCATGTCCTTCGAAGGATATTTCTTGGCTCGATATTTGTCATTTCAGAACTAAATTAGGTCAAGGCTTTTTTTACGATACAGGAAATTTGAATTTAATTTGTCCAAAAAATTTTAAGGAATCGATGTTGTTTCAATTTATCACCACACCAAAAATTCCAATTCCACATTATTGCAACGAACTTAACGTTTAAAATATTGATATTTGTTTCAATTTAAACAATGTGAAACAATATATAGTACTCGATTTGAGATGGTTATCAAGTTCCAATGCTATAAAATTAAAAATAATGGCCTTATAAAATCATAGTGTATTAAGTAATGGCTTCTCTAGAACCATTTAATTTTCGTACAACTAAAATTAATTTAACTCGACTTAAATTTAACGATAGACAATAATTAAGCTTCCGGAACAATGTTGAAAATAAAGACAAAAGAACAATGTTGAGCACATCACGTCTTGTAACCTGCTGTTAGTTGAAGCAATCCCATATCATTAAGCAGACGGAGATTGTGAATCGATCAATGCCATGCAATTGTTCCATGTTTCGATGCTCTTCGCTATAACTGTAGCTGGGTTTTGTTCTTTGAATAGAGGATTCTCGAGAGTCCTCTTTACTAATGCTGCGTGGCAAACTTTTCCCAACGCAACAAGTTCGCCGCAACACTTGTTAGAGATACTCCCTGTCTCGAAAATACTCGTGAAAGTTTCTTGAACACAGGGCCAACCCATTTTAGTTTCACAATTATTTTCCTTAATAATCTGGTCATTCTCCTTCGTAGCCATTACTGCCACGCAAGTTAAGAATAAAACCACTAGGACGGAATAAACATTAAGGCTTGCCATATTGTGTGAATTTGATGTTCCCACTTGAATTTGATTCGTAAAATTAATTTCGAATGAGATCAGAAGGGGAAAAAACCTGCATTTATAGGAAGTGCTATGACCACTTGGAACTACAATGCGTTGCCACAAAATAAAGTATTTAATGTTTCAATTTAATAAGCATTAATTTTAATTAACACAAATCTACATATTAATTCAAGCACACACATCTGTGCTTCCTTTTTTCCTATTCTTAAATTTCATTAAATGGATAACGAAAATAAGGTTCAATAAAGATGCATATGTCATAATTGTGTTTCTGCGTTGAAACTAGGAATGTACTATTACATCGACTACAAACCAAAAACTAGCACCATAATATGCAGGAAATATCATATGAATAAAGCAACGTTAGCACTTGCATTACAGGCACGCATATTTGTTATGTGTGTCGTCCTATTTTTCAAACTTTTTGTAGTTATATATGTTCTAGTCATGGTGACGGTTTATAATGCACATCTATCTCCAAATCGATTGAGCTATACTAGATTTCTCTACTGGTGATATGTATGTGCCACAATATTAAAATAATTATGTGAACCGTAAAATCACAAAATCTTTTGTTGTTAGATTCTTTTTATCGCACTTATCACATTTTAAAAAGGAAAATGACAACCAAATGATTGAAATTCAAAATTAATTCATCCCAAATATTTCCTGCATTGGAAATAGGCCAATGTTTCTCTTTATCGTGAGACTACAAATCGATTATTGTTTTCATTGTTTGACGTTGTCTTTTTTTGTGAACACATTGTAACTCAAGTTTACTAAACTAAGGACGACAACTTTGAGCGAAATAACTGGTGGAACTTCTCCAACGACAAATTCTCTTATAGAGTTAAACTGGAAACAACAAATGATTTTACGTTTTTACAACACTCTGGCAAGCATTGCCCGAATTACGGATAGGTTTTATTTTTTTATGTAAATTTGGCAATTTTTATAGTGAGAATGTAGGACGTATGTCTCAGACACATTTGGAGGAAAATGCCCGATCATATTAAAGAAAAGTAATCTAAAGAACGAAGAATAAGGAAATCAAGTTAAGACTTTGAGTCGTTAAATCAATTTCAACAAGGATTTAAATATTGGACCTCTTCTCCTAAAAAGAACAAGAAGTCATAACTAACGGACTAGCGTTGAAGTACTAAAAACACAAAATGAAACCAACTAGTATACGGGCAACGAACTATTACAAATTATACTGCATGTCCTTCGAAGGATATTTCTTGGCTCGATATTTGTCATTTCAGAACTAAATTAGGTCAAGGCTTTTTTTACGATACAGGAAATTTGAATTTAATTTGTCCAATAAATTTTAAGGAATCGATGTTGTTTCAATTTATCACCACACCAAAAATTCCAATTCCACATTATTGCAACGAACTTAACGTTTAAAATATTGATATTTGTTTCAATTTAAACAATGTGAAACAATATATAGTACTCGATTTGAGATGGTTATCAAGTTCCAATGCTATAAAATTAAAAATAATGGCCTTATAAAATCATAGTGTATTAAGTAATGGCTTCTCTAGAACCATTTAATTTTCGTACAACTAAAATTAATTTAACTCGACTTAAATTTAACGATAGACAATAATTAAGCTTCCGGAACAATGTTGAAAATAAAGACAAAAGAACAATGTTGAGCACATCACGTCTTGTAACCTGCTGTTAGTTGAAGCAATCCCATATCATTAAGCAGACGGAGATTGTGAATCGATCAATGCCATGCAATTGTTCCATGTTTCGATGCTCTTCGCTATAACTGTAGCTGGGTTTTGTTCTTTGAATAGAGGATTCTCGAGAGTCCTCTTTACTAATGCTGCGTGGCAAACTTTTCCCAACGCAACAAGTTCGCCGCAACACTTGTTAGAGATACTCCCTGTCTCGAAAATACTCGTGAAAGTTTCTTGAACACAGGGCCAACCCATTTTAGTTTCACAATTATTTTCCTTAATAATCTGGTCATTCTCCTTCGTAGCCATTACTGCCACGCAAGTTAAGAATAAAACCACTAGGACGGAATAAACATTAAGGCTTGCCATATTGTGTGAATTTGATGTTCCCACTTGAATTTGATTCGTAAAATTAATTTCGAATGAGATCAGAAGGGGAAAAAACCTGCATTTATAGGAAGTGCTATGACCACTTGGAACTACAATGCGTTGCCACAAAATAAAGTATTTACTGTTTCAATTTAATAAGCATTAATTTTAATTAACACAAATCTACATATTAATTCAAGCACACACATCTGTGCTTCCTTTTTTCCTATTCTTAAATTTCATTAAATGGATAACGAAAATAAGGTTCAATAAAGATGCATATGTCATAATTGTGTTTCTGCGTTGAAACTAGGAATGTACTATTACATCGACTACAAACCAAAAACTAGCACCATAATATGCAGGAAATATCATATGAATAAAGCAACGTTAGCACTTGCATTACAGGCACGCATATTTGTTATGTGTGTCGTCCTATTTTTCAAACTTTTTGTAGTTATATATGTTCTAGTCATGGTGACGGTTTATAATGCACATCTATCTCCAAATCGATTGAGCTATACTAGATTTCTCTACTGGTGATATGTATGTGCCACAATATTAAAATAATTATGTGAACCGTAAAATCACAAAATCTTTTTTTGTTAGATTCTTTTTATCGCACTTATCACATTTTAAAAAGGAAAATGACAACCAAATGATTGAAATTCAAAATTAATTCATCCCAAATATTTCCTGCTTTGGAAATAGGCCAATGTTTCTCTTTATCGTGAGACTACAAATCGATTATTGTTTTCATTGTTTGACGTTGTCTTTTTTGTGAACACATTGTAACTCAAGTTTACTAAACTAAGGACGACAACTTTGAGCGAAATAACTGGTGGAACTTCTCCAACGACAAATTCTCTTATAGAGTTAAACTGGAAACAACAAATGATTTTACGTTTTTACAACACTCTGGCAAGCATTGCCCGAATTACGGATAGGTTTTATTTTTTTATGTAAATTTGGCAATTTTTATAGTGAGAATGTAGGACGTATGTCTCAGACACATTTGGAGGAAAATGCCCGATCATATTAAAGAAAAGTAATCTAAAGAACGAAGAATAAGGAAATCAAGTTAAGACTTTGAGTCGTTAAATCAATTTCAACAAGGATTTAAATATTGGACCTCTTCTCCTAAAAAGAACAAGAAGTCATAACTAACGGACTAGCGTTGAAGTACTAAAAACACAAAATGAAACCAACTAGTATACGGGCAACGAACTATTACAAATTATACTGCATGTCCATCGAAGGATATTTCTTGGCTCGATATTTGTCATTTCAGAACTAAATTAGGTCAAGGCTTTTTTTACGATACAGGAAATTTGAATTTAATTTGTCCAATAAATTTTAAGGAATCGAGGTTGTTTTAATTTCTCACCACACCGAAAATTCCAATTCCACATTATTGCAACGAACTTAACGTTTAAAATATTGATATTTGTTTCAATTTTAAAAATGTGAAACAATATATAGTACTCGATTTGAGATGTTTATCAAGTTCCAATGCTATAAAATTAAAAATAATGGCCTTATAAAATCATAGTGTATTAAGTAATGGCTTCTCTAGAACCATTTAATTTTCGTACAACTAAAATTAATTTAACTCGACTTAAATTTAACGATAGACAATAATTAAGCTTCCGGAACAATGTTGAAAATAAAGACAAAAGAACAATGTTGAGCACATCATGTCTTGTAACCTGCTGTTAGTTGAAGCAATCCCATATCATTAAGCAGACGGAGATTGTGAATCGATCAATGCCATGCAATTGTTCCATGTTTCGATGCTCTTCGCTATAACTGTAGCTGGGTTTTGTTCTTTGAATAGAGGATTCTCGAGAGTCCTCTTTACTAATGCTGCGTGGCAAACTTTTCCCAACGCAACAAGTTCGCCGCAACACTTGTTAGAGATACTCCCTGTCTCGAAAATACTCGTGAAAGTTTCTTGAACACAGGGCCAACCCATTTTAGTTTCACAATTATTTTCCTTAATAATCTGGTCATTCTCCTTCGTAGCCATTACTGCCACGCAAGTTAAGAATAAAACCACTAGGACGGAATAAACATTAAGGCTTGCCATATTGTGTGAATTTGATGTTCCCACTTGAATTTGATTCGTAAAATTAATTTCGAATGAGATCAGAAGGGGAAAAAACCTGCATTTATAGGAAGTGCTATGACCACTTGGAACTACAATGCGTTGCCACAAAATAAAGTATTTACTGTTTCAATTTAATAAGCATTAATTTTAATTAACACAAATCTACATATTAATTCAAGCACACACATCTGTGCTTCCTTTTTTCCTATTCTTAAATTTCATTAAATGGATAACGAAAATAAGGTTCAATAAAGATGCATATGTCATAATTGTGTTTCTGCGTTGAAACTAGGAATGTACTATTACATCGACTACAAACCAAAAACTAGCACCATAATATGCAGGAAATATCATATGAATAAAGCAACGTTAGCACTTGCATTACAGGCACGCATATTTGTTATGTGTGTCGTCCTATTTTTCAAACTTTTTGTAGTTATATATGTTCTAGTCATGGTGACGGTTTATAATGCACATCTATCTCCAAATCGATTGAGCTATACTAGATTTCTCTACTGGTGATATGTATGTGCCACAATATTAAAATAATTATGTGAACCGTAAAATCACAAAATCTTTTTTTGTTAGATTCTTTTTATCGCACTTATCACATTTTAAAAAGGAAAATGACAACCAAATGATTGAAATTCAAAATTAATTCATCCCAAATATTTCCTGCTTTGGAAATAGGCCAATGTTTCTCTTTATCGTGAGACTACAAATCGATTATTGTTTTCATTGTTTGACGTTGTCTTTTTTTGTGAACACATTGTAACTCAAGTTTACTAAACTAAGGACGACAACTTTGAGCGAAATAACTGGTGGAACTTCTCCAACGACAAATTCTCTTATAGAGTTAAACTGGAAACAACAAATGATTTTACGTTTTTACAACACTCTGGCAAGCATTGCCCGAATTACGGATAGGTTTTATTTTTTTATGTAAATTTGGCAATTTTTATAGTGAGAATGTAGGACGTATGTCTCAGACACATTTGGAGGAAAATGCCCGATCATATTAAAGAAAAGTAATCTAAAGAACGAAGAATAAGGAAATCAAGTTAAGACTTTGAGTCGTTAAATCAATTTCAACAAGGATTTAAATATTGGACCTCTTCTCCTAAAAAGAACAAGAAGTCATAACTAACGGACTAGCGTTGAAGTACTAAAAACACAAAATGAAACCAACTAGTATACGGGCAACGAACTATTACAAATTATACTGCATGTCCATCGAAGGATATTTCTTGGCTCGATATTTGTCATTTCAGAACTAAATTAGGTCAAGGCTTTTTTTACGATACAGGAAATTTGAATTTACTTTGTCCAATAAATTTTAAGGAATCGAGGTTGTTTTAATTTCTCACCACACCGAAAATTCCAATTCCACATTATTGCAACGAACTTAACGTTTAAAATATTGATATTTGTTTCAATTTTAAAAATGTGAAACAATATATAGTACTCGATTTGAGATGTTTATCAAGTTCCAATGCTATAAAATTAAAAATAATGGCCTTATAAAATCATAGTGTATTAAGTAATGGCTTCTCTAGAACCATTTAATTTTCGTACAACTAAAATTAATTTAACTCGACTTAAATTTAACGATAGACAATAATTAAGCTTCCGGAACAATGTTGAAAATAAAGACAAAAGAACAATGTTGAGCACATCACGTCTTGTAACCTGCTGTTAGTTGAAGCAATCCCATATCATTAAGCAGACGGAGATTGTGAATCGATCAATGCCATGCAATTGTTCCATGTTTCGATGCTCTTCGCTATAACTGTAGCTGGGTTTTGTTCTTTGAATAGAGGATTCTCGAGAGTCCTCTTTACTAATGCTGCGTGGCAAACTTTTCCCAACGCAACAAGTTCGCCGCAACACTTGTTAGAGATACTCCCTGTCTCGAAAATACTCGTGAAAGTTTCTTGAACACAGGGCCAACCCATTTTAGTTTCACAATTATTTTCCTTAATAATCTGGTCATTCTCCTTCGTAGCCATTACTGCCACGCAAGTTAAGAATAAAACCACTAGGACGGAATAAACATTAAGGCTTGCCATATTGTGTGAATTTGATGTTCCCACTTGAATTTGATTCGTAAAATTAATTTCGAATGAGATCAGAAGGGGAAAAAACCTGCATTTATAGGAAGTGCTATGACCACTTGGAACTACAATGCGTTGCCACAAAATAAAGTATTTACTGTTTCAATTTAATAAGCATTAATTTTAATTAACACAAATCTACATATTAATTTAAGCACACACATCTGTGCTTCCTTTTTTCCTATTCTTAAATTTCATTAAATGGATAACGAAAATAAGGTTCAATAAAGATGCATATGTCATAATTGTGTTTCTGCGTTGAAACTAGGAATGTACTATTACATCGACTACAAACCAAAAACTAGCACCATAATATGCAGGAAATATCATATGAATAAAGCAACGTTAGCACTTGCATTACAGGCACGCATATTTGTTATGTGTGTCGTCCTATTTTTCAAACTTTTTGTAGTTATATATGTTCTAGTCATGGTGACGGTTTATAATGCACATCTATCTCCAAATCGATTGAGCTATACTAGATTTCTCTACTGGTGATATGTATGTGCCACAATATTAAAATAATTATGTGAACCGTAAAATCACAAAATCTTTTTTTGTTAGATTCTTTTTATCGCACTTATCACATTTTAAAAAGGAAAATGACAACCAAATGATTGAAATTCAAAATTAATTCATCCCAAATGTTTCCTGCTTTGGAAATAGGCCAATGTTTCTCTTTATCGTGAGACTACAAATCGATTATTGTTTTCATTGTTTGACGTTGTCTTTTTTTGTGAACACATTGTAACTCAAGTTTACTAAACTAAGGACGACAACTTTGAGCGAAATAACTGGTGGAACTTCTCCAACGATAAATTCTCTTATAGAGTTAAACTGGAAACAACAAATGATTTTACGTTTTTACAACACTCTGGCAAGCATTGCCCGAATTACGGATAGGTTTTATTTTTTTATGTAAATTTGGCAATTTTTATAGTGAGAATGTAGGACGTATGTCTCAGACACATTTGGAGGAAAATGCCCGATCATATTAAAGAAAAGTAATCTAAAGAACGAAGAATAAGGAAATCAAGTTAAGACTTTGAGTCGTTAAATCAATTTCAACAAGGATTTAAATATTGGACCTCTTCTCCTAAAAAGAACAAGAAGTCATAACTAACGGACTAGCGTTGAAGTACTAAAAACACAAAATGAAACCAACTAGTATACGGGCAACGAACTATTACAAATTATACTGCATGTCCATCGAAGGATATTTCTTGGCTCGATATTTGTCATTTCAGAACTAAATTAGGTCAAGGCTTTTTTTACGATACAGGAAATTTGAATTTAATTTGTCCAATAAATTTTAAGGAATCGAGGTTGTTTTAATTTCTCACCACACCGAAAATTCCAATTCCACATTATTGCAACGAACTTAACGTTTAAAATATTGATATTTGTTTCAATTTTAAAAATGTGAAACAATATATAGTACTCGATTTGAGATGGTTATCAAGTTCCAATGCTATAAAATTAAAAATAATGGCCTTATAAAATCATAGTGTATTAAGTAATGGCTTCTCTAGAACCATTTAATTTTCGTACAACTAAAATTAATTTAACTCGACTTAAATTTAACGATAGACAATAATTAAGCTTCCGGAACAATGTTGAAAATAAAGACAAAAGAACAATGTTGAGCACATCACGTCTTGTAACCTGCTGTTAGTTGAAGCAATCCCATATCATTAAGCAGACGGAGATTGTGAATCGATCAATGCCATGCAATTGTTCCATGTTTCGATGCTCTTCGCTATAACTGTAGCTGGGTTTTGTTCTTTGAATAGAGGATTCTCGAGAGTCCTCTTTACTAATGCTGCGTGGCAAACTTTTCCCAACGCAACAAGTTCGCCGCAACACTTGTTAGAGATACTCCCTGTCTCGAAAATACTCGTGAAAGTTTCTTGAACACAGGGCCAACCCATTTTAGTTTCACAATTATTTTCCTTAATAATCTGGTCATTCTCCTTCGTAGCCATTACTGCCACGCAAGTTAAGAATAAAACCACTAGGACGGAATAAACATTAAGGCTTGCCATAGTGTGTGAATTTGATGTTCCCACTTGAATTTGATTCGTAAAATTAATTTCGAATGAGATCAGAAGGGGAAAAAACCTGCATTTATAGGAAGTGCTATGACCACCTGGAACTACAATGCGTTGCCACAAAATAAAGCATTTAATGTTTCAATTTAATAAGCATTAATTTTAATTAACACAAATCTACATATTAATTCAAGCACACACATCTGTGCTTCCTTTTTTCCTATTCTTAAATTTCATTAAATGGATAACGAAAATAAGGTTCAATAAAGATGCATATGTCATAATTGTGTTTCTGCGTTGAAACTAGGAATGTACTATTACATCGACTACAAACCAAAAACTAGCACCATAATATGCAGGAAATATCATATGAATAAAGCAACGTGAGCACTTGCATTACAGGCACGCATATTTGTTATGTGTGTCGTCCTATTTTTCAAACTTTTTGTAGTTATATATGTTCTAGTCATGGTGACGGTTTATAATGCACATCTATCTCCAAATCGATTGAGCTATACTAGATTTCTCTACTGGTGATATGTATGTGCCACAATATTAAAATAATTATGTGAACCGTAAAATCACAAAATCTTTTTTTGTTAGATTCTTTTTATCGCACTTATCACATTTTAAAAAGGAAAATGACAACCAAATGATTGAAATTCAAAATTAATTCATCCCAAATATTTCCTGCTTTGGAAATAGGCCAATGTTTCTCTTTATCGTGAGACTACAAATCGATTATTGTTTTCATTGTTTGACGTTGTCTTTTTTTGTGAACACATTGTAACTCAAGTTTACTAAACTAAGGACGACAACTTTGAGCGAAATAACTGGTGGAACTTCTCCAACGACAAATTCTCTTATAGAGTTAAACTGGAAACAACAAATGATTTTACGTTTTTACAACACTCTGGCAAGCATTGCCCGAATTACGGATAGGTTTTATTTTTTTATGTAAATTTGGCAATTTTTATAGTGAGAATGTAGGACGTATGTCTCAGACACATTTGGAGGAAAATGCCCGATCATATTAAAGAAAAGTAATCTAAAGAACGAAGAATAAGGAAATCAAGTTAAGACTTTGAGTCGTTAAATCAATTTCAACAAGGATTTAAATATTGGACCTCTTCTCCTAAAAAGAACAAGAAGTCATAACTAACGGACTAGCGTCGAAGTACTAAAAACACAAAACGAAACCAACTAGTATACGGGCAACGAACTATTACAAATTATACTGCATGTCCTTCGAAGGATATTTCTTGGCTCGATATTTGTCATTTCAGAACTAAATTAGGTCAAGGCTTTTTTTACAATACAGGAAATTTGAATTTAATTTGTCCAAAAAATTTTAAGGAATCGAGGTTGTTTTAATTTCTCACCACACTAAAAATTCCAGTTCCACATTATTGCAACGAACTTAACGTTTAAAATATTGTTATTTGTTTCAATTTAAAAAATGTGAAACAATATATAGTACTCGATTTGAGATGGTTATCAAATTCCAATGCTATAAAATTAAAAATAATGGCCTTATAAAATCATAGTGTATTAAGTAATGGCTTCTCTAGAACCATTTAATTTTCGTACAACTAAAATTAATTTAACTCGACTTAAATTTAACGATAGACAATAATTAAGCTTCCGGAACAATGTTGAAAATAAAGACAAAAGAACAATGTTGAGCACATCACGTCTTGTAACCTGCTGTTAGTTGAAGCAATCCCATATCATTAAGCAGACGGAGATTGTGAATCGATCAATGCCATGCAATTGTTCCATGTTTCGATGCTCTTCGCTATAACTGTAGCTGGGTTTTGTTCTTTGAATAGAGGATTCTCGAGAGTCCTCTTTACTAATGCTGCGTGGCAAACTTTTCCCAACGCAACAAGTTCGCCGCAACACTTGTTAGAGATACTCCCTGTCTCGAAAATACTCGTGAAAGTTTCTTGAACACAGGGCCAACCCATTTTAGTTTCACAATTATTTTCCTTAATAATCTGGTCATTCTCCTTCGTAGCCATTACTGCCACGCAAGTTAAGAATAAAACCACTAGGACGGAATAAACATTAAGGCTTGCCATAGTGTGTGAATTTGATGTTCCCACTTGAATTTGATTCGTAAAATTAATTTCGAATGAGATCAGAAGGGGAAAACACCTGCATTTATAGGAAGTGCTATGGCCACCTGGAACTACAATGCGTTGCCACAAAATAAAGCATTTAATGTTTCAATTTAATAAGCATTAATTTTAATTAACACAAATCTACATATTAATTCAAGCACACACATCTGTGCTTCCTTTTTTCCTATTCTTAAATTTCATTAAATGGATAACGAAAATAAGGTTCAATAAAGATGCATATGTCATAATTGTGTTTCTGCGTTGAAACTAGGAATGTACTATTACATCGACTACAAACCAAAAACTAGCACCATAATATGCAGGAAATATCATATGAATAAAGCAACGTGAGCACTTGCATTACAGGCACGCATATTTGTTATGTGTGTCGTCCTATTTTTCAAACTTTTTGTAGTTATATATGTTCTAGTCATGGTGACGGTTTATAATGCACATCTATCTCCAAATCGATTGAGCTATACTAGATTTCTCTACTGGTGATATGTATGTGCCACAATATTAAAATAATTATGTGAACCGTAAAATCACAAAATCTTTTTTTGTTATATTCATTTTATCGCACTTATCACATTTTAAAAAGGAAAATGATAACCGAATGATTGAAATTCAAAATTAATTCATACGAAATATTTCCTGCTTTGGAAATAGGCCAACGTTTCTCTTTATCGTGAGACTACAAATCGATTATTGTTTTCATTGTTTGAGTTGTCTTTTTTTGTGAACAAATTGTCACTCAAGTTTACTAAACTAAGGACGACAACTTTGAGCGAAATAACTGGTGGAACTTGTCCAACGACAAATTCTCTTATAGAGTTAAACTGGAAACCACAAATGATTTTACATTTTTACAACACTCTGGCAAGCATTGCCCGAATTACGGATAGTTTTTATTTTTTTATGTAAATTTGACAATTTTTATAGTGAGAATGTAGGACGTATGTCTCAGACACATTTGGAGGAAAATGCCCGATCATATTAAAGAAAAGTAATCTAAAGAACGAAGAATAAGGAAATCAAGTTAAGACTTTGAGTCGTTAAATCAATTTCAACAAGGATTTAAATATTGGACCTCTTCTCCTAAAAAGAACAAGAAGTCATAACTAACGGACTAGCGTCGAAGTACTAAAAACACAAAATGAAACCAACTAGTATACGGGCAACGAACTATTACAAATTATACTGCATGTCCTTCGAAGGATATTTCTTGGCTCGATATTTGTCATTTCAGAACTAAATTAGGTCAAGGCTTTTTTTACAATACAGGAAATTTGAATTTAATTTGTCCAAAAAATTTTAAGGAATCGATGTTGTTTTAATTTCTCACCACACCAAAAATTCCAGTTCCACATTATTGCAACGAACTTAACGTTTAAAATATTGTTATTTGTTTCAATTTAAAAAATGTGAAACAATATATAGTACTCGATTTGAGATGGTTATCAAATTCCAATGCTATAAAATTAAAAATAATGGCCTTATAAAATCATAGTGTATTAAGTAATGGCTTCTCTAGAACCATTTAATTTTCGTACAACTAAAATTAATTTAACTCGACTTAAATTTAACGATAGACAATAATTAAGCTTCCGGAACAATGTTGAAAATAAAGACAAAAGAACAATGTTGAGCACATCACGTCTTGTAACCTGCTGTTAGTTGAAGCAATCCCATATCATTAAGCAGACGGAGATTGTGAATCGATCAATGCCATGCAATTGTTCCATGTTTCGATGCTCTTCGCTATAACTGTAGCTGGGTTTTGTTCTTTGAATAGAGGATTCTCGAGAGTCCTCTTTACTAATGCTGCGTGGCAAACTTTTCCCAACGCAACAAGTTCGCCGCAACACTTGTTAGAGATACTCCCTGTCTCGAAAATACTCGTGAAAGTTTCTTGAACACAGGGCCAACCCATTTTAGTTTCACAATTATTTTCCTTAATAATCTGGTCATTCTCCTTCGTAGCCATTACTGCCACGCAAGTTAAGAATAAAACCACTAGGACGGAATAAACATTAAGGCTTGCCATAGTGTGTGAATTTGATGTTCCCACTTGAATTTGATTCGTAAAATTAATTTCGAATGAGATCAGAAGGGGAAAAAACCTGCATTTATAGGAAGTGCTATGGCCACCTGGAACTACAATGCGTTGCCACAAAATAAAGCATTTAATGTTTCAATTTAATAAGCATTAATTTTAATTAACACAAATCTACATATTAATTCAAGCACACACATCTGTGCTTCCTTTTTTCCTATTCTTAAATTTCATTAAATGGATAACGAAAATAAGGTTCAATAAAGATGCATATGTCATAATTGTGTTTCTGCGTTGAAACTAGGAATGTACTATTACATCGACTACAAACCAAAAACTAGCACCATAATATGCAGGAAATATCATATGAATAAAGCAACGTGAGCACTTGCATTACAGGCACGCATATTTGTTATGTGTGTCGTCCTATTTTTCAAACTTTTTGTAGTTATATATGTTCTAGTCATGGTGACGGTTTATAATGCACATCTATCTCCAAATCGATTGAGCTATACTAGATTTCTCTACTGGTGATATGTATGTGCCACAATATTAAAATAATTATGTGAACCGTAAAATCACAAAATCTTTTTTTGTTATATTCATTTTATCGCACTTATCACATTTTAAAAAGGAAAATGACAACCGAATGATTGAAATTCAAAATTAATTCATACGAAATATTTCCTGCTTTGGAAATAGGCCAACGTTTCTCTTTATCGTGAGACTACAAATCGATTATTGTTTTCATTGTTTGAGTTGTCTTTTTTTGTGAACAAATTGTCACTCAAGTTTACTAAACTAAGGACGACAACTTTGAGCGAAATAACTGGTGGAACTTGTCCAACGACAAATTCTCTTATAGAGTTAAACTGGAAACAACAAATGATTTTACATTTTTACAACACTCTGGCAAGCATTGCCCGAATTACGGATAGTTTTTATTTTTTTATGTAAATTTGACAATTTTTATAGTGAGAATGTAGGACGTATGTCTCAGACACATTTGGAGGAAAATGCCCGATCATATTAAAGAAAAGTAATCTAAAGAACGAAGAATAAGGAAATCAAGTTAAGACTTTGAGTCGTTAAATCAATTTCAACAAGGATTTAAATATTGGACCTCTTCTCCTAAAAAGAACAAGAAGTCATAACTAACGGACTAGCGTCGAAGTACTAAAAACACAAAACGAAACCAACTAGTATACGGGCAACGAACTATTACAAATTATACTGCATGTCCTTCGAAGGATATTTCTTGGCTCGATATTTGTCATTTCAGAACTAAATTAGGTCAAGGCTTTTTTTACAATACAGGAAATTTGAATTTAATTTGTCCAAAAAATTTTAAGGAATCGATGTTGTTTTAATTTCTCACCACACCAAAAATTCCAGTTCCACATTATTGCAACGAACTTAACGTTTAAAATATTGTTATTTGTTTCAATTTAAAAAATGTGAAACAATATATAGTACTCGATTTGAGATGGTTATCAAATTCCAATGCTATAAAATTAAAAAGAATGGCCTTATAAAATCATAGTGTATTAAGTAATGGCTTCTCTAGAACCATTTAATTTTCGTACAACTAAAATTAATTTAACTCGACTTAAATTTAACGATAGACAATAATTAAGCTTCCGGAACAATGTTGAAAATAAAGACAAAAGAACAATGTTGAGCACATCACGTCTTGTAACCTGCTGTTAGTTGAAGCAATCCCATATCATTAAGCAGACGGAGATTGTGAATCGATCAATGCCATGCAATTGTTCCATGTTTCGATGCTCTTCGCTATAACTGTAGCTGGGTTTTGTTCTTTGAATAGAGGATTCTCGAGAGTCCTCTTTACTAAAGCTGCGTGGCAAACTTTTCCCAACGCAACAAGTTCGCCGCAACACTTGTTAGAGATACTCCCTGTCTCGAAAATACTCGTGAAAGTTTCTTGAACACAGGGCCAACCCATTTTAGTTTCACAATTATTTTCCTTAATAATCTGGTCATTCTCCTTCGTAGCCATTACTGCCACGCAAGTTAAGAATAAAACCACTAGGACGGAATAAACATTAAGGCTTGCCATAGTGTGTGAATTTGATGTTCCCACTTGAATTTGATTCGTAAAATTAATTTCGAATGAGATCAGAAGGGGAAAAAACCTGCATTTATAGGAAGTGCTATGGCCACCTGGAACTACAATGCGTTGCCACAAAATAAAGCATTTAATGTTTCAATTTAATAAGCATTAATTTTAATTAACACAAATCTACATATTAATTCAAGCACACACATCTATGCTTCCTTTTTTCCTATTCTTAAATTTCATTAAATGGATAACGAAAATAAGGTTCAATAAAGATGCATATGTCATAATTGTGTTTCTGCGTTGAAACTAGGAATGTACTATTACATCGACTACAAACCAAAAACTAGCACCATAATATGCAGGAAATATCATATGAATAAAGCAACGTGAGCACTTGCATTACAGGCACGCATATTTGTTATGTGTGTCGTCCTATTTTTCAAACTTTTTGTAGTTATATATGTTCTAGTCATGGTGACGGTTTATAATGCACATCTATCTCCAAATCGATTGAGCTATACTAGATTTCTCTACTGGTGATATGTATGTGCCACAATATTAAAATAATTATGTGAACCGTAAAATCACAAAATCTTTTTTTGTTATATTCATTTTATCGCACTTATCACATTTTAAAAAGGAAAATGACAACCGAATGATTGAAATTCAAAATTAATTCATACGAAATATTTCCTGCTTTGGAAATAGGCCAACGTTTCTCTTTATCGTGAGACTACAAATCGATTATTATTTTCATTGTTTGAGTTGTCTTTTTTTGTGAACAAATTGTCACTCAAGTTTACTAAACTAAGGACGACAACTTTGAGCGAAATAACTGGTGGAACTTGTCCAATGACAAATTCTCTTATAGAGTTAAACTGGAAACAACAAATGATTTTACATTTTTACAACACTCTGGCAAGCATTGCCCGAATTACGGATAGTTTTTATTTTTTTATGTAAATTTGACAATTTTTATAGTGAGAATGTAGGACGTATGTCTCAGACACATTTGGAGGAAAATGCCCGATCATATTAAAGAAAAGTAATCTAAAGAACGAAGAATAAGGAAATCAAGTTAAGACTTTGAGTCGTTAAATCAATTTCAACAAGGATTTAAATATTGGACCTCTTCTCCTAAAAAGAACAAGAAGTCATAACTAACGGACTAGCGTTGAAGTACTAAAAACACAAAATGAAACCAACTAGTATACGGGCAACGAACTATTACAAATTATACTGCATGTCCTTCGAAGGATATTTCTTGGCTCGATATTTGTCATTTCAGAACTAAATTAGGTCAAGGCTTTTTTTACGATACAGGAAATTTGAATTTAATTTGTCCAAAAAATTTTAAGGAATCGATGTTGTTTCAATTTATCACCACACCAAAAATTCCAATTCCACATTATTGCAACGAACTTAACGTTTAAAATATTGATATTTGTTTCAATTTAAACAATGTGAAACAATATATAGTACTCGATTTGAGATGGTTATCAAGTTCCAATGCTATAAAATTAAAAATAATTGCCTTATAAAATCATAGTGTATTAAGTAATGGCTTCTCTAGAACCATTTAATTTTCGTACAACTAAAATTAATTTAACTCGACTTAAATTTAACGATAGACAATAATTAAGCTTCCGGAACAATGTTGAAAATAAAGACAAAAGAACAATGTTGAGCACATCACGTCTTGTAACCTGCTGTTAGTTGAAGCAATCCCATATCATTAAGCAGACGGAGATTGTGAATCGATCAATGCCATGCAATTGTTCCATGTTTCGATGCTCTTCGCTATAACTGTAGCTGGGTTTTGTTCTTTGAATAGAGGATTCTCGAGAGTCCTATTTACTAATGCTGCGTGGCAAACTTTTCCCAACGCAACAAGTTCGCTGCAACACTTGTTAGAGATACTCCCTGTCTCGAAAATACTCGTGAAAGTTTCTTGAACACAGGGCCAACCCAATTTAGTTTCACAATTATTTTCCTTAATAATCTGGTCATTCTCCTTCGTAGCCATTACTGCCACGCAAGTTAAGAATAAAACCACTAGGACGGAATAAACATTAAGGCTTGCCATATTGTGTGAATTTGATGTTCCCACTTGAATTTGATTCGTAAAATTAATTTCGAATGAGATCAGAAGGGGAAAAAACCTGCATTTATAGGAAGTGCTATGACCACTTGGAACTACAATGCGTTGCCACAAAATAAAGTATTTACTGTTTCAATTTAATAAGCATTAATTTTAATTAACACAAATCTACATATTAATTCAAGCACACACATCTGTGCTTCCTTTTTTCCTATTCTTAAATTTCATTAAATGGATAACGAAAATAAGGTTCAATAAAGATGCATATGTCATAATTGTGTTTCTGCGTTGAAACTAGGAATGTACTATTACATCGACTACAAACCAAAAACTAGCACCATAATATGCAGGAAATATCATATGAATAAAGCAACGTTAGCACTTGCATTACAGGCACGCATATTTGTTATGTGTGTCGTCCTATTTTTCAAACTTTTTGTAGTTATATATGTTCTAGTCATGGTGACGGTTTATAATGCACATCTATCTCCAAATCGATTGAGCTATACTAGATTTCTCTACTGGTGATATGTATGTGCCACAATATTAAAATAATTATGTGAACCGTAAAATCACAAAATCTTTTTTTGTTATATTCATTTTATCACACTTATCACATTTTAAAAAGGAAAATGACAACCGAATGATTGAAATTCAAAATTAATTCATACGAAATATTTCCTGCTTTGGAAATAGGCCAACGTTTCTCTTTATCGTGAGACTACAAATCGATTATTGTTTTCATTGTTTGAGTTGTCTTTTTTTGTGAACAAATTGTCACTCAAGTTTACTAAACTAAGGACGACAACTTTGAGCGAAATAACTGGTGGAACTTGTCCAACGACAAATTCTCTTATAGAGTTAAACTGGAAACAACAAATGATTTTACATTTTTACAACACTCTGGCAAGCATTGCCCGAATTACGGATAGTTTTTATTTTTTTATGTAAATTTGACAATTTTTATAGTGAGAATGTAGGACGTATGTCTCAGACACATTTGGAGGGAAATGCCCGATCATATTAAAGAAAAGTAATCTAAAGAACGAAGAATAAGGAAATCAAGTTAAGACTTTGAGTCGTTAAATCAATTTCAACAAGGATTTAAATATTGGACCTCTTCTCCTAAAAAGAACAAGAAGTCATAACTAACGGACTAGCGTCGAAGTACTAAAAACACAAAACGAAACCAACTAGTATACGGGCAACGAACTATTACAAATTATACTGCATGTCCTTCGAAGGATATTTCTTGGCTCGATATTTGTCATTTCAGAACTAAATTAGGTCAAGGCTTTTTTTACAATACAGGAAATTTGAATTTAATTTGTCCAAAAAATTTTAAGGAATCGATGTTGTTTTAATTTCTCACCACACCAAAAATTCCAGTTCCACATTATTGCAACGAACTTAACGTTTAAAATATTGTTATTTGTTTCAATTTAAAAAATGTGAAACAATATATAGTACTCGATTTGAGATGGTTATCAAATTCCAATGCTATAAAATTAAAAATAATGGCCTTATAAAATCATAGTGTATTAAGTAATGGCTTCTCTAGAACCATTTAATTTTCGTACAACTAAAATTAATTTAACTCGACTTAAATTTAACGATAGACAATAATTAAGCTTCCGAAACAATGTTGAAAATAAAGACAAAAGAACAATGTTGAGCACATCACGTCTTGTAACCTGCTGTTAGTTGAAGCAATCCCATATCATTAAGCAGACGGAGATTGTGAATCGATCAATGCCATGCAATTGTTCCATGTTTCGATGCTCTTCGCTATAACTGTAGCTGGGTTTTGTTCTTTGAATAGAGGATTCTCGAGAGTCCTCTTTACTAATGCTGCGTGGCAAACTTTTCCCAACGCAACAAGTTCGCCGCAACACTTGTTAGAGATACTCCCTGTCTCGAAAATACTCGTGAAAGTTTCTTGAACACAGGGCCAACCCATTTTAGTTTCACAATTATTTTCCTTAATAATCTGGTCATTCTCCTTCGTAGCCATTACTGCCACGCAAGTTAAGAATAAAACCACTAGGACGGAATAAACATTAAGGCTTGCCATAGTGTGTGAATTTGATGTTCCCACTTGAATTTGATTCGTAAAATTAATTTCGAATGAGATCAGAAGGGGAAAAAACCTGCATTTATAGGAAGTGCTATGGCCACCTGGAACTACAATGCGTTGCCACAAAATAAAGCATTTAATGTTTCAATTTAATAAGCATTAATTTTAATTAACACAAATCTACATATTAATTCAAGCACACACATCTGTGCTTCCTTTTTTCCTATTCTTAAATTTCATTAAATGGATAACGAAAATAAGGTTCAATAAAGATGCATATGTCATAATTGTGTTTCTGCGTTGAAACTAGGAATGTACTATTACATCGACTACAAACCAAAAACTAGCACCATAATATGCAGGAAATATCATATGAATAAAGCAACGTGAGCACTTGCATTACAGGCACGCATATTTGTTATGTGTGTCGTCCTATTTTTCAAACTTTTTGTAGTTATATATGTTCTAGTCATGGTGACGGTTTATAATGCACATCTATCTCCAAATCGATTGAGCTATACTAGATTTCTCTACTGGTGATATGTATGTGCCACAATATTAAAATAATTATGTGAACCGTAAAATCACAAAATCTTTTTTTGTTATATTCATTTTATCGCACTTATCACATTTTAAAAAGGAAAATGACAACCGAATGATTGAAATTCAAAATTAATTCATCCGAAATATTTCCTGCTTTGGAAATAGGCCAACGTTTCTCTTTATCGTGAGACTACAAATCGATTATTTTTTTCATTGTTTGACGTTGTCTTTTTTTGTGAACAAATTGTCACTAAAGTTTACTAAACTAAGGACGACAACTTTGAGCGAAATAACTGGTGGAACTTCTCTAACGACAAATTCTCTTATAGAGTTAAACTGGAAACAACAAATGATTTTACGTTTTTACAACACTCTGGCAAGCATTGCCCGAATTACGGATAGTTTTTATTTTTTTATGTAAATTTGACAATTTTTATAGTGAGAATGTAGGACGTATGTCTCAGACACATTTGGAGGAAAATGCCCGATCATATTAAAGAAAAGTAATCTAAAGAACGAAGAATAAGGAAATCAAGTTAAGACTTTGAGTCGTTAAATCAATTTCAACAAGGATTTAAATATTGGACCTCTTCTCCTAAAAAGAACAAGAAGTCATAACTAACGGACTAGCGTCGAAGTACTAAAAACACAAAATGAAACCAACTAGTATACGGGCAACGAACTATTACAAATTATACTGCATGTCCTTCGAAGGATATTTCTTGGCTCGATATTTGTCATTTCAGAACTAAATTAGGTCAAGGCTTTTTTTACAATACAGGAAATTTGAATTTAATTTGTCCAAAAAATTTTAAGGAATCGATGTTGTTTTAATTTCTCACCACACCAAAAATTCCAGTTCCACATTATTGCAACGAACTTAACGTTTAAAATATTGTTATTTGTTTCAATTTAAAAAATGTGAAACAATATATAGTACTCGATTTGAGATGGTTATCAAATTCCAATGCTATAAAATTAAAAATAATGGCCTTATAAAATCATAGTGTATTAAGTAATGGCTTCTCTAGAACCATTTAATTTTCGTACAACTAAAATTAATTTAACTCGACTTAAATTTAACGATAGACAATAATTAAGCTTCCGGAACAATGTTGAAAATAAAGACAAAAGAACAATGTTGAGCACATCACGTCTTGTAACCTGCTGTTAGTTGAAGCAATCCCATATCATTAAGCAGACGGAGATTGTGAATCGATCAATGCCATGCAATTGTTCCATGTTTCGATGCTCTTCGCTATAACTGTAGCTGGGTTTTGTTCTTTGAATAGAGGATTCTCGAGAGTCCTCTTTACTAATGCTGCGTGGCAAACTTTTCCCAACGCAACAAGTTCGCCGCAACACTTGTTAGAGATACTCCCTGTCTCGAAAATACTCGTGAAAGTTTCTTGAACACAGGGCCAACCCATTTTAGTTTCACAATTATTTTCCTTAATAATCTGGTCATTCTCCTTCGTAGCCATTACTGCCACGCAAGTTAAGAATAAAACCACTAGGACGGAATAAACATTAAGGCTTGCCATAGTGTGTGAATTTGATGTTCCCACTTGAATTTGATTCGTAAAATTAATTTCGAATGAGATCAGAAGGGGAAAAAACCTGCATTTATAGGAAGTGCTATGACCACCTGGAACTACAATGCGTTGCCACAAAATAAAGCATTTAATGTTTCAATTTAATAAGCATTAATTTTAATTAACACAAATCTACATATTAATTCAAGCACACACATCTGTGCTTCCTTTTTTCCTATTCTTAAATTTCATTAAATGGATAACGAAAATAAGGTTCAATAAAGATGCATATGTCATAATTGTGTTTCTGCGTTGAAACTAGGAATGTACTATTACATCGACTACAAACCAAAAACTAGCACCATAATATGCAGGAAATATCATATGAATAAAGCAACGTGAGCACTTGCATTACAGGCACGCATATTTGTTATGTGTGTCGTCCTATTTTTAAAACTTTTTGTAGTTATATATGTTCTAGTCATGGTGACGGTTTATAATGCACATCTATCTCCAAATCGATTGAGCTATACTAGATTTCTCTACTGGTGATATGTATGTGCCACAATATTAAAATAATTATGTGAACCGTAAAATCACAAAATCTTTTTTTGTTATATTCATTTTATCGCACTTATCACATTCTAAAAAGGAAAATGACAACCAAATGATTGAAATTCAAAATTAATTAATCCTAAATATTTCCTGCTTTGGAAATAGGCCAACGTTTCTCTTTATCATGAGACTACAAATCGATTATTGTTTTCATTGTTTGACGTTGTCTTTTTTTGTGAACAAATTGTCACTCAAGTTTACTAAACTAAGGACGACAACTTTGAACGAAATAACTGGTGGAACTTGTCCAACGACAAATTCTCTTATAGAGTTAAACTGGAAACAACAAATGATTTTACGTTTTTACAACACTCTGGCAAGCATTGCCCGAATTACGGATAGTTTTTATTTTTTTATGTAAATTTGACAATTTTTATAGTGAGAATGTAGGACGTATGTCTCAGACACATTTGGAGGAAAATGCCCGATCATATTAAAGAAAAGTAATCTAAAGAACGAAGAATAAGGAAATCAAGTTAAGACTTTGAGTCGTTAAATCAATTTCAACAAGGATTTAAATATTGGACCTCTTCTCCTAAAAAGAACAATAAGTCATAACTAACGGACTAGCGTCGAAGTACTAAAAACACAAAATGAAACCAACTAGTATACGGGCAACGAACTATTACAAATTATACTGCATGTCCTTCGAAGGATATTTCTTGGCTCGATATTTGTCATTTCAGAACTAAATTAGGTCAAGGCTTTTTTTACAATACAGGAAATTCGAATTTAATTTGTCCAAAAAATTTTAAGGAATCGATGTTGTTTTAATTTCTCACCACACCAAAAATTCCAGTTCCATATTTTTGCAACGAACTTAACGTTTAAAATATTGTTATTTGTTTCAATTTAAAAAATGTGAAACAATATATAGTACTCGATTTGAGATGGTTATCAAATTCCAATGCTATAAAATTAAAAATAATGGTCTTATAAAATCATAGTGTATTAAGTAATGGCTTCTCTAGAACCATTTAATTTTCGTACAACTAAAATTAATTTAACTCGACTTAAATTTAACGATAGACAATAATTAAGCTTCCGGAACAATGTTGAAAATAAAGACAAAAGAACAATGTTGAGCACATCACGTCTTGTAACCTGCTGTTAGTTGAAGCAATCCCATATCATTAAGCAGACGGAGATTGTGAATCGATCAATGCCATGCAATTGTTCCATGTTTCGATGCTCTTCGCTATAACTGTAGCTGGGTTTTGTTCTTTGAATAGAGGATTCTCGAGAGTCCTCTTTACTAATGCTGCGTGGCAAACTTTTCCCAACGCAACAAGTTCGCCGCAACACTTGTTAGAGATACTCCCTGTCTCGAAAATACTCGTGAAAGTTTCTTGAACACAGGGCCAACCCATTTTAGTTTCACAATTATTTTCCTTAATAATCTGGTCATTCTCCTTCGTAGCCATTACTGCCACGCAAGTTAAGAATAAAACCACTAGGACGGAATAAACATTAAGGCTTGCCATAGTGTGTGAATTTGATGTTCCCACTTGAATTTGATTCGTAAAATTAATTTCGAATGAGATCAGAAGGGGAAAAAACCTGCATTTATAGGAAGTGCTATGACCACCTGGAACTACAATGCGTTGCCACAAAATAAAGCATTTAATGTTTCAATTTAATAAGCATTAATTTTAATTAACACAAATCTACATATTAATTCAAGCACACACATCTGTGCTTCCTTTTTTCCTATTCTTAAATTTCATTAAATGGATAACGAAAATAAGGTTCAATAAAGATTCATATGTCATAATTGTGTTTCTGCGTTGAAACTAGGAATGTACTATTACATCGACTACAAACCAAAAACTAGCACCATAATATGCAGGAAATATCATATGAATAAAGCAACGTGAGCACTTGCATTACAGGCACGCATATTTGTTATGTGTGTCGTCCTATTTTTCAAACTTTTTGTAGTTATATATGTTCTAGTCATGGTGACGGTTTATAATGCACATCTATCTCCAAATCGATTGAGCTATACTAGATTTCTCTACTGGTGATATGTATGTGCCACAATATTAAAATAATTATGTGAACCGTAAAATCACAAAATCTTTTTTTGTTATATTCATTTTATCGCACTTATCACATTCTAAAAAGGAAAATGACAACCAAATGATTGAAATTCAAAATTAATTAATCCTAAATATTTCCTGCTTTGGAAATAGGCCAACGTTTCTCTTTATCGTGAGACTACAAATCGATTATTGTTTTCATTGTTTGACGTTGTCTTTTTTTGTGAACAAATTGTCACTCAAGTTTACTAAACTAAGGACGACAACTTTGAACGAAATAACTGGTGGAACTTGTCCAACGACAAATTCTCTTATAGAGTTAAACTGGAAACAACAAATGATTTTATGTTTTTACAACACTCTGGCAAGCATTGCCCGAATTACGGATAGTTTTTATTTTTTTATGTAAATTTGACAATTTTTATAGTGAGAATGTAGGACGTATGTCTCAGACACATTTGGAGGAAAATGCCCGATCATATTAAAGAAAAGTAATCTAAAGAACGAAGAATAAGGAAATCAAGTTAAGACTTTGTGTCGTTAAATCAATTTCAACAAGGATTTAAATATTGGACCTCTTCTCCTAAAAAGAACAAGAAGTCATAACTAACGGACTAGCGTCGAAGTACTAAAAACACAAAATGAAACCAACTAGTATACGGGCAACGAACTATTACAAATTATACTGCATGTCCTTCGAAGGATATTTCTTGGCTCGATATTTGTCATTTCAGAACTAAATTAGGTCAAGGCTTTTTTTACAATACAGGAAATTTGAATTTAATTTGTCCAAAAAATTTTAAGGAATCGATGTTGTTTTAATTTCTCACCACACCAAAAATTCCAGTTCCACATTATTGCAACGAACTTAACGTTTAAAATATTGTTATTTGTTTCAATTTAAAAAATGTGAAACAATATATAGTACTCGATTTGAGATGGTTATCAAATTCCAATGCTATAAAATTAAAAATAATGGCCTTATAAAATCATAGTGTATTAAGTAATGGCTTCTCTAGAACCATTTAATTTTCGTACAACTAAAATTAATTTAACTCGACTTAAATTTAACGATAGACAATAATTAAGCTTCCGGAACAATGTTGAAAATAAAGACAAAAGAACAATGTTGAGCACATCACGTCTTGTAACCTGCTGTTAGTTGAAGCAATCCCATATCATTAAGCAGACGGAGATTGTGAATCGATCAATGCCATGCAATTGTTCCATGTTTCGATGCTCTTCGCTATAACTGTAGCTGGGTTTTGTTCTTTGAATAGAGGATTCTCGAGAGTCCTCTTTACTAATGCTGCGTGGCAAACTTTTCCCAACGCAACAAGTTCGCCGCAACACTTGTTAGAGATACTCCCTGTCTCGAAAATACTCGTGAAAGTTTCTTGAACACAGGGCCAACCCATTTTAGTTTCACAATTATTTTCCTTAATAATCTGGTCATTCTCCTTCGTAGCCATTACTGCCACGCAAGTTAAGAATAAAACCACTAGGACGGAATAAACATTAAGGCTTGCCATAGTGTGTGAATTTGATGTTCCCACTTGAATTTGATTCGTAAAATTAATTTCGAATGAGATCAGAAGGGGAAAAAACCTGCATTTATAGGAAGTGCTATGACCACCTGGAACTACAATGCGTTGCCACAAAATAAAGCATTTAATGTTTCAATTTAATAAGCATTAATTTTAATTAACACAAATCTACATATTAATTCAAGCACACACATCTGTGCTTCCTTTTTTCCTATTCTTAAATTTCATTAAATGGATAACGAAAATAAGGTTCAATAAAGATGCATATGTCATAATTGTGTTTCTGCGTTGAAACTAGGAATGTACTATTACATCGACTACAAACCAAAAACTAGCACCATAATATGCAGGAAATATCATATGAATAAAGCAACGTGAGCACTTGCATTACAGGCACGCATATTTGTTATGTGTGTCGTCCTATTTTTAAAACTTTTTGTAGTTATATATGTTCTAGTCATGGTGACGGTTTATAATGCACATCTATCTCCAAATCGATTGAGCTATACTAGATTTCTCTACTGGTGATATGTATGTGCCACAATATTAAAATAATTATGTGAACCGTAAAATCACAAAATCTTTTTTTGTTATATTCATTTTATCGCACTTATCACATTTTAAAAAGGAAAATGACAACCAAATGATTGAAATTCAAAATTAATTCATCCTAAATATTTCCTGCTTTGGAAATAGGCCAACGTTTCTCTTTATCATGAGACTACAAATCGATTATTGTTTTCATTGTTTGACGTTGTCTTTTTTTGAGAACAAATTGTCACTCAAGTTTACTAAACTAAGGACGACAACTTTGAACGAAATAACTGGTGGAACTTGTCCAACGACAAATTCTCTTATAGAGTTAAACTGGAAACAACAAATGATTTTACGTTTTTACAACACTCTGGCAAGCATTGCCCGAATTACGGATAGTTTTTATTTTTTTATGTAAATTTGACAATTTTTATAGTGAGAATGTAGGACGTATGTCTCAGACACATTTGGAGGAAAATGCCCGATCATATTAAAGAAAAGTAATCTAAAGAACGAAGAATAAGGAAATCAATTTAAGACTTTGAGTCGTTAAATCAATTTCAACAAGGATTTAAATATTGGACCTCTTCTCCTAAAAAGAACAAGAAGTCATAACTAACGGACTAGCGTCGAAGTACTAAAAACACAAAATGAAACCAACTAGTATACGGGCAACGAACTATTACAAATTATACTGCATGTCCTTCGAAGGATATTTCTTGGCCCGATATTTGTCATTTCAGAACTAAATTAGGTCAAGGCTTTTTTTACGATACAGGAAATTTGAATTTAATTTGTCCAAAAAATTTTAAGGAATCGATGTTGTTTTAATTTCTCACCACACCAAAAATTCCAGTTCCACATTATTGCAAAGAACTTAACGTTTAAAATATTGATATATGTTTCAATTTAAAAAATGTGAAACAATATATAGTACTCGATTTGAGATGGTTATCAAGTTCCAATGCTATAAAATTAAAAATAATGGCCTTATAAAATCATAGTGTATTAAGTAATGGCTTCTCTAGAACCATTTAATTTTCGTACAACTAAAATTAATTTAACTCGACTTAAATTTAACGATAGACAATAATTAAGCTGCCGGAACAATGTTGAAAATAAAGACAAAAGAACAATGTTGAGCACATCACGTCTTGTAACCTGCTGTTAGTTGAAGCAATCCCATATCATTAAGCAGACGGAGATGGTGAATCGATCAATGCCATGCAGTTGTTCCTTGTTTCGATGCTCTTCACTATAACTGTAGCTGGGATTAGTTCTTTGAATAGAGGATTCTCGAGAGTCCTCTTTACTAATGCTGCGTGGCAAACTTTTCCCAACGCAACAAGTTCGCCGCAACACTTGTTAGAGATACTCCCTGTCTCGAAAATACTCGTGAAAGTTTCTTGAACACAGGGCCAACCCATTTTAGTTTCACAATTATTTTCCTTAATAATCTGGTCATTCTCCTTCGTAGCCATTACTGCCACGCAAGTTAAGAATAAAACCACTAGGACGGAATAAACATTAAGGCTTGCCATAGTGTGTGAATTTGATGTTCCCACTTGAATTTGATTCGTAAAATTAATTTCGAATGAGATCAGAAGGGGAAAAAACCTGCATTTATAGGAAGTGCTATGACCACCTGGAACTACAATGCGTTGCCACAAAATAAAGCATTTAATGTTTCAATTTAATAAGCATTAATTTTAATTAACACAAATCTACATATTAATTCAAGCACACACATCTGTGCTCCCTTTTTTCCTATTCTTAAATTTCATTAAATGGATAACGAAAATAAGGTTCAATAAAGATGCATATGTCATAATTGTGTTTCTGCGTTGAAACTAGGAATGTACTATTACATCGACTACAAACCAAAAACTAGCACCATAATATGCAGGAAATATCATATGAATAAAGCAACGTGAGCACTTGCATTACAGGCACGCATATTTGTTATGTGTGTCGTCCTATTTTTCAAACTTTTTGTAGTTATATATGTTCTAGTCATGGTGACGGTTTATAATGCACATCTATCTCCAAATCGATTGAGCTATACTAGGTTTCTCTACTGGTGATATGTATGTGCCACAATATTAAAATAATTATGTGAACCGTAAAATCACAAAATCTTTTTTTGTTATATTCATTTTATCGCACTTATCACATTTTAAAAAGGAAAATGACAACCAAATAATTGAAATTCAAAATTAATTAATCCTAAATATTTCCTGCTTTGGAAATAGGCCAACGTTTCTCTTTATCATGAGACTACAAATCGATTATTGTTTTCATTGTTTGACGTTGTCTTTTTTTGAGAACAAATTGTCACTCAAGTTTACTAAACTAAGGACGACAACTTTGAACGAAATAACTGGTGGAACTTGTCCAACGACAAATTCTCTTATAGAGTTAAACTGGAAACAACAAATGATTTTACGTTTTTACAGCACTCTGGCAAGCATTGCCCGAATTACGGATAGTTTTTATTTTTTTATGTAAATTTGACAATTTTTATAGTGAGAATGTAGGACGTATGTCTCAGACACATTTGGAGGAAAATGCCCGATCATATTAAAGAAAAGTAATCTAAAGAACGAAGAATAAGGAAATCAAGTTAAGACTTTGAGTCGTTAAATCAATTTCAACAAGGATTTAAATATTGGACCTCTTTTCCTAAAAAGAATAAGAAGTCATAACTAACGGACTAGCGTCGAAGTACTAAAAACACAAAACGAAACCAACTAGTATACGGGCAACGAACTATTACAAATTATACTGCATGTCCTTCGAAGGATATTTCTTGGCCCGATATTTGTCATTTCAGAACTAAATTAGGTCAAGGCTTTTTTTACGATACAGGAAATTTGAATTTAATTTGTCCAAAAAATTTTAAGGAATCGATGTTGTTTTAATTTCTCACCACACCAAAAATTCCAGTTCCACATTATTGCAAAGAACTTAACGTTTAAAATATTGATATTTGTTTCAATTTAAAAAATGTGAAACAATATATAGTACTCGATTTGAGATGGTTATCAAATTCCAATGCTATAAAATTAAAAATAATGGCCTTATAAAATCATAGTGTATTAAGTAATGGCTTCTCTAGAACCATTTAATTTTCGTACAACTAAAATTAATTTAACTCGACTTAAATTTAACGATAGACAATAATTAAGCTGCCGGAACAATGTTGAAAATAAAGACAAAAGTACAATGTTGAGCACATCACGTCTTGTAACCTGCTGTTTGTTGAAGCAATCCCATATCATTAAGCAGACGGAGATTGTGAATCGATCAATGCCATGCAGTTGTTCCATGTTTCGATGCTCTTCGCTATAACTGTAGCTGGGTTTTGTTCTTTGAATAGAGGATTCTCGAGAGTCCTCTTTACTAATGCTGTGTGGCGAACTTTTCCCAACGTAACAAGTTCGCTGCAACACTTGTTAGAGATACTCCCTGTCTCGAAAATACTCGTGAAAGTTTCTTGAACACAGGGCCAACCCATTTTAGTTTCACAATTATTTTCCTTAATAATCTGGTCATTCTCCTTCGTAGCCATTACTGCCACGCAAGTTAAGAATAAAACCACTAGGACGGAATAAACATTAAGGCTTGCCATAGTGTGTGAATTTGATGTTCCCACTTGAATTTGATTCGTAAAATTAATTTCGAATGAGATCAGAAGGGGAAAAAACCTGCATTTATAGGAAGTGCTATGACCACCTGGAACTACAATGCGTTGCCACAAAATAAAGCATTTAATGTTTCAATTTAATAAGCATTAATTTTAATTAACACAAATCTACATATTAATTCAAGCACACACATCTGTGCTCCCTTTTTTCCTATTCTTAAATTTCATTAAATGGATAACGAAAATAAGGTTCAATAAAGATGCATATGTCATAATTGTGTTTCTGCGTTGAAACTAGGAATGTACTATTACATCGACTACAAACCAAAAACTAGCACCATAATATGCAGGAAATATCATATGAATAAAGCAACGTGAGCACTTGCATTACAGGCACGCATATTTGTTATGTGTGTCGTCCTATTTTTCAAACTTTTTGTAGTTATATATGTTCTAGTCATGGTGACGGTTTATAATGCACATCTATCTCCAAATCGATTGAGCTATACTAGATTTCTCTACTGGTGATATGTATGTGCCACAATATTAAAATAATTATGTGAACCGTAAAATCACAAAATCTTTTTTTGTTATATTCATTTTATCGCACTTATCACATTTTAAAAAGGAAAATGACAACCAAATGATTGAAATTCAAAATTAATTCATCCTAAATATTTCCTGCTTTGGAAATAGGCCAACGTTTCTCTTTATCATGAGACTACAAATCGATTATTGTTTTCATTGTTTGACGTTGTCTTTTTTTGAGAACAAATTGTCACTCAAGTTTACTAAACTAAGGACGACAACTTTGAACGAAATAACTGGTGGAACTTGTCCAACGACAAATTCTCTTATAGAGTTAAACTGGAAACAACAAATGATTTTACGTTTTTACAACACTCTGGCAAGCATTGCCCGAATTACGGATAGTTTTTATTTTTTTATGTAAATTTGACAATTTTTATAGTGAGAATGTAGGACGTATGTCTCAGACACATTTGGAGGAAAATGCCCGATCATATTAAAGAAAAGTAATCTAAAGAACGAAGAATAAGGAAATCAATTTAAGACTTTGAGTCGTTAAATCAATTTCAACAAGGATTTAAATATTGGACCTCTTCTCCTAAAAAGAATAAGAAGTCATAACTAACGGACTAGCGTCGAAGTACTAAAAACACAAAACGAAACCAACTAGTATACGGGCAACGAACTATTACAAATTATACTGCATGTCCTTCGAAGGATATTTCTTGGCCCGATATTTGTCATTTCAGAACTAAATTAGGTCAAGGCTTTTTTTACGATACAGGAAATTTGAATTTAATTTGTCCAAAAAATTTTAAGGAATCGATGTTGTTTTAATTTCTCACCACACCAAAAATTCCAGTTCCACATTATTGCAAAGAACTTAACGTTTAAAATATTGATATATGTTTCAATTTAAAAAATGTGAAACAATATATAGTACTCGATTTGAGATGGTTATCAAGTTCCAATGCTATAAAATTAAAAATAATGGCCTTATAAAATCATAGTGTATTAAGTAATGGCTTCTCTAGAACCATTTAATTTTCGTACAACTAAAATTAATTTAACTCGACTTAAATTTAACGATAGACAATAATTAAGCTGCCGGAACAATGTTGAAAATAAAGACAAAAGAACAATGTTGAGCACATCACGTCTTGTAACCTGCTGTTAGTTGAAGCAATCCCATATCATTAAGCAGACGGAGATGGTGAATCGATCAATGCCATGCAGTTGTTCCTTGTTTCGATGCTCTTCACTATAACTGTAGCTGGGATTAGTTCTTTGAATAGAGGATTCTCGAGAGTCCTCTTTACTAATGCTGCGTGGCAAACTTTTCCCAACGCAACAAGTTCGCCGCAACACTTGTTAGAGATACTCCCTGTCTCGAAAATACTCGTGAAAGTTTCTTGAACACAGGGCCAACCCATTTTAGTTTCACAATTATTTTCCTTAATAATCTGGTCATTCTCCTTCGTAGCCATTACTGCCACGCAAGTTAAGAATAAAACCACTAGGACGGAATAAACATTAAGGCTTGCCATAGTGTGTGAATTTGATGTTCCCACTTGAATTTGATTCGTAAAATTAATTTCGAATGAGATCAGAAGGGGAAAAAACCTGCATTTATAGGAAGTGCTATGACCACCTGGAACTACAATGCGTTGCCACAAAATAAAGCATTTAATGTTTCAATTTAATAAGCATTAATTTTAATTAACACAAATCTACATATTAATTCAAGCACACACATCTGTGCTCCCTTTTTTCCTATTCTTAAATTTCATTAAATGGATAACGAAAATAAGGTTCAATAAAGATGCATATGTCATAATTGTGTTTCTGCGTTGAAACTAGGAATGTACTATTACATCGACTACAAACCAAAAACTAGCACCATAATATGCAGGAAATATCATATGAATAAAGCAACGTGAGCACTTGCATTACAGGCACGCATATTTGTTATGTGTGTCGTCCTATTTTTCAAACTTTTTGTAGTTATATATGTTCTAGTCATGGTGACGGTTTATAATGCACATCTATCTCCAAATCGATTGAGCTATACTAGGTTTCTCTACTGGTGATATGTATGTGCCACAATATTAAAATAATTATGTGAACCGTAAAATCACAAAATCTTTTTTTGTTATATTCATTTTATCGCACTTATCACATTTTAAAAAGGAAAATGACAACCAAATAATTGAAATTCAAAATTAATTCATCCTAAATATTTCCTGCTTTGGAAATAGGCCAACGTTTCTCTTTATCATGAGACTACAAATCGATTATTGTTTTCATTGTTTGACGTTGTCTTTTTTTGAGAACAAATTGTCACTCAAGTTTACTAAACTAAGGACGACAACTTTGAACGAAATAACTGGTGGAACTTGTCCAACGACAAATTCTCTTATAGAGTTAAACTGGAAACAACAAATGATTTTACGTTTTTACAACACTCTGGCAAGCATTGCCCGAATTACGGATAGTTTTTATTTTTTTATGTAAATTTGACAATTTTTATAGTGAGAATGTAGGACGTATGTCTCAGACACATTTGGAGGAAAATGCCCGATCATATTAAAGAAAAGTAATCTAAAGAACGAAGAATAAGGAAATCAAGTTAAGACTTTGAGTCGTTAAATCAATTTCAACAAGGATTTAAATATTGGACCTCTTTTCCTAAAAAGAATAAGAAGTCATAACTAACGGACTAGCGTCGAAGTACTAAAAACACAAAACGAAACCAACTAGTATACGGGCAACGAACTATTACAAATTATACTGCATGTCCTTCGAAGGATATTTCTTGGCCCGATATTTGTCATTTCAGAACTAAATTAGGTCAAGGCTTTTTTTACGATACAGGAAATTTGAATTTAATTTGTCCAAAAAATTTTAAGGAATCGATGTTGTTTTAATTTCTCACCACACCAAAAATTCCAGTTCCACATTATTGCAAAGAACTTAACGTTTAAAATATTGATATATGTTTCAATTTAAAAAATGTGAAACAATATATAGTACTCGATTTGAGATGGTTATCAAGTTCCAATGCTATAAAATTAAAAATAATGGCCTTATAAAATCATAGTGTATTAAGTAATGGCTTCTCTAGAACCATTTAATTTTCGTACAACTAAAATTAATTTAACTCGACTTAAATTTAACGATAGACAATAATTAAGCTGCCGGAACAATGTTGAAAATAAAGACAAAAGAACAATGTTGAGCACATCACGTCTTGTAACCTGCTGTTAGTTGAAGCAATCCCATATCATTAAGCAGACGGAGATGGTGAATCGATCAATGCCATGCAGTTGTTCCTTGTTTCGATGCTCTTCACTATAACTGTAGCTGGGATTAGTTCTTTGAATAGAGGATTCTCGAGAGTCCTCTTTACTAATGCTGCGTGGCAAACTTTTCCCAACGCAACAAGTTCGCCGCAACACTTGTTAGAGATACTCCCTGTCTCGAAAATACTCGTGAAAGTTTCTTGAACACAGGGCCAACCCATTTTAGTTTCACAATTATTTTCCTTAATAATCTGGTCATTCTCCTTCGTAGCCATTACTGCCACGCAAGTTAAGAATAAAACCACTAGGACGGAATAAACATTAAGGCTTGCCATAGTGTGTGAATTTGATGTTCCCACTTGAATTTGATTCGTAAAATTAATTTCGAATGAGATCAGAAGGGGAAAAAACCTGCATTTATAGGAAGTGCTATGACCACCTGGAACTACAATGCGTTGCCACAAAATAAAGCATTTAATGTTTCAATTTAATAAGCATTAATTTTAATTAACACAAATCTACATATTAATTCAAGCACACACATCTGTGCTCCCTTTTTTCCTATTCTTAAATTTCATTAAATGGATAACGAAAATAAGGTTCAATAAAGATGCATATGTCATAATTGTGTTTCTGCGTTGAAACTAGGAATGTACTATTACATCGACTACAAACCAAAAACTAGCACCATAATATGCAGGAAATATCATATGAATAAAGCAACGTGAGCACTTGCATTACAGGCACGCATATTTGTTATGTGTGTCGTCCTATTTTTCAAACTTTTTGTAGTTATATATGTTCTAGTCATGGTGACGGTTTATAATGCACATCTATCTCCAAATCGATTGAGCTATACTAGATTTCTCTACTGGTGATATGTATGTGCCACAATATTAAAATAATTATGTAAACCGTAAAATCACAAAATCTTTTTTTGTTATATTCATTTTATCGCACTTATCACATTTTAAAAAGGAAAATGACAACCAAATGATTGAAATTCAAAATTAATTCATCCTAAATATTTCCTGCTTTGGAAATAGGCCAACGTTTCTCTTTATCATGAGACTACAAATCGATTATTGTTTTCATTGTTTGACGTTGTCTTTTTTTGTGAACAAATTGTCACTCAAGTTTACTAAACTAAGGACGACAACTTTGAACGAAATAACTGGTGGAACTTGTCCAACGACAAATTCTCTTATAGAGTTAAACTGGAAACAACAAATGATTTTACGTTTTTACAACACTCTGGCAAGCATTGCCCGAATTACGGATAGTTTTTATTTTTTTATGTAAATTTGACAATTTTTATAGTGAGAATGTAGGACGTATGTCTCAGACACATTTGGAGGAAAATGCCCGATCATATTAAAGAAAAGTAATCTAAAGAACGAAGAATAAGGAAATCAAGTTAAGACTTTGAGTCGTTAAATCAATTTCAACAAGGATTTAAATATTGGACCTCTTCTCCTAAAAAGAACAAGAAGTCATAACTAACGGACTAGCGTCGAAGTACTAAAAACACAAAACGAAACCAACTAGTATACGGGCAACGAACTATTACAAATTATACTGCATGTCCTTCGAAGGATATTTCTTGGCCCGATATTTGTCATTTCAGAACTAAATTAGGTCAAGGCTTTTTTTACAATACAGGAAATTTGAATTTAATTTGTCCAAAAAATTTTAAGGAATCGATGTTGTTTTAATTTCTCACCACACCAAAAATTCTAGTTCCACATTATTGCAACGAACTTAACGTTTAAAATATTGTTATTTGTTTCAATTTAAAAAATGTGAAACAATATATAGTACTCGATTTGAGATGGTTATCAAATTCCAATGCTATAAAATTAAAAATAATGGCCTTATAAAATCATAGTGTATTAAGTAATGGCTTCTCTAGAACCATTTAATTTTCGTACAACTAAAATTAATTTAACTCGACTTAAATTTAACGATAGACAATAATTAAGCTTCCGGAACAATGTTGAAAATAAAGACAAAAGTACAATGTTGAGCACATCATGTCTTGTAACCTGCTGTTAGTTGAAGCAATCCCATAACATTAAGCAGACGGAGATTGTGAATCGATCAATGCCATGCAATTGTTCCATGTTTCGATGCTCTTCGCTATAACTGTAGCTGGGTTTTGTTCTTTGAATAGAGGATTCTCGAGAGTCCTCTTTACTAATGCTGTGTGGCGAACTTTTCCCAACGCAACAAGTTCGCTGCAACACTTGTTAGAGATACTCCCTGTCTCGAAAATACTCGTGAAAGTTTCTTGAACACAGTGCCAACCCATTTTAGTTTCACAATTATTTTCCTTAATAATCTGGTCATTCTCCTTCGTAGCCATTACTGCCACGCAAGTTAAGAATAAAACCACTAGGACGGAATAAACATTAAGGCTTGCCATAGTGTGTGAATTTGATGTTCCCACTTGAATTTGATTCGTAAAATTAATTTCGAATGAGATCAGAAGGGGAAAAAACCTGCATTTATAGGAAGTGCTATGACCACCTGGAACTACAATGCGTTGCCACAAAATAAAGCATTTAATGTTTCAATTTAATAAGCATTAATTTTAATTAACACAAATCTACATATTAATTCAAGCACACACATCTGTGCTCCCTTTTTTCCTATTCTTAAATTTCATTAAATGGATAACGAAAATAAGGTTCAATAAAGATGCATATGTCATAATTGTGTTTCTGCGTTGAAACTAGGAATGTATTATTACATCGACTACAAACCAAAAACTAGCACCATAATATGCAGGAAATATCATATGAATAAAGCAACGTGAGCACTTGCATTACAGGCACGCATATTTGTTATGTGTGTCGTCCTATTTTTCAAACTTTTTGTAGTTATATATGTTCTAGTCATGGTGACGGTTTATAATGCACATCTATCTCCAAATCGATTGAGCTATACTAGATTTCTCTACTGGTGATATGTATGTGCCACAATATTAAAATAATTATGTGAACCGTAAAATCACAAAATCTTTTTTTGTTATATTCATTTTATCTCACTTATCACATTTTAAAAAGGAAAATGACAACCAAATGATTGAAATTCAAAATTAATTCATCCTAAATATTTCCTGCTTTGGAAATAGGCCAACGTTTCTCTTTATCATGAGACTACAAATCGATTATTGTTTTCATTGTTTGACGTTGTCTTTTTTTGAGAACAAATTGTCACTCAAGTTTACTAAACTAAGGACGACAACTTTGAACGAAATAACTGGTGGAACTTGTCCAACGACAAATTCTCTTATAGAGTTAAACTGGAAACAACAAATGATTTTACGTTTTTACAACACTCTGGCAAGCATTGCCCGAATTACGGATAGTTTTTATTTTTTTATGTAAATTTGACAATTTTTATAGTGAGAATGTAGGACGTATGTCTCAGACACATTTGGAGGAAAATGCCCGATCATATTAAAGAAAAGTAATCTAAAGAACGAAGAATAAGGAAATCAAGTTAAGACTTTGAGTCGTTAAATCAATTTCAACAAGGATTTAAATATTGGACCTCTTCTCCTAAAAAGAATAAGAAGTCATAACTAACGGACTAGCGTCGAAGTACTAAAAACACAAAACGAAACCAACTAGTATACGGGCAACGAACTATTACAAATTATACTGCATGTCCTTCGAAGGATATTTCTTGGCCCGATATTTGTCATTTCAGAACTAAATTAGGTCAAGGCTTTTTTTACGATTCAGGAAATTTGAATTTAATTTGTCCAAAAAATTTTAAGGAATCGATGTTGTTTTAATTTCTCACCACACCAAAAATTCCAGTTCCACATTATTGCAAAGAACTTAACGTTTAAAATATTGATATATGTTTCAATTTAAAAAATGTGAAACAATATATAGTACTCGATTTGAGATGGTTATCAAGTTCCAATGCTATAAAATTAAAAATAATGGCCTTATAAAATCATAGTGTATTAAGTAATGGCTTCTCTAGAACCATTTAATTTTCGTACAACTAAAATTAATTTAACTCGACTTAAATTTAACGATAGACAATAATTAAGCTTCCGGAACAATGTTGAAAATAAAGACAAAAGAACAATGTTGAGCACATCACGTCTTGTAACCTGCTGTTAGTTGAAGCAATCCCATATCATTAAGCAGACGGAGATGGTGAATCGATCAATGCCATGCAGTTGTTCCTTGTTTCGATGCTCTTCGCTATAACTGTAGCTAGGATTAGTTCTTTGAATAGAGGATTCTCGAGAGTCCTCTTTACTAATGCTGCGTGGCAAACTTTTCCCAACGCAACAAGTTCGCCGCAACACTTGTTAGAGATACTCCCTGTCTCGAAAATACTCGTGAAAGTTTCTTGAACACAGGGCCAACCCATTTTAGTTTCACAATTATTTTCCTTAATAATCTGGTCATTCTCCTTCGTAGCCATTACTGCCACGCAAGTTAAGAATAAAACCACTAGGACAGAATAAACATTAAGGCTTGCCATAGTGTGTGAATTTGATGTTCCCACTTGAATTTGATTCGTAAAATTAATTTCGAATGAGATCAGAAGGGGAAAAAACCTGCATTTATAGGAAGTGCTATGACCACTTGGAACTACAATGCGTTGCCACAAAATAAAGTTTTTACTATTTTAATTTAATAAGCATTAATTTTAATTAACACAAATCTACATATTAATTCAAGCACACACATCTGTGCTCCCTTTTTTCCTATTCTTAAATTTCATTAAATGGATAACGAAAATAAGGTTCAATAAAGATGCATATGTCATAATTGTGTTTCTGCGTTGAAGCTAGGAATGTACTATTACATCGACTACAAACCAAAAACTAGCACCATAATATGCAGGAAATATCATATGAATAAAGCAACGTGAGCACTTGCATTACAGGCACGCATATTTGTTATGTGTGTCGTCCTATTTTTCAAACTTTTTGTAGTTATATATGTTCTAGTCATGGTGACGGTTTATAATGCACATCTATCTCCAAATCGATTGAGCTATACTAGATTTCTCTACTGGTGATATGTATGTGCCACAATATTAAAATAATTATGTGAACCGTAAAATCACAAAATCTTTTTTTGTTATATTCATTTTATCGCACTTATCACATTTTAAAAAGGAAAATGACAACCAAATGATTGAAATTCAAAATTAATTCATCCTAAATATTTCCTGCTTTGGAAATAGGCCAACGTTTCTCTTTATCATGAGACTACAAATCGATTATTGTTTTCATTGTTTGACGTTGTCTTTTTTTGTGAACAAATTGTCACTCAAGTTTACTAAACTAAGGACGACAACTTTGAACGAAATAACTGGTGGAACTTGTCCAACGACAAATTCTCTTATAGAGTTAAACTGGAAACAACAAATGATTTTACGTTTTTACAACACTCTGGCAAGCATTGCCCGAATTACGGATAGTTTTTATTTTTTTATGTAAATTTGACAATTTTTATAGTGAGAATGTAGGACGTATGTCTCAGACACATTTGGAGGAAAATGCCCGATCATATTAAAGAAAAGTAATCTAAAGAACGAAGAATAAGGAAATCAAGTTAAGACTTTGAGTCGTTAAATCAATTTCAACAAGGATTTAAATATTGGACCTCTTCTCCTAAAAAGAATAAGAAGTCATAACTAACGGACTAGCGTCGAAGTACTAAAAACACAAAACGAAACCAACTAGTATACGGGCAACGAACTATTACAAATTATACTGCATGTCCTTCGAAGGATATTTCTTGGCCCGATATTTGTCATTTCAGAACTAAATTAGGTCAAGGCTTTTTTTATGATATAGGAAATTTGAATTTAATTTGTCCAAAAATTTTTAAGGAATCGATGTTCTTTTAATTTCTCACCACACCAAAAATTCCATTTCCACATTATTGCAACGAACTTAACGTTTAAAATATTGATATTTGTTTCAATTTAAAAAATGTGAAACAATATATAGTACTCGATTTGAGATGGTTATCAAGTTCCAATGCTATAAAATTAAAAATAATGGCCTTATAAAATCATAGTGTATTAAGTAATGGCTTCTCTAGAACCATTTAATTTTCGTACAACTAAAATTAATTTAACTCGACTTAAATTTAACGATAGACAATAATTAAGCTTCCGGAACAATGTTGAGCACATCACGTCTTGTAACCTGCTGTTAGTTGAAGCAATCCCATATCATTAAGCAGACGGAGATTGTGAATCAATCAATGCCATGCAATTGTTCCAAGTTTCGATGCTCTTCGCTATAACTGTAGCTGGGTTTAGTTCTTTGAATAGAGGATTCTCGAGAGTCCTCTTTACTAATGCTGCGTGGCAAACTTTTCCCAACGCAACAAGTTCGCTGCAACACTTGTTAGAGATACTCCCTGTCTCGAAAATACTCGTGAAAGTTTCTTGAACACAGGGCCAACCCATTTTAGTTTCACAATTATTTTCCTTAATAATCTGGTCATTCTCCTTCGTAGCCATTACTGCCACGCAAGTTAAGAATAAAACCACTAGGACGGAATAAACATTAAGGCTTGCCATAATGTGTGAATTTGATGTTCCCACTTGAATTTGATTCGTAAAATTAATTTCGAATGAGATCAGAAGGGGAAAAAACCTGCATTTATAGGAAGTGCTATGACCACTTGGAACTACAATGCGTTGCCACAAAATAAAGTATTTACTGTTTCAATTTAATAAGCATTAATTTTAATTAACACAAATCTACATATTAATTCAAGCACACACATCTGTGCTTCCTTTTTTCCTATTCTTAAATTTCATTAAATGGATAACGAAAATAAGGTTCAATAAAGATGCATATGTCATAATTGTGTTTCTGCGTTGAAACTAGGAATGTACTATTACATCGACTACAAACCAAAAACTAGCACCATAATATGCAGGAAATATCATATGAATAAAGCAACGTTAGCACTTGCATTACAGGCACGCATATTTTTTATGTGTGTCGTCCTATTTTTCAAACTTTTTGTAGTTATATATGTTCTAGTCATGGTGACGGTTTATAATGCACATCTATCTCCAAATTGATTGGGCTATACTAGATTTCTCTACTGGTGATATGTATGTGCCACAATATTAAAATAATTATGTGAACCGTAAAATCACAAAATCTTTTTTTGTTAGATTCTTTTTATCGCACTTATCACATTTTAAAAAGGAAAATGACAACCAAATGATTGAAATTCAAAATTAATTCATCCCAAATATTTCCTGCTTTGGAAATAGGCCAATGTTTCTCTTTATCATGAGACTACAAGTAGATTATTGTATTCTTTCTTTAACATTGTCTTTTTTGGTAAACGCGTTGTCACTCAAGTTTACCAAACTAAGCAAGATATCTTTGAGTGAAATAACTAATGGAACATGCCCAACGACAAATTCTCTTATAGAATTAAATTAGAAACAACAAATGATTTTACGTTTCTACAACACTCTGTTAGGCATTGCCCAAATTTCGGATAGGTTTTATTTTTTTATGTAAATTTGATAATTTTTATAGTGATAATGTAGGACGTATATCTCAGACACATTTGGACGAAAATGCCCAATCATATTAAAGAAAAGTAATCTAAAAAACGAAGAATAAGGAAATCAAGTTAAGACTTTGAGTCGTCAAATCAATTTCAACAAGGATTTTAATGTTAGCCCTCTTCTCCCAAAAAGAACAAGAATTCATAACTAACAGACTAGCATCGAAGTACTAAAAACACAAAACGAAACCAACTGCTATACGGGCAGCGAACTATGACAAATTATACTGTATGTCCTTGGAATGATATTTCTTGGCACGTTATGTGTCTTTTCATAACTAAGTTAAGTTAAGGCTTTTTTTCGATAAAGGAAATTTGAATTTTACAAAAAATTTTAAGGAATCGATGTTGTTTCAATATCTCACCACACAAAAAATTCCAGTTCCACATTATTGCAACGAACTTAACGTTTAAAATATTGATATTTGTTTCAATTTAAAGAATGTGAAACAATATATAGTACTCGATTTGAGATGGTTATCAAGTTCCAATGCTATAAAATTAAAAATAATGGCCTTATAAAATCATAGTGTATTAAGTAATGGCTTCTCTAGAACCATTTAATTTTCGTACAACTAAAATTAATTTAACTCGACTTAAATTTAACGACAGACAATAATTAAGCTTCCGGAACAATGTTGAAAATAAAGACAAAAGAACAATATTGAGCTCTTCACGTCTTGTAACCTATTGTTAGTTGATGCAATCCTATATAATTAAGCAGACGGAGATAGTGAATCGATCAATGCCATGCACTTGTTCCATGTTTCGATGCTCTTCCCTATAATTGTAGTTGGGTTTAGTTCTTTGAATAGAGGATTATCGGGAGTCCTCTTTACTAATGCCGCGAGGCAAACTTTTCCCAACGCAACAAGTTCGCCGCAGCACTTGTTAGAGATACTCCTTGTCTCGAAAATACTCGTGAAAGTTTCTTGAATACAAGGCCAACCCGTTTTAGTTTCACAATTATTTTCCTTAATAATCTAGTCGTTCTCCTTCGTATCCATTACTGCCATGCATGTTAAAAATAACACCACTAGGACGTAATAAACATTAAGGCTTGCCATATTGTGTGAGTTTTATGTTTTTACTTGAATTTGGTTCATAAAATTAATTTCGAACAAGATCAGAAGGGGAAAAAACCAGCATTTATAGGAAGTGTTATGACCACATAGAACTAGAATGCGTTGCAACAAAATAAACCATTTAATATTTCAATTTAATAAGAATTAATTTTAATTAACACAAATCTACATATTAATTCAAACACACACATCTATAATTCCTTTTTCCTAATCTTAAATTTAATTGAATGGATAACGAAGATAAGGTTCAATAAAGATGGTTATGTAGTAATTGTGTTTCTGCATTCAAACAATGAATGTGCTATTACATCCACTTCGAATCAAAAACTGCACCATAATATGAAGGAAATATCATATGAATAAAGCATTGTGAGCACTTGCATTACAGGCACATATATTTGTTATGTGTGTCGTCCTTTTTTTCTAACTTTTTGTAGTTATATATGTTCTAGTCATGTTGACGGTTAAAAATGCACGTCTATCTCCAAATCGAATGAGCTATACTAGATTTCTCTACTGGGGATATTTATGTGCCACAATATTAATAGAATTATGCTAAGCGTAAAATCATAAAATCTTTTTGTTGTTAATTTTTTTTTATCCCACTTATCACATTTTAAAAAGGAAAATGGCAACAAAATGATTGAAATTCGAAATTAATTCAACCCAAATATATCCTGCTTTGGAAATAGGCCAATGTTTCTCTTTATCATGAGACTACAAGTAGATTATTGTATTCTTTCTTTGACGTTGTCTTTTTTGGTAAACGCATTGTCATCCAAGTTTACCAAACTAAGCAAGATATCTTTGAGTGAAATAACTAATGGAACATGCCCAACGACAAATTCTCTTATAGAATTAAATTAGAAACAACAAATGATTTTACGTTTCTACAACACTCTGTTAGGCATTGACCTAATTTCAGATAGGTTTTATTTTTTTATGTAAATTTGATAATTTTTATAGTGATAATGTAGGACGTATGTCTCGGACACATTTGGAGGAAAATGCCCGATCATATTACAGAAAAGTAATCTAAAGAACGAAGAATAAGGAAATCAAGTTAAGACTTTGAGTCGTTAAATCAATTTCAACAAGGATTTTAATGTTAGCCCTCTTCTCCCAAAAAGAACAAGAATTCATAACTAACGGACTAGCATCGAAGTACTAAAAACACAAAACGAAACCAACTGCTATACGAGTAGCGAACTATTGCAAATTATACTGTATGTCGTTCGAAGGATATTTCTTGGCACGTTATGTACAAAAAAATTTAAGGAATCGATGTTGTTTCAATTTCTCACCACACCAAAAATTCCAGTTCCACATTATTGCAACGAACTTAACGTTTAAAATATTGATATTTGTTTCAATTTAAAGAATGTGAAACAATATATAGTACTCGATTTGAGATGGTTATCAAGTTCCAATGCTATAAAATTAAAAATAATGGCCTTATAAAATCATAGTGTATTAAGTAATGGCTTCTCTAGAACCATTTAATTTTCGTACAACTAAAATTAATTTAACTCGACTTAAATTTAACGACAGACAATAATTAAGCTTCCGGAACAATGTTAAAAATAAAGACAAAAGAACAATGTTGAGCACATCACGTCTTGTAACCTACTGTTAGTTGAAGCAATCCCATATCATTATGCAGACGGAGATGGTGAATCGATCAATGCCATGCAGTTGTTCCTTGTTTCGATGCTCTTCGCTATAACTGTAGCTGGGATTAGTTCTTTCAATAGAGGATTCCGAGAGTCCTCTTTACTAATGCTGCGTGGCAAACTTTTCCCAACGCAACAACTTCGCTGCAACACTTGTTAGAGATACTCCCTGTCTCGAAAATACTCGTGAAAGTTTCTTGAACACAGGGCCAACCCATTTTAGTTTCACAATTATTTTCCTTAATAATCTGGTCATTCTCCTTCGTAGCCATTACTGCCACGCAAGTTAAGAATAAAACCACTAGGACGGAATAAACATTAAGGCTTGCCATATTGTGTGAATTTGATGTTCCCACTTGAATTTGATTCGTAAAATTAATTTCGAATGAGATCAGAAGGGGAAAAAACCTGCATTTATAGGAAGTGCTATGACCAGCTGGAACTACAATGCGTTGCCACAAAATAAAGTATTTACTGTTTCAATTTAATAAGCATTAATTTTAATTAACACAAATCTACATATTAATTCAAGCACACACATCTGTGCTTCCTTTTTTCCTATTCTTAAATTTCATTAAATGGATAACGAAAATAAGGTTCAATAAAGATGCATATGTCATAATTGTGTTTCTGCGTTGAAACTAGGAATGTACTATTACATCGACTACAAACCAAAAACTAGGACCATAATATGCAGGAAATATCATATGAATAAAGCAACGTTAGCACTTGCATTACAGGCACGCATATTTGTTATGTGTGTCGTCCTATTTTTCAAACTTTTTGTAGTTATATATGTTCTAGTCATGGTGACGGTTTATAATGCACATCTATCTCCAAATCGATTGAGCTATACTAGATTTCTCTACTGGTGATATGTATGTGCCACAATATTAAAAAAATTATGTGAACCGTAAAATCACAAAATCTTTTGTTGTTAGATTCTTTTTATCGCACTTATCACATTTTAAAAAGGAAAATGACAACCAAATGATTGAAATTCAAAATTAATTCATCCCAAATATTTCCTGCTTTGGAAATAGGCCAATGTTTCTCTTTATCGTGAGACTACAAATCGATTATTGTTTTCATTGTTTGACGTTGTCTTTTTTTGTGAACACATTGTAACTCAAGTTTACTAAACTAAGGACGACAACTTTGAGCGAAATAACTGGTGGAACTTCTCCAACGACAAATTCTCTTATAGAGTTAAACTGGAAACAACAAATGATTTTACGTTTTTACAACACTCTGGCAAGTATTGCCCGAATTACGGATAGGTTTTATTTTTTTATGTAAATTTGGCAATTTTTATAGTGAGAATGTAGGACGTATGTCTCAGACACATTTGGAGGAAAATGCCCGATCATATTAAAGAAAAGTAATCTAAAGAACGAAGAATAAGGAAATTAAGTTAAGACTTTGAGTCGTTAAATCAATTTCAACAAGGATTTAAATATTGGACCTCTTCTCCTAAAAAGAACAAGAAGTCATAACTAACGGACTAGCGTCGAAGTACTAAAAACACAAAATGAAACCAACTAGTATACGGGCAACGAACTATTACAAATTATACTGCATGTCCTTCGAAGGATATTTCTTGGCTCGATATTTGTCATTTCAGAACTAAATTAGGTCAAGTCTTTTTTTACGATACAGGAAATTTGAATTTAATTTGTCCAAAAAATTTTAAGGAATCGAGGTTGTTTTAATTTCTCGCCACACCAAAAATTCCAATTCCACATTATTGCAACGAACTTAACGTTTAAAATATTGATATTTGTTTCAATTTTAAAAATGTGAAACAATATATAGTACTAGATTTGAGATGGTTATCAAGTTCCAATGCTATAAAATTAAAAATAATGGCCTTATAAAATCATAGTGTATTAAGTAATGGCTTCTCTAGGACCATTTAATTTTCGTACAACTAAAATTAATTTAACTCGACTTAAATTTAACGATAGACAATAATTAAGCTTCTGGAACAATGTTGAAAATAAAGACAAAAGAACAATGTTGAGCACATCACGTCTTGTAACCTGCTGTTAGTTGAAGCAATCCCATTTCATTAAGCAGACGGAGATTGTGAATCGATCAATGCCATGCAATTGTTCCATGTTTCGATGCTCTTCGCTATAACTGTAGCTGGGTTTTGTTCTTTGAATAGAGGATTCTATAGAGTCCTCTTTACTAATGCTGCGTGGCAAACTTTTCCCAACGCAACAAGTTCGCTGCAACACTTGTTAGAGATACTCCCTGTCTCGAAAATACTCGTGAAAGTTTCTTGAACACAGGGCCAACCCATTTTAGTTTCACAATTATTTTCCTTAATAATCTGGTCATTCTCCTTCGTAGCCATTACTGCCACGCAAGTTAAGAATAAAACCACTAGGACGGAATAAACATTAAGGCTTGCCATATTGTGTGAATTTGATGTTCCCACTTGAATTTGATTCGTAAAATTAATTTCGAATGAGATCAGAAGGGGAAAAAACCTGCATTTATAGGAAGTGCTATGACCACTTGGAACTACAATGCGTTGCCACAAAATAAAGTTTTTACTATTTTAATTTAATAAGCATTAATTTTAATTAACACAAATCTACATATTAATTCAAGCACACACATCTGTGCTTCCTTTTTTCCTATTCTTAAATTTCATTAAATGGATAACGAAAATAAGGTTCAATAAAGATGCATATGTCATAATTGTGTTTCTGCGTTGAAACTAGGAATGTACTATTACATCGACTACAAACCAAAAACTAGCACCATAATATGCAGGAAATATCATATGAATAAAGCAACGTGAGCACTTGCATTACAGGCACGCATATTTGTTATGTGTGTCGTCCTATTTTTCAAACTTTTTGTAGTTATATATGTTCTAGTCATGGTGACGGTTTATAATGCACATCTATCTCCAAATCGATTGAGCTATACTAGATTTCTCTACTGGTGATACGTATGTGCCACAATATTAAAATAATTATGTGAACCGTAAAATCACAAAATCTTTTTTTGTTATATTCATTTTATCGCACTTATCACATTTTAAAAAGGAAAATGACAACCAAATGATTGAAATTCAAAATTAATTCATCCTAAATATTTCCTGCTTTGGAAATAGGCCAACGTTTCTCTTTATCATGAGACTACAAATCGATTATTGTTTTCATTGTTTGACGTTGTCTTTTTTTGTGAACAAATTGTCACTCAAGTTTACTAAACTAAGGACGACAACTTTGAACGAAATAACTGGTGGAAATTGTCCAACGACAAATTCTCTTATAGAATTAAACTGGAAACAACAAATGATTTTACGTTTTTACAACACTCTGGCAAGCATTGCCCGAATTACGGATAGTTTTTATTTTTTTATGTAAATTTGACAATTTTTATAGTGAGAATGTAGGACGTATGTCTCAGACACATTTGGAGGAAAATGCCCGATCATATTAAAGAAAAGTAATCTAAAGAACGAAGAATAAGGAAATCAAGTTAAGACTTTGAGTCGTTAAATCAATTTCAACAAGGATTTAAATATTGGACCTCTTCTCCTAAAAAGAATAAGAAGTCATAACTAACGGACTAGCGTCGAAGTACTAAAAACACAAAACGAAACCAACTAGTATACGGGCAACGAACTATTACAAATTATACTGCATGTCCTTCGAAGGATATTTCTTGGCCCGATATTTGTCATTTCAGAACTAAATTAGGTCAAGGCTTTTTTTACAATACAGGAAATTTGAATTTAATTTGTCCAAAAAATTTTAAGGAATCGATGTTGTTTTAATTTCTCACCACACCAAAAATTCCAGTTCCACATTATTGCAACGAACTTAACGTTTAAAATATTGTTATTTGTTTCAATTTAAAAAATGTGAAACAATATATAGTACTCGATTTGAGATGGTTATCAAATTCCAATGCTATAAAATTAAAAATAATGGCCTTATAAAATCATAGTGTATTAAGTAATGGCTTCTCTAGAACCATTTAATTTTCGTACAACTAAAATTAATTTAACTCGACTTAAATTTAACGATAGACAATAATTAAGCTTCCGGAACAATGTTGAAAATAAAGACAAAAGAACAATGTTCAGCACATCACGTCTTGTAACCTGCTGTTAGTTGAAGCAATCCCATATCATTAAGCAGACGGAGATTGTGAATCAATCAATGCCATGCAATTGTTCAAAGTTTCGATGCTCTTCGCTATAACTGTAGCTGGGTTTAGTTCTTTGAATAGAGGATTCTCGAGAGTCCTCTTTACTAATGCTGCGTGGCAAACTTTTCCCAACGCAATTAGTTCGCTACAACACTTGTTAGAGATACTCCCTGTCTCGAAAATACTCGTGAAAGTTTCTTGAACACAGGGCCAACCCATTTTAGTTTCACAATTATTTTCCTTAATAATCTGGTCATTCTCCTTCGTAGCCATTACTTCCACACAAGTTAAGAATAAAACCACTAGGACGGAATAAACATTAAGGCTTGCCATATTGTGTGAATTTGATGTTCCTACTTGAATTTGATTCGTAAAATTAATTTCGAATGAGATCAGAAGGGGAAAAAACCTACATTTATAGGAAGTGTTATGACCACCTGGAACTACAATGCGTTGCCACAAAATAAAGCATTTAATGTTTCAATTTAATAAGCATTAATTTTAATTAACACAAATCTACATATTAATTCAAGCACACACTTCTGTGCTTCCTTTTATCCTATTCTTAAATTTCATTAAACGGATAACGAAAATAAGGTTCAATAAAGATGCATATATCGTAATTGTGTTTCTGCGTTGAAACTAGGAATGTACTATTACATTGACTACAAACCAAAAACTAGCACCATAATATGCAGGAAATATCATATGAATAAAGCAACGTGAGCACTTGCATTATAGGCACGCATATTTGTTATGTGTGTTGTCCTATATTTCAAACTTTTTGTAGTTATATATGTTCTAGTCATGGTGACAGTTTATAATGTACATCTATCTCCAAATCGATTAAGCTATACTAGATTTCTCAACAGGTGATATGTATGTGCCACAATATTAAAATAATTATGTGAACCGTAAAATCACAAAATCTTTTGTTGTTAGATTCTTTTTATCCCACTTATCACATTTTGAAAAGGAAAATGACAGCCAAATGATTGAAATTCAAAAATTAATTCATCCCAAATATTTCCTGCTTTGGAAATAGGCCAATGTTTCTCTTTATCATGAGACTACAAGTAGATTATTGTATTCTTTCTTTAACATTGTCTTTTTTGGTAAACGCGTTGTCACTCAAGTTTACCAAACTAAGCAAGATATCTTTGAGTGAAATAACTAATGGAACATGCCCAACGACAAATTCTCTTATAGAATTATATTAGAAACAACAAATGATTTTACGTTTCTACAACACTCTGTTAGGCATTGCCCAAATTTCGGATAGGTTTTATTTTTTTATGTAAATTTGATAATTTTTATAGTAATAATGTAGGACGTATATCTCAGACACATTTGGACGAAAATGCCCAATCATATTAAAGAAAAGTAGTCTAAAAAACGAAGAATAAGGAAATCAAGTTAAGACTTTGAGTCGTCAAATCAATTTCAACAAGGATTTTAATGTTAGCCCTCTTCTCCCAAAAAGAACAAGAATTCATAACTAACAGACTAGCATCGAAGTACTAAAAACACAACACGAAACCAACTGCTATACGGGCAGCGAACTATGACAAATTATACTGTATGTCCTTGGAATGATATTTCTTGGCACGTTATGTGTCTTTTCATAACTAAGTTAAGTTAAGGCTTTTTTTCGATAAAGGAAATTTGAATTTAATTTGTACGAAATATTTTAAGGAATCGATGTTGTTTCAATTTCTCACCACACCAAAAATTCCAGTTCCACATTATTGCAACGAACTTAACGTTTAAAATATTGATATTTGTTTCAATTTAAAGAATGTGAAACAATATATAGTACTCGATTTGAGATGGTTATCAAGTTCCAATGCTATAAAATTAAAAATAATGGCCTTATAAAATCATAGTGTATTAAGTAATGGCTTCTCTAGAACCATTTAATTTTCGTACAACTAAAATTAATTTAACTCGACTTAAATTTAACGACAGACAATAGTTAAGCTTCCGGAACAATGTTGAAAATAAAGACAAAAGAACAATATTGAGCTCTTCACGTCTTGTAACCTATTGTTAGTTGATGCAATCCTATATCATTAAGCAGACGGAGATAGTGAATCGATCAATGCCATGCACTTGTTCCATGTTTCGATGCTCTTCCCTATAATTATAGTTGGGTTTAGTTCTTTGAATAGAGGATTATCGAGAGTCCTCTTTGCTAATGCCGCGAGGCAAACTTTTCCCAACGCAACAAGTTCGCCGCAGCACTTGTTAGAGATACTCCTTGTCTCGAAAATACTCGTGAAAGTTTCTTGAATACAGGGCCAACCCGTTTTAGTTTCACAATTATTTTCCTTAATAATCTAGTCGTTCTCCTTCGTAGCCATTAGTGCCACGCATGTTAAAAATAACACCACTAGGACGGAATAAACAATAAGGCTTGCCATATTGTGTGAGTTTTATGTTTTTACTTGAATTTGGTTCATAAAATTAATTTCGAACAAGATCAGAAGGGGAAAAAACCAGCATTTATAGGAAGTGTTATGACCACATAGAACTAGAATGCGTTGCAACAAAATAAACCATTTAATGTTTCAATTTAATAAGAATTAATTTTAATTAACACAAATCTACATATTAATTCAAACACACACATCTGTAATTCCTTTTTCCTATTCTTAAATTTCATTGAATGGATAACGAAGATAAGGTTCAAGAAAGATGGTTATGTAGTAATTGTGTTTCTGCATTCAAACTATGAATGTGCTATTACATCCACTTCGAATCAAAAACTTGCACCATAATATGCAAGAAATATCATATGAATAAAGCATTGTGAGCACTTGCATTACAGGCACATATATTTGTTATGTGTGTCGTCCTTTTTTTCTAACTTTTTGTAGTTATATATGTTCTAGTCATGGTGACGGTTAAAAATGCACGTCTATCTCCAAATCGAATGAGCTATACTAGATTTCTCTATTGGGGATATTTATGTGCCACAATATTAAAAGAATTATGCGAAGCGTAAAATCATAAAATCTTTTTGTTGTTAAATTTTTTTTATCCCACTTATCACATTTTAAAAAGGAAAATGGCAACAAAATGATTGAAATTCAAAATTAATTCATCCCAAATATATCCTGCTTTGGAAATAGGCCAATGTTTCTCCTTATCATGAGACTACAAGTAGATTATTGTATTCTTTCTTTGACGTTGTCTTTTTTGGTAAACGCGTTGTCACTCAAGTTTACCAAACTAAGCAAGATATCTTTGAGTGAAATAACTAATGGAACATGCCCAACGACAAATTCTCTTATAGAATTAAATTAGAAACAACAAATGATTTTACGTTTCTACAACACTCTGTTAGGCATTGCCCGAATTTCGGATAGGTTTTATTTTTTTATGTAAATTTGATAATTTTTATAGTGATAATGTAGGACGTATGTCTCGGACACATTTGGATGAAAATGCCCGATCATATTAAAGAAAAGTAATCTAAAGAACGAAGAATAAGGAAATCATGTTAAGACTTTGAGTCGTTAAATCAATTTCAACAAGGATTTTAATGTTGGCCCTCTTCTCCGAAAAAGAAGAATAATTCATAACTAACGGAATAGCATCAAAGTACTAAAAACACAAAATGAAACCAACTGCTATACGGGCAGCAAACTATTACAAATTATACTGCATGTCCTTCGAAGGATATTTCTTGGCACGTTATGTGTCTTTTCATAACTAAGTTAGCTTAAGGCTTTTTTTCGGTAAAGGAAATTTGAATTTAATTTGTACAAAAACTTTCAAGGACTTGATGTTGTTTTAGTTTCTCACCACACAAAAAATTCAAGTTCCACATTATTGTAATGAACTTAACGTTTAAAATATTGATATTTGTTTCAATTTAAACAATGTGAAACAATATATAGTACTCGATTTGAGATGGTTATCAAGTTCCAATGCTATAAATTTAAAAACAATAGCCTTATAAAATTATAGTGTATTAAGTAATAGCTTCTCTAGAACCATTTAATTTTCATACAACTAAAACTAATTTAACTCGACTTAAATTTAACGACGGAGAATAATGAAGCTTCCGGAAGAATGTTGAAAATAATGACAAAAGAACAATATTGAGCACATCATGTCTTGTACCCTGTTGTTAGTTGAAGCAATCCTATATCATTAAGCAGACCGAGATGGTGAATTGATCAATGCCATGTAGTTGTTCCATGTTTCAATGCTCTTCGCTATAATTGTAGTTGGGTTTAGTTCATTGAATAGAGGATTCTCGAGAGTCCTCTTTACTCATGTTGCATGGAAAACTTTTCCCAACGCAACCAGTTTGCTGCAACACTTGTTGGAGATACTCCCTGTCTCGAAAATAGTCGTGAAAGTTTCTTGAACTCAGGGCCAACCCAGTTTAGTTTCACAATCATTTTCCTTAATAATCTGGTCGTTCTCATTCGTAGCCATTACTGCCACGCAAGTTAAGGATAGAACCACTAGGACGGAATAAGCATTAAGGCTTGCCATATTGTGTGAATTTGATGTTTCTACTTGAATTTGGTTCGTAAAATTAATTTCAAACAAGATTAGAAGGGTAAAAAACCTACATTTATAGGAAGTGTTATGACCGCATGGAACTGGAATGCGTTGCAACAAAACAAAGCATTCAATGTTTCAATTTAACAAGCATTAACTACATGTTAATTCAAACACACACATCTGTAATTCCTTTTTCCTATTCTTAAATTTCATTAAATGGATAACGAAAATAAGGTTCAATAAAGATGGTTTTGTCGTAATTGTGTTTTTGCATTGAAACTATGAATGTGATATTACATCCACTTCGAACCAAAAACATGAACCATAATATGAAGGAAATATCATATGAATAAAGCATTGTTAACACTTGCATTACAGGCACACAAATTTGTTATGTGTGTCGTCCTATTTTTCTAACTTTTTGTAGTTATATATGTTCTAGTCATGGTGACAGTTAAAAATGCACGTCTATCTCCAAATCGAATGAGCTATACTAGATTTCTCTACTGGGGATATTTATGTGCCACAATATTAAAAGAATTATGCGAAGCGTAAAATCATTAAATCTTTTTGTTGTTAAAATTTTTTTATTGCACTTATCACATTTTAAAAATGAAAATGGCAACAAAATGATTGAAATTCAATATTAATTCAACCCAAATATATCCTGCTTTGGAAATAGGCCAATGTTTCTATTTATCATGAGACTTCAAGTAGATTATTGTATTCTTTCTTCGACGTTGTCTTTTTTGGTAAATGCGTTGTCACTAAAGTTTACTAAACTAAGCATGATATCTTTGAGTGAAATAACTAATGGAACATGTCCAATGACAAATTCTCTTATAGATTTAAATTGGAAACAACAAATGATTTTACATTTCTACAACACTCTGTTAGGCATTGCCCGAATTTTGAATCGGTTTTATTTTTTATGTAAATTTAATAATTTTTATTGTGATAATGTAGGACGTATGTGTCGGACACATTTGGACGAAAATGCCCGATCATATTAAAGAAAAGTAATCTAAAGAACGAAGAATAAGGAAATCACGTTAAGACTTTGAGTCGTTAAATCAATTTCAACAAGGATTTTAATGTTGGCCCTCTTCTCCGAAAAAGAAGAATAATTCATAACTAACGGACTAGCATCGAAGTACTAAAAACACAAAACGAAACCAACTGCTATATGGGCAGCAAACTATTACAAATTATACTGCATGTCCTTCGAAGGATATTTCTTGGCACGTTATGTGTCTTTTCATAACTAAGTTAGCTTAAGGCTTTTTTTCGGTAAAGGAAATTTGAATTTAATTTGTACAAAAACTTTCAAGGACTCGATGTTGTTTTAGTTTCTCACCACACAAAAAATTTAAGTTCCACATTATTGTAATGAACCTAACGTTTAAAATGTTGATATTTGTTTCAATTTAAACAATGTGAAACAATATATAGTACTCGATTTGAGATCGTTATCAAGTTTCAATGCTATAAATTTAAGAACAATAGCCTTATAAAATCATAGTGTATTAAGTAATGGCTTCTCTAGAACCATTTAATTTTCATATAACTTAAATTAATTTAACTTGACTTAAATTTAACGACGGAGAATAATGAAGCTTCCGGAAGAATGTTGAAAATAAAGAGAAAAGAACAATATTGAGCACATCACGTCTTGTAACTTGTTGTTAGTTGAAGCAATCCTATATCATTAAGCAGACTGAGATGGTGAATCGATCAATGCCATGCAGTTGTTCCATGTTTCGATGCTCTTCGCTATAATTGTAGTTGGGTTTAGTTCTATGAATAGAGGATTCTCGAGAGTACTCTTTACTAATGCTGCATGGCAAACTTTTCCCAACGCAACAAGTTTGCTGCAACACTTGTTAGAGATACTCCCTGTCTCGAAAATACTCGTGAAAGTCTCTTAAACATAGGGCCATCCCATTTTAGTTTCACAATTATTTTCGTGAATAATCTGGTCGTTCTCCTTCGTAGCCATTACTGCCACACAAGTTAAGAATAAAACCACTAGGACGGAATAAACATTAAGGCTTGCCATATTGTGTGAATTTGATGTTTCTACTTGAATTTGGTTCGTAAAATTAATTTCGAACAGGATTAGACGGGGAAAAAACCTTCATTTATAGGAAGTGTTATGACCGCATGGAACTAGAATGCATTGCTACAAAACAAAGCATTCAATGTTTCAATTTAACAAGCATTAACTACATGTTAATTCAAACACACACATCTGTGCTTAATTTTTCCTATTCTTAAATTTCATTAAATGGATAACAAAAATAAGGTTCAATAAAGATGGTTTTGTCGTAATTGTGTTTCTGCATTGAAACTCTGAATGTGCTATTACATCCACTTCGACCTAAAAACTAGCACCATAATATGCAGGAAATATCATATGAATAAAGCAATGTGAGCACTTGCATTACAGGCACACATATTTGTTTTGTGTGTCGTACTATTTTTCTAACTTTTTGTAGTTATATATGTTCTAGTCATGGTGATGGTTAAAAATGCACGTATATCTCCAAATCGAATTAGCTATCATGGATTTCTCTACTGGGGATATTTATGTGCCACAAAAATAAAATAATTATGCGAAGCGTAAAATCATAAAATCTTTCTGTTGTTAAAAACTCTTTATCGCACTTATCACGTTTTAAAAAGGAAAAGCACAACCAAATGTTTGAAATTGAAAATTAATTCATCCCAAATATATATTGCTTTAGAAATAGGCCAATGTTTCTCTTTATCATGAGACTACAAATCGATTATTGTATTCTTTCTTTGACGTTGTCTTTTTTGGTAAACGCGTTGTCACTCCAGTTTACTAAACTAAGCATGATAACTTTGAATTTAATTTGTTAGGTCAAGGGTTTTTTAGATAAAGGAAATTTGAATTTAAATTGTACAAAAACTTTTAAGGAATCGATGTTGTTTCAATTTCTCAGCACACCAAAAATTCCAATTCCACATTATTGCAATGAACTTAACGTTTAAATTATTGATATTTGTTACAATTTAAACAATGTGAAACAATATAAGTACTCGATTTGAGATGGTTATCAAGTTCCAATGCCATAAAATTAAAAATAATGGCCGTATAAAATTATAGTGTACTAAGTAATGTCTTCTCTAGAACCATTTAATTTTCATACAACCAAAATAATTTAACTCGACTTAAATTTAACGACGAATAATAACGAAGCTTCCGGAACAAGGTTGAAAATAAAGACAAAAGAACAATATTGAGCACATCACGTCTTGTAACCTGTTGTTAGTTAAAGCAATCCTGTATCATTAAGCAGACGAAGATGGTGAATCGATCAAAGCCAAATATTAATTCATCCCAAATATTTCCTGCATTGGAAATAGGCCAATGTTTCCCTTTATCATGATACTACGAATCATTTATTGTTTTCTTTGTTTGACGTTGTTTTTTTTTGTGAAGTCATTGTCACTCAAGTTTACTAAACTAAGGATGACAACTTTGAAGGAAATAACTGATGGAACTTGCCCAACGACAAATTCTCTTATAGAGTTAAACTGGAAAAAATAAATGATTTTACGTCTCTACAACACTCTGGCAGGCATTGCCCGAATTACGGATAGGTTTCATTTTTTTATGTAAAATTGAAATTTTTTATAGTGAGAATGTAGGACGTATGTCTCGGACACATTTGGAGGAAAATGCCCAATCATATTATGGAAAAGTAATCTAAAGAACGAAGAATAAGGAAATCAAGTTAAGACTTTGAGTCGTTAAATCAATTTCAACAAGGATTTAAATATTGGACCTCTTCTCCTAAAAAGAACAAGAAGTCATAACTAACGGACTAGCGTTAAAGCACTAAAAACACAAAACGAAACCAACTAGTATACGGGCAATGAACTATTACAAATTATACATGCATGTCCTTCTATGGATATTTCTTGGCGCGATATGTGTCTTTTCAAAACTAAGTTAGGTCAAGGCTTTTTTTTCGATAAAGGAAATTTGAATTTAGTTTGTACAAAAAAAATTTAAGGAATCGATGTTGTTTCAATTTCTCTCCACACCAAAAATTCCAGTTCCACATTATTGCAATGAACTTAACGTTTAAAATATTTATATTTGTTTCAATTTAAACAATGTGAAACAATATATAGTACTCGATTTGAGATGGTTATCAAGTTCCAATGCTATAAAATTAAAAATAATGGCCTTATAAAATCATAGTGTATTAAGTAATGGCTTCTCTAGAACCATTTAATTTTCGTACAACTAAAATTAATTTAACTCGACTTAAATTTAACGACAGACAATAATTAAGCTTCTAGAACAATGTTGAAAATAAAGACAAAAGAACAATGCTGAGCACATCACGTCTTGTAACCTGCTGTTAGTTGAAACAATCCCATATCTTTAAGAAGACGGAGATGGTGAATCGATCAATGCCATGCAGTTATTCCATGTTTCGATGCTCTTCGCTATAACTGTAGCTGGGTTTAGTTCTTTGAATAGAGGATTCTCGAGAGTCCTCTTTACTAATGCTGCGTGGCAAACTTTTCCCAACGCAACAAGTTCGCTGCAACACTTGTTAGAGATACTCCCTGTCTCGAAAATACTCGTGAAAGTTTCTTGAACACAGGGCCAACCCATTTTAGTTTCACAATTATTTTCCTTAATAATCTGGTCATTCTCCTTCGTAGCCATTACTGCCACGCAAGTTAAGAATAAAACCACTAGGACGGAATAAACATTAAGGCTTGCCATATAGTGTGAATTTGATGTTCCTACTTGAATTTAATTCGTAAAATTAATTTCGAATAAGATCAGAAGGGGAAACAACCTGCATTTATAGGAAGTGTTATGACCACCTGGAACTACAATGCGTTGCCACAAAATAGAGCATTTAATGTTTCAATTTAATAAGCATTAATTTTAATTAACACAAATCTACATATTAATTCAAGCACACACATCTGTGCTTCCTTTTTTCCTATTCTTAAATTTCATTAAATGGATAACGAAAATAAGGTTCACTAAAGATGCATATGTCGTAATTGTGTTTCTGCGTTGAAACTAGGAATGTACTATTACATCGACTACAAACCAAAAACTAGCACCGTAATATGCAGGAAATATTATACGAATAAAGCAACGTGAGCACTTGCATTACAGGCACGCATATTTGTTATGTGTGTCGTCCTATTTTTCAAACTTTTTGTAGTTATATATGTTCTAGTCATGGTGACGGTTTATAATGCACATCTATCTCCAAATCGATTGAGCTATACTAGATTTCTCAACAGGTGATATGTATGTGCCACAATATTAAAATAATTATGTGAACCGTAAAATCACAAAATCTTTTGTTGTTAGATTCTTTTTATCCCACTTATCACATTTTAAAAAGGAAAATGACAACCAAATGATTGAAATTCAAAATTAATTCATCCCAAATATTTCCTGCTTTGGAAATAGACCAATGTTTCTCTTTATCATGAGACTACGAATCGATTATTGTTTTCATTGTTTGACGTTGTCTTTTTTTCTGAACGCATTGTCACTCAAGTTTACTAAACTAAGGAAGACAACTTTGAACGAAATAAATGGTGGAACTTGTCCAACGACAAATTCTCTTATAGAGTTAAACTGGAAACAACAAACGATTTTACGTTTCTACAACACTCTGGCAAGCATTGCCAGAATTACGGATAGGTTTTATTTTTTTATGTAAATTTGACAATTTTTATAGTGAGAATGTAGGACGTATGTCTCGGACACATTTGGAGGAAAATGCCCGATCATATTAAAGAAAAGTAATCTAAAGAACGAAGAATAAGGAAATCAAGTTAAGACTTTGAGTCCTTAAATCAATTTCAACAAGGATTTAAATATTGGACCTCTTCTCCTAAAAAGAATAAGAAGTCATAACTAACGGACTAGCGTAGAAGCACTAAAAACACAGAACGAAACCAACTAGTATACGGGCAATGAACTATTACAAATTATACTGCATGTCCTTCGAAGGATATTTCTTGGCCCGATATTTGTCTTTTCAGAACTAAATTAGGTCAAAGGCTTTTTTTACGATAAAGGAAATTTGAATTTAATTTGTAAAAAAAAAATTTAGGAATCGATGTTGTTTCAATTTCTCACCACACCAAAAATTCCAGTTCCACATTATTGCAACGAACTTAACGTTTAAAATATTGATATTTGTTTCAATTTAAACAATGTGAAACAATATATAGTACTCGATTTGAGATGGTTATCAAGTTCCAATGCTATAAAATTAAAAATAATGGCCTTATGAAATCATAGTGTATTATGTAATGGCTTCTCTAGAACCATTTAATTTTCGTACAACTAAAATTAATTTAACTCCGCTTAAATTTAACGACAGACAATAATTAAGCGTCCGGAACAATGTTGGAAATAAAAACAAAAGAACAATGTTGAGCACATCACGTCTTGTAACCTGGTGTTAGTTGAAGCAATCCCATATCATTAAGCAGACGGAGATGGTGAATCGATCAATGCCATGCAGTTGTTCCATGTTTCGGCGCTCTTCGCTATAACTGTAGCTGGGTTTAGTTCTTTGAATAGAGGATTCTCGAGAGTCCTCTTTACTAATGCTGCGTGGCAAACTTTTCCCAACGCAACAAGTTCGCTGCAACACTTGTTAGAGATACTCCCTGTCTCGAAAATACTCGTGAAAGTTTCTTGAACACAGGGCCAACCCATTTTAGTTTCACAATTATTTTCCTTAATAATCTGGTCATTCTCCTTCGTAGCCATTACTGCCACGCAAGTTAAGAATAAAACCACTAGGACGGAATAAACATTAAGGCTTGCCATATAGTGTGAATTTGATGTTCCTACTTGAATTTAATTCGTAAAATTAATTTCGAATAAGATCAGAAGGGGAAACAACCTGCATTTATAGGAAGTGTTATGACCACCTGGAACTACAATGCGTTGCCACAAAATAGAGCATTTAATGTTTCAATTTAATAAGCATTAATTTTAATTAACACAAATCTACATATTAATTCAAGCACACACATCTGTGCTTCCTTTTTTCCTATTCTTAAATTTCATTAAATGGATAACGAAAATAAGGTTCAATAAAGATGCATATGTCGTAATTGTGTTTCTGCGTTGAAACTAGGAATGTACTATTACATCGACTACAAACCAAAAACTAGCACCGTAATATGCAGGAAATATTATACGAATAAAGCAACGTGAGCACTTGCATTACAGGCACGCATATTTGTTATGTGTGTCGTCCTATTTTTCAAACTTTTTTTAGTTATATATGTTCTAGTCATGGTGACGGTTTATAATGCACATCTATCTCCAAATCGATTGAGCTATACTAGATTTCTCAACAGGTGATATGTATGTGCCACAATATTAAAATAATTATGTGAACCGTAAAATCACAAAATCTTTTGTTGTTAGATTCTTTTTATCCCACTTATAACATTTTAAAAAGGAAAATGACAACCAAATGATTGAAATTCAAAATTAATTCATCCCAAATATTTCCTGCTTTGGAAATAGACCAATGTTTCTCTTTATCATGAGACTACGAATCGATTATTGTTTTCATTGTTTGACGTTGTCTTTTTTTCTGAACGCATTGTCACTCAAGTTTACTAAACTAAGGACGACAACTTTGAACGAAATAACTGGTGGAACTTGTCCAACGACAAATTCTCTTATAGAGTTAAACTGGAAACAACAAACGATTTTACGTTTCTACAACACTCTGGCAAGCATTGCCGGAATTACGAATAGGTTTTATTTTTTTATGTAAATTTGACAATTTTTATAGTGAGAATGTAGGACGTATGTCTCGGACACATTTGGAGGAAAATGCCCGATCATATTAAAGAAAAGTAATCTAAAGAACGAAGAATAAGGAAATCAAGTTAAGACTTTGAGTCCTTAAATCAATTTCAACAAGGATTTAAATATTGGACCTCTTCTCCTAAAAAGAACAAGAAGTCATAACTAACGGACTAGCGTAGAAGCACTAAAAACACAAAACGAAACCAACTAGTATACGGGCAATGAACTATTACAAATTATACTGCATGTCCTTCGAAGGATATTTCTTGGCCCGATATTTGTCTTTTCAGAACTAAATTAGGTCAAAGGCTTTTTTTACGATAAAGGAAATTTGAATTTAATTTGTAAAAAAAAAATTTAGGAATCGATGTTGTTTCAATTTCTCACCACACCAAAAATTCCAGTTCCACATTATTGCAACGAACTTAACGTTTAAAATATTGATATTTGTTTCAATTTAAACAATGTGAAACAATATATAGTACTCGATTTGAGATGGTTATCAAGTTCCAATGCTATAAAATTAAAAATAATGGCCTTATAAAATCATAGTGTATTATGTAATGGCTTCTCTAGAACCATTTAATTTTCGTACAACTAAAATTAATTTAACTCCGCTTAAATTTAACGACAGACAATAATTAAGCGTCCGGAACAATGTTGGAAATAAAAACAAAAGAACAATGTTGAGCACATCACGTCTTGTAACCTGGTGTTAGTTGAAGCAATCCCATATCATTAAGCAGACGGAGATGGTGAATCGATCAATGCCATGCAGTTGTTCCATGTTTCGGCGCTCTTCGCTATAACTGTAGCTGGGTTTAGTTCTTTGAATAGAGGATTCTCGAGAGTCCTCTTTACTAATGCTGCGTGGCAAACTTTTCCCATCGCAACAAGTTCGCTGCAACACTTGTTAGAGATACTCCCTGTCTCGAAAATACTCGTGAAAGTTTCTTGAACGCAGGGCCAACCCATTTTAGTTTCACAATTATTTTCCTTAATAATCTGGTCATTCTCCTTCGTAGCCATTACTTCCACGCAAGTTAAGAATAAAACCACTAGGACGGAATAAACATTAAGGCTTGCCATATTGTGTGAATTTGATGTTCCTACTTGAATTTGATTCGTAAAATTAATTTCGAATGAGATCAGAAGGGGAAAAACCTGCATTTATAGGAAGTGTTATGACCACCTGGAACTACAATGCGTTGCCACAAAATAAAGCATTTAATGTTTCAATTTAATAAGCATTAATTTTAATTAACACAAATCTACATATTAATTCAAGCGCACGCATCTGTGCTTCCTTTTTTCCTATTCTTAAATTTCATTAAATGGATAACGAAAATAAGGTTCAATAAAGATGCATATGTCGTAATTGTGTTTTTGCGTTGAAACTAGGAATATAGAATTACATCGACTACAAACAAAAAACTAGCACCATAATATGCAGGAAATATCATATGATTAAAGCAACGTGAGCACTTGCATTACAGGCACGCATATTTGTTATGTGTGTCGTCCTATTTTTCAAACTTTTTGTAGTTATATATGTTCTAGTCATGGTGACAGTTTATAATGCACATCTATCTCCAAATCGATTGAGCTATACTAGATTTCTCTACTGGTGATATGTATGTGCCACAATATTAAAACAATTATGTGAATCGTAAAATCACAAAATCTTTTGTTGTTAGATTCTTTTTATCGCTCTTATCACATTTTAAAAAGGAAAATGATAACCAAATGATTGAAATTCAAAATTAATACATCCCAAATATTTCCTGCTTTGGCAATAGGCCAATGTTTCTCTTTATCATGAGACTACAAATCGATTATTGTTTTCATTGTCTGACGTTGTCTTTTTTCTGAACGCATTGTCACTCAAGTTTACTAAACTAAGGACGACAACTTTGAACGAAATAACTGGTGGAACTTGTCCAACGACAAATTCTCTTATAGAGTTAAACTGGAAACAACAAATGATTTTACGTTTCTACAACACTCTGGCAAGCATTGCCCGAATTACGGATAGGTTTTATTTTTTTATGTAAATTTAACAATTTTTATAGTGAGAATGTAGGACGTATGTCTCGGACAAATTTGGAGGAAAATGCCCAATTATATTAAAGAAAAGTAATCTAATGAACGAAGAATAAGGAAATCAAGTTAAGACTTTGAGTCATTAAATTAATTTCAACAAGGATTTAAATATTAGACTTCTTCTCCTAAAAAGAACAAGAAGTCATAACTAACGGACTAACGTCGAAGTACTAAAAACACAAAACGAAACCAACTAGTATATGGGCAACGAACTATTACAAATTATACTGCATGTCCTTCGAAGGGTATTTCTTGGCCCGATATTTGTCTTTTCAGAACTAAATTAGGTCAAGGCTTTTTTTACGATAAAGGAAATTTGAATTTAATTTGTACAAAAGAAAATTAGGAATCGATGTTGTTTCAATTTCTCACCACACCAAAAATTCCAATTCCACATTATTGCAACGAACTTAACGTTTAAAATATTGATATTTGTTTCAATTTAAACAATGTGAAACAATAAATAGTACTCGATTTGAGATGGTTATCAAGTTCCAATGCTATAAAATTAAAAATAATGGCCTTATAAAATCATAGTGTATTAAGTAATGGCTTCTCTAGAACCATTTAATTTTCGTACAACTAAAATTAATTTAACTCCACTTAAATTTAACGACAGACAATAATTAAGCGTCCGGAAAAATGTTGGAAATAAAGACAAAAGAACAATGTTGAGCACATCACATCTTGTAACCTGGTGTTAGTTGAAGCAATCCCATATCATTAAGCAGACGGAGATGGTGAATCGATTAATGCCATGCAGTTGTTCCATGTTTCGATGCTCTTCGCTATAACTGTAGCTGGGTTTAGTTCTTTGAATAGAGGATTCTCGAGAGTCCTCTTTACTAATGCTGCGTGGCAAACTTTTCCCAACGCAACAAGTTCGCTGCAACATTTGTTTGAGATACTCCCTGCCTCGAAAATACTCGTGGAAGTTTCTTGAACACAGGGCCAACCCATTTTAGTTTCACAATTATTTTCCCTAATAATCTGGTAATTCTCCTTCGTAGCCATTATTGCCACGCAAGTTAAGAATAAAACCACTTGGACTGAATAAACATTAAGGCTTGCCATATTGTGTGAATTTGATGTTCCTACTTGAATTTGATTAGTAAAATTAATTTCGAATGAGATCAGAAGGGGAAAAAACCTGCATTTATAGGAAGTGTTTTCACCTCCTGGAACTAGAATGCGTTGCCACAAAATAAATCATTTAATGTTTCAATTTAATAAGCATTAATTTTAATTAACACAAATCTACATATTAATTCAAGCACACACATTTGTGCTTCCTTTTTTCCTATTCTTAGATTTCATTAAATGGATAACGAAAATAAGGTTCAATAAAGATGCATATGTCGTAATTGTGTTTCTGCGTTGAAACTAGGAATGTACTATTACATCCATTACAAACCAAAAACTAGCACCATAATATGCAGGAAATATCATATCAATAAAGCAACATGAGCACTTGCATTATAGGCACGTACATTTGTTATGTGTGTCATCCTATTTTTCTAACTTTTTGTAGTTATATACGTTCTAGTCATGGTAACGGTTTATAATGCACGTCTATCTCCAAATCGAATGAGCTATACTAGATTTCTTTGCTGGTGATATGTATGTGCCACAATATTAAAATTATTATGTGAACCGTAAAATCACAAAATCTTTTGTTGTTAGAAACTTTTTATCGTACTTTTCACATTTAAAAAGGAAAATGACAACCGAATGATTGAAATTCAAAATTAATTCATCCCAAATATTTCCTGCTTTGGAAATAAGCCAATTTTTCTCTTTATCATGAGACTACAAATCGATTATTGTTTTCATTGTTTGACGTTGTCTTTTTTTGTGAATGCATTGTCACTTAAGTTTACTAAACTAAGGACGACAACTTTGAACGAAATATCTGATGGAACTTGTCCAACGATAAATTCTCTTATAGAGTTATACTGGAAACAACAAATGATTTTACGTTTCTACAACACTCTGGCAGGCATTGCCCGAATTACGGATAGGTTTTATTTTTTTATGTAAATTTGACAATTTTTATAGTGAGAATGTAGGACGTATGTCTCGGACACATTTGGAGGAAAATGCCCGATCATATTAAAAAAAAGTAATCTAAAGAACGAAGAATAAGGAAATCAAGTTAAGACTTTGAGTCGTTAAATTAATTTCAACAAGGATTTAAATATTGGACCTCTTCTCCTAAAAAGAACAATAAGTCATAACTAACAGACTAGCGTCAAAGTACTAAAAATAGAAAACGAAACCAACTAGTATACGGGCAACGAACTATTACAAATTGAACTACATGTCCTTCGAAGGATATTTCTTGGCACGATATGTGTCTTTTCAGATCTAAGTTAGGTCAAGGCTTTTTTTTCGATAAAGGAAATTTGAATTTAATTTGTACAAAAAATTTTAAGGAATAGATGTTGTTTGAATTTCTCACCACACCAAAATTCCAGTTCCACATTATTGCAATGAACTTAACGTTTAAAATATTGATATTTGTTTCAATTTAAACAATGTGAAACAATATATAGTACTCGATTTGAGATGGTTATCAAGTTCCAATGCTATAAAATTAAAAATAATGGCCTTATAAAATCATAGTGTATTAAGTAATGGCTTCTCTAGAACCATTTAATTTTCGTACAACTAAAATTAATTTAACTCGACTTAAATTTAACGACAGACAATAATTAAGCTTCCGGAACAATGTTGAAAATAAAGACAAAAGAACAATGCTGAGCACATCACGTCTTGTAACCTGCTGTTAGTTGAAACAATCCCATATCATTAAGCAGACGGAGATGGTGAATCGATCAATGCCATGCAGTTGTTCCATGTTTCGATGCTCTTCGCTATAACTGTAGTTGGGTTCAGTTCATTGAATAAAGGATTCTCCAGAGTCCTCTTTACTAATGCTGTGTAGCAAACTTTTCCCAACGCAACAAGTTCGCTGCAACACTTGTTAGAGATACTCCCTGTCTCGAAAATACTCGTAAAAGTTTCTTGAACGCAAGGCCAACCCATTTTAGTTTCACAATTATTTTCCTTAATAATCTGGTCATTCTCCTTCGTAGCCATTACTGCCACGCAAGTTAAGAATAAAACCACTAGGACGGAATAAACATTAAGGCTTGCCATATTGTGTGAATTTGATGTTCCTACTTGAATTTGATTCGTAAAATTAATTTCGAATGAGATCAGAAGGGGAAAAAACCTGCATTTATAGGAAGTGTTATGACCACCTGGAACTACAATGCGTTGCCACAAAATAAAGCATTTAATGTTTCAATTTAATAAGCATTAAATTTAATTAACACAAATCTACATATTAATTCAAGCACACACATCTGTGCTTCCTTTTTTCCTATTCTTAAATTTCATTAAATGGATAACGAAAATAAGGTTCAATAAAGATGCATATGTCGTAATTGTGTTTCTGCGTTGAAACTAGGAATGTACTATTACATCGACTAGAAACCAAAAACTAACACCATAATATGCAGGAAATATCATATGAATAAAGCAACGTGAGCACTTGCATTACAAGCACGCATATTTGTTATGTGTGTCGTCCTATTTTTCAAACTTTTTGTAGTTATATATGTTCTAGTCATGGTGACGGTTTATATCTGTCTCCAAATCGATTGAGCTATAGTAGATTTCTCTACTGGTGATATGTATGTGCCACAATATTAAAATAATTATGTGAATTGTAAAATCACAAAATCTTTTGTTGTTAGATTCTTTTTATCGCACTTATCACATTTTAAATAGGAAAATGACAACCAAATGATTGAAATTCAAAATTAATTCATCCCAAATATTTCCTGCTTTGGAAATAGCCAATGTTTCTCTTTATCATGAGACTACAAATCGATTATTCTTTTAATTGTTTGATGTTGTCTTTTTTTGTGAACGCATTGTCACTCAAGTTTACTAAACTAAGGATGACAACTTTGAACGAAATAACTAGTGGAACTTGCCCAACGACAAATTCTCTTATAGAGTTAAACTGGAAACAACTAATGGTTTTACGTTTCTACAACACTCTGGCAGGCATTGCCCAAATTACGGATAGGTTTTATTTCTTTATGTAAATTTGACAATTTTTATAGTGAGAATGTAGGACGTATGTCTCGGACACATTTGGAGGAAAAAGCCCGATCATATTAAAGAAAAGTAATCTAAAGAACGAAGAATAAGGAAATCAAGTTAAGACTTTGAGTCGTTAAATCAATTTCAACAAGGATTTAAATTTGGACCTCTTCTCCTAAAAAGAACAAGAAGTCATAACTAACAGACTAGCGTCAAAGTACTAAAAATAGAAAACGAAACCAACTAGTATACGGGCAACAAACTATTACAAATTGAACTACATGTCCTTCGAAGGATATTTCTTGGCACGATATGTGTCTTTTCAGAACTAAGTTAGGTCAAGGCTTTTTTTTCGATAAAGGAAATTTGAATTTAATTTGTACAAAAAATTTTAAGGAATAGATGTTGTTTGAATTTCTCACCACACCAAAAATTCCAGTTCCACATTATTGCAATGAACTTAACGTTTAAAATATTGATATTTGTTTCAATTTAAACAATGTGAAACAATATATAGTACTCGATTTGAGATGGTTATCAAGTTCCAATGCTATAAAATTAAAAATAATGGCCTTATAAAATCATAGTGTTTTAAGTAATGGCTTCTCTTGAACCATTTAATTTTCGTACAACTAAAATTAATTTAACTCGACTTAAATTTAACGACAGACAATAATTAAGCTTCCGGAACAATGTTGAAAATAAAGACAAAAGAACAATGCTGAGCACATCACGTCTTGTAACCTGCTGTTAGTTGAAGCAATCCTATATCATTAAGGAGACGGAGATGGCGAATCGATTAATGCCATGCAGTTGTTCCATGTTTCGATGCTCTTCGCTATAACTGTAGCTGGGTTTAGTTCTTTGAACAGAGGATTCTCGAGAGTCCTCTTTACTAATGCTGCGTGGCAAACTTTTCCCAACGCAACAAGTTCGCTGCAACACTTGTTAGAGATACTCCCTGTCTCGAAAATACTCGTGAAAGTTTCTTGAACACAGGGCCAACCCATTTTAGTTTCACAATTATTTTCCTTAATAATCTGGTCATGCTCCTTCGTAGCCATTACTGCCACGCAAGTTAAGAATAAAACCACTAGGACGGAATAAACATTAAGGCTTGCCATATTGTGTGAATTTGATGTTCCTACTTGAATGTGATTCGTAAAATTAATTTCGAATGAGATCAGAAGGGGAAAACACCTGCATTTATAGGAAGTCTTATGACCTCCTGGAACTAGAATGCGTTGCCACAATAAATAATTTATTGTTTCAATTTAATAAGCATTAATTTTAATTAACACAAATCTACATATTAATTCAAGCACACGCATCTGTGCTTCCTTTTTTCCTATTCTTAAATTTCATTAAATGGATAACGAAAATAAGGTTAAAAAAAGATGCATATGTCGTAATTGTGTTTCTGCGTTGAAACTAGGAATGTACTATTACATCCACTACAAACCAAAAACTAGCACCATAATATGCAGGAAATATCATATGAACAAAGCAATGTGAGGACTTGCATTACAGGCACGCATATTTGATATGTGTGTCGTCCTATTTTTCTAACTTTTTGTAGTTATATATGTTCTAGTCATGGTGACGGTTTATAATGCACGTCTATCTCCAAATCGAATGAGCTATACTAGATTTCTTTACTGGTGATATGTATGTGCCACAATATTAAAATAATTATGTGAAGCGTAAAATCATAAAATCTTATGTTGTTAAATACTTTTTATCGCACTTATCACATTTTAAAAAGGAAAATGACAACCAAATGATTGAAATTCAAAATTAATTCATCCCAAATATTTCCTGCTTCGGAAATAGGCCAATGTTTCTCATTATCATGAGACTACAAATTGATTATTGTTTTCTTTGTTTGACGTTGTCTTTTTTTGTGAACGCATTGTCACTCAAGTTTACTAAACTAAGGACGACAACTTTGAACGAAATAACTGATGGAACTTGTCCAACGACAAATTCTCTTATAGAGTTAAACTGGAAACAACAAATGATTTTACGTTTCTACAACACTCTGGCAGGGATCGCCCGATTTACGGATAGGTTTTATTTTTTATGTAAATTTGACAATTTTTATAGTGAGAATGTAGGACGTATGTCTCGGACACATTTGGAGGAAAATGCCCGATCATATTAAAGAAAAGTAATCTAAAGAACGAAGAATAAGGAAATCAAGTTAAGACTTTGAGTCGTTAAATCAATTTCGACAAGGATTTAAATATTGGATCTCTTCACCTAAAAAGAACAAGAAGTCATAACTAACGGACTAGCGTCGAAGTACTAAAAACCCAAAACAAAACCAACTAGTATACGGGCAACGAACTATTACAAATTATACTGTATGTCCTTCAAAGGATATTTCCTGGCACGATATGTGTCTTTTCAGAATTAAGTTAGGTCAATTCTTTTTTTTCGATAAAGGAAATTTGAATTTAATTTGTACAAAAAAATTTATGGAGTCGATGTTGTTTCAATATCTCACCACACCAAAAATTCCAGTTCCACATTATTGCAATGAACTTAATGTTTAAAATATTGATATTTGTTTCAGTTTAAACAATGTGAAACAATATATAGTACTCGATTTGAGATGGTGATCAAGTTCCGATGCTATGAAATTAAAAATAATGGCCTTTTAAAATCATAGTGTATCAAGTAATGGCTTCTCTAGAACCATTTAATTTTCGTACAACTGAAATTAATTTAACTCGACTTAAATTTAACGATAAACAATAATGAAGCTTCCGGAACAATGTTGAAAATAAAGACAAAAGAACAATATTGAGCACATCAGGTCTTGTAACCTGTTGTTAGTTGAAGCAATCCTATATCATTATACAAACGGAGATGGTGATTCGATCAATGCCATGCAGTTGTTCCATGTTTTGATGCTCTTCGTTATAATTGTATTTGGGTTTAGTTCATTGAATAGAGGATTCTCAAGTGTCCTCTTTACGAATGCTTCGTGGAAAACTTTTCCCAACGCAACAAGTTCGTTGCAACACTTGTTAGAGATACTCCCTATCTCGAAAATACTCGTGAAGTTTCTTGAACACAGGGCCAACCCATTATAGTTTCACAATTATTTTCCTTAATAATCTAGTCATTCTCATTAGTAGCCATTACTGCCACGCAAGTTAAGAATAAAACCACTAGGACGGAATAAACATTAAGGCTTGCCATATTGTGTGAATTTGATGTTTCTACTTGAATTTGGTTCGTAAAATTAATTTCGAACAAGATTAGAAGGGGAAAAACTGCATTTATAGGAAGTGTTATGACCATATGGAACTAGAATGCGTTGCAACAAAATAAAGCATTTATTGTTTCATTTTAATAAGCATTAATTTTAATTAACACAAATCTACATATTAATTCAAACACACACATCTGTGCTTCCTTTTTCCTATTCATAAATTTCATTAAATGGATAACGAAAATATGGTTCAATAACGATGGTTATGTCGTAATTGTGTTTCTACATTGAAACTAGGAATGTACTATTACATCCACTACAAACCAAAAACTGGCACCATAATATGCAGGAAATATCGTATGAATAAAGCAACGTGAGCACTTGCATTACAAGAACACATATTTGTTATGTGTGTCATCCTATTTTTCTAACTTTTTGTAGTTATATATGTTCTAGTCATGGTGACGATTAAAAGTGCAAGTCTTCTCCAAATCGAATGAGCTATACTAGATTTCTCTACTGGTGATATGTATGTGCCATAATATTAAGATAATTATGCGAAGCGTAAAATCATAAAATCTTTTTGTTGTTAAAAACTTTTTATCGCACTTATCACGTTTCAAAAAGGAAAATGAAAATCAAATGATTGAAATTCAAAATTAATTCATCCCAAATATTTCCTGCTTTGGAAATAGGCCAATGTTTCTCTTTATCATGAGACTACAAATCGATTATTGTATTCTTTGTTCGACGTTGTATTTTTTTGTGAACGCGTTGTCACTCAAGTTTACTAAACTAAGGACGACAACTTTGAGTGAAATAACTGATGGAACTTGTCCAACGACAAATTCTCTTATAGAGTTAAATTGGAAATAACAAATTATTTTACGTTTCTACAACACTCTGGCAAGAATTGCTCGAATTACCGATAGGTTTTTTTTTATGTAAATTTGACAATTTTTATAGTGAGAATGTAGGACGTATGTCTCGGACACATTTGGAGGAAAATGCCCGATCATATTAAAGAAAAGTAATCTAAAGAACGAAGAATAAGGAAATCAAGTTAAGACTTTGAGTCGTTAAATCAATTTCGACAAGGATTTAAATATTGGATCTCCTCACCTAAAAAGAACAAGAAGTCATAACTAACGGACTAGCGTCGAAGTACTAAAAACCAAAAACAAAACCAACTAGTATACGGGCAACGAACTATTACAAATTATACTGTATGTCCTTCAAAGGATATTTCTTGGCACGATATGTGTCTTTTCAGAACTAAGTTAGGTCAATTCTTGTTTTTCGATAAAGGAAATTTGAATTTAATTTGTACAAAAAAATTTATGGAGTCGATGTTGTTTCAATTTCTCACCACACCAAAAATTCCAGTTCCACATTATTGCAATGAACTTAATGTTTAAAATATTGATATTTGTTTCAATTTAAATAATGTGAAACAATATATAGTACTTGATTTGAGATGGTGATCAAGTTCCGATGCTATGAAATTAAAAATAATGGCCTTTTAAAATCATAGTGTATTAAGTAATGGCTTCTCTAGAACCATTTAATTTTCATACAACTGAAATTAATTTAACTCGACTTAAATTTAACGATAAACAATAATGAAGCTTCCGGAACAATGTTGAAAATAAAGACAAAAGAACAATATTGAGCACATCAGGTCTTGTAACCTGTTGTTAGTTGAAGCAATCCTATATCTTTATACAAACGGAGATGGTGATTCGATCAATGCCATGCAGTTGTTCCATGTTTTGATGCTCTTCGTTATAATTGTATTTGGGTTAGTTCATTGAATAGAGGATTCTCAAGTGTCCTCTTTACGAATGCTTCGTGGAAAAATTTTCCCAATGCAACAAGTTCGTTGCAACACTTGTTGGAGATACTCCCTGTCTCGAAAATACTCGTGAAGTTTCTTGAACACAGGGCCAACCCATTATAGTTTCACAATTATTTTCCTTAATAATCTAGTCATTCTCATTCGTAGCCATTACTGCCACGCAAGTTAAGAATAAAACCACTAGGACGGAATAAACATTAAGGCTTGCCATATTGTGTGAATTTGATGTTTCTACTTGAATTTGGTTCGTAAAATTAATTTCGAACAAGATTAGAAGGGGAAAAACTGCATTTATAGGAAGTGTTATGACCATATGGAACTAGAATGCGTTGCAACAAAATAAAGCATTTATTGTTTCATTTTAATAAGCATTAAATTTAATTAACACAAATCTACATATTAATTCAAACACACACATCTGTGCTTCCTTTTTCCTATTCATAAATTTCATTAAATGGATAACGAAAATATGGTTCAATAACGATGGTTATGTCGTAATTGTGTTTCTACATTGAAACTAGGAATGTACTATTACATCCACTACAAACCAAAAACTGGCACCATAATATGCAGGAAATATCGTATGAATAAAGCAACGTGAGCACTTGCATTACAAGCACACATATTTGTTATGTGTGTCATCCTATTTTTCTAACTTTTTGTAGTTATATATGTTCTAGTCATGGTGACGATTAAAAGTGCACGTCTTCTCCAAATCGAAAGAGCTATACTAGATTTCTCTACTGGTGATATGTATGTGCCATAATATTAAGATAATTATGCGAAGCGTAAAATCATAAAATCTTTTTGTTGTTAAAAACTTTTTATCGCACTTATCACGTTTCAAAAAGGAAAATGACAATCAAATGATTGAAATTCAAAATTAATTCATCCCAAATATTTCCTGCTTTTGAAGTAGGCCAATATTTCTCTTTATCATGAGACTACAAATCGATTATTGTATTCTTTGTTCGACGTTGTATTTTTTGGTGAACGCGTTGTCACTCAAGTTTACTAAACTAAGGACGACAACTTTGAGTGAAATAACTGATGGAACTTGTCCAACGACAAAATCTCTTATAGTGTTAAATTGGAAATAACAAATTATTTTACGTTTCTACAACACTCTGGCAAGCATTGCCCGAATTACCGATAGGTTTTTTTTATGTAAATTTGACAATTTTTATAGTGAGAATGTAGGACGTATGTCTCGGACACATTTGGAGGAAAATGCTCGATCATATTAAAGAAAAGTAATCTTAAGAACGAAGAATAAGGAAATCATGTTAAGACTTGAGTCGTTAAATCAATTTCAACAAGGATTTCAATATTGGCACTCATCTCCTAAAAAGAAAAAGAAGTCTGTTGAAACGTTTGTTTTTGGGAAAACAAACAAGTCTTGAACAATATTTAAAAATAAAAAAATTGGTATTTTAAATGATCGAAAAAAATGGGAGTCTCCACCAATCTTTTTACATGGTGTGATTGGATCACCAAAAAATGTTTAAAATCTGTTTTGAAAAACATTTTGGTCTTCAAATTTCAAAAAATAGGTTCGGGAGTCGGTTACGCATGAGGAAGGATTAGCACCCTTATACGCCCAAAATTCGAACCACATTGTTTTTTTTCGGGTCTTATTATGTTAAAAGTTTGAAAACTAGAGTAAAACTTAAAATTCGATCTTTGTTATTAGAAAACTTTGCATGACTTTCAAAAATCCTTTTTAAGGAAAATCGCCCGTGTGTTTCGAATTTATAGGAGAATTGGAAGTCGTGTCCAACACGTTAGGGCACTATGTTCTTGGACTTTCGAAACTGAAGGACATTTTGAAAGACTTTAAAGAGGATATTCGATTATTTGACTTATACGAAAATCACACCCAGCACGTTAGGGCATGGTTTTTTCTAATTCTTCACACGAAAGGATATTGCCTCGTTTTGTTTTAAAATCATTTGTATATATATATGCATTTTTTTTTGAGAACTTGAATTTTCGAACTAAGTTTAAAATACGATCCTCAGGCACATAATTTATTCCACATGATTTTCAAAAAAGATTTAAAAAGAATGCCCGTTTGTTTCGACTTTCGCGAATAATTGGAGTCGTGACCAACACGTTAAGGCACGATGTTCTCGAAATCTCGAACTTAAAAAGACATTTTGGAAAGTTTGGAAAAGGATATTTGATTCGTGTGAATAATACGAAAAATCACACCCGACATATTAGGGCATGATTTCTCGAGGTTTCCACGAGAAAAGGACATTGCCTGTGCTTTAAAGGTTTATTTATATGAAAAATAATTCTGAAAACTGGCATGTAAATTAAACATAAATGGACAATTAATAATGAAGATTAAATAACACGAAACAAAATAGTTAACAAGATAAATACATACACACAAATCAAAATAAGAGAATTTAAATTACAAAAGAATAATAATTGAAATCTAAATATGAATATTGAAGAGAAAGAAAAGAAAAACAAACGGAGTCAAAAATAAGATTTTTGGATGCTCGGGGGTAAAATGGTAATTTTTAGAGGTTAGAGGGTAAAACGATAATTTTGGACACTTTGGGGGCAAAATGGTAATTCTTTGACACTCGGGGGTAAGATAATCAATTTTTAGAAGCTTGGGGGAAAAATTGTAATTTTTAGATAATTTGGGGTTAAAAATGATATTTTTGGAAGTTCGGGGGTAAAATGGTAATTTTAGAGAATTTAGGGTTAAAAATGATATTTTGGAAGTTCGGGGGTAAAATGGTAATTTTGGAAGTTTAAGGGTAAAAATGTGATTTTTTGGTAGTTCAGTGGTAAAATGTATTTTTTTGAAAGTTTAAGGTTAAAAATGGATTTTTGGACATCTAAGGGTAAAATGGTAATTTTTTGAAAGTTCGGGGTAAAAAATGGAATTTTTGGAAATTAAGAGGTAAAATGGTAAATTTTGGAAATTCGAGTGTAAAATAGTAATTTTTGAAAACTTCGCGTCAAGAATGATATTTTTGGAAGTTCGGGGGTAAAATGGTAATTTTTGGAAGTTTGGGGGAAAAATGTGATTTTTTGGAAATTTAGGGGTAAAATGTAATTTTTGGAAAGTTCATGGGTAAAAATATAATTTGTGTGAAGCTCGAGGGTAAAATGTAATTTTTGTGAAGTTCGAGGGTCAAAATGTGATTTTTTAAAGTTTGGGAGTCAAATTATAATTTTTGGAAAGTTTGGGGGACAAATCATGATTTTTGGAAAAATTAGGGACATCTGGACAATAAAACCAAAAATATGGAACACATGGCATCCTTTCAGGCATTCTGGGGTCAAAGGACTAATTTGAAAAAGAGTAAAAATTGTTGGGCAAATTAAAAAATAATTAAAAATATGAAAAGGACTAATTTGTAAAAATAAAAAAAAGTGGAAGGAATAATTGCATAAATAGCCCACTTTCAAAAAACACGTGGATCCCCCTGGGTCGGATCGGGTCGGACCAAAACGGTGCCATATTGGGTACTTTGGCTCCACCCTTAAACTGCGTCATTTCTATATGCTATATAAATGAAAAATTCGCCAAAAATTTCATTTCTTTCTTCAATTCTAAAAAAAAAAGAACAAGTTTAAAGCCCATTTTTTGCTCTTCTCACTCCTTGGCTTCTCTCCGACCGGCTGCAGGTTGCTCTTGGTCCAATCGTCGCTTTGTCGCCATGCACTGCCATGCGCCGCCATCCATGGTGGTTCTAGGTAAAAACTTTCCCCTTTTTTTTTCTTCCTTTTAAACTATCTTAAATCGGCTTTAAAACCTCGAATACAAACCAAAATACATCAAAATTTTCCCTTTTCTTTTAAAAATCTTTTAATCGAAAAAAAATTTAGATCTGGATTTAAAAACGAAGCAAGTTTTGTTCTTTTTTTTAGATCTGTTTCATATATATTTCCTGTTATAACTTAAAGGGATTTAAATTTTAAACTTAGATCTAGATTTTTTACTCGAAGTTCTAATCCTTTTTTTGTCCCGAATCTTTTCTTTGTAATGCCTCTCATCTTCATGGACGAAACCGAAGAGGTTTCATCGCCTCCAGCGGTAGCAGCGGCGAATTCCAATAATAGGTATGCCTCTTCTAATTTCTCTTTTATTTTTATTAATAATAATATTATTATTTATTTAAAATATTTATTACTATTAATAATATTCATTTAATACATTTGAACTAACTGAAAATGGTAAATAATAATAGCAATGTATTTAATAGGCGAATTAATGTATATTACGGATATAAAGTATTTGGAAACTTAACAATAAATAAAAATAAATGTGTTGAGAATACCTGTTTGACTTAATGCCTGAGAATGTTTTTTTGGTGCTTTGTGCGTCTGTTTGGATATCTTCTGCTTTGTATTGACTTTAGAACATTATTTGTGTATCTTAATTTCTAATAAAAGCTTCTGTTGAATTCAAATCCTTCTTAAAAAAAGGGTCAATACCCCTTACAAACTGTTCTGAATTTGGCTTTATAGTGTGTTTTACAATCATACTATTTTGTTTCTTCTAACTAAATTCCCTTCTTGTCTTCTTTTGCAGGTTGCAACGGCGGTGGTGGCAGTCCAAGTTGAAGGGTGGTGCTGACGTGGTGTCATTCCAGTGGCCAGTGATAGAGGTGGTTGGTGGCAAGTGGATTGACTTCTGATTATTTTTGGTCAATTGGTTTAGGTTTTGTGTCTGTCTAGTTAAACTTGTAATTGGGCCATAGTGTTTGGGTTTGTCTAGTTAAACTTATAATTAAGCCTTTTTGTATTTTAGACTTTTTAAATTAAAGTTTAAAATTAAGTTTAAAACCATTTCAAATTTAAACTAAATTTAACTTTAAAAATAAATTTAAAACCGATTTAAACTTAATATAAATTTAAAATCAAAAGTTTTATCCAAGGTTTGGGCCCAGTCAAAATTAGGCTCCAACAGCTGCCCCTCTTTGCTCGTTGATGTGTAACAGAAACGGAGCGAAGACCAAGAGGAGGCCCAATTTTGTCACGTTTCATTTCTTTTTCTTTAATGCTCCTTTCTTCAATTGGCCTACCCTTTGCTTCATTGGTCTTTCAACTCTGCTGTATTTGCTTCTCTACCTTCGGCGTTATGATTCCATCTTGCCATGAGACAATTTAAAAAAGAAAAAAATTTGCTACTGTAGCTTCTCCCCATTCGCTTGCAACTTTAGGGATTTGGGTGTCGCAGCACCATATCTTGATTTACTTATTTGTATCTCACTAGGACGACAAATTTGATTCACTTCTCTGCATCTCGCCAAGAAGATGTCCACTTTATCGCTTCGAATGATTTCCATCTATCCCATGATCGGGTGAGAGATTGACTGATAATGATCTGCCTCAAGCTCGAGGGAAGAGATCGAATGACTGCGATTTGGCCCAGGCTCCAGGTAAGAGATTGTCTGATGGTGATCTGCCTTAGCCTTGAGGTAAGAGATTGAATGGTTGCAATCTACCCCAGGCTCGGGGTAAGAGATTTGCTGATGATGATCTGCCACAAGCTTGGGGTAAGAGATCGAATGACTACAATCTGCCCCAGGCTCGAGGTAAGAGATTGGTTGATGATGATCTGCCCCAAGCTTGGGGTAAAAGATCGAACGACTACAATCTACCCCAGGCTCAGGGTAAGAGATTGGCTGATGATGATCTACCCTAGGCTCGAGGTAAGAGATTGAACAGCTGCAATCTGCCCCAGGCTCGGGGTAAGAGATTGGATGATGATGATCTATCCCAGGCTCGGGGTAAGAGATTGGATGATGATGATCTACCCTAGGCTCGAGGTAAGAGATTGAACAGCTGCAATCTGCCCCAGGCTCGGGGTAAGAGATTGGATGATGATGATCTATCCCAGGCTCGGGGTAAGAGATTGGATGATGGTGATCTGCCTCAGGCTCGGGGTAAGAGATCGAATGGCTGCAATCTGCCCTAGGCTTGGGGTAAGAGATTTACTGATGGTGATCTGCCCTAGGCTCGAGGTAAGAGATTTACTGATGATGATCTGCCCTAGGCTCGGGGTAAGAGATCAAATGACTGCAATCTGCCCCAGACTCGGGGTAAGAGATTGACTGATGGTGATTTGCCCCAATCTGGAGGTAAGAGATCGAATGGCTGCAATCTGCCCCAAGCTCGGGGTAAGAGATTTACTGATGATGATCTTCCCCAGGTTCGAGGCAAGAGATCGAATGGCTGTAATCTGCCCAGGCTCGGGGTAAGAGATTTGCTAATGATGATCTACCCCAAACTCGAGGTAACAGATCGAATGGCTACAATCTACCCTAGGCTCGGGGTAAGAGATTTGCGGGTGATGATCTTCCCTAGGGTCGGTGTAAGAGATCGAATGGCTGTAATCTGCTCCAGGCTTGGGGTAAGAGATTTGCTGATGATGATCTACCCCAGGCTCGGGGTAAGAGATCGGATGGTTGCAATTTGCCCTCGGCTCGGGGTAAGAGATTTGTTGGTTTTGATCTACTCCACGCTCGAGGTAAGAGATCGAATGGCTGCAATTTGCCCTAAGCTTGGTGAAAGAGATTGGTTGATGATGATATGGCTCAAGCTCGGGGTAAGAGATCGGGATCTTCAATCTATGCTTCTGGAATGATGTGGTTTGAATCCAACTCTACTGAGATTTCAGGAAGATAGGATTTGATGTTGAAACTTCATCTTGCTCTTTGGTATTATAGTTTGATCTTGATCCACTGTAATTGTTTCCTCTCATTATTTCACAGGGATGTATCCTATAAAGTATGCTTCTATGGACCTCATATGTAGGCCCGAATTATTAAGATGCAATGATTAGAATGAATCAAATGCTCCCAACTACATGAATGCATATGATGAATGTTCGTTTATTATTTGGGTTAACATAACTTGCCACTTGTCCAAATTCTATCATGGGTGCGTTGTCCTATCTTTTTGTAAGCCCAACCTGGACTGCTTGTTTTCAAGTTTTCCAATTGATGGTTCTGTTTCGGGCCCCTATACCATTTAAGAAATTCCAGAGTAATGCTCGCGGATCTTTGTATGATTCATATTATTAGTTCATTATCCGTTATTGAAAATGCAAAATGCTTGAATGGGATTATGAAAGAATAAGGTCGAAATTTATTGAAGACACAATTCAAAAGATCAATAGGAGACAAATTTTAGTCTAGAAAGTATACAATAAAAGACAATTAGATGCCTCGAACATCGCAGGATGAGCTTTTCTGAGCCGACTTGCTGAGAATCATTTTAAGCCCAAATATGTGTCTAGAAGACCTGGAGTGCTTTGTTGGTGCTTCAAGTCGTAATTCCTTTATCTTGTTACATCTGAGAAATGATCACTTCGACCCATTGTTTTGAACTTGAGTCACCCATTGAGTGTTTTCAACTCAAAATTCCTTTTGGTTTTCAGGATGCCCTTTACGGGTTTTCATCCTGAACCCCTTTTTTTTTGGAGACGCCTTTTACGGGTTTTCATCTCAAAATTAGGCAAAATATTTTTTCACCGAGTCTGAATTGACGGGGTTGTGCAAATTTTTGCCATCCATTTCTATTAGAATGAGAGCTCTTCCTGGAATAGCTTTCTTTACAGCATAAGGCCCTTCCCAGTTAGGCATCCATTTGCCTCTGAAATCTTTTTGTATGGGAACTATCTTTTCAGAACTAGATCTCCCTCATGAAATTCTCTAGGATGGACCTTTTTGTCATAAGCTTGCATCATTCTTCTCTGGTACATTTGACCATGATGGATAGCCCTTAATCTCTTTTCTTCGATTAAGTTTAACTGATCATATCGAGCTGGGATCCATTCTCCCTCATCTAATTTAGCTTAGTCAAGACTCGAAGAGAAGGTATTTCAACCTCAATTGGTAAGACAGTTTCCATACCATATGCGAGCGAGAATGGTGTTTCTCCAGTAGAAGTCCTGATTGAAGTTCTGTAAGTAAAGAGGGCAAATGGTAGTTTTTCGTGCCAGTCTTTGTAGGTCTCAATCATTTTCACAATGATCTTCTTGATGTTCTTATTAGCTGCCTCCACAGCTCCATTCATCTTTGGGCGATAGGGGGAGGAATTGTGATGCTTGATTTTGAATTGCTCGCAGACTTCCGCTATTGTGCTATTGTTCAAATTCAAGGCATTGTCGGATATGATCCTTTTTGGCATCCCATATTGGCAAATGATCTCCTTTTTCAATAACTTGCTAACTACAAACTTCGAGATGTTGGCATAAGAAGTTGCTTGTACCCATTTGTAAAATAGTCGATAACCACGAAGATAAATCTATGACCATTAGAAGCCTTTGGAGAAATCGGCCTAACCCCACATAGAAAACGGCCAAGGGGAAGTCATGACATGAAGGTGTGATGGAGGTTCATGAATCTTGTCTGTATAGATCTGGCACTTATTGTACCTCTTGGCATTATTGATGCAATCCCCTTCCATGGCAAACCAGTAATACCCAAATCTTATTATCTACCTGGCCTGTGAAACCAATAGCGTGTGTCCCACAAATGCCTTCATGAACTTCTTCTAAGATCTTTCTAGCTTCAACTGTGTCAACACACCTTAGCAACACTTGATCTTTTCTCCTTTTGTATAAGATTTCTCCATCTAGGACATACTCATTGGCAAGGCTTCTCAATGTCCTCTTTTCATTTTCTGAAGCTTGCTCAGGGTACTTGTGATCTCTTACAAACTGAAGAATATCTTGGTACCATGGCCGGTCATACCTTTCTTCTTCTTCTTCTACCTTGATATCATAACACTGACCTGGAGCCTTATAGATACTCATTTGAATGGTCTATACAGCTTCTGGTCTATTTACTTTAATCTCGAGGCTAAAGTGGCAAGAGCATCAGTAATCTAGTTTTCTTCCCATAGGAGATAATGGAATGTGATGTCATCAAACTCCTTGATTAACTCGAGAACAAATTTGTGGTAATCCACTAGCTTAGAATCTCTTGTTTCCCATTCTCCTTTGAGTTGATAGATTACTAGCGCGGAGTCTTCATATATCTCTAAAACTTTGATTCCCTGCTCTATGGCTACGCGGATTCCCATGATACATGCCTCATATTCTGCCATGTTATTTGTGCAATCAAAATCGAGTTTACTGGTGAAAGGGTAGTGGTCTCCTTCTGGTGATACCAAGATTGCCCCGACTCCATTATCCGTGGCATTTGAAGCTCCATCAAAATTTACTCTCCAAGGATGTTCTACTGTTGTTACCTCTTTAGTGGTCGCAACATACATTAAATCCTCGTTCGGAAAGTCAAAGTTTATTGGCTCATAGTCTTCTAAAGCCCTGCTAGCTAGGAAGTCTGCTATCGCACTCACTTTTACTACCTTTTGATTAACATAGACTATGTCGAATTATGAAAGCAAGATCTTCCACCTAGCCAATCTCCCATTCAATGCGGCTGACTCCATCATGTATTTTAGAGGATCTAGTTTTGAGATTAACCAAGTGGTATGGTACAAATGTATTGTCTTTATCTTCACGTGGTCCAAACTAGAGCAGAACATAATTTTTCAAATGGCGAGTATCGAGTCTCACAATCAGTGAATTTCTTGCTGAGATAATATATCGCCCTTTCCTTCTTTCCAGATTCATCGTGTTGGCCTAGTACGCATCCCATAGAATTTTCAAAGACCGCCAAGTACAAGATCGACGGTTTATTAGGAATTAGAGGTACCAAGATGGGAGCTTTGGATAAATAATCTTTAACCTTGTTAAAAGTTTCTTGACATTCATCATCCTGTACACCTGGGTTACGCTTTCTAAGTAGACGAAAGATAGGATCACATTTCTAAGTCAACTGTGAAATGAACCGAGCAATGTAATTTAGTCTCCCTAAAAATCCTCAAACTTCTTTTTATGTACTGGGCGGTGGTAGCTCCTGTATGACTTTGACTTTATCTGTATCTATTTCAATCCCTTTTTTGCTGACTACAAAGCCTAACAGCTTTCCTGATGTGGCTCTGAAAGTGCACTTTGCTGGGTTTAGCTTTAATTGATACTTTCTTAGCCTCCCAAACAACTTTATTAGGATTCTTATATGTTTTTCTTTTGTTTGGGATTTCGTAATCATGTCGTCGACATAAACTTCAATCTCCTTATGCATCATGTCATGAAACAGGGTTACCATGGCCCTTTGATAAGTTACCCCTACGTTTTTGAGTCTGAAAGGCATCACCTTATAGCAAAATGTTCCCTACAATGTGACAAACATGATTTTGATCATATCTTCAGGGTCCATCCTTATTTGGTTATACCTAGAGAAACCATCCATGAATGAAAACAGGGAATGACCTACGTATTATCTACTAAGGTGTCGATGTGAGGTAATGGGAAGTTATCCTTTGGGCTAGCTTTATTTAACTACTTGGAGAAACCTAACATCAAATTGCTTATTGACCTCTTCTTTTATTTTCAATAACACATCTGGTCTCATCCTTCAAACTTTTGCTGCATAGGCCTACATTCTTCCTTTATAGGGAGTTTGTGTACCACAATGTCAGTGCTCAGGCCAGGCATATCTTGATAAGACCACGAGAAGATGTCTTGGAACTCTTGATGACAACTAAATAATTGAAATTCAAAATTAATTCATCCCAAATATTTCTTGCTTTGGAAATAGGCCAATGTTTCTGATGCAATCGAAACTTAACTAAAAATATGACTATAGCAAGTGTACCTATCAATTAATAGTATAGTTACGGTAAGCATAGATATCATTCCCACGAGAACCAAAAGTACTAGTAATAATTGTCTTCCTATTATCTAACCGGTCGAATAAAGTGATTGTTGTAAACTAATTTAACTAAATTAATAAAAAGTGCGTCAAAGATTAAAGCAAGAAATAATAAGTGTTTTTATACCAAGAAGCAAACAATACCCGGGAAAGATTCCACCTAGATTTCATTTGTCATTATCATTCTGAATTAAGCAATTTATTCACTTAGTATTTTGTTCCGTAGAAATCCCTAAATTATGCTAATACCTCTATTCAAGCATAAAAGCAACTGACTCTAGGTTGATTAATTGAAATTTCTTTCTAATTAAAACCCCTATTGTCACATTAATTCGATCTATGAATTCCCCTATTAGATTTTACTCTAATCCGGTAGATTTATGTCATCATATTTCTAGGATTGCATGCAACTCCACTCAATTATGCTAGATCTACTCTTAAACAGGGTTTATTCCTCCTCTGATTTAAGCACATCAAACAATAATTAATATATCAAGAATACTAAATCAAGAATTAAGCACACATAATTCAGAGCAAAATCTAAGTATTTCTTGCGTAAAATCAGAAATCAAATGACAGAATTCATCCTAGGGTTCATCTCCCCTAGGTATTTAGGGCTTTAGTTAATGCTAATAAATGAAAACATCTCAGAAACAATATAACCACTAGATGAGGAAAAACTCATAGTAAAATCAAAAGAATTGAGAAAGAGGTCTTCAATCTTTGTGGAGATCTGCTTCAAAGACGGCTTCTATGGTGTTTCTTCAGTTGTTTCCTTCAATAATCTTTGATGGATAGGGTTTGGGGAATGGAGGATTTTGTAAAAAATTGAAAGTCCCCTCTCATATCACTCTATTCCCTTTTTATAATACATGAAAAAAAACTCTAGTTGGATCCAAATTAAATTCTAAAAAAATAATTTGAATTAAATCTAAACAATAATTCCCTAATTGCATCCAAATTAAACTCTAAATTATAAAGCCTAAAAGATAAATATAAACAATATAATAATAATCCTAAACATTAATTCTAAAAAAAATAAAGTTAAATTTAAATAAAGTCTTATGTCTAATAAATCTCTTCCTAATTCTTTCACATTCTCACTTTTGCCCCATATTTTCCTTTTTATCGTTGATTTAGTCCATGGCCATGTGTCCAGCTCGTGTGGCTCTTAAAATCTGCTCTTTTTATCTAGTTTTCGCTCCTTTCGCTCCCAAATGCTTTCCTAAGTATAGAAACATGAATTTAAAAGATTATGAACATAAAATTCATTATTTTAAATAGATTAATCGTCCAAAAATGCATTAAGAATGAGGTTAAAACATGTTACTTTTGGCACTTGTCAAATATCCCCACAGTTAAGCATGTGCTTGTCCTCAAGCAAAATTCTCAACCCACATTCAAGTTAACTTTCTTAATTCTTTATTTTTATCAATAATGTTTCAGGATAAATTGCAAACAATCATGCATTCGAAATTCATCTAAAAGAACACTAAAGATTCAAGCAATCTAAGCTACAAAATTTTTAGCACAAAAATATAGGTGTCTCCCCTTATCTAAATAATTACCTTAAATTAAAAATCAACAAGACTTTACATCCTCACTAAAGATTCACTCAAAGCACTCAAAGTGTTTAAGGTTCATTAAATAAGCTCTCAATTGTCAAATACAAAATGTTATTACCATAAGCTTGCTTGAAAATCAAGTCTTCACCACTGTAAAATGACATGACACACCAATCAAGAGGTCTTTTCAAGGTTGTAATGGGTACAAGGTTAAAGGTATGAAAAAGGCTAGAAAAATTGGTTAAAATCGAGATCAAGGTGATAAATTACAAAACTAGAAGAAAAAAACAATCAATTGTTGAATTGAAAGAATATGCATCAACATAAATAATAAAGAATAAACATGAGCTTTTCAACAGTATATGGAACTAATGATTCTAGCTCAAACACACTTTTGTCTTTTTTTTTCAATTTTTCTTTTCGACTTTTTTTTTTTCTTTTTTTTTAAACAATAAAATTCAGCAATTCAAATAGTGGAACATAGTTAGGCAACTTAACCAAATCAAATCTCGACAAAAAGATAGTTAATAAATGGGTAAATTTACCACAAATATATGCATCATGGGTTAATATTATGGGTTAATGAATAAAACAGTGTTAGGCTCAATAAGGTTCACTAGGGGTTAATTTATTAGGTAAGCTTTTTAAAGATAAAAGGGGTTAAATCCTAAGTGCCTTTATCATCTCAGCATATCGAATCAATAATGTGGTCTCAACATGTATAATCAAAGCAAGTTCTAGAATAACAAATCATCATGCTTGACTCTCTCATATCCTAAAGATTAAATCATCTAATACATAAAAGATTCACAAATCAATCTCAAAATAAAATTAATAAAAATTTCAAATAGAAAAAAAAATTCACTCTAATGGGGTATGAGAAAATTACTTTAACACAATAAATAATTCAGAAATTTTATCACAATTAATACACAATCAATCTCCCCACACTTAAGATGTACATTGTCCTCAATGTACAAACAGATATAAGCAGAATAATCATAATATCATAAAGAGGAAAGGAACTGAAACTTCCTTGAATTAAGATAATTTCATCGGAATTGAAAAAATATGAATGTAGCGAGTCTAAAGAAGTGCAATTTTTTGAGCAAAAAAAAAAATTGACAAAGACAAGTCAGAGAGGGAGATAATTAAAAAACCAACCATAAGAATAAAAATAGTGCATAACTAAAATAAAATTAAAAAAAAAAAGATAAAATAAAATAAAATTGAAAATAAATATACTAATTTTTTTGAACTTTTCAAATTTTTTCAAATTAATTTTTTTTCAATTTTTTTAAAAAAACATGAAAGTAAAATAAATAAATAAATAAATAAATAATAAAAACACTCGGGTTGCCTCCCGAGAAGCGCTTGTTTAAAGTCTAAGCTTGACTTCCTTGTTTAAGTTCACGATTGAGGCGGATCTTGAAGCCGAAGCTCCTCTATCACATTATGGAAATCACCACCAAGATAAGGTTTAAGTCGATGACCGTTTACCTTGAATGTGTCGTACTTAGGATGTGTTACCTCTATTGTACCGTAAGGAAAGACCGTTTTTACCACAAATGGACCTGAGCCATATCAATTTTAGCTTCCCAAGAAACAATTTAAGCCTCGAGTTGAATAGAAGAACTCGATCTCCAACTACAAACTGTTTAGGTTGCTTTAACCAAGAATCATGACTTCGCTTTGCTACCTCTTTGTATAATCTCGAAGTCTCATAAGCATCAGCACGCCATTCATCAAGCTCATTCAATTGGAGAATCCTTTTTTCACCTGCAAGTTTAAGATCAGAGTTTAGGAATTTAATTGCCCAAAACGCTTTATGTTCAAGTTCAAGTGGTAAGTGACAACTCTTCCCATAAACAAGTCTGTAAGGGGATGTTCCTATGGGAGTTTTAAAAGCAATCCTATAAGCACATAAAGCGTCATCTAATTTCAAAGCCCAATCTTTTCTATTAGTCTTTACGGTCTTCTCTAAGATACGTTTTAGTTCTCGATTTGACACTTCAACTTGACCACTAGTTTGAGGGTGATAAGGGGTAGTTATTCTATGATGTACACCATATTTCTTAAGAATTTCATCAAATTGAGCATTACAAAAATGTGTACCCCTATCGCTAATGATTGTCCTAGGTGTTCCAAATCGAGAGAATAGTTTCTTAAGAAATCGAACTACCACCCTAGCATCATTAGTTTGTAAAACCTGAGCTTCCACCCATTTCGACACATAATCCATTGCTACAAGTATGTATTTATTTCCATAAGAAATGGTAAACGGTCCCATAAAATCAACACCCCAAATACCAAAGATTTCACATGCAAGCATATAAGTTTGAGGCATTTCATCACGTTTGGAAATATTACCTGTTCTCTGGCATTTATCACAATAAGTAGCATACCTGTTTGCATCTTTAAACAAAGTGGGTAAATAAAAACCTGATTCGAGGACCTTATGTGTATTACGAATTCCACTATAGTGTCGTCCTGTCGGTCCAGAGTGACAATGCTCCAAAATTTTATTCCCTTCGACATTCAAAATAGATCTTCGAATTACTTGATCTGCACACACACGAAAAAGAAAAGGATATTCCCAAAGATAAATTTTCACATCAGCAAAGAATAGCTTCTTTTGATGATGAGTCAAATCTTTTGGTAAAGTGTTAGCAACTAAATAATTCGCAATGTTTGCAAACCAAAGACCATCAGAATCACTTACTACCAAGAGTCATTCTTCAGGAAACGAGTCATCTATCATACCTTCATTAAGCTTATCAAGATGAGGATTTTCGAGTCTTGAGAGATGATCAGCTGCAATATTTTCAGCTCCTTTCTTATCCCTAATCTTCAAATCAAATTCCTGCAGCAATAAAACCCAATGATTAAGTCAAGGTTTCGCATCTGGTTTACGAAGAAGGTAGCGAAGAGCAGAATGGTCAGTGTAGACAATAACTTTAGATAATATTAAATAAGATCTAATTTTATCAAATGCAAAAACCACAACTAGCAATTCTTTTTCAATAGTAGTGTAATTCGCTTGAGCATCGGTCAAAGTCTTGCTAGCATAATAAATCGGTTGAAAGTGCTTATCTCTTCGCTGTCCAAGAACTGCACCTACTGCAAAATCACTTGCATCACACATTAGTTTAAAGGGTAAGTTCCAATTACGTGCAACAACAATATTAGCCAAATTAAATCAAAATAATTTAGAAAAAGGTCTTCAATCTTTATGGAGATCTGCTTCAAAGACGGTTTTTATGGTGTTTCTTTAGTTGTTTCCTTCAATAATCTCTAACAGCTAGGGTTTAAGGAATGGAGGATTTTATAGAAAATTGAAAGTCCCCTCTCATATCACTCTATTCCCTATTTGTAATACATGAAAAAAAAACTCTAGCTGGATCCAAATTAAATTTAAAAAAGATAATTTGAATTAAATCTAATCAATAATTCCCTAACTGGATCCAAATTAAACTCTAAATTATAATGCCTAAAAGATAAATATAAACAATATAATAATAATCCTAAATATTAATCCTAAAAAGAATAAAATTTAAATTTAAATAAAGTCTTATGTCTAATAAATCGCTTCCTAACTCTTTCACATTCACACTTTTGCCCCAAATTTTCCTTTTTATCTTCGATCTAGTCCATGGCCATGTGTCCAGCTCGTGTGGCTCCTAAAATATGCTCTTTTTTTCCGGTTTTCGCTTGTTTTTCGCTCCCAAATGCTTTCCTAAGTATAGAAACATGAATTTAAAGGATTATGAACATAAAATTTATTATTTTAAATAGATTAATCATCCAAAAACTCATTAAGAATGAGGTAAAAACATGTTACTTTTGGCACTTATCAATTTCTCTTTATCACGAGACTACAAATAGATTATTGTATTCTTTGTTCGACGTTGTCTTTTTTGGTGACCGCATTGTCACTCAAGTTTACTAAACTAAGGACGACAACTTTGAGTGAAATAACTAATGGAACTTGTCCAACAACAAATTCTCTTATAGAGTTAAATTGGAAACAACAAATGATTTTACATTTCTACAACACTTTGGCAGGCATTGCCCAAATTAAGGATAGGTTTTAATTTATTATGTAAATATTACAATTATTATAGTTAGAATGCAGGACGTATGTCTCGACAACATTTGGAGGAAAATGCCCGATCATATTAAAGAAAAGTAATAAAAAAAAAGAAGAATAAGGAAATCAAGTTAAGACTTTGAGTTGTTAAATCAATTTCAACAAGGATTTCAATATTGGCCCTCTTCTCCCAAAAAGAACAAGAAGTCATAACTAACAAACTAGCATCGAAGTACTAAAAACACAAAACGAAACCAACTAGTATACGGGCAACGAACTATTACAAATTATACTGCATGTCCTTCGAAGGATGTTTCTTGGCACGATATGTGTCTTTTCATAACTAAGTTACGTCAAGGGTTTTTTTCAATAAAGGAAATTTCAATTTAATTTGTACAAAAACTTTTAAGGAATCGATGTTGTTTCAATTTCTCACCACACAAAAAATTCTAGTTCCACATTATTGCAATGAACTTAACGTTTAAAATATTGATATTTGTTTCAATTTAAACAAAGTGAAACAATACATAGTACTCGATTTGAGATGGTTATCAAGTTCCAATGCTATAAAATTAAAAATAATGGCCTTATAAAATCATAGTGTATTAAGTAATGGCTTCTCTAGAACCATTTAATTTTCGTACAACTAAAATCAATTTAACTCGAATTAAATTTAACGATAGACAATAATGAAGCTCCCAGAACAATATTGAAGCACATCACGTCTTGTAACCCGTTGTTAGGTGAAGTAATCATATATCATTAAGCAGACAGAGATGGTGAATCGATCAATGCCATGTAGTTGTTCCCTATTTCGATGCTCTACGCTATAATTGTAGTTGGGTTCAGTTCTTTGAATAGAGGATTCTCGAGAGTCCTCTTTACTAATCCTACGTGGCAAACTTTTCCCAACGCAACAAGTTTGCTGCAACACTTGTTAGAGATACTCCCTGTCTTGAAAATACTCGTGAAAGTTTCTCGAACACAGGGCCAACTCATTTTAGTTTCACAATTATTTTCCTTAACAATCTGGTCGTTCTCCTTCATAGCCATTACTGCCATAAAAGTTAAGAATAAAACCACTAGGACGGAATAAACATTAAGGCTTGCCATATTGTGTGAATTTGATGTTTCTACTTGAATTTGGTTCGTAGAATTAATTTCGAACAAGATTAGAAGGGGAAAAAACGTGCATTTATAGGAAGTGTTATGACCACATGGTACTAGAATGCGTTGCAACAAAATAAAGCATTTAATGTTTCAATTTAATAAGCATTAATTTTAATTAACACAAATCTACATATTAATCTAAACACACACATCTGTGCTTCCTTTTTTCCTATTCTTAAATTTCATTAAATGGATAACGAAAATAAGGTTCAATAAAGATGGTTATGTCATAATTGTTTTTTTGCGTTGAAACTAGGAATGTACTATTACATCCACTACAAACCAGAAACTAGCACCATAATATGCAGGAAATATCATATGAATAAAGCAATGTGAGCACTTGCATTATAGGTACACATATTTGTTATGTGTGTCGTCCTATTTTTCTAACTTTTTGTAGTTATATATGTTCTAGTCATGGTGACGGTTAAAAATGCATGTTTATCTCCGAATCGAATGAGCTATACTAGATTTCTCTACTGGTGATATGTGTGTGCCACAATATTAAAATAATTTTGCGAAGCATAATTGTTGTTAAAAACTTTTTATCGCACTTATCACGTTTTAAAAAGGAAACTGACAACCAAATGATTGAAATTCAAAATTAATTCATCCCAAATATTTCCTTCTTTGGAAATAGGCCAATGTTTCTCTTTATCATGAGACTACAAATCGATTATTGTATTCTTTGTTCGACGTTGTCTTTTTTGGTGAACGCATTGTCACTCAAGTTTACTAAACTAAGGACGACAACTTTGAGTGAAATAACTAATGGAACTTGTCCAACGACAAATTCACTTATACAGTTAAATTGGAAACAACAAATGATTTTACTATTTTATGTAAATTTTACTATTTTACTATTTTTTTTATGATTTTACTATTTTACTATTTTACGTAAAATGAAGCTTCTGGAACAATGTTGAAAATAATGACAAAAGAACAATATTGAGCACATCACGTCTTGTAACTTGTTGTTAGTTGAAGCAATCCTATATCATTAAGCAGACAGAGATGGTGAATCGATCAATGCCATGCAATTGTTCCATGTTTCGATGCTCTTTGCTATAATTGTAGTTGGGTTTAGTTCTTTGAGTAGAGGATTCTCGAGAGTCCGCTTTACTAATGCTGCGTGGCAAACTTTTCCTAATGCAACAAGTTCGCTGCAACACTTGTTAGAGGTACTCCCTGTCTCGAAAATACTCGTGAAAGTTTCTTGAACACAAGGACAACCCATTTTAGTTTCACAATTATTTTCCTTAATAATCTGGTCGTTCTCCTTCGTAGCCATTATTGCCACGCAAGTTAAGAATAAAACCACTAGGATGGAATAAACATTAAGGCTTGCCATATTTTGTGAATTTGATGTTTCTACTTGAATTTGGTTCGTAAAATTAATATCGAACAAGATCAGAAAGGGAAAAAACCTGCATTTATAGGAACTGTTATGACCACATAGAACTAGAATGCGTTGCAACAAAATAAAGCATTTAATGTTTCAATTTAATAAGCATTAATTTTAATTAACACAAATCTACATATTAATTCAAACACACTCATCTGTGCTTCCTTTTTTCCTATTCTTAAATTTCATTAAATGTTTAACAAAAATAAGGTTCAATAAAGATGGTTATGTCGTAATTGTGTTTTTGCGTTGAAACTAGGAATGTACTATTACATCCACTACAAACCAGAAACTAGCACCATAATATGCAGGAAATATCATATGAATAAAGCAATGTGAGCACTTGCATTATAGGTACACATATTTGTTAAGTGTGTCGTCCTATTTTTCTAACTTTTTGTAGTTATATATGTTCTAGTCATGGTGATGGTTAAAAATGCATGTTTATCTCCGAATCGAATGAGCTATACTAGATTTCTCTACTGGTGATATGTGTGTGCCACAATATTAAAATAATTTTGCGAAGCATAATTGTTGTTAAAAACTTTTTACCGCACTTATCACGTTTTAAAAAGGAAACTGACAACCAAATGATTGAAATTCAAAATTAATTCATCCCAAATATTTCCTTCTTTGGAAATAGGCCAATGTTTCTCTTTATCATGAGACTACAAATCGATTATTGTATTCTTTGTTCGACGTTGTCTTTTTTGGTGAACGCGTTGTCACTCAAGTTTACTAAACTAAGGACGACAACTTTGAGTGAAATAACTAATGGAACTTGTCCAACGACAAATTCACTTATATAGTTAAATTGGAAACAACAAATGATTTTACGTTTCTACAACACTCTGGCAGGCATTGCCCGAAGTACGAATAGGTTTCTTTTTTTTATGTAAATTTTACTATTTTTATAGTGAGAATGTAGGACGTATGTCTCAGACACATTTAGAGGAGAATGCCTGATCATATTAAAGAAAAGTAATCTAAAGAACGAAGAATAAGGAAATCAAGTTAAGACTTTGAGTCGTTTAATCAATTTCAACAAGGATTTCAATATTGGCCCTCTTCTCCCAATAAGAACAACAAGTCCTAACTAACGGACTAGGATCGAAGTACTAAAAACACAAAAAGAAAACAACTAGTATACGGGCAACGAACTATTACAAATTATACAGCATGTCCTTCGAAGGATATTTCTTGGCACGATATGTGTCTTTTCATAACTAAGTTAGGTCAAGGCTTTTTTACGATAAAGGAAATTTGACTTTAATTTGTACAAAAACTTTTAAGGAATCGATGTTGATTCAATTTCTCACCACACCAAAAATTCCAGTTTCACATTATTGCAATAAACTTAACGTTTAAAATATTGATATTTGTTTCTATTTAAACAATGTGAAACAATATATAGTACTCGGTTTGAGATGGTTATCAAGTTCCAATGCTATAAAATTAAAAATAATGGCCTTATAAAGTCATAGTGTATTAAGTAATGGCTTCTCTAGAACCATTTAATTTTCGTACAACTAAAATTAATTTAACTTGACTTAAATTTAACGATAGACAATAATGAAGCTTCCAGAACAATGTTGAAAATAAAGACAAAAGAACAATATTAAGAACATCATGCCTTGTAACCTGTTGCTAGTTGAAGCAATCCTATATCATTAAGCAGACGGGGATGGTGAATCGATCAATGCCATGCAGTTGTTCCATGTTTCGGTTCTTTTCACTATAATTATAGTTGGGTTTAGTTCATTGAATAGAAGATTCTCGAGAGTCCTTTTTACTGATGCTGCGTGGCAAACTTTTCCCAATGCAACAAGTTCGCCACGACACTTGTTAGAGATACTCCCTATCTTGAAAATACTCGTGAAAGTTTCTTGAACACAGGGCCAACCCATTTTAGTTTCACAATTATTTTCTTTAATAATCTGGTCGTTCTCCTTCGTAGCCATTACTGCCACGCAAGTTAAGAATAAAACCACTAGGACGGAATAAACATTAAGGCTTGCCATATTGTGTGAATTTGATGTTCCCACTTGAATTTGATTCGTAAAATTAATTTCGAATGAGATTAGAAGGGGAAAAAACCTGCATTTATAGGAAGTGCTATGACCACTTGGAACTACAATGCGTTGCCACAAAATAAAGTATTTACTATTTCAATTTAATAAGCATTATTTTTAATTAACACAAATCTACATATTAATTCAAGCACACACATCTGTGCTTCCTTTTTTCCTATTCTTAAATTTCATTAAATGGATAATGAAAATAAGGTTTAATAAAGATGGTTATGTCGTAATTGTGTTTCTACATGGAAACTAGGAATGTACTATTACATCCACTTCAAACCAAAAACTAGCACCATAATATGCAGGAAATATCATATGAATAAAGCAATGTGAGCACTTGCATTATAGGTACACATATTTGTTATGTGTGTCGTCCTATTTTTCTAACTTTTTGTAGTTATATATGTTCTAGTCATGGTGATGGTTAAAAATGCACGTTTATCTCCAAATCAAATGAGCTATACTAGATTTCTCTACTGGTGATGTGTATGTGCCACAATATTAAAATAATTTTGCGAAGCATAAAATCATAAAATCTTTTTGTTGTTAAAAACTTTTTATCGCACTTACCACATTTTAAAAAGGAAACTGACAACCAAATGATTGAAATTCAAAATTAATTCATCCCAAATATTTCCTGGTTTGGAAATTGGCCAATGTTTCTCTTTATCATGAGTCTACAAATCGATTATTGTATTCTTTGTTCGACGCTGTCTTTTTTGGTGCACGCGTTGTCACTCAAGTTATAATGGCAAACAACAATTTATAATCATTGTAACACTAGTTATAAAAATCAAATTCAACCATTTTGTAGGGTACAGACTTTTGTTTTTTGAACGCTCTTGATTAATAAAAACAACTTAGACTTTCCTGCAAACTTTATTCAAGCTTTGGGGATACAAACATCCAAAACATTCAAGGTCTTACAATTCAGGTACTTGTTAACATAAATATTCATTATTCGTTTATACATCTTTCTAGCTTTCAAACGTTTCATATATACTGTCACATTACTTATTTCATTTATTAATACTCATTATTGCTTTCTTTTTTTAAAAAGGGAAATGTTTTCAAATAATTGTAGTAATTAGCCATGTTATGTGTATGCTATTAAAATAAATAAGGTTATATATTAATAATATTAATAATGATAATAAATACATTAATAATTATTAATAAAAATATTAATAATAATAATAATTAATATTAATAATAAATAAAAATGAAGCCAAGAAGACGCACCTGCTCGGGTAACAGCCACCGCCAGAGTTGATCGGAGCCCCTCTGATCTGCAAAAAGATGAAGCAACAAAAATCAAAACAGTGGTTTCAAAGAAAAAGGAAAGGCAGATTTCAAGAACAAATTTTAAATAAAAAAAAACTAAGAGTGCAACAGGTTTGAAAAATATAAGAAAGAGCTTTCAAAGTTCGTTTTTTTTAAAGATCAGGGCTAGATCTTACGAGATCCAAGCCCGATCTAGGTTTTAAAAAGGAAAAATTAAAAAAAAGGGATGTTTTTTACCTTTTCGCCGCCGTACACCGCGACCGACGGTGACACGTGAAGGCCAGCGGTGGCGGAAGCATGGTGGCTCGCTTGACCGGAGTTTAATCGGCCATAGAGAACCCCAGAGAAGGTGAGAGAGTTTTTGAAAATTTTTGGAAAAAAGGAGAAAGAAAATGAACAAAAAAAGGCTTTGAAGGATATATATAGGGGACCAAAATGATGCCGTTTTGTTCTAGGCTCTTAAGCCCCAAAACGGCACCGTTTCATGCCCTAACCCATGGACCGATCCGACTAGACTTGCTCCAGGCCAAGGATCCGTGTGTTTTCAGAAATTGGTCTATTTACGCATTTGGTCCTTCCGCTTTTTCTGATTTTTACAATTTGATCATATTCATACTTTTAATTTGTTTTAAATTAGCCCAATAATTTTCATTCTTTTTCAAGTTGATCCTTTAATTTTCTAAAGACCTGAGAGACTGCCACGTGTCATGATTTTGGTTTATTTGTGCAAATGGTCCCTCTCATTTTTAATTTGTTTTAATTTCATCCTAAAATCAAGTTTTATTTATTTACAAAATTGGCCTAGAAATTTTACCTGATTTTCAAATTAGTCCTTTGACTTCAGGATGCCTGAGAGGTTGCCACGTGTTACCGTTTTTTGGTTTTATTACCCTAAAGGTCCTTAAACTATCCAGAAATCATATTTTGACCATTAAACTTTTCCAAAATTCCATTTTCAACCCGAACTTTCTAAAAATTACATTTTTCCCCTAAACTTTTCAAAAATCCATTTTTAACCCTGATTTTTTTTAAAATTACCATTTTACCCTCGAACTTTCCAAAATTCCATTTTTGACCTCGATTTCTCCAAAAATTACCATTTTACTCTCGAACTTCCAGTATTCCATTTGTAACCCCGATGTCTCAAAAATTAAATTTTTACCCTCGAACTTTCCAAAATCCCATTTTTTACCCCGATTTCTCAAAAAATTACCATTTTTTCCCTCGAACTTCCAAAATTCCATTTTTAACCTTAATTTCTCCAAAAATTATTATTTTACTCCGAAACTTCCAAAAATTCCATTTTTAACCCCGATTTTTCAAAAAATTACCATTTTACCCTTGGATGTCTAAAAATTACGTTTTTCACCCTGAACTTTCCAAAAAACACCGTTTTACCCTCAAGTGTCTAACATTACCATTTAGCCCCCGGGTATCCAAAAATCTCGTTTCCAACTCCGATTGTTTTATTTTTCTTCCTCTTCAATATTTGTATTTAAATTTTAATTATTATGCCTTCATATTTCGTATTTTTTATTTTTGTATAACATTTATCTGCTTAATTATTTTGCTTCGTGTTATCTAATATCCACTATTAATTGCTCGTTCATATTAAACTCATATATTTGTTTTCAAAATTATCTTCATGAAAATTTTAAAATCGAGGCAATATTCTTTTATTTCGAGTTTTGAAAATTTGTACTTTAACTTACTAGGTGCAATTTTTCCTCAAATTGAAATAATCAAATACCCTTAAATCAAGGCAATGTTTCTTTATCTCTGATTCTGAAAATTTACGCCTTAACTTACTAGGTGCGTCTTTTCTTCAAAATTGAGATAATCAAATATCCTTTTCCAAAGTTTAAAAGGTTTACAACAAAGGAAAGCTCGTTATTTCTGGATCTTGAAATGTTACGTCCTAACTCACTGGACGTGACTTTCTTTCTCGATCACCTCGAAATAGTGGGACTTCCAAACAAAAATCGATTTCTTTTAAATGCAACTCATGCATTCAAGGATCGTATTTTAAACTTTATTCGAGTTCTCAAATTTTACTAACATGACCCTAAGATAATCAATGTGGTACCAATTTTGGGCCCGAACTTCTTTTTCTGGATTGCGAAGACCAAAATATTTTTTAAAACGGATTTTTAACGTTTTGTGGTGATTCAATCACAACATATAAAAAGATTGGTGGCGACTCCCATTTTCCAATTTTAAAATAATTTTCAAAACACGTTTAAAAAAAATGGTTTCGACAGCTTGGCAACTCCGCTGTGGACTTTTTTTTAAAAGAGGGTCAAGCCAAAATTGATTATTTCTGGGTCTTTTTGTCGAAAGTTTAAGTACTCGATTTTGTTTAAAATATGATCCTTAAACTTTTTTGTGTGATGCTATACTACTAGTATAAATTTTCATTCATCTGCATATGATACTACCCTTTTAAGTGTGAGGTCTTCACCTCCGTGCAGGATAGTGGATTACTTTCGGGATTACATTCGTACCCATGTTTTCGTGAAGTTTTCACTTTCGTGCAAACATGTAGAAAATGTGTCCCCCTAAACTGAACTCGTCCGTATGAGCCTGTAATGGGTGAGGATCGAGGATTCTGCTGGTTTGGGTACCCTTACTTTAGAGCTTAAAACCACATATAGTGAGCAGTAATAACTTGCCTTAGAAGGAGTTATATTGAACCTTTTAGCAACTATCCGAGACAAACTCTTAGGTTCTGTGCTCTATACTTGTATATTGATATTGATGTGTTTTGCTAACTTGTTTATTTTATCTCTTTTTGCAATAGATTTCATCATCCTGAAAAGGAAATGTATAGACTCAAAGGTTCAGTTACCGATAAGAGAATCAATCATGGAAAACAAGTACCTTGATAAGGTGGAAGACAATATGGTCGTCCGTATGTGGTCAGAGGAGACTCAACGCCAAAAGGGGATAGCTTAGTGGAAGGATATGAGTCAAAGCTTTAGGATTATACCAGGATTAGTACGGCTCAAAACAGTGTGCAGGAATTGAAAAAGATATGGGACAGTTGGGATAATGACATGAAGTAGACCTTTTATCAAGAATACGGAGATTTGTCATATTTGTTCGAGGTTAAGGTAGATAAATTCCTCTTTCGAGCTTTAACACAGTATTGGAACCCAGCCTACAGTTGCTTCACCTTCGAGAATGTAGACATGATGCCGACGATAGAAGAATACACCACTCTACTCTGTTTTCCGAAAATCTCGGTAGATAAGGCGTATTCTACAGCTCCAAATGTCTCGACTATTGTCAAAAGGTTAATAAACATCACCGGCATGAGCGAACAATGGGTTGTTGCTCGGGTTAAGGTCAAAGGCGACAAAAAATGCATCACGTGGAAAAGTCTACGAGATTTGATACTGGCTCATCCAAATGCAAAGAGAAAGATTGACATCCTAGCCCTAAGTATCTATGGGTTAGTCATTTTTCCAAAGGCTTTGGGAAATATAGAAGATGCAGTGATAGACTTATTTGATCGATTGAATAAAAGAGTTACACTCGTCCCGGCCATATTAGTTGAAACTTTCAGATCCTTAAATGCATGTAAAAAGGAGGGAGAAGGTCGGTTTATTGCCTGCGCACCGTTGTTGATGGTAAGGTTCCATAGTCACTTTTGGAAAACAAAAAAAGTCTCCTATCAGTACTCGTCTAAAGATTACTCCCCTTTGAAAGAGTACGTAACTACGCAAAGACAAGAAAAATTCTCAGAAGAAAAGTGGAAGGCATACTCCAAAGCATCAAAGACGAAGACATAGAGTGGCGAGCACCATGGTTTGCTCCTGATGAAATATTATATCGATGCAGAGACTTCGACTAGGCCCCATTGGCGGGGATATGGAGAGCAACAAGATATGCACCTTTACTGGCTTCAAGATAGTACAGATCGAGACAGTTCATACCAGTAACTCAGGGGTTAGCTCAGTGTGAATTCGTATACCGAGGAGAAAATAATAAGAAAAGGATTCGGGAAATCTCGAAGAATGGAATCGATTTAGGGAAGACATCAGAACAATAGCAACAGGAAATCCGCGAAGAGAAGAATAGAACAAATCAGTGGAAAAATAAGTTTCAAGATGCCCAGGTTCAGAAAAATGCCATGAAGAGTAGCCTTTTCGAAAGCCAAGCTGAGGTGACCGAATTAAAGGCCCGAGCACGAGAATTAAAGGAATCCTTGTAAAGGCATCGTAGCTAAAATTCAGTGATGGAGTTGATGGCAAGCCGAGCTGAGATCGAGAGACTGAATAAGAGGGTGGAAGAATTAGAAGCCTCTTTGTAGAATAGTGAAATACAAACCGATATTCTAGAAAGGACGTTGGAAACAAATGACTGGCATTTTCAGAAAACTCAAAAGTAAGTTAGAGACAAGGATTATGTTATGGGTGAGGCTCTAAATCAAATTTGCGGAGTAGTCGATCACGTGCAAGCACTAGCAGTTGAAGCGGAAGAGTTAAGCATACAATATAAGACGAAGACAAGACGAGGTCAAAAGCTAACGGGACTTCTCAAGAAAGTCAAAGCTCTGAGTATCAAGGCAAAACCATTTATGTAATTTTCTTTATGAAAAGGAACTTGTTATCTAGTGAAATTTTCTAAATGGAAATTGAATTATAAGTCAATACCTTTCTTTTGCATTCACACATTCATTCGCATTGCATCCTCACGTTTTAACACAATAAATACTCACTAAATAAAATTTGATTCAGTTAAACCCAAAAAAATAGAGAACTCACACCCTTACGGTACTTGGAGAGCCATGGACCAAAGAATAAAAAGTTTGGAGCAGTTACAAAAAGAAATGTAAGAGCAAATGCAAGCTCAGTTGCAAGACTAGTTGGAAAGGGTCTAACGGGATATGAGAGACCAGATTATTAAGTCTCAAAGCAACATAATCAATCGATTGACCCAACTATTACAGGAGGTGGAAAAAGGAAAAATATCCTGTACTAAGCCTAACTGAGGAAAATGAAGATCCCCAATACCCTCCTAGCTTTACTCCCGTACACAATCAAGTTCCACTAGAAATGAACTCGCAAGGAGCTCCCGTCTTCATTCTAGCACAACCACATCCCATTGGTACCTCAAGCCAAGCCAATTATCCGACTGGATCAGGGTTTAATCCAGGGGAAACTACTGCGAACCCCATTAATTCTGACCTTGACGAAATCATGGAGGCAGAGAAAATAAAATTAGAAGTTTCGAAATAGATAGAGGAGCAGTACAAGTGGTTGGAAGATAAGGTCAAAGCAATGGAAGGGGCTGACACCTGCTGTGGGATAGATGCTAAAGATCTAAGCCTAGTTCCACACTTAGAGCTACCCCCAAAATTCAAAGCACCAGAGTTTGAGAAATACAATGGGACAAGCTGCCCAGAAGCTTACATCACTATGTTCTACCGAAAAATGACAGGATACATCCATAATGACCAGTTACTGATCCACTGTTTCCAGGAAAGGTTGGTAGGATCCACGGGAAAGTGGTACAATCAGTTAAGCCGTGTAAAGATCAGTTCATGAAAGGACCTGGCCCAGGCCTTTATGAAACAATACGGTCATGTTACTGACATTGCTCCAAATAGAATCACCTTGCAAAATATGGAGAAAAGGCCGAATGAGAGTTTCAGACAATATGCTCAACAATGGAGAGATATGGCCACCCAGGTGTAGCTGTCATTAATGGAGAAAGAGACGACCACACTTTTTGTCCACACGCTAAAAGCACCATATCTCAACCACTTGTTGGGAAATGCTACGAGACGTTTCTCGGACATGGTTATGTTCAGAGAAAGGATGAAAGCGCAATTAAGAGCGGTAAGATTGACGCTGGGGAGAGTCGAAAAGACAAGCCCCTAGAAGGAAAGAAGTTGAGGTAAACAATGCAAGCATGTACAGGCCAAATTATGCGAAGTCAATCATGATGATACAATCTAAAACCCCTATAAGCAATTATTAAAATCCACCAAAGTCGAAACCAAGCTCAAGAAAGAACACTAAAAGGATTTAGTTCAGTCTTATTCCGGTGACATATAAAGAGCTTTACCAATAATTATACGACCAACATGCAATAGCCCCGTACTACACGGAGCTAATACAACCACCTTTTTTCGAAATGGTACGACGCCAATGCTTAGTGCGAATTCCATGGAGGAGTAATTGAACACTCCATCAAAAATTGTTTCGCTTTCAAGAAGATAGTGGAAAGATTAATTAAGATGAAGCATATAAGATTCGATGAGCCGTCGAGACCTAACGTAGCTGGGAACCCTTTACCTGCCTACCCTGATCAGGGGGTAAATGCGATTGCAAGAGCAAAAGGTAAAAGGGTTAAGACCAATATCAGAGAGGTCAATTTACCTTTAAAATGGGTATGGCGTCAAATGGTAGACAAAGGAGTGATCACGCGGAAGGGTAGAGATATGATGATAATTGCCAAGAATTATTGTGACTTCCACAATGCTGAGGGACACGAGATTCAACACTGTGTGGAGTTCAAGATGTTGGTACAGAATCTGATGGACCGTAAAGAATTGGAGTTCTTTGAAGAAGAAAAAGAGATGGAGGATATTTGTGCCTCCGAAGTAAAAGGGATGAACAAGCCTGATCGCCTTGTGATAATTATCTTTACGTCCAAGGGTACTGAGACAAGAAGACAAATGATACCTTGTGTTATCATACGAAAATGTGCACCGTTTCCCTATGAAGATAGCAAAAGAGTCCCTTGGAATTATGGGTGTAACATAATAATGCCCAAAGATGAGCAATCCTAAGAAGATGTAAACTTTGTTACCCGTAGTGGAAAATTCTATGACTTGAAAGAAGAGAAAAAAGAAGCTGCAAAAGGAAAGGCCTTAGCAATTAAACTAGAAGAAAAAGAGACTGACAAGCCTGAGCCGGTAAATGAGCCAGTAGCAGAAAAAGAAGCGAAAGAATTCTTGAAATTCTTGAAACATAGTGAGTATAGTGTGGTCGAGAAGTTACATAAACAACCGGCACGCATATCAATCTTAGCCCTATTGCTAAGTTTAGAAGTCCACCGCAATGCACTGATTAGGGTGCTCAATGAAACATATATGGCTAATGACATATCTGTGTGTAAACATACATGCTTGATTAATAACGTTAGCGCTGACAACTTTATTTTTTTTAGCGATGACGAGGTCTCGTCTGGGGGAATGGGGTCGACAAAAGTTTTGCACATCACTACTCGCTGCAAAGGGTATACCTTACCCGGAGTGCTCATCGACAATGGCTTTGCCTTAAATGTATTGCCGCTAGCCACCCTAGAAAGATTATCAGTCGACAGCTCCTATATGAAGACATGTTACAACATAGTTAGAGCCTTCGATGGAACAGAAAGAAAAGTGATGGGCCGAATTGAAGTGCCATTGCAGATAGGCCCGAATACCTATGAGGTAGACTTCTTGGTAATGGACATTAAGCCCTCCTACAATTGTTTATTGGGGAGACCTTAGATCCATTCAGCGAGAGGGGTACCATCCTCACTACATCAGAAGCTTAAACTGGTAACCCAAGGAAGATTGGTTACAATAAACGTAGAAGAGGATATCATTACATCTGTGACAAGTGACGCCCCGAACGTAGAAAGAAACGAAGAGGCAGTGGAATGCTCCTTTCAAACGTTAGAGTTTGTTAATGCCACATTCATCGCAGAAGGAAATAAAATTCTCAAACCGAAGTTGTCACGAACCACGAAGATGGGGATACGATTGACAATTGGAAAAGGGGCACTACCAGGAAAAGGGCTTGGGAAACATCTGCAAGGGATAATCAATGCACCAGCACCACTAGGAAAGTGGAATTGCTTCGGGTTGGGATACAAGCCAGATGTGAAGGAAAAGAAGAAAGAGATGGAAAGGAAGCGAGAGATAAGAAAAGCACGACTGGCCGAGGAGGAAATCAAATGGGAGTCGATGACCTTTCCTCATTTATCAAAACTTTCGTTTTCGGCGGAATGATGTTTAAAGATGAAGAGAAGACTGGAGGAGTTGTGACGGAGTTGGACACTAGTGCCATCTCAGAAGAAGGTGAAGGAAGGGGTTTATTACAAATTTACCCGTACGCACCAGGAAGCATTCTGGGCAACTGGATGGAAGAGGAGCTCCTTGTAGCCTTTAGGATCATTTCAGAGTAATACTCGACGCATATCTATCGTTCTATGCTCGAGAACGATAGAGATCTTTTGTAAAGGGCATTTGACTTTTATCCTTTATCTTAATGAAAATGGATTTTGTCCCTTTTGAAAAATATCTCTTTATATTCTTTCATTCTAATTCAAATAATTTGTTTACCCTTAACTTGCACAAATTAATCATTCTTGAATTTTGTATACATACACTCATACTCATACCATATAATCATTCTTAAATTTACTTTGTTCATTGGTCCGCTCTCATTCTTTGGACAGATCCTTGGATATCAATAATATGAGCAACACTGACTGCGAACCTCATTTCGAGTGAGATATGTGTCTCGAAGAACCTCAAGACTTTGAAGATGACCAAGATAGTAACTTATCTCTTGATTTGCTGCTAATGATGGAACAAGAGGAAAAACAGATCTTGCCCCATAAGGAGTTAATCGAAACTGTGAGCATAAGGGATGAATATGAAAAGAATGAAGTGAAAATTGGAACCAGCATATTGGCAGAAACACAAAAAGATCTTATTGAGCTGCTCAGAGAATTCAGAGACGTTGTCACCTGGTCTTACCAGGACATACCTAGGTTAAACACTAACATTGTAGTCCATAAGCTCCTAATAAAAGAGGAATGCAAGCCTGTCCAACAAAAACTCGTAGGATGCGACCAGATGTGTTGCTAAAAATAAAAGAAGAAGTTCAAAAGCAGTTTGACACGGGTTTCCTCCAAGTGGTTAAATATTCAGAATGGATTATCAACGTAGTCCCCATCCCTAAAAAGGATAGGAAAGTACGTATGTGTGTGGATTACCGGGACTTGAATAAAGTCAACCCAAAAGACAACTTCCGACTGCCTCACATTGACACTCTAGTAGACAATACAGCAGGTCATTCCTTTTTCTCTTTCATGGATGACTTCTCTGGGTATAACCAAATAAAGATGGACCCTGAAGATATGGTGAAAATTACATTCATCACAATGTGGGGGACATTTTGTTATAAGGTGACGCCATTCGGACTTAAAAATGCAGGGGCAACATACCAAAGAGTCATGGTGACATTGTTTCATGATATGATGCACAAGGAAATCGAGGCCTATGTCGATGACATGATCGCAAAGTCTCGAACTGGGGAAGAACATGTAAAAGTCTTGAGAAAGTTGTTCTTGAGATTAAGGAAGTTCCGGCTAAAGTTGAACCCTGCCAAATGTACTTTTGGGGCTACTTCAGGTAAGTTGTTAGGTTTGTGGTCAGCCAAAGGGGGATTGAGATCGATCCAAACAAGTTAAAGCCATACAAGAATTACCCCCGCCTCATACGTAAAATGAAGTTCGTGGTTTCCTTGGGAGGTTGAATTACATTCTCGATTCATCTCATAATTAACTGAGAAATGTGATCCCATATTTTGTCTTCTAAGAAAGCACAATCCAGGTGTGTGGGATGATGAGTGCCAAATAAATTTTGACAAGGTTAAGCAGTATTTGCCCGATGCTCCGGTCTTAGTACCACCAAGTCCCAACAAGCCATTAATCTTGTACTTAGCAGTATTTGAAAATTCTATGGGATATGTCTTGGGCCAACACGATGAGACTGGAAAGAAGGAAAGTGTCATATACTACCTCAGCAAAAAGTTTACTGACTCTGAAGCGAGGTATTCTTTGATAGAAAAGTTATGTTGTCCACTAGTTTGGACTACCCGAAGATTACGACAGTACATGCTGTACCACACAACTTGGTTAATCTTGAAATTAGATCCTCTTAAATACATGATGGAGTTAACTACATTGAACGGAAGAATGGCTAGATGGCAAATCCTACTTTCAGAATTTGATATAGTCTATGTAAGCCAAAAGGCAATGAAAGGAAGTGCAATAGTAGATTTCCTAGCCAGCAGAGCTCTAAAGGATTATGAGCGGATAAATTTTGACTTTCCAAATAAGGACCTAATGTATATAGCAACCACCGAAGAGGGGATCGTGACAGAGCATCCTTGCCTGTTAAATTTTGATGGTGCGTCAAATACCGTGGGCAATAGAATCGGGGCAGTCTTAGTATCACTAAAAGGAGACCATTATCCCTTCACAAGTAAACTCGATTTTGATTGCACAAACAATATAGCAGAGTACGAGGCGTCCATTATGGGGATTCAAGCAGCCATAGATCAAGGGACCAAGATCTTGGAAATATATGGAGATTCAGCGTTGGTAATCTACCAGCTCAGAGGAGAATGGGAGATAAGAGACTCCAAGTTAGTTGATTATCGAAATATGGTCCTCAAATTGATCAAAGAATTCGACGAGGTTACATTCTAGTACCTCCTACGCGAGGAAAACCAAATGACTGATGCTTTGGCTACTCTAACCTTGATGATAAAAGTAAACAGGCTAGAGGATATGAAACTCATTCGAATGAGCATTTATGAGACTCTAGCCCATTGCTACGAGATCGAAGAAGAAGGAAAAGACGAACATCCTTGGTATCAAGACATCCTCCGATATGTAAAAGACTATAAATACCCTGAAGAAGCTACTAAAAATGATAAAAGGATATTGAGAAGGCTCGCAAATGAGTACGTCCTAGATGGGGAAATTTTGTATAAGAGGAGAAAGGATCAGGTGTTGCTAAGATGTGTTGATGCAGTCGAGGCTAAGAAAATCCTAGAAGAAGTCCATGAAGGGATTTGCAGTACGCACGCTAATGGTTCCAAAATGGCTAGGCAGGTCATGAGATTCGGATACTACTGGTCAACTATGGAGAATGATTGTATCAACTATGCCAAGAAATGTCACAAATGCTAGATCTATGGCGATAAAATTCGCGTACCTCCATCACATCTGCATGTCATAACATCTCCATGGCCTTTTTCTATGTGGGGCATGGATATTATCGAGTTGATTTCACCAAAGGATTCTAATAGGCATACATTCATCTTCATGGTTTTTGACTACTTCACCAAGTGGGTAGAAGCTGCCTCTTATTCCAACGTTACAAAGTCTGCAGTTGGCAAGTTCTTAAAAAAGGAAATCGTATGCCGAAACGGAATGCCACAAAAGATCATATCAGACAATGCATTGAACTTGAATAACAACACGATATTGGAGGTTTGTGAGCAATTCAAGATCAAACATCATAATTCATCTGCATACCACCTAAAGATGAATGGAGCAGTGGAAGCGAAAATAAAAATATCAAGAAGATCATTGCGAAATTACAGAAACCTATAGAGATTGGCATGAAAAATTATCATTCGCCCTCCTTGCTTATAGGACTTTAGTCAGAACGTCTATAGGGGCAACGGCATTCTCACTTGTATACGGGATGGAAGTCATTTTACCTATCGAGGTAGAGATTCCTTCTCTCCGAGTCTTATCAGAGCTAAACTTGGACGAAGCTCAATGGACCCAAGCTAGATATGATCAGTTGAACTTGATCGAAGAAAAGAGGTTAAGAGCCATCCGCCATGGTCAGTTGTACCAAAAGCGAATGATGCGAGCATACAAAAAAAAGGTTCTCCCTAGAGAATTACACGAGCGACATCTAGTCTTGAAGAAAATACTCCCAATACACAAAGACTCTCGAGGAAAATGGGTGCCTAATTGGGAAGGGTCGTATGTGGCAAAGAAAGCCTTCTCTGGAGGAGCTCTAATTTTGACTGAGATGGATGGCAAAGAACTATACAACCTGGTGAATTCAGACTCGATAAAGAAATATTTCACCCAAAAAAAAAACCCGGAGAGGTCAAGATGAAAACCCATGAAAGGGTATCTTGAAACCAAAGGGTTTTTTAGTTGAAAACCCGAAAAGGGCAACTTAAATGAAAAACAAAGGCGATCAATTGTTCCCTCAAATATGACAAGATAGAGGAATTTTACATCTTGGGGGCATCGACGAAGTACTCCAGGATCTCCAAATACATATCGTGCAGAAAGATGATCCTCAGATCAAGAAACTCATATTTGATATCTAGGCATCTAACACTGTTCCTTGTAATTGTTTTGTTCCTTGTAAATACTTGGTAATTTTTCTTTAGCCAACAATTCTTCAAGCTCTAATTCCAATACAATCTCATTCTTCTCCACACTGCCCAAGTATTTTCATACCAAGAATGGATAATAGACTAAAATCGCATGAAAAAGCAAGGATCCACGAGTATTATTTTAAAAAATTCCTAAATGATACAAGGACCCTAAACAAAACCACTAGTTAAAAGGATCAAACCTGGAAGGAACGGTTCAAATTGAGAATTTTTCAAGTCATAAATTTGAGAAGACGTAAACCACTACAAATCGATTATTGTATTCTTTGTTTGACGTTGTCTTTTTTGGTGAACGAGTTGTCACTCAAGTTTACAAAACTAAGGACGACAACTTTGAGCGAAATAACTGATGGAACTTGTCCAACGACTAATTCTCTTATAGAGTTAAATTGGAAACATCAAACGATTTTACGTTTCTACAACACTCTGGCAGACATTACCCGAATTACGAATAGGTTTTATTTTTTTATGTAAATTTGACAATTTTTATAGTGAGAATGCAAGACGTATGTCTCGAAAACTTTTGGAGGAAAATGCCCGATCATATTAACGAAAAGTAATCTAAAGAACAAAGAATACGGAAATCAAGTCAAGACTTTGAGTCGTTAAATCAATTTCAACAAGGATTTCAATGTTGGCCCTCTTCTCCTAAAAAGGACAAGAAGTCATAACTAACGGACTAGCATCGAAGTACTAAAAACACAAAATGAAACCAACTAGTATACGGGCAACAAACTATTACAAATTATACTGCATATCCTTCGAAGGATATTTCCTGGCACAATATGTGTCTTTCCATAACTAAGTTAGCTCAAGGCTTTTTTTCGATAAAGGAAATTTGAATTTAATTTGTACAAACACTTTTAAGGAATCGATGTTGTTCCAATTTCTCACCACACCGAAAATTCCAGTTACACTTTATGGCAATGAACTTAACGTTTAAAATACTAATATTTGTATCAATTTAAATAATGTGAAACAATATATAGTACTCGATTTAAGATGGTTATCAAGTTCCAATGCTATAAAATTAAAAATAATGGCCTTACAAAATCATAGTGTATTAAGTAATGGCTTCTCTAGAACCATTTAATTTTCGTACAGCTAAAATTAATTTAACTCGACTTAAATTTAAGGACAGACAATAATGAAGCTTCCGGAACAATGTTGAAAATAAAAACAAAAGAACAATATTGAGCACATCACGTCTTGTAACCTGTTGTTAGTTTAAGCAATCCTATATCATTAAGCAGAAGAAGATGGTGAAACGATCAATGCCATGCAGTTGTTCCATGTTTCGATGCTCTTCGCTATAATTGTACTTGGGTTTAGTTCATTGAATAGAGGATTCTCGAGAGTTCTCTTTACTAATGCTGCAACACTTGTTAGAGATACTCCCTGTCTCGAAAATACTCGTGAAAGTTTCTTGAACACAGAGCCAACCCATTTTAGTTTTACAATTATTTTTCTTAATAATCTGGTCGTTCTCCTTCGTAGCCATTACTGCCACGCAAGTTAAGAATAAAACCACTAGGACGGAATAAACATTAAGGCTAGCCATATTGTGTGAATTTGATGTTTCTACTTGAATTTGGTTCGTAAAATTAATTTCGAACAAGATTAGAAGGGGAAAAAACCTACATTTGTAGGAAGTGTTATGACCACATGGAACTAGAATGCGTTGCAACAAAATAGAGCATTTAATGTTTCAATTTAATAAGCATTAATTTTAATTAACACAAATATACATAATAATTCAAACACACACAACTGTGCTTCCTTTTTCCTATTCATAAATTTCATTAAATGGATAACAAAAATAAGGTTCAATAAAGATGGTTATGTCATAATTGTGTTTCTACATTAACACTAGGAATGTACTATTACATCCACTACAAACCGAAAACTAGCACCATAATATGCAGGAAATATCTTATAAATAAAGCAACGTGAGCACTTGCATTACACGTACACATATTTGTTATGTGTGTCGTCCTATTTTCTAACTTTTTGTAGTTATATATGTTCTAGTCATGGTGACGGTTAAAAATGCACATCTATCTCCAAATCGATTGAGCTATACTAGATTTCTCTACTAGTGATATGTATGTGCCACTGTATTAAAATAATTATGCGAAGAGTAAAATCATAAAATCTTTTTGTTGTTAAAAACTTTTTTTCTCACTTATCACGTTTTAAAAGGGAAATTGACAACCAAATGATTGAAATTCAAAATTAATTCATTCCAAATATTTCCTGCTTTGGAAATAGGTCAATGTTTCTATTTATCATGAGACTACAAATCGATTATTGTATTCTTTGTTCGACGTTGTCTTTTTTGGTGAACAAGTTGTCACTCAAGTTTACAAAACTAAGCACGACAACTTTGAGCGAAATAACTGATGGAACTTGTCCAACGACTAATTCTCTTATAGAGTTAAATTGGAAACAATAAATGATTTTACGTTTCTACAACACTCTGGCAGGCATTGCCCGAATTACGGATAGGTTTTTTTTTTTATGTAAATTTGACAATTTTTATAGTGAGAATGCAAGACATATGTCTCAAAAACTTTTGGAGGAAAATGCCCGATCATATTAACGAAAAGTAATCTAAAGAACAAAGAATATGGAAATCAAGTCAAGACTTTGAGTCGTTAAATCAATTTCAACAAGGATTTCAATGTTGGCCCTCTTCTCCTAAAAAGGACAATAAGTCATAACTAACGGACTAGCATCGAAGTACTAAAAACACAAAATGAAACCAACTAGTATACGGGCAACAAACTATTACAAATTATATTGCATGTCCTTCGAAGGATATTTCCTGGCACAATATGTGTCTCTCCTTAACTAAGTTACCTCAAGGCTTTTTTTCGATAAAGGAAATTTGAATTTAATTTGTTCAAAAACTTTTAAGGAATCGATGTTGTTCCAATTTCTCACCACACCGAAAATTCCTGTTACACATTATGGCAATGAACTTAACGTTTAAAATACTAATATTTGTATCAATTTAAACAATGTGAAACAATATATAGTACTCGATTTAAGATGGTTATGAAGTTCCAATGCTATAAAATTAAAAATAATGGCCTTACAAAATCATAGTGTATTAAGCAATGGCTTCTCTAGAACCATTTAATTTTCTTACAGCTAAAATTAATTTAACTCGACTTAAATTTAAGGACAGACAATAATGAAGCTTCTGGAACAATGTTGAGAATAAAAACAAAAGAACAATATTGAGCACATCATGTCTTGTAACCTGTTGTTAGTTTAAGCAATCCTATATCATTAAGCAGACGTAGATGGTGAATCGATCAATGCCATGCAGTTGTTCCATGTTTCGATGCTCTTCGCTATAATTGTACTTGGGTTTAGTTCATTGAATAGAGGATTCTCGAGAGTTCTCTTTACTAATGCTGCAACACTTGTTAGAGATACTCCCTGTCTCGAAAATACTCGTGAAAGTTTCTTGAACACATAGCCAACCCATTTTAGTTTCCTAATTATTCTTCTTAATAATCTGGTCGTTCTCCTTCGTAGCCATTACTGCCACGCAAGTTAAGAATAAAACCACTAGGACGGAATAAACATTAAGGCTAGCCATATTGTGTGAATTTTATGTTTCTACTTGAATTTGGTTCGTAAAATTAATTTCGAACAAGATTAGAAGGGGAAAAAACCTACATTTGTAGGAAGTGTTATGACCACATGGAACTAGAATGCGTTGCAACAAAATAGAGCATTTAATGTTTCAATTTAATAAGCATTAATTTTAATTAACACAAATATACATATTAATTCAAACACACACAACTGTGCTTCCTTTTTCCTATTCATAAATTTAATTAAATGGATAACAAAAATAAGGTTCAATAAAGATGGTTATGTCGTAATTGTGTTTCTACATTAACACTAGGAATGTACTATTACATCCACTACAAACCGAAAACTAGCACCATAATATGCAGGAAATATCTTATAAATAAATCAACGTGAGCACTTGCATTACACGTACACATATTTGTTATGTGTGTCGTTCTATTTTCTAACTTTTTGTAGTTATATATGTTCTAGTCATGGTGACGGTTAAAAATGCACATCTATCTCCAAATCGAATGAGCTATACTAGATTTCTCTACTAGTGATATGTATGTGCCACAGTATTAAAATAATTATGCGAAGCGTAAAATCATAAAATCTTTTTGTTGTTAAAAACTTTTTTTCGCACTTATCACGTTTTAAAAGGGAAATTGACAACCAAATGATTGAAATTCAAAATTAATTCATTCCAAATATTTCCTGCTTTGGAAATAGGTCAATGTTTCTATTTATCATGAGACTACAAATTGATTATTGTATTCTTTGTTCGACGTTGTCTTTTTTGGTGAACAAGTTGTCACTCAAGTTTACAAAACTAAGGACGACAACTTTGAGCGAAATAACTGATGGAACTTGTCCAACGACTAATTCTCTTATAGAGTTAAATTGGAAACAAGAAATGATTTTACGTTTCTACAACACTCTGGCAGGCATTGCCCGAATTACGGATAGGTTTTTTTTTTTATGTAAATTTGACAATTTTTATAGTGAGAATGCAAGACGTATGTCTCGAAAACTTTTGGAGGAAAATGCCCGAACATATTAATGAAAATTAATCTAAACAACGAAGAATATGGAAATCAAGTCAAGACTTTGAGTCGTTAAATCAATTTCAACAAGGATTTCAATATTGGCCCTCTTCTCCTAAAAAGTACAAGAAGACATAACTAACGGACTAGCATCGAAGTACTAAAAACACAAAATGAAACCAACTAGTATACAGGCAACAAACTATTACAAATTATACTGCATGTCCTTCGAAGGATATTTCCTGGCACAATATGTGTCTTTCCATAACTAAGTTAGCTCAAGGCTTTTTTTCGATAAAGGAAATTTGAATTTAATTTGTACAAAAACTTTTAAGGAATCGATGGTGTTCCAAATTCTCACCACACCGAGAATTCCAGTTACACTTTATGGCAATGAACTTAATGTCTAAAATACTAATATTTGTATCAATTTAAACAAAGTGAAACAATATATACTACTCGATTTAAGATGGTTATCAAGTTCCAATGCTATAAAATTAAAAACAATGGCCTTACAATATCATAGTGTATTAAGTAATGGCTTCTCTAGAACCATTTAATTTTTGTACAGCTAAATTTAATTTAACTCAACTTAAATTTAACGACAGACAATAATGAAGCTTCCCGAACAATGTTGAAAATAAAGACAAAAGAATAATATTGAGCACATCACGTCTTGTAACCTGTTGTTAGTTTAAGCAATCCTATATCATTAAGCAGACGAAGATGGTGAATCTATCAATGGCATGGAGTTGTTCCATGTTTCGATGCTCTTCGCTATAATTGTACTTGGGTTTAGTTCATTGAATAGATGATTCTCGAGAGTCCTCTTTACTAATGCTGCGTGGCAAACTTTTCCCAACGCAACAAGTTCGCTGCAACACTTGTTAGAGATACTCCCTGTCTCGAAAATACTCGTGAAAGTTTCTTGAACACAGAGCCAACCAATTTTAGTTTCACAATTATTTTTCTTAATAATCTGGTCGTTCTCCTTCGTAGCCATTACTGCCACGCAAGTTAAGAATAAAACCACTAGGACGGAATAAACATTAAGGCTTGCCATATTGTGTGAATTTGATGTTTCTACTTGAATTTGGTTCGTAGAATTAATTTCGAACAAGATTAGAAGGGGAAAAAACCTACATTTGTAGGAAGTGTTATGACCACATGGAACTAGAATGCGTTGCAACAAAATAGAGCATTTAATGTTTCAATTTAATAAGCATTAATTTTAATTAACACAAATATACATATTAATTCAAACACACACAACTGTGCTTCCTTTTTCCTATTCATAAATTTCATTAAATGGATAACGAAGATAAGGTTCAATAAAGATGGTTATGTCGTAATTGTGTTTCTACATTAAAACTAGGAATATACTATTACATCCACTACAAACCGAAAACTAGAACCATAATATGCAGTAAATATCTTATAAATAAAGCAACGTGAGCACTTGCATTACAGGTACACATATTTGTTATGTATGTCATCCTATTTTCTAACTTTTTGTAGTTATATATGTTCTAGTCATGGTGACGGTTAAAAATGCACGTCTATCTCCAAATCGAATGAGCTATACTAGATTTCTCTACTAGTGACATGTATGTGCCACAATATAAAAATAATTATGCGAAGCATAAAATCATAAAATCTTTTTGTTGTTAAAAACTTTTTTTCGCACTTATCACGTTTTAAAAGGGAAAATGACAACCAAATGATTGAAATTCAAAATTAATTCATTCCAAATATTTCCTGCTTTGGAAATAGGTCAATGTTTCTATTTATCATGAGACTACAAATCGATTATTGTATTCTTTGTTCGACGTTGTCTTTTTTGGTGAACGAGTTGTCACTCAAGTTTACAAAACTAAGGACGACAACTTTGAGCGAAATAACTGATGGAACTTGTCCAACGACTAATTCTCTTATAGAGTTAAATTGGAAACAACAAATGATTTTACGTTTCTACAACACTCTGGCAGGCATTGCCAGAATTACAGATAGGTTTTTTTTTTTATGTAAATTTGACAATTTTTATAGTGAGAATGCAAGACGTATGTCTCGGAAACTTTTGGAGGAAAATGCCTGATGATATTAACGAAAAGTAATCTAAAGAACGAAGAATATGGAAATCAAGTCAAGACTTTGAGTCGTTAAATCAATTTCAACAAGGATTTCAATGTTGGCCCTCTTCTCCTAAAAAGGACAAGAAGTCATAACTAACGGACTAGCATCGAAGTACTAAAAACACAAAATGAAACCAACTAGTATACGAGCAACAAACTATTACAAATTATACTGCATGTCCTTCGAAGGATATTTCCTGGCACAATATGTGTCTCTCCATAACTAAGTTAGCTCAAGGCTTTTTTTCGATAAAGGAAATTTGAATTTAATTTGTACAAAAACTTTTAAGGAATCGATGTTGTTCCAATTTCTCACCACACCGAAAATTCCAGTTACACTTTATGGCAATGAACTTAACGTTTAAAATACTAATATTTGTATCAATTTAAACAATGTGAAACAATATATAGTACTCGATTTAAGATGGTTATGAAGTTCCAATGCTATAAAATTAAAAATAATGGCCTTACAAAATCATAGTGTATTAAGTAATGGCTTCTCTAGAACCATTTAATTTTCGTACAGCTAAAATTAATTTAACTCGACTTAAATTTAACGACAGACAATAATGAAGCTTCCGGAACAATGTTGAAAATAAAGACAAAAGAACAATATTGAGCACATCACGTCTTGTAACCTGTTGTTAGTTTAAGCAATCCTATATCATTAAGCAGACGAAGATGGTGAATCGGTCAATGCCATGGAGTTGCTCCATGTTTCGATGCTCTTCTCTATAATTGTACTTGGGTTTAGTTCATTGAATAGACGATTCTCGAGAGTCCTCTTTACTAATGCTGCATGGCAAACTTTTCCCAACACAACAAGTTCACTGCAACACTTGTTAGAGATGCTCCCTGTCTCGAAAATACTCGTGGAAGTTTCTTGAACACAGAGCCAACCCATTTTAGTTTCACAATTATTTTTCTTAATAATCTGGTCGGTCTCCTTCGTAGCCATTACTGCCACGCAAGTTAAGAATAAAACCACTAGGACGGAATAAACATTAAGGCTTGCCATATTGTGTGAATTTGATGTTTCTACTTGAATTTGGTTCGTAAAATTAATTTCGAACAAGATTAGAAGGGGAAAAAACCTACATTTGTAAGAAGTGTTATGACCACATGGAACTAGAATGCGTTGCAACAAAATAGAGCATTTAATGTTTCAATTTAATAAGCATTAATTTTAATTAACACAAATCTACATATTAATTCAAACACACACATCTGTGCTTCCTTTTTCCTATTCTTAAATTCCATTAAATGGATAACGAAAATAAGGTTCAATAAAGATGGTTATGTCGTAATTGTGTTTCTACATTAAAACTAGGACTGTACTATTACATCCACTACAAACCGAAAACTAGCACCATAATATGCAGGAAATATCTTATAAATAAAGCAACGTGAGCACTTGCATTACAAGTACACATATTGGTTATGTGTGTCGTCCTATTTTCTAACTTTTTGTAGTTATATATGTTCTAGTCATGGTGACGGTTAAAAATGCACATCTATCTCCAAATCGAATGAGCTATACTAGATTTCTCTACTAGTGATATGTATGCACCACAATATTAAAATAATTATGCGAAGCGTAAAATCATATTAAAAATGACAACCAAATGATTGAAATTCAAAATTAATTCATTCCAAATATTTCCTGCTTTGGAAATAGGTCAATGTTTCTATTTATCATGAGACTACAAATCTATTATTGTATTCTGTGTTCGACATTTTCTTTTTTGGTGAACTCGTTGTCACTCAAGTTTATAAAACTAAGGACGACAACTTTGAGCGAAATAACTATGGAACTTGTCCAACGACTAATTCTCTTATAGAGTTAAATTGGAAACAACAAATGATTTTACGTTTCTACAACACTCTGGCAGGCATTACCCGAATTACGAATAGGTTTTATTTTTTTATGTAAATTTGACAATTTTTATAGTGAGAATGCAAGATGTATGTCTCGAAAACTGTTGGAGGAAAATGTCCGATCATATTAACGAAAAGTAATCTAAAGAACGAAGAATATGGAAATCAAGTCAAGACTTTGAGTCGTTAAATCAATTTCAACAAGGATTTCAATATTGGCCCTCTTCTCCTAAAAAGGACAAGAAGTCATAACTAACGGACTAGCATCGAAGTACTAAAAACACGAAATGAAACCAAATAGTATACTGACAAGAATATTGGCCGGCCTTGATGTGCCAATGGCCTACTGTTGCACTCTTGTAGTAACGGTGGTCTCCCGTGTTTACACCTCATACGGAGTTGGGTTATGGAGGGTTGTAAAACCTGGGGGAATAATTGGGTCCTTGTCTTCCTTAATTGCAGGACCTTTTCCCTTATCGGCCATGCTTTGCTTCACTTGTGCTAGTTCATTCATCAAATTCTTTTACACTTCCATAAACTGAGTTTTCATCTCCCTACACATCATCGTCATTTGTTCCTGAAAGTGCTATTGCATTTGATCTTGTAATTCTTTCTGGATTTGCTCGAGCCTTTGCTTCATGGCCTTGGTTTTTTTACGAGTGTTATAGTGATGTGAGTTTTCAATGATTATTGATGTAACTGTTAAAGTTTTTATTTAGATAGAATTATTATGCGAAAATATGCGAATATGCAATGCAAATGAAATGCATGTATGCATAAGAAAAGACATTGATTTTGAATTCAATCACATTAGAGAAACTTCTCTAGAAGATAAAATTCTCCACATAAAATGGATTACATACGACTTTTCTTTATGGCCTAGAGCTTTTGATCTTCCTAGAAGTCTGGGTAATTTTTGTCCCCGCTCTTATCTTGATTCGTATTGCATGCTCGACGTATCAGCTTCAATGTTCGCATGTGATCAGCTGCTTTTTCATCCTTTGCATAATCTTTATCTCGAACATGTCTCTAAACTTGTCGAAAGTGCGCCTCACTTACTTCTTGATTCCTTTCAAGGATCTTGATCTGAATTGCGTAATCCTTCTTCTAGTCTTCCTAATCTTCTTTGACCTTGTGCTTTCCTTCGACCATAAGCACAAAGCCATGTTATTTTCCACTTTATTAAGAAATCCGTCCTCCATGATGAAACTGCCTATTTGGCAACCGAATTTAAATCAACACATTTTCTTGTATGATGATGCAATGCAAACAAAAGAGACAAAATAGAACATGTTAGCAAAACATAGTAATATCCGTATACAAGTATAAAACAAAGAACCTAAGAACTCGTCTTGGATAACTACTAAAAGGTTCGGTATAACTCCTTCTAAGGCAAGTACTTCCGATTTACTATATATGGTTTTAGGCTCTATAGTAAAAGGTACCCAAACCAGTGGATTCCTCGATCCTCACCCATTATAGGCTCATATGGATGAGTTCGGTTTAGGGGGACACATTTCTCACATGTTTGCACAAAAGTGAAAACTTCATGAAAACATGGGTACGGATGTAATCCCAGAAGAGATTCACTATCCTGCACGAAGGTGAAGACCTCACGAAGGAGTAGTTTCCTACTTCCACTTAAAAGGTAGTACCAAATGCATATGGATACAAACTTATACTAGCAATATCAACACAAGATAGCATCACACAAAAAATGTCAAGGATCGTATATTAAGCAAAATCAAAGCTTTAAAAGTTTACAAAATAGACCCGAAAATAATTAACTTTGGCTCGACTCTCGTTTATTTAAAAAGTTTCCCCAGTGGAGTCATCAAGCTGTCGAAACGTTTATTTTTGGGAAAACAAACAAGTCTCGAACAATATTTAAAAATCAAAATATGGGTATTTTAACTGATCGAAAAAAATGGGAGTCGCGACCAATCTTTTTATATGGTGTGATTGGATCACCACAAAATGTTTAAAATTTGTTTTGAAAAACATTTTGGTCTACGAAATTCAGAAAATAGGTTCGGGAGTCGGTTATGCATGAGGAAGGACTAGCACCCTCATAAGCCCAAAATTGGTACCACATTGATTATTTTCGGGTCTTAGTTTGTTAAAAGTTTGAAAACTAGAGTAAAACTTAAAATATGATCTTTGTTTTTAGAAAACTTTGCATGACTTTCAAAAATCCTATTTAAGGAAAATCGCCCTTGTGTTTCGAATTTCTAGGAGAATAAGAAGTCGTGTCCAACATGTTAGGGCACTATGTTCTCGAACTTTTGAAACTGAAGGACATTTTGAAAGACTTTAAAGAGGATATTCGATTATGTGATTTATATGAAAATCACACCCAGCACGTTAGGGCATGGTTTTTTCGAAGTCTTTACACGAAAGGATATTGTCTCGTTTTGTTTTAAAATCATTTGTATATATATGTATATTATTTTTTTTAGAACTTAAATTTTCGAACTAAGTTTAAAATACGATCCTCAGGCACAAAATTTATTCCACATGATTTTCAAAAAAGATTTAAAAAGAATGTCTGTTTGTTTCAACTTTCATGGAGAATTGGAGTCGTGACCAACACGTTAGGGCACAACGTTCTCGGAATCTTGAAATTAAAAAGGCATTTGAAAAGTTCTCCATAAATTACATTTTTACCCCTAAATTTTCCAAAATCTCATTTTTTACCTCGATTTCTCTAAAAATTACCATTTTTACCCCCGAACTTCCAAAAATTCCATTTTTAACCCAGATTTCTCCAAAAAATACCATTTTACCCTCAAACTTCCAAAAATTTCATTTTTAACCTCAAATTTTCCAAAAATTACCATTTTACCCCGAATAACTAAAAATTTTATTTTTTACCTCGAACTTCCCAAAATTATCGTTTTGCCCCCAAGTGTCTAAAATTATTATTTATCCCTCGAGTAACAAAAAATTCTCATCTTAAACTTCGATTGTTTTATTTTTCTTCCTCTTCAATATTTATATTTAAATTTTAATTAATATGCCTTCGTATTTCATATTTTTTATTTTTGTATAACATTTATCTGTTTAATTATTTTGTTTCGTGTTATCTAATATTCATTATTAACTGCTCATTCATATTAAACTCATATATTTGTTTTCAAAATTATCTTCATGAAAACTTTAAAATCGAGGCAATATTCTTTTATTTCGAGTTTTAAAATTTTTTACCATAACTTACTAGGTGCAATTTTTCCTCAAATCAAAATAATCGAATACCCTTAAATTAAGGCAATGTTTCTTTATCTCTGATTCTGAAAATTTACGCCTTAACTTACTAGGTGCGACTTTTATTCAAAATCGAGATAATCAAATATCCAAAGTTTAAAAGGTTTACAACAAAGGAAAGCTCATTATTTCTAGTTCTCGAAATGTTATGTCCTAACTCATTGGACGAGACTTTCTTTCTCGATCACCTCGAAATAGTGGTACTTCCAAACAAAAATCGATGTGGTACTAATTTTGGGCGTATGAGGGCACTAACCCTTCCTCATGCGTAACCGACTCCCGAACTTGTTTTTCTGGATTGCGAAGACCAAAATATTTTTCAAAACGGATTTTTAACGTTTTATGGTGATCCAATCACACCATATAAAAAGATTGGTGGCGAATCCCATTTTCCAATTTTAAAATAATTTTCGAAACACGTTTTCAAAAAAAATGGTTTCGATAGGAGATATGTATGTGCCACAATATTAAAATTGCTATGCGAAGTGTAAAATCATAAAATCTTTTTGTTGTTAAAAACTTTTTATCGCACTTATCACGTTTTAAAAAGGCAAACGACAACCAAATGATTCAAATTCAAAATTAATTCATCCCAAATATTTCTTGCTTTGGAAATAGGCCAATGTTTCTTTTTATCATGAGACTACAAATCGACTATTGTATTATTTGTTCGACGTTATCTTTTTTGGTGAACGCGTTGTCACTCAAGTTTACTAAACTAAGGAGGACAACTTTGAGTGAAATAACTGATGGAACTTGTCCACTGACAAATTCTCTTATAGAGTTAAATTGGAAACAACAAATCATTTTACATTTTTACAACACTCCGGCAGGCATTGCCCGAATTATCGATAGGTTTTATTTTTTTTATGTAAATTTGAAAATTTTTAAAGTGAGAATGCAGGACGAACATCTCGAACAAATTTGGAGGAAAATGCCCTATCATATTAAAGAAAAATAATCTAAAGAACGAAGAATAAGGAAATCAAGATAAGACTTTGAGTCGTTAAATCAATTTCAACAAGGATTTCAATATTGGCCATCTTCTCCCAAAAAGAACAAGAAGTCATAACTAACGGAGTAGCATCGAAGTACTAACAACACAGAACGAAACCAACTAGTATACGGGTAATGAACTATTACAAATTATACTGCATGTCCTTCGAAGGATATTTCTTGGCAGGATATGTGGCTTTTCATAACTAAGTTAGGTCAAGGCTTTTTTTTTATAATGGAAATTTGAATTTTATTTGTAAAAAAAGTTTTAAGGAATCGATGTTGTTCCAATTTCTCACCACACAAAAAATTCCAGTTCCACATTATTGCAATGAACTTAACGTTTAAAATATTGATATTTGTTTCAATTTAAACAATGTGAAACAATATATAGTACTCGATCTTGGATGGTTATCAAGTTCCAATGCTATAAAATTAAAAATAATAGCCTTATAAAATCATAGTGTATTAAGTAACGGCTTCTCTAGAACCATTTAATTTTCGTACAACTAAACTCAATTTAACTCGATTTAAAACTAACAATAGAAAATAATGAAGCTTCCGGAACAATGTTGAAAATAATGACAAAAGAACAATATTGACCACATCACATCTTGTAACCCGTTGTTAGTTGAAGCAATCTTATATCATTAAGCAGACGAAGATGGTGAATCGATCAATGCCATGCAGTTGTTCTATGTTTCGATGCTCTTCGCTATAACTGTAGTTGGGTTTAGTTCTTTAAATAGAGGATTCTCGAGAGTCCTCTTTACTAATGCTGCGTGGCAAACTTTTCCCATCGCAACAAGTTCGCTGCAACACTTGTTAGAGATACTCCTTGTCTCGAAAAAAATCGTGAAAGTTTCTTGAACACAGGGTCAACCCATTTTAGTTTCACAACTATTTTCCTTAATAATCTGGTCGTTCTCTTTCGTAGCCATTATTACCACGCAAGATAAGAATAAACCACTAGGACAGAATAAACATTAAGGCTTGCCATAATGTGTGAATTTGATATTTCTATTTGAATTTGTTTCGTAAAATTAATTTTGAACAATATTAGAAGAGGAAAAAACCTGCATTTATAGGAAGTGTTATGACCACATGCAACTAGAATGCGTTGCCACAAAATAAAACATTTGATGTTTCAATTTAACAAGCATTAATTTTAATTAACACAAATCTACATATTAGTTCAAACACAAACATCTATGCTTCATTAATTCCTATCTTAAATTTCATTAAATGGATAACGAAAAGAAGGTTCAATAAAGATGGTTATGTAGTAACTGTGTTTCTGCGTCGAATCTAGGAATGTACTATTACATTCACTACAAACCAAAAACTAGCACCATTATATGCAAGAAATATCATATGAATAAAGCAACGTGAGCACTTGCATTACAAGCACACATATTTGTTATGTGTGTCGTCCTATTTTTCTAACTTTTTGCAGTTAAATATGTTCTAGTCATGGTGACAGTTAAAAATGCACGACTATCTCCAAATTGAATGAGCTATACTAGATTTCTCTACTGGTGATATGTATGTGCCACAATATTAAAATAATTATGTGAAACGTAAAATCATAAAATCTTTTTGTTGTTAAAAACTTTTTATCGCACTTATCATGTTTTAAAAAGGAAAATGACAACCAAATGATTGAAAATCAACATTAGTACATCCCAAATATTTCTTGCCTTGGAAATAGGCCAATGTTTCTCTTTACCATGAGATTACAAATCGATTATTGTATTCTTTGTTCGACATTGTCTTTTTTGGTGAATGCGTTGTCACTCAAGTTTACTAAACTAAGGACGACAACTTTGAGGGAAATAACTGATGGAACTTGTCCAATGAAAAATTCTCTTATAGTGTTAAATTGGGAACAAGAAATGATTTTATGATTCTACAACACTCTGGCAGGCATTGCCCGGATTACGGATAGGTTTTATTTTTTTATGTAAATTTGACAATTTTTATAGTGAGAATGTAGGACGTATGTCTCGGACACATTTGGAGGAAAATGCCCACTCATATTAAAGAAAAGTAATCTAAAGAACGAAGAAGAAGGAAATCAAGTTAAGACTTTGAGTCGTTAAATCAATTTCAACAAGGATTTCAATATTGTCCCTCTTCTCCCAAAAAGAACAAGAAGTCATACCTAACGGAGTAGCATCGAAGTACTAAAAACACAAAACGAAACCAACTAGTATACGGGCAACGAACAACTACAAATTATACTGCATGTCCTTCGAAGGATATTTCTTGGCACGATAAGTATCTTTTCATAACTAAGTTAGCTCCAGGCTTTTTTTCGATAATGGAAATTTGAATTTAATTTGTACAAAAACTTTTAAGGAATCGATGTTGTTTCTTTTTCTCACCACACCAAAAATTCCAGTTCCACATTATTGCAATGAACTTAACGTTTAAAATATTGATATTTGTTTCAATTTAAACAATGTGAAACAATATATAGTACTCAATTTGAGATGGTTATCAAGTTCTAATGCTATAAAATTAAAAATAATGGCCTTATAAAATCATAGTGTATTAAGTAATGGCTTTTCTAGAACCATTTAATTTTCGTACAACTAAAATGAATTTAACTCGACTTAAGTTTAATGGCAGATAATAAAGAACCTTCCGGAACGATGTTGAAAATAAAAACAAAAGAACAATGTTTAGCACACCACATCTTGTAACCTGTTGTTAATTGAAGCAACCCTATATCATTAAGTAGACGGAGATGGTGAATAAATCAATGCCATGCAGTTGTTCCATGTCTCGATGCTCTTCGTTATAATTGTAGTTGGGTTTAGTTCTTTGAATAGAGGATTCTCGAGAGTTCTCTTTACTAATGCTGCATGGCAAACTTTTCCCAACGTAACAAGTTCGCTGCAACACTTGCTAGAGATACTCCTTGTCTCGAAAATACTCCTGAACATTTCTTGAACACAAGGCCAACCCATTTTAGTATCACAATTATTTTCCTTAATAATTTGGTCGTTCTCCTTCATAGCCATTACTGCCACGCAAGTTAAGAAAAAAACCAATAGGACGGAATAAACATTAAGGCTTGCCATATTGTGTCAATTTGATGTTTCTACTTGAATTTGGTTCCTAAATTTATTTCGAACAAGATTAGAAGGGTAAAAATATGCATTTATAGGAAGTGTTATGACCACATGGAACTAGAATGCGTTGCGACAAAAAAAAGCATTTAATGTTTCAATTTAATAAGCATTGATTTTAATTAACACAAATCTACATATTAATTCAAACACACACATCTGTGCTTCATTTTTTCCTATTCTTAAATTTCATTAAAACTAGGAATGTACTATTACATCCACTTCAAACCAAAAACTAGCACCATAATATGTATGAAATATCATATGAATAAAGGAATGTGAGCACTTGCTTTATAGGCAGACATATTTGTTTTGTGTGTCGTCCTATTTTTCTAACTTTTTGTAGTTATATATGTTCTAGACATGGTGACGGTTAAAAATGCACGTCTATTTCCAAATCGAATGAGCTATACTAGATTTCTCTAGTCGTGATATGTCTGTGTCACAATATTAAAATAATAATGCGAAGCGTAAAATCATAAAATCTTTTTGTTGTTAAAAACTCTTTATCGCACTTATCACGTTTTAAAAAGGAAAATGACAACCAAATGATTTAAATTAAAAAATAATTCATCCCAAATATTTCTTGATTTGGAAATAGGCCAATGTTTCTCTTTATCATGAGACTACAAATCGATTATTGTATTCGTTATTTGACGTTGTCTTTTCTTGTGAACGCGTTGTCACTCAATTTTACTAAACTAAGGACGACAACTTTGAGCGAAATAACTTATGGAACTTGTCCAATGACAAATTCTCTTATAAAGTTAAATTGGAAACAACAAATTATTTTATGTTTCTACAACACTCTGGCAGGCATTGCCCGAATTACGGTTAGGTTTTATTTTTTTATGTAAATTTGACAATATTTATAGTGAGAATGTAGGACGTATGTCTCGGACACATTTGGAGGAAAATACCCGATCATATTAAAGAAAACTAATCTAAAGAACGAAGAATAAGGAAATCAAGTTAAGACTTTGAGTCGTTAAATCAATTTCAACAAGGATTTCAATATTGGCCCTCTTCTCCCAAAAAGAACAAGAAGTCATAACTAACGGCCTAGCATCGAAGTACTAAAAACACAAAACGAAACCAACTAGTACACGGGCAACGAACTATTACAAATTATACTGCATGTCCTTCGAAGGATATGTCGTGGCACGATATGTGTCTTTTCATAACTAAGTTAGCTCAAGGCTTTTTTTCGATAAATGAAATTTGAATTTAATTTGTACAAAAACTTTTAAGGAATCGATGTTGTTTCAATTTCTCACCACACCAAAAATTCTAGTTCCACATTATTGCAATGAACTTAACGTTTAAAATATTGATATTTGTTTCAATTTAAACAATGTGAAACAATATATAGTACTCGGTTTGAGATGGTTATCAAGTTCTAATGCTATAAAATTAAAAATATTGGCAATTATAAAATCATAGTGTATTAAGTAATGGCTTCTTTAGAATCATTTAATTTTCGTACAAGTAAAATTAATTTAACTCGACTTAAATTTAACGACAGACAATAATGAAGCTTCCGGAGCAATGTTGAAAATAAAAACAAAAGAACAATATTGAGCTCATCACGTCTTGTAACCTGTTGTTAGTTGATGCAATCCTATATCATTAAGCAAACGTAGATGGTGAATCGATCAATGCCATGCACTTATTCCATGTTTCGATGCTCTTCCCTATAATTGTATTGGGTTTAGTTCTTTGAATAGAGGATTCTCGAGAGTCCTTTTTACTAATGCCACGTGGCAAACTTTTCCCAACGCAACAAGTTCGCCGCAGTACTTGTTAGAGATACTCCTTGTCTCGAAAATACTCGTGAAAGTTTCTTGAATACAGGGCCAACAAATTTTAGTTTCATAATTATTTTCCTTAATAATCTGGTCGTTCTCCTTCGTAGCCATTACTGCCACGCATGTTAAAAATAACACCACTAGGACGGAATAAACATTAAGGCTTGCCATATTGTGTGAATTTTATGTTTCTACTTGAATTTGGTTCGTAAAATTAATTTTGAACAAGATCAGAAGGGGAAAAAACCTACATTTATAGGAAGTGTTATGACCAAATAGAACTAGAATGCGTTACAACAAAATAAACCATTTAATGTTTCAATTTAATAAGCATTAATTTCAATTACCACAAATCTACATTTAATTCAAGCACACACATCTGTAATTCCTTTTCCTATTCTTAATTTTCATTGAATGGATAACGATGGTAAGGTTCAATAAAGATGGTTATGTAGTAATTGTGTTTCTGCATTGAAACTAGGAATGTACTATTACATCCACTACAAACCAAAAACTAGCACCATAATATGCAGGAAATATCATATGAATAAAGCAACATGAGCACTTGTATTACAGGTGCACATATTTGTTATGTGTGTCGTCCTATTTTTCTAACTTTTTGTAGTTATATATATTCTAGTCACGGTGACGGTTAAAAATGCACGTCTATTTCCAAATCGAATGAGCTATACTAGATTTCTCTACTGGTGATATATCTGTGCCACAATATTAAAATAATTATGCGAAGCGTAAAATCATAAAATCTTTTTGTTGTTAAAAACTCTTTATTAAACTAAGGACGATAACTTTGAGTGAAATAACCGATGCAACTTCTCCAACAACAAATTATCTTATAGAGTTAAATGATTTTACGTTTCTACAACACTCTGGCAGGCATTGCCTGAATTACGGACAGGTTTTATTTTGTTATGCAAATTTGACAATTTTTATAGTGAGAATGTAGGACGTATGTCTCGGACACATTTGGAGGAAAATGCCCGATCATATTAAAGAAAAGTAATCTAAATAACGAAGAATAAGGAAATCAAGTTAAGACTTTGAGTCGTTAAATCAATTTCAACAAGGATTTCAATATTAGCCCTCTTCTCCAAAAAAGAACAAGAAGTCATAACTAACGGATTAGCATCGAAGTACTGAAAACACAAAACGAAACCAACTAGTATACGGGCAACGAACTATTACAAATTATACTGCATGTCCTTCGAAGGATATTTCTTTGCACGATATGTGTCTTTTCATAACTAAGTTAGCTCAAGGCTTTTTTTCGATAAATGAAATTTGAATTTAATTTGTACAAAAACTTTTAAGGAATCGATGTTGTTTCAATTTCTCACCACACCAAAATTTCCAGTTCCACATTATTGCAATGAACTTAATGTTTAAAATATTGATATTTGTTTCAATTTAAACAATGTGAAACAATATATAGCACTCGCTTTGAGATGGTTATCAAGTTCCAATGCTATAAAATTAAAAATAATGGCAATTATAAAATCATAGTGTATTAAGTAATGGGTTCTTTAGAAACATTTAATTTTCGTACAAGTAAAATTAATTTAACTCGACTTAAATTTAACGATAGACAATAATGAAGCTTCCGAAGCAATGTTGAAAATAAAGACAAAAGAACAATATTGAGGTCATCACGTCTTGTAACCTATTGTTAGTTGATGCAATCCTATATCATTAAGCAGATGGAGATGGTGAATCGATCAATGCCATGCACTTGTTCCATGTTTCGATGCTCTTCCCTATAATTGTAGTTGGGTTTAGTTCTTTGAATAGAGGATTATCGAGAGTCCTCTTTGCTAATGCCGCGTGGCAAACTTTTCCCAACGCAACAAGTTCGCCGCAGCACTTGATAGAGATACTCCTTGTCTCGATAATACTCGTGAAAGTTTCTTGAATACAGGGCCAACCCATTTTAGTTTCACAATTATTTTCCTTAATAATCTGGTCCTTCGCCTTCGTAGCCATTACTGCCACGCATGTTAAAAATAACACCACTAGGACGGAATAAACATTAAGGCTTGCCATATTGTGTGAATTTTATGTTTTTACTTGAATTTGGTTCGTAAAATTAATTTCGAACAAGATCAGAAGGGGAAAAAACCTGCATTTATAGGAAGTGTTATGACCACATAGAACTAGAATGAGTTGCAACAAAATAAACCATTCAATGTTTCAATTTAATAAGCATTAATTTTAATCAACACAAATCTACATATTAATTCAAACACACACATCTGTAATTCCTTTTTCCTATTCTTAAATTTCATTGAATGGATAACGAAGATAAGGTTCAATAAAGATGGTTATGTAGTAATTGTGTTTCTGCATTCAAACTATGAATGTGCTATTATATCCACTTCGAATCAAAAACTTGCACCATAATATGCAGGAAATATCATATGAATAAAGCATTGTGAGCACTTGCATTACAGGCACATATATTTGTTATGTGTGTCGTCCTTTTTCTCTAACTTTTTGTAGTTATATATGTTCTAGTCATGGTGACGGTTAAAAATGCACGTCTATCTCCAAATCGAATGAGCTATACTAGATTTCTCTACTGGGGATATTTATGTGCCACAATATTAATAGAATTATGCGAAGCGTAAAATCATAAAATCTTTTTGTTGTTAAATTTTTTTTATCCCACTTATCACATTTTAAAAAGGAAAATGGCAACAAAATGATTGAAATTCGAAATTAATTCAACCCAAATATATCCTGCTTTGGAAATAGGCCAATGTTTCTCTTTATCATGAGACTACAAGTAGATTATTGTATTCTTTCTTTGACGTTGTCTTTTTTGGTAAACGCGTTGTCACCCAAGTTTACCAAACTAAGCAAGATATCTTTGAGTGAAATAACTAATGGAACATGCCCAACGACAAATTCTCTTATAGAATTAAATTAGAAACAACAAATGATTTTACGTTTCTACAACACTCTGTTAGGCATTGACCGAATTTCAGATAGGTTTTATTTTTTTATGTAAATTTGATAATTTTTATAGTGATAATGTAGGACGTATGTCTCGGACACATTTGGAGGAAAATGCCCGATCATATTACAGAAAAGTAATCTAAAGAACGAAGAATAAGGAAATCAAGTTAAGACTTTGAGTCGTTAAATCAATTTCAACAAGGATTTTAATGTTAGCCCTCTTCTCCCAAAAAGAACAAGAATTCATAACTAACGGACTAGCATCGAAGTACTAAAAACACAAAACGAAACCAACTGCTATACGGGCATCGAACTATTACAAATTATACTGTATGTCGTTGGAAGGATATTTCTTGGCACGTTATGTACAAAAAATTTTAAGGAATCGATGTTGTTTCAATTTCTCACCACACCAAAAATTCCAGTTCCACATTATTGCAACGAACTTAACTTTAAAATATTGATATTTGTTTCAATTTAAACAATGTGAAACAATATATAGTACTCGATTTGAGATGGTTATCAAGTTCCAATGCTATAAAATTAAAAATAATGGCCTTATAAAATCATAGTGTATTAAGTAATGGCTTCTCTAGAACCATTTAATTTTCGTACAACTAAAATTAATTTAACTTGACTTAAATTTAACGACAGACAATAATTAAACTTCCGGAACAATGTTAAAAATAAAGACAAAAGAACAATGTTGAGCACATCACGTCTTGTAACCTACAGTTAGTTGAAGCAATCCCATATCATTAAGCAGACGGAGATGGTGAATCGATCAATGCCATGCAGTTGTTCCTTGTTTCGATGCTCTTCGCTATAACTGTAGCTGGGATTAGTTCTTTGAATAGAGGATTCTGAGAGTCCTCTTTACTAATGCTGCGTGGCAAACTTTTCCCAACGCAACAAGTTCACTGCAACACTTGTTAGAGATACTCCCTGTCTCGAAAATACTCGTGAAAGTTTCTTGAACACGGGGCCAACCCATTTTAGTTTCACAATTATTTTCCTTAATAATCTGGTCATTCTCCTTCGTAGCCATTACTGCCACGCAAGTTAAGAATAAAACCACTAGGACGGAATAAACATAAGGCTTGCCATATTGTGTGAATTTGATGTTCCCACTTGAAATTGATTCGTAAAATTAATTTCGAATGAGATCAGAAGGGGAAAAAACCTGCATTTATAGGAAGTGCTATGACCACCTGGAACTACAATGCGTTGCCACAAAATAAAACATTTACTGTTTCAATTTAATAAGCATTAATTTTAATTAACACAAATCTACATATTAATTCAAGCACACACATCTGTGCTTCCTTTTTTCCTATTCTTAAATTTCATTAAATGGATAACGAAAATAAGGTTCAATAAAGATGCATATGTCATAATTGTGTTTCTGCGTTGAAACTAGGAATGTACTATTACATCGACTACAAACCAAAAACTAGCACCATAATATGCAGGAAATATCATATGAATAAAGCAATGTTAGCACTTGCATTACAGGCACGCATATTTGTTATGTGTGTCGTCCTATTTTTCAAACTTTTTGTAGTTATATATCTTCTAGTCATGGTGACGGTTTATAATGCACATCTATCTCCAAATCGATTGAGCTATACTAGATTTCTCTACTGGTGATATGTATGTGCCACAATATTAAAATAATTATGTGAACCGTAAAATCACAAAATCTTTTGTTGTTAGATTCTTTTTATCGCACTTATCACATTTTAAAAAGGAAAATGACAACCAAATGATTGAAATTCAAAATTAATTCATCCTAAATATTTCCTGCTTTGGAAATAGGCCAATGTTTCTCTTTATCGTGAGACTACAAATCGATTATTGTTTTCATTGTTTGACGTTGTCTTTTTTTGTGAACACATTGTAACTCAAGTTTACTAAACTAAGGACGACAACTTTGAGCGAAATAACTGGTGGAACTTCTCCAACGACAAATTCTCTTATAGAGTTAAACTGGAAACAACAAATGATTTTACGTTTTTACAACACTCTGGCAAGCATTGCCCGAATTACGGATAGGTTTTATTTTTTTATGTAAATTTGGCAATTTTTATAGTCAGAATGTAGGACGTATGTCTCAGACACATTTGGAGGATAATGCCCGATCATATTAAAGAAAAGTAATCTAAAGAACGAAGAATAAGGAAATCAAGTTAAGACTTTGAGTCGTTAAATCAATTTCAACAAGGATTAAAATATTGGACCTCTTCTCCTAAAAAGAACAAGAAGTCATAACTAACGGACTAGCGTCGAAGTACTATAAACACAAAATGAAACCAACTAGTATACGGGCAACGAACTATTACAAATTATACTGCATGTCCTTCGAAGGATATTTCTTGACTCGATATTTGTCATTTCAGAACTAAATTAGGTCAAGGCTTTTTTTACGATACAGGAAATTTGAATTTAATTTGTCCAAAAAATTTTAAGGAATCGAGGTTGTTTTAATTTCTCACCACACCAAAAATTCCAATTCCACATTATTGCAACGAACTTAAAGTTTAAAATATTGATATTTGTTTCAATTTAAAAAATGTGAAACAATATATAGTACTCGATTTGAGATGGTTATCAAGTTCCAATGCTATAAAATTAAAAATAATGGCCTTATAAAATCATAGTGTATTAAGTAATGGCTTCTCTAGAACCATTTAATTTTCGTACAACTAAAATTAATTTAACTCGACTTAAATTTAACGATAGACAATAATTAAGCTTTCGGAACAATGTTGAAAATAAAGACAAAAGAACAATGTTGAGCACATCACGTCTTGTAACCTGCTGTTAGTTGAAGCAATCCCATATCATTAAGCAGACGGAGATTGTGAATCGATCAATGCCATGCAATTGTTCCATGTTTCGATGCTCTTCGCTATAACTGTAGCTGGGTTTTGTTCTTTGAATAGAGGATTCTCGAGAGTCCTCTTTACTAATGCTGCGTGGCAAACTTTTCCCAACGCAACAAGTTCGCTGCAACACTTGTTAGAGATACTCCCTATCTCGAAAATACTCGTGAAAGTTTCTTGAACACAGGGCCAACCCATTTTAGTTTCACAATTATTTTCCTTAATAATCTGGTCATTCTCCTTCGTAGCCATTACTGCCACGCAAGTTAAGAATAAAACCACTAGGACGGAATAAACATTAAGGCTTGCCATAGTGTGTGAATTTGATGTTCCCACTTGAATTTGATTCGTAAAATTAATTTCGAATGAGATCAGAAGGGGAAAAAACCTGCATTTATAGGAAGTGCTATGACCACCTGGAACTACAATGCGTTGCCACAAAATAAAGCATTTAATGTTTCAATTTAATAAGCATTAATTTTAATTAACACAAATCTACATATTAATTCAAGCACACACATCTGTGCTTCCTTTTTTCCTATTCTTAAATTTCATTAAATGGATAACGAAAATAAGGTTCAATAAAGATGCATATGTCATAATTGTGTTTCTGCGTTGAAACTAGGAATGTACTATTACATCGACTACAAACCAAAAACTAGCACCATAATATGCAGGAAATATCATATGAATAAAGCAACGTGAGCACTTGCATTACTGGCACGCATATTTGTTATGTGTGTCGTCCTATTTTTCAAACTTTTTGTAGTTATATATGTTCTAGTCATGGTGACGGTTTATAATGCACATCTATCTCCAAATCAATTTAGCTATACTAGATTTCTCTACTGGTGATATGTATGTGCCACAATATTAAAATAATTATGTGAACCGTAAAATCACAAAATCTTTTTTTGTTATATTCATTTTATCGCACTTATCACATTTTAAAAAGGAAAATGACAACCAAATGATTGAAATTCAAAATTAATTCATCCCAAATATTTCCTGCTTTGGAAATAGGCCAACGTTTCTCTTTATCATGAGACTACAAATCGATTATTGTTTTCACTGTTTGACGTTGTCTTTTTTTGTGAACAAATTGTCACTCAAGTTTACTAAACTAAGGACGACAACTTTGAACTAAATAACTGATGGAACTTGTCCAACGACAAATTCTCTTATAGAGTTAAACTGGAAACAACAAATGATTTTTTACGTTTTTACAACACTCTGGCAAGTATTGCCCGAATTACGGATAGTTTTTATTTTTTTATGTAAATTTGACAATTTTTATAGTGAGAATGTAGGACGTATGTCTCAGACACATTTGGAGGAAAATGCCCGATCATATTAAAGAAAAGTAATCTAAAGAACGAAGAATAAGGAAATCAAGTTAAGACTTTGAGTCGTTAAATCAATTTCAACAAGGATTTAAATATTGGACCTCTTCTCCTAAAAAGAACAAGAAGTCATAACTAACGGACTAGCGTCGAAGTACTAAAAACACAAAATGAAACCAACTAGTATACGGGCAACGAACTATTACAAATTATACTGCATGTCCTTCGAAGGATATTTCTTGGCTCGATATTTGTCATTTCAGAACTAAATTAGGTCAAGGCTTTTTTTACAATACAGGAAATTTGAATTTAATTTGTCCAAAAAATTTTAAGGAATCGATGTTGTTTTAATTTCTCACCACACCAAAAATTCCAGTTCCACATTATTGCAACGAACTTAACGTTTAAAATATTGTTATTTGTTTCAATTTAAAAAATGTGAAACAATATATAGTACTCGATTTGAGATGGTTATCAAATTCCAATGCTATAAAATTAAAAATAATGGCCTTATAAAATCATAGTGTATTAAGTAATGGCTTCTCTAGAACCATTTAATTTTCGTACAACTAAAATTAATTTAACTCGACTTAAATTTAACGATAGACAATAATTAAGCTTCCGGAACAATGTTGAAAATAAAGACAAAAGAACAATGTTGAGCACATCACGTCTTGTAACCTGCTGTTAGTTGAAGCAATCCCATATCATTAAGCAGACGGAGATTGTGAATCGATCAATGCCATGCAATTGTTCCATGTTTCGATGCTCTTCGCTATAACTGTAGCTGGGTTTTGTTCTTTGAATAGAGGATTCTCGAGAGTCCTCTTTACTAATGCTGCGTGGCAAACTTTTCCCAACGCAACAAGTTCGCCGCAACACTTGTTAGAGATACTCCCTGTCTCGAAAATACTCGTGAAAGTTTCTTGAACACAGGGCCAACCCATTTTAGTTTCACAATTATTTTCCTTAATAATCTGGTCATTCTCCTTCGTAGCCATTACTGCCACGCAAGTTAAGAATAAAACCACTAGGACGGAATAAACATTAAGGCTTGCCATAGTGTGTGAATTTGATGTTCCCACTTGAATTTGATTCGTAAAATTAATTTCGAATGAGATCAGAAGGGGAAAAAACCTGCATTTATAGGAAGTGCTATGACCACCTGGAACTACAATGCGTTGCCACAAAATTAAGCATTTAATGTTTCAATTTAATAAGCATTAATTTTAATTAACACAAATCTACATATTAATTCAAGCACACACATCTGTGCTTCCTTTTTTCCTATTCTTAAATTTCATTAAATGGATAACGAAAATAAGGTTCAATAAAGATGCATATGTCATAATTGTGTTTCTGCGTTGAAACTAGGAATGTACTATTACATCGACTACAAACCAAAAACTAGCACCATAATATGCAGAAAATATCATATGAATAAAGCAACGTGAGCACTTGCATTACAGGCACGCATATTTGTTATGTGTGTCGTCCTATTTTTCAAACTTTTTGTAGTTATATATGTTCTAGTCATGGTGACGGTTTATAATGCACATCTATCTCCAAATCGATTGAGCTATACTAGATTTCTCTACTGGTGATATGTATGTGCCACAATATTAAAATAATTATGTGAACCGTAAAATCGCAAAATCTTTTTTTGTTATATTCATTTTATCGCACTTATCACATTTTAAAAAGGAAAATGACAACCAAATGATTGAAATTCAAAATTAATTCATCCGAAATATTTCCTGCTTTGGAAATAGGCCAACGTTTCTCTTTATCATGAGACTACAAATCGATTATTGTTTTCATTGTTTGACGTTGTCTTTTTTTGTGAACAAATTGTCACTCAAGTTTACTAAACTAAGGACGACAACTTTGAGCGAAATAACTGGTGGAACTTCTCCAACGACAAATTCTCTTATAGAGTTAAACTGGAAACAACAAATGATTTTACGTTTTTACAACACTCTGGCAAGCATTGCCCGAATTACGGATAGTTTTTATTTTTTTATGTAAATTTGACAATTTTTATAGTGAGAATGTAGGACGTATGTCTCAGACACATTTGGAGGAAAATGCCCGATCATATTAAAGAAAAGTAATCTAAAGAACGAAGAATAAGGAAATCAAGTTAAGACTTTGAGTCGTTAAATCAATTTCAACAAGGATTTAAATATTGGACCTCTTCTCCTAAAAAGAACAAGAAGTCATAACTAACGGACTAGCGTCGAAGTACTAAAAACACAAAATGAAACCAACTAGTATACGGGCAACGAACTATTACAAATTATACTGCATGTCCTTCGAAGGATATTTCTTGGCTCGATATTTGTCATTTCAGAACTAAATTAGGTCAAGGCTTTTTTTACAATACAGGAAATTTGAATTTAATTTGTCCAAAAAATTTTAAGGAATCGATGTTGTTTTAATTTCTCACCACACCAAAAATTCCAGTTCCACATTATTGCAACGAACTTAACGTTTAAAATATTGTTATTTGTTTCAATTTAAAAAATGTGAAACAATATATAGTACTCGATTTGAGATGGTTATCAAATTCCAATGCTATAAAATTAAAAATAATGGCCTTATAAAATCATAGTGTATTAAGTAATGGCTTCTCTGGAACCATTTAATTTTCGTACAACTAAAATTAATTTAACTCGACTTAAATTTAACGATAGACAATAATTAAGCTTCCGGAACAATGTTGAAAATAAAGACAAAAGAACAATGTTGAGCACATCACGTCTTGTAACCTGCTGTTAGTTGAAGCAATCCCATATCATTAAGCAGACGGAGATTGTGAATCGATCAATGCCATGCAATTGTTCCATGTTTCGATGCTCTTCGCTATAACTGTAGCTGGGTTTTGTTCTTTGAATAGAGGATTCTCGAGAGTCCTCTTTACTAATGCTGCGTGGCAAACTTTTCCCAACGCAACAAGTTCGCCGCAACACTTGTTAGAGATACTCCCTGTCTCGAAAATACTCGTGAAAGTTTCTTGAACACAGGGCCAACCCATTTTAGTTTCACAATTATTTTCCTTAATAATCTGGTCATTCTCCTTCGTAGCCATTACTGCCACGCAAGTTAAGAATAAAACCACTAGGACGGAATAAACATTAAGGCTTGCCATAGTGTGTGAATTTGATGTTCCCACTTGAATTTGATTCGTAAAATTAATTTCGAATGAGATCAGAAGGGGAAAAAACCTGCATTTATAGGAAGTGCTATGACCACCTGGAACTACAATGCGTTGCCACAAAATAAAGCATTTAATGTTTCAATTTAATAAGCATTAATTTTAATTAACACAAATCTACATATTAATTCAAGCACACACATCTGTGCTTCCTTTTTTCCTATTCTTAAATTTCATTAAATGGATAACGAAAATAAGGTTCAATAAAGATGCATATGTCATAATTGTGTTTCTGCGTTGAAACTAGGAATGTACTATTACATCGACTACAAACCAAAAACTAGCACCATAATATGCAGAAAATATCATATGAATAAAGCAACGTGAGCACTTGCATTACAGGCACGCATATTTGTTATGTGTGTCGTCCTATTTTTCAAACTTTTTGTAGTTATATATGTTCTAGTCATGGTGACGGTTTATAATGCACATCTATCTCCAAATCAATTTAGCTATACTAGATTTCTCTACTGGTGATATGTATGTGCCACAATATTAAAATAATTATGTGAACCGTAAAATCACAAAATCTTTTTTTGTTATATTCATTTTATCGCACTTATCACATTTTAAAAAGGAAAATGACAACCAAATGATTGAAATTCAAAATTAATTCATCCCAAATATTTCCTGCTTTGGAAATAGGCCAACGTTTCTCTTTATCATGAGACTACAAATCGATTATTGTTTTCACTGTTTGACGTTGTCTTTTTTTGTGAACAAATTGTCACTCAAGTTTACTAAACTAAGGACGACAACTTTGAACTAAATAACTGATGGAACTTGTCCAACGACAAATTCTCTTATAGAGTTAAACTGGAAACAACAAATGATTTTTTACGTTTTTACAACACTCTGGCAAGTATTGCCCGAATTACGGATAGTTTTTATTTTTTTATGTAAATTTGACAATTTTTATAGTGAGAATGTAGGACGTATGTCTCAGACACATTTGGAGGAAAATGCCCGATCATATTAAAGAAAAGTAATCTAAAGAACGAAGAATAAGGAAATCAAGTTAAGACTTTGAGTCGTTAAATCAATTTCAACAAGGATTTAAATATTGGACCTCTTCTCCTAAAAAGAACAAGAAGTCATAACTAACGGACTAGCGTCGAAGTACTAAAAACACAAAATGAAACCAACTAGTATACGGGCAACGAACTATTACAAATTATACTGCATGTCCTTCGAAGGATATTTCTTGGCTCGATATTTGTCATTTCAGAACTAAATTAGGTCAAGGCTTTTTTTACAATACAGGAAATTTGAATTTAATTTGTCCAAAAAATTTTAAGGAATCGATGTTGTTTTAATTTCTCACCACACCAAAAATTCCAGTTCCACATTATTGCAACGAACTTAACGTTTAAAATATTGTTATTTGTTTCAATTTAAAAAATGTGAAACAATATATAGTACTCGATTTGAGATGGTTATCAAATTCCAATGCTATAAAATTAAAAATAATGGCCTTATAAAATCATAGTGTATTAAGTAATGGCTTCTCTAGAACCATTTAATTTTCGTACAACTAAAATTAATTTAACTCGACTTAAATTTAACGATAGACAATAATTAAGCTTCCGGAACAATGTTGAAAATAAAGACAAAAGAACAATGTTGAGCACATCACGTCTTGTAACCTGCTGTTAGTTGAAGCAATCCCATATCATTAAGCAGACGGAGATTGTGAATCGATCAATGCCATGCAATTGTTCCATGTTTCGATGCTCTTCGCTATAACTGTAGCTGGGTTTTGTTCTTTGAATAGAGGATTCTCGAGAGTCCTCTTTACTAATGCTGCGTGGCAAACTTTTCCCAACGCAACAAGTTCGCCGCAACACTTGTTAGAGATACTCCCTGTCTCGAAAATACTCGTGAAAGTTTCTTGAACACAGGGCCAACCCATTTTAGTTTCACAATTATTTTCCTTAATAATCTGGTCATTCTCCTTCGTAGCCATTACTGCCACGCAAGTTAAGAATAAAACCACTAGGACGGAATAAACATTAAGGCTTGCCATAGTGTGTGAATTTGATGTTCCCACTTGAATTTGATTCGTAAAATTAATTTCGAATGAGATCAGAAGGGGAAAAAACCTGCATTTATAGGAAGTGCTATGACCACCTGGAACTACAATGCGTTGCCACAAAATTAAGCATTTAATGTTTCAATTTAATAAGCATTAATTTTAATTAACACAAATCTACATATTAATTCAAGCACACACATCTGTGCTTCCTTTTTTCCTATTCTTAAATTTCATTAAATGGATAACGAAAATAAGGTTCAATAAAGATGCATATGTCATAATTGTGTTTCTGCGTTGAAACTAGGAATGTACTATTACATCGACTACAAACCAAAAACTAGCACCATAATATGCAGAAAATATCATATGAATAAAGCAACGTGAGCACTTGCATTACAGGCACGCATATTTGTTATGTGTGTCGTCCTATTTTTCAAACTTTTTGTAGTTATATATGTTCTAGTCATGGTGACGGTTTATAATGCACATCTATCTCCAAATCGATTGAGCTATACTAGATTTCTCTACTGGTGATATGTATGTGCCACAATATTAAAATAATTATGTGAACCGTAAAATCGCAAAATCTTTTTTTGTTATATTCATTTTATCGCACTTATCACATTTTAAAAAGGAAAATGACAACCAAATGATTGAAATTCAAAATTAATTCATCCGAAATATTTCCTGCTTTGGAAATAGGCCAACGTTTCTCTTTATCATGAGACTACAAATCGATTATTGTTTTCATTGTTTGACGTTGTCTTTTTTTGTGAACAAATTGTCACTCAAGTTTACTAAACTAAGGACGACAACTTTGAGCGAAATAACTGGTGGAACTTCTCCAACGACAAATTCTCTTATAGAGTTAAACTGGAAACAACAAATGATTTTACGTTTTTACAACACTCTGGCAAGCATTGCCCGAATTACGGATAGTTTTTATTTTTTTATGTAAATTTGACAATTTTTATAGTGAGAATGTAGGACGTATGTCTCAGACACATTTGGAGGAAAATGCCCGATCATATTAAAGAAAAGTAATCTAAAGAACGAAGAATAAGGAAATCAAGTTAAGACTTTGAGTCGTTAAATCAATTTCAACAAGGATTTAAATATTGGACCTCTTCTCCTAAAAAGAACAAGAAGTCATAACTAACGGACTAGCGTCGAAGTACTAAAAACACAAAATGAAACCAACTAGTATACGGGCAACGAACTATTACAAATTATACTGCATGTCCTTCGAAGGATATTTCTTGGCTCGATATTTGTCATTTCAGAACTAAATTAGGTCAAGGCTTTTTTTACAATACAGGAAATTTGAATTTAATTTGTCCAAAAAATTTTAAGGAATCGATGTTGTTTTAATTTCTCACCACACCAAAAATTCCAGTTCCACATTATTGCAACGAACTTAACGTTTAAAATATTGTTATTTGTTTCAATTTAAAAAATGTGAAACAATATATAGTACTCGATTTGAGATGGTTATCAAATTCCAATGCTATAAAATTAAAAATAATGGCCTTATAAAATCATAGTGTATTAAGTAATGGCTTCTCTAGAACCATTTAATTTTCGTACAACTAAAATTAATTTAACTCGACTTAAATTTAACGATAGACAATAATTAAGCTTCCGGAACAATGTTGAAAATAAAGACAAAAGAACAATGTTGAGCACATCACGTCTTGTAACCTGCTGTTAGTTGAAGCAATCCCATATCATTAAGCAGACGGAGATTGTGAATCGATCAATGCCATGCAATTGTTCCATGTTTCGATGCTCTTCGCTATAACTGTAGCTGGGTTTTGTTCTTTGAATAGAGGATTCTCGAGAGTCCTCTTTACTAATGCTGCGTGGCAAACTTTTCCCAACGCAACAAGTTCGCCGCAACACTTGTTAGAGATACTCCCTGTCTCGAAAATACTCGTGAAAGTTTCTTGAACACAGGGCCAACCCATTTTAGTTTCACAATTATTTTCCTTAATAATCTGGTCATTCTCCTTCGTAGCCATTACTGCCACGCAAGTTAAGAATAAAACCACTAGGACGGAATAAACATTAAGGCTTGCCATAGTGTGTGAATTTGATGTTCCCACTTGAATTTGATTCGTAAAATTAATTTCGAATGAGATCAGAAGGGGAAAAAACCTACATTTATAGGAAGTGCTATGACCACCTGGAACTACAATGCGTTGCCACAAAATAAAGCATTTAATGTTTCAATTTAATAAGCATTAATTTTAATTAACACAAATCTACATATTAATTCAAGCACACACATCTGTGCTTCCTTTTTTCCTATTCTTAAATTTCATTAAATGGATAACGAAAATAAGGTTCAATAAAGATGCATATGTCATAATTGTGTTTCTGCGTTGAAACTAGGAATGTACTATTACATCGACTACAAACCAAAAACTAGCACCATAATATGCAGGAAATATCATATGAATAAAGCAACGTGAGCACTTGCATTACAGGCACGCATATTTGTTATGTGTGTCGTCCTATTTTTCAAACTTTTTGTAGTTATATATGTTCTAGTCATGGTGACGGTTTATAATGCACATCTATCTCCAAATCGATTGAGCTATACTAGATTTCTCTACTGGTGATATGTATGTGCCACAATATTAAAATAATTATGTGAACCGTAAAATCGCAAAATCTTTTTTTGTTATATTCATTTTATCGCACTTATCACATTTTAAAAAGGAAAATGACAACCAAATGATTGAAATTCAAAATTAATTCATCCGAAATATTTCCTGCTTTGGAAATAGGCCAACGTTTCTCTTTATCATGAGACTACAAATCGATTATTGTTTTCATTGTTTGACGTTGTCTTTTTTTGTGAACAAATTGTCACTCAAGTTTACTAAACTAAGGACGACAACTTTGAGCGAAATAACTGGTGGAACTTCTCCAACGACAAATTCTCTTATAGAGTTAAACTGGAAACAACAAATGATTTTACGTTTTTACAACACTCTGGCAAGCATTGCCCGAATTACGGATAGTTTTTATTTTTTTATGTAAATTTGACAATTTTTATAGTGAGAATGTAGGACGTATGTCTCAGACACATTTGGAGGAAAATGCCCGATCATATTAAAGAAAAGTAATCTAAAGAACGAAGAATAAGGAAATCAAGTTAAGACTTTGAGTCGTTAAATCAATTTCAACAAGGATTTAAATATTGGACCTCTTCTCCTAAAAAGAACAAGAAGTCATAACTAACGGACTAGCGTCGAAGTACTAAAAACACAAAAGGAAACCAACTAGTATACGGGCAACGAACTATTACAAATTATACTGCATGTCCTTCGAAGGATATTTCTTGGCTCGATATTTGTCATTTCAGAACTAAATTAGGTCATGGCTTTTTTTACAATACAGGAAATTTGAATTTAATTTGTCCAAAAAATTTTAAGGAATCGATGTTGTTTTAATTTCTCACCACACCAAAAATTCCAGTTCCACATTATTGCAACGAACTTAACGTTTAAAATATTGTTATTTGTTTCAATTTAAAAAATGTGAAACAATATATAGTACTCGATTTGAGATGGTTATCAAATTCCAATGCTATAAAATTAAAAATAATGGCCTTATAAAATCATAGTGTATTAAGTAATGGCTTCTCTAGAACCATTTAATTTTCGTACAACTAAAATTAATTTAACTCGACTTAAATTTAACGATAGACAATAATTAAGCTTCCGGAACAATGTTGAAAATAAAGACAAAAGAACAATGTTGAGCACATCACGTCTTGTAACCTGCTGTTAGTTGAAGCAATCCCATATCATTAAGCAGACGGAGATTGTGAATCGATCAATGCCATGCAATTGTTCCATGTTTCGATGCTCTTCGCTATAACTGTAGCTGGGTTTTGTTCTTTGAATAGAGGATTCTCGAGAGTCCTCTTTACTAATGCTGCGTGGCAAACTTTTCCCAACGCAACAAGTTCGCCGCAACACTTGTTAGAGATACTCCCTGTCTCGAAAATACTCGTGAAAGTTTCTTGAACACAGGGCCAACCCATTTTAGTTTCACAATTATTTTCCTTAATAATCTGGTCATTCTCCTTCGTAGCCATTACTGCCACGCAAGTTAAGAATAAAACCACTAGGACGGAATAAACATTAAGGCTTGCCATAGTGTGTGAATTTGATGTTCCCACTTGAATTTGATTCGTAAAATTAATTTCGAATGAGATCAGAAGGGGAAAAAACCTGCATTTATAGGAAGTGCTATGACCACCTGGAACTACAATGCGTTGCCACAAAATAAAGCATTTAATGTTTCAATTTAATAAGCATTAATTTTAATTAACACAAATCTACATATTAATTCAAGCACACACATCTGTGCTTCCTTTTTTCCTATTCTTAAATTTCATTAAATGGATAACGAAAATAAGGTTCAATAAAGATGCATATGTCATAATTGTGTTTCTGCGTTGAAACTAGGAATGTACTATTACATCGACTACAAACCAAAAACTAGCACCATAATATGCAGGAAATATCATATGAATAAAGCAACGTGAGCACTTGCATTACAGGCACGCATATTTGTTATGTGTGTCGTCCTATTTTTCAAACTTTTTGTAGTTGTATATGTTCTAGTCATGGTGACGGTTTATAATGCACATCTATCTCCAAATCGATTGAGCTATACTAGATTTCTCTACTGGTGATATGTATGTGCCACAATATTAAAATAATTATGTGAACCGTAAAATCGCAAAATCTTTTTTTGTTATATTCATTTTATCGCACTTATCACATTTTAAAAAGGAAAATGACAACCAAATGATTGAAATTCAAAATTAATTCATCCGAAATATTTCCTGCTTTGGAAATAGGCCAACGTTTCTCTTTATCATGAGACTACAAATCGATTATTGTTTTCATTGTTTGACGTTGTCTTTTTTTGTGAACAAATTGTCACTCAAGTTTACTAAACTAAGGACGACAACTTTGAGCGAAATAACTGGTGGAACTTCTCCAACGACAAATTCTCTTATAGAGTTAAACTGGAAACAACAAATGATTTTACGTTTTTACAACACTCTGGCAAGCATTGCCCGAATTACGGATAGTTTTTATTTTTTTATGTAAATTTGACAATTTTTATAGTGAGAATGTAGGACGTATGTCTCAGACACATTTGGAGGAAAATGCCCGATCATATTAAAGAAAAGTAATCTAAAGAATGAAGAATAAGGAAATCAAGTTAAGACTTTGAGTCGTTAAATCAATTTCAACAAGGATTTAAATATTGGACCTCTTCTCCTAAAAAGAACAAGAAGTCATAACTAACGGACTAGCGTCGAAGTACTAAAAACACAAAAGGAAACCAACTAGTATACGGGCAACGAACTATTACAAATTATACTGCATGTCCTTCGAAGGATATTTCTTGGCTCGATATTTGTCATTTCAGAACTAAATTAGGTCATGGCTTTTTTTACAATACAGGAAATTTGAATTTAATTTGTCCAAAAAATTTTAAGGAATCGATGTTGTTTTAATTTCTCACCACACCAAAAATTCCAGTTCCACATTATTGCAACGAACTTAACGTTTAAAATATTGTTATTTGTTTCAATTTAAAAAATGTGAAACAATATATAGTACTCGATTTGAGATGGTTATCAAATTCCAATGCTATAAAATTAAAAATAATGGCCTTATAAAATCATAGTGTATTAAGTAATGGCTTCTCTAGAACCATTTAATTTTCGTACAACTAAAATTAATTTAACTCGACTTAAATTTAACGATAGACAATAATTAAGCTTCCGGAACAATGTTGAAAATAAAGACAAAAGAACAATGTTGAGCACATCACGTCTTGTAACCTGCTGTTAGTTGAAGCAATCCCATATCATTAAGCAGACGGAGATTGTGAATCGATCAATGCCATGCAATTGTTCCATGTTTCGATGCTCTTCGCTATAACTGTAGCTGGGTTTTGTTCTTTGAATAGAGGATTCTCGAGAGTCCTCTTTACTAATGCTGCGTGGCAAACTTTTCCCAACGCAACAAGTTCGCCGCAACACTTGTTAGAGATACTCCCTGTCTCGAAAATACTCGTGAAAGTTTCTTGAACACAGGGCCAACCCATTTTAGTTTCACAATTATTTTCCTTAATAATCTGGTCATTCTCCTTCGTAGCCATTACTGCCACGCAAGTTAAGAATAAAACCACTAGGACGGAATAAACATTAAGGCTTGCCATAGTGTGTGAATTTGATGTTCCCACTTGAATTTGATTCGTAAAATTAATTTCGAATGAGATCAGAAGGGGAAAAAACCTGCATTTATAGGAAGTGCTATGACCACCTGGAACTACAATGCGTTGCCACAAAATAAAGCATTTAATGTTTCAATTTAATAAGCATTAATTTTAATTAACACAAATCTACATATTAATTCAAGCACACACATCTGTGCTTCCTTTTTTCCTATTCTTAAATTTCATTAAATGGATAACGAAAATAAGGTTCAATAAAGATGCATATGTCATAATTGTGTTTCTGCGTTGAAACTAGGAATGTACTATTACATCGACTACAAACCAAAAACTAGCACCATAATATGCAGAAAATATCATATGAATAGAGCAACGTGAGCACTTGCATTACAGGCACGCATATTTGTTATGTGTGTCGTCCTATTTTTCAAACTTTTTGTAGTTATATATGTTCTAGTCATGGTGACGGTTTATAATGCACATCTATCTCCAAATCGATTGAGCTATACTAGATTTCTCTACTGGTGATATGTATGTGCCACAATATTAAAATAATTATGTGAACCGTAAAATCGCAAAATCTTTTTTTGTTATATTCATTTTATCGCACTTATCACATTTTAAAAAGGAAAATGACAACCAAATGATTGAAATTCAAAATTAATTCATCCGAAATATTTCCTGCTTTGGAAATAGGCCAACGTTTCTCTTTATCATGAGACTACAAATCGATTATTGTTTTCATTGTTTGACGTTGTCTTTTTTTGTGAACAAATTGTCACTCAAGTTTACTAAACTAAGGACGACAACTTTGAGCGAAATAACTGGTGGAACTTCTCCAACGACAAATTCTCTTATAGAGTTAAACTGGAAACAACAAATGATTTTACGTTTTTACAACACTCTGGCAAGCATTGCCCGAATTACGGATAGTTTTTATTTTTTTATGTAAATTTGACAATTTTTATAGTGAGAATGTAGGACGTATGTCTCAGACACATTTGGAGGAAAATGCCCGATCATATTAAAGAAAAGTAATCTAAAGAACGAAGAATAAGGAAATCAAGTTAAGACTTTGAGTCGTTAAATCAATTTCAACAAGGATTTAAATATTGGACCTCTTCTCCTAAAAAGAACAAGAAGTCATAACTAACGGACTAGCGTCGAAGTACTAAAAACACAAAAGGAAACCAACTAGTATACGGGCAACGAACTATTACAAATTATACTGCATGTCCTTCGAAGGATATTTCTTGGCTCGATATTTGTCATTTCAGAACTAAATTAGGTCATGGCTTTTTTTACAATACAGGAAATTTGAATTTAATTTGTCCAAAAAATTTTAAGGAATCGATGTTGTTTTAATTTCTCACCACACCAAAAATTCCAGTTCCACATTATTGCAACGAACTTAACGTTTAAAATATTGTTATTTGTTTCAATTTAAAAAATGTGAAACAATATATAGTACTCGATTTGAGATGGTTATCAAATTCCAATGCTATAAAATTAAAAATAATGGCCTTATAAAATCATAGTGTATTAAGTAATGGCTTCTCTAGAACCATTTAATTTTCGTACAACTAAAATTAATTTAACTCGACTTAAATTTAACGATAGACAATAATTAAGCTTCCGGAACAATGTTGAAAATAAAGACAAAAGAACAATGTTGAGCACATCACGTCTTGTAACCTGCTGTTAGTTGAAGCAATCCCATATCATTAAGCAGACGGAGATTGTGAATCGATCAATGCCATGCAATTGTTCCATGTTTCGATGCTCTTCGCTATAACTGTAGCTGGGTTTTGTTCTTTGAATAGAGGATTCTCGAGAGTCCTCTTTACTAATGCTGCGTGGCAAACTTTTCCCAATGCAACAAGTTCGCCGCAACACTTGTTAGAGATACTCCCTGTCTCGAAAATACTCGTGAAAGTTTCTTGAACACAGGGCCAACCCATTTTAGTTTCACAATTATTTTCCTTAATAATCTGGTCATTCTCCTTCGTAGCCATTACTGCCACGCAAGTTAAGAATAAAACCACTAGGACGGAATAAACATTAAGGCTTGCCATAGTGTGTGAATTTGATGTTCCCACTTGAATTTGATTCGTAAAATTAATTTCGAATGAGATCAGAAGGGGAAAAAACCTGCATTTATAGGAAGTGCTATGACCACCTGGAACTACAATGCGTTGCCACAAAATAAAGCATTTAATGTTTCAATTTAATAAGCATTAATTTTAATTAACACAAATCTACATATTAATTCAAGCACACACATCTGTGCTTCCTTTTTTCCTATTCTTAAATTTCATTAAATGGATAACGAAAATAAGGTTCAATAAAGATGCATATGTCATAATTGTGTTTCTGCGTTGAAACTAGGAATGTACTATTACATCGACTACAAACCAAAAACTAGCACCATAATATGCAGAAAATATCATATGAATAAAGCAACGTGAGCACTTGCATTACAGGCACGCATATTTGTTATGTGTGTCGTCCTATTTTTCAAACTTTTTGTAGTTATATATGTTCTAGTCATGGTGACGGTTTATAATGCACATCTATCTCCAAATCGATTGAGCTATACTAGATTTCTCTACTGGTGATATGTATGTGCCACAATATTAAAATAATTATGTGAACCGTAAAATCGCAAAATCTTTTTTTGTTATATTCATTTTATCGCACTTATCACATTTTAAAAAGGAAAATGACAACCAAATGATTGAAATTCAAAATTAATTCATCCGAAATATTTCCTGCTTTGGAAATAGGCCAACGTTTCTCTTTATCATGAGACTACAAATCGATTATTGTTTTCATTGTTTGACGTTGTCTTTTTTTGTGAACAAATTGTCACTCAAGTTTACTAAACTAAGGACGACAACTTTGAGCGAAATAACTGGTGGAACTTCTCCAACGACAAATTCTCTTATAGAGTTAAACTGGAAACAACAAATGATTTTACGTTTTTACAACACTCTGGCAAGCATTGCCCGAATTACGGATAGTTTTTATTTTTTTATGTAAATTTGACAATTTTTATAGTGAGAATGTAGGACGTATGTCTCAGACACATTTGGAGGAAAATGCCCGATCATATTAAAGAAAAGTAATCTAAAGAACGAAGAATAAGGAAATCAAGTTAAGACTTTGAGTCGTTAAATCAATTTCAACAAGGATTTAAATATTGGACCTCTTCTCCTAAAAAGAACAAGAAGTCATAACTAACGGACTAGCGTCGAAGTACTAAAAACACAAAAGGAAACCAACTAGTATACGGGCAACGAACTATTACAAATTATACTGCATGTCCTTCGAAGGATATTTCTTGGCTCGATATTTGTCATTTCAGAACTAAATTAGGTCATGGCTTTTTTTACAATACAGGAAATTTGAATTTAATTTGTCCAAAAAATTTTAAGGAATCGATGTTGTTTTAATTTCTCACCACACCAAAAATTCCAGTTCCACATTATTGCAACGAACTTAACGTTTAAAATATTGTTATTTGTTTCAATTTAAAAAATGTGAAACAATATATAGTACTCGATTTGAGATGGTTATCAAATTCCAATGCTATAAAATTAAAAATAATGGCCTTATAAAATCATAGTGTATTAAGTAATGGCTTCTCTAGAACCATTTAATTTTCGTACAACTAAAATTAATTTAACTCGACTTAAATTTAACGATAGACAATAATTAAGCTTCCGGAACAATGTTGAAAATAAAGACAAAAGAACAATGTTGAGCACATCACGTCTTGTAACCTGCTGTTAGTTGAAGCAATCCCATATCATTAAGCAGACGGAGATTGTGAATCGATCAATGCCATGCAATTGTTCCATGTTTCGATGCTCTTCGCTATAACTGTAGCTGGGTTTTGTTCTTTGAATAGAGGATTCTCGAGAGTCCTCTTTACTAATGCTGCGTGGCAAACTTTTCCCAACGCAACAAGTTCGCCGCAACACTTGTTAGAGATACTCCCTGTCTCGAAAATACTCGTGAAAGTTTCTTGAACACAGGGCCAACCCATTTTAGTTTCACAATTATTTTCCTTAATAATCTGGTCATTCTCCTTCGTAGCCATTACTGCCACGCAAGTTAAGAATAAAACCACTAGGACGGAATAAACATTAAGGCTTGCCATAGTGTGTGAATTTGATGTTCCCACTTGAATTTGATTCGTAAAATTAATTTCGAATGAGATCAGAAGGGGAAAAAACCTGCATTTATAGGAAGTGCTATGACCACCTGGAACTACAATGCGTTGCCACAAAATAAAGCATTTAATGTTTCAATTTAATAAGCATTAATTTTAATTAACACAAATCTACATATTAATTCAAGCACACACATCTGTGCTTCCTTTTTTCCTATTCTTAAATTTCATTAAATGGATAACGAAAATAAGGTTCAATAAAGATGCATATGTCATAATTGTGTTTCTGCGTTGAAACTAGGAATGTACTATTACATCGACTACAAACCAAAAACTAGCACCATAATATGCAGAAAATATCATATGAATAAAGCAACGTGAGCACTTGCATTACAGGCACGCATATTTGTTATGTGTGTCGTCCTATTTTTCAAACTTTTTGTAGTTATATATGTTCTAGTCATGGTGACGGTTTATAATGCACATCTATCTCCAAATCGATTGAGCTATACTAGATTTCTCTACTGGTGATATGTATGTGCCACAATATTAAAATAATTATGTGAACCGTAAAATCGCAAAATCTTTTTTTGTTATATTCATTTTATCGCACTTATCACATTTTAAAAAGGAAAATGACAACCAAATGATTGAAATTCAAAATTAATTCATCCGAAATATTTCCTGCTTTGGAAATAGGCCAACGTTTCTCTTTATCATGAGACTACAAATCGATTATTGTTTTCATTGTTTGACGTTGTCTTTTTTTGTGAACAAATTGTCACTCAAGTTTACTAAACTAAGGACGACAACTTTGAGCGAAATAACTGGTGGAACTTCTCCAACGACAAATTCTCTTATAGAGTTAAACTGGAAACAACAAATGATTTTACGTTTTTACAACACTCTGGCAAGCATTGCCCGAATTACGGATAGTTTTTATTTTTTTATGTAAATTTGACAATTTTTATAGTGAGAATGTAGGACGTATGTCTCAGACACATTTGGAGGAAAATGCCCGATCATATTAAAGAAAAGTAATCTAAAGAACGAAGAATAAGGAAATCAAGTTAAGACTTTGAGTCGTTAAATCAATTTCAACAAGGATTTAAATATTGGACCTCTTCTCCTAAAAAGAACAAGAAGTCATAACTAACGGACTAGCGTCGAAGTACTAAAAACACAAAAGGAAACCAACTAGTATACGGGCAACGAACTATTACAAATTATACTGCATGTCCTTCGAAGGATATTTCTTGGCTCGATATTTGTCATTTCAGAACTAAATTAGGTCATGGCTTTTTTTACAATACAGGAAATTTGAATTTAATTTGTCCAAAAAATTTTAAGGAATCGATGTTGTTTTAATTTCTCACCACACCAAAAATTCCAGTTCCACATTATTGCAACGAACTTAACGTTTAAAATATTGTTATTTGTTTCAATTTAAAAAATGTGAAACAATATATAGTACTCGATTTGAGATGGTTATCAAATTCCAATGCTATAAAATTAAAAATAATGGCCTTATAAAATCATAGTGTATTAAGTAATGGCTTCTCTAGAACCATTTAATTTTCGTACAACTAAAATTAATTTAACTCGACTTAAATTTAACGATAGACAATAATTAAGCTTCCGGAACAATGTTGAAAATAAAGACAAAAGAACAATGTTGAGCACATCACGTCTTGTAACCTGCTGTTAGTTGAAGCAATCCCATATCATTAAGCAGACGGAGATTGTGAATCGATCAATGCCATGCAATTGTTCCATGTTTCGATGCTCTTCGCTATAACTGTAGCTGGGTTTTGTTCTTTGAATAGAGGATTCTCGAGAGTCCTCTTTACTAATGCTGCGTGGCAAACTTTTCCCAACGCAACAAGTTCGCCGCAACACTTGTTAGAGATACTCCCTGTCTCGAAAATACTCGTGAAAGTTTCTTGAACACAGGGCCAACCCATTTTAGTTTCACAATTATTTTCCTTAATAATCTGGTCATTCTCCTTCGTAGCCATTACTGCCACGCAAGTTAAGAATAAAACCACTAGGACGGAATAAACATTAAGGCTTGCCATAGTGTGTGAATTTGATGTTCCCACTTGAATTTGATTCGTAAAATTAATTTCGAATGAGATCAGAAGGGGAAAAAACCTGCATTTATAGGAAGTGCTATGACCACCTGGAACTACAATGCGTTGCCACAAAATAAAGCATTTAATGTTTCAATTTAATAAGCATTAATTTTAATTAACACAAATCTACATATTAATTCAAGCACACACATCTGTGCTTCCTTTTTTCCTATTCTTAAATTTCATTAAATGGATAACGAAAATAAGGTTCAATAAAGATGCATATGTCATAATTGTGTTTCTGCGTTGAAACTAGGAATGTACTATTACATCGACTACAAACCAAAAACTAGCACCATAATATGCAGAAAATATCATATGAATAAAGCAACGTGAGCACTTGCATTACAGGCACGCATATTTGTTATGTGTGTCGTCCTATTTTTCAAACTTTTTGTAGTTATATATGTTCTAGTCATGGTGACGGTTTATAATGCACATCTATCTCCAAATCGATTGAGCTATACTAGATTTCTCTACTGGTGATATGTATGTGCCACAATATTAAAATAATTATGTGAACCGTAAAATCGCAAAATCTTTTTTTGTTATATTCATTTTATCGCACTTATCACATTTTAAAAAGGAAAATGACAACCAAATGATTGAAATTCAAAATTAATTCATCCGAAATATTTCCTGCTTTGGAAATAGGCCAACGTTTCTCTTTATCATGAGACTACAAATCGATTATTGTTTTCATTGTTTGACGTTGTCTTTTTTTGTGAACAAATTGTCACTCAAGTTTACTAAACTAAGGACGACAACTTTGAGCGAAATAACTGGTGGAACTTCTCCAACGACAAATTCTCTTATAGAGTTAAACTGGAAACAACAAATGATTTTACGTTTTTACAACAATCTGGCAAGCATTGCCCGAATTACGGATAGTTTTTATTTTTTTATGTAAATTTGACAATTTTTATAGTGAGAATGTAGGACGTATGTCTCAGACACATTTGGAGGAAAATGCCCGATCATATTAAAGAAAAGTAATCTAAAGAACGAAGAATAAGGAAATCAAGTTAAGACTTTGAGTCGTTAAATCAATTTCAACAAGGATTTAAATATTGGACCTCTTCTCCTAAAAAGAACAAGAAGTCATAACTAACGGACTAGCGTCGAAGTACTAAAAACACAAAAGGAAACCAACTAGTATACGGGCAACGAACTATTACAAATTATACTGCATGTCCTTCGAAGGATATTTCTTGGCTCGATATTTGTCATTTCAGAACTAAATTAGGTCATGGCTTTTTTTACAATACAGAAAATTTGAATTTAATTTGTCCAAAAAATTTTAAGGAATCGATGTTGTTTTAATTTCTCACCACACCAAAAATTCCAGTTCCACATTATTGCAACGAACTTAACGTTTAAAATATTGTTATTTGTTTCAATTTAAAAAATGTGAAACAATATATAGTACTCGATTTGAGATGGTTATCAAATTCCAATGCTATAAAATTAAAAATAATGGCCTTATAAAATCATAGTGTATTATGTAATGGCTTCTCTAGAACCATTTAATTTTCGTACAACTAAAATTAATTTAACTCGACTTAAATTTAACGACAGACAATAATTAAGCTTCTAGAACAATGTTGAAAATAAAGACAAAAGAACAATGCTGAGCACATCACGTCTTGTAACCTGCTGTTAGTTGAAACAATCCCATATCTTTAAGAAGACGGAGATGGTGAATCGATCAATGCCATGCAGTTATTCCATGTTTCGATGCTCTTCGCTATAACTGTAGCTTGGTTTAGTTCTTTGAATAGAGGATTCTCGAGAGTCCTCTTTACTAATGCTACGTGGCAAACTTTTCCCAACGCAACAAGTTCGCTGCAACACTTGTTAGAGATACTCCCTGTCTCGAAAATACTCGTGAAAGTTTCTTGAACACAGGGCCAACCCATTTTAGTTTCACAATTATTTTCCTTAATAATCTGGTCATTCTCCTTCGTAGCCATTACTGCCACGCAAGTTAAGAATAAAACCACTAGGACGGAATAAACATTAAGGCTTGCCATATAGTGTGAATTTGATGTTCCTACTTGAATTTAATTCGTAAAATTAATTTCAAATAAGATCAGAAGGGGAAACAACCTGCATTTATAGGAAGTGTTATGACCACCTGGAACTACAATGCGTTGCCACAAAATAGAGCATTTAATGTTTCAATTTAATAAGCATTAATTTTAATTAACACAAATCTACATATTAATTCAAGCACACACATCTGTGCTTCCTTTTTTCCTATTCTTAAATTTCATTAATTGGATAACGAAAATAAGGTTCAATAAAGATGCATATGTCGTAATTGTGTTTCTGCGTTGAAACTAGGAATGTACTATTACATCGACTACAAACCAAAAACTAGCACCGTAATATGCAGGAAATATTATACGAATAAAGCAACGTGAGCACTTGCATTACAGGCACGCATATTTGTTATGTGTGTCGTCCTATTTTTCAAACTTTTTGTAGTTATATATGTTCTAGTCATGGTGACGGTTTATAATGCACATCTATCTCCAAATCGATTGAGCTATACTAGATTTCTCAACAGGTGATATGTATGTGCCACAATATTAAAATAATTATGTGAACCGTAAAATCACAAAATCTTTTGTTGTTAGATTCTTTTTATCCCACTTATCACATTTTAAAAAGGAAAATGACAACCAAATGATTGAAATTCAAAATTAATTCATCCCAAATATTTCCTGCTTTGGAAATAGACCAATGTTTCTCTTTATCATGAGACTACGAATCGATTATTGTTTTCATTGTTTGACGTTGTCTTTTTTTCTGAACGCATTGTCACTCAAGTTTACTAAACTAAGGAAGACAACTTTGAATGAAATAACTGGTGGAACTTCTCCAACGACAAATTCTCTTATAGAGTTAAACTGGAAACAACAAATGATTTTACGTTTCTACAACACTCTGGCAAGCATTGCCGGAATTACGGATAGGTTTTATTTTTTTATGTAAATTTGACAATTTTTATAGTGAGAATGTAGGACGTATGTCTCGGACACATTTGGAGGAAAATGCCCGATCATATTAAAGAAAAGTAATCTAAAGAACGAAGAATAAGGAAATCAAGTTAAGACTTTGAGTCCATAAATCAATTTCAACAAGGATTTAAATATTGGACCTCTTCTCCTAAAAAGAACAAGAAGTCATAACTAACGGACTAGCATAGAAGCACTAAAAACACAGAACGAAACCAACTAGTATACGGGCAATGAACTATTACAAATTATACTGCATATCCTTCGAAGGATATTTCTTGGCCCGATATTTGTCTTTTCAGAACTAAATTAGGTCAAAGGCTTTTTTTACGATAAAGGAAATTTGAATTTAATTTGTACAAAAAAAATTTAGGAATCGATGTTGTTTCAATTTCTCACCACACCAAAAATTCCAATTCCACATTATTGCAACGAACTTAACGTTTAAAATATTGATATTTGTTTCAATTTAAACAATGTGAAACAATATATAATACTCGATTTGAGATGGTTATCAAGTTCCAATGCTATAAAATTAAAAATAATGGCCTTATAAAATCATAGTGTATTATGTAATGGCTTCTCTAGAACCATTTAATTTTCGTACAACTAAATTTAATTTAACTCGACTTAAATTTAACGACAGACAATAATTAAGCTTCTAGAACAATGTTGAAAATAAAGACAAAAGAACAATGCTGAGCACATCACGTCTTGTAACCTGCTGTTAGTTGAAACAATCCCATATCTTTAAGAAGACGGAGATGGTGAATCGATCAATGCCATGCAGTTATTCCATGTTTCGATGCTCTTCGCTATAACTGTAGCTTGGTTTAGTTCTTTGAATAGAGGATTCTCGAGAGTCCTCTTTACTAATGCTACGTGGCAAACTTTTCCCAACGTAACAAGTTCGCTGCAACACTTGTTAGAGATACTCCCTGTCTCGAAAATACTCGTGAAAGTTTCTTGAACACAGGGCCAACCCATTTTAGTTTCACAATTATTTTCCTTAATAATCTGGTCATTCTCCTTCGTAGCCATTACTGCCACGCAAGTTAAGAATAAAACCACTAGGACGGAATAAACATTAAGGCTTGCCATATAGTGTGAATTTGATGTTCCTACTTGAATTTAATTCGTAAAATTAATTTCGAATAAGATCAGAAGGGGAAACAACCTGCATTTATAGGAAGTGTTATGACCACCTGGAACTACAATGCGTTGCCACAAAATAGAGCATTTAATGTTTCAATTTAATAAGCATTAATTTTAATTAACACAAATCTACATATTAATTCAAGCACACACATCTGTGCTTCCTTTTTTCCTATTCTTAAATTTCATTAAATGGATAACGAAAATAAGGTTCAATAAAGATGCATATGTCGTAATTGTGTTTCTGCGTTGAAACTAGGAATGTACTATTACATCGACTACAAACCAAAAACTAGCACCGTAATATGCAGGAAATATTATACAAATAAAGCAACGTGAGCACTTGCATTACAGGCACGCATATTTGTTATGTGTGTCGTCCTATTTTTCAAACTTTTTTTAGTTATATATGTTCTAGTCATGGTGACGGTTTATAATGCACATCTATCTCCAAATCGATTGAGCTATACTAGATTTCTCAACAGGTGATATGTATGTGCCACAATATTAAAATAATTATGTGAACCGTAAAATCACAAAATCTTTTGTTGTTAGATTCTTTTTATCCCACTTATCACATTTTAAAAAGGAAAATGACAACCAAATGATTGAAATTCAAAATTAATTCATCCCAAATATTTCCTGCTTTGGAAATAGACCAATGTTTCTCTTTATCATGAGACTACGAATCGATTATTGTTTTCATTGTTTGACGTTGTCTTTTTTTCTGAACGCATTGTCACTCAAGTTTACTAAACTAAGGACGACAACTTTGAACGAAATAACTGGTGGAACTTGTCCAACGACAAATTCTCTTATAGAGTTAAACTGGAAACAACAAATGATTTTACGTTTCTACAACACTCTGGCAAGCATTGCCGGAATTACGAATAGGTTTTATTTTTTTATGTAAATTTGACAATTTTTATAGTGAGAATGTAGGACGTATGTCTCGGACACATTTGGAGGAAAATGCCCGATCATATTAAAGAAAAGTAATCTAAAGAACGAAGAATAAGGAAATCAAGTTAAGACTTTGAGTCCTTAAATCAATTTCAACAAGGATTTAAATATTGGACCTCTTCTCCTAAAAAGAACAAGAAGTCATAACTAACGGACTAACGTAGAAGCACTAAAAATACAAAACGAAACCAACTAGTATACGGGCAATGAACTATTACAAATTATACTGCATGTCCTTCGAAGGATATTTCTTGGCCCGATATTTGTCTTTTCAGAACTAAATTAGGTCAAAGGCTTTTTTTACGATAAAGGAAATTTGAATTTAATTTGTAAAAAAAAAAATTAGGAATCGATGTTGTTTCAATTTCTCACCACACCAAAAATTCCAGTTCCACATTATTGCAACGAACTTAACGTTTAAAATATTGATATTTGTTTCAATTTAAACAATGTGAAACAATATATAGTACTCGATTTGAGATGGTTATCAAGTTCCAATGCTATAAAATTAAAAATAATGGCCTTATAAAATCATAGTGTATTAAGTAATGGCTTCTCTAGAACCATTTAATTTTCGTACAACTAAAATTAATTTAACTCGACTTAAATTTAACGACAGACAATAATTAAGCTTCCGGAACAATGTTGAAAATAAAGACAAAAGAACAATGCTGAGCACATCACGTCTTGTAACCTGCTGTTAGTTGAAACAATCCCATATCATTAAGCAGACGGAGATGGTGAATCGATCAATGCCATGCAGTTGTTCCATGTTTCGATGCTCTTCGCTATAACTGTAGTTGGGTTCAGTTCATTGAATAAAGGATTCTCCAGAGTCCTCTTTACTAATGCTGTGTAGCAAACTTTTCCCAACGCAACAAGTTCGCTGCAACACTTGTTAGAGATACTCCCTGTCTCGAAAATACTCGTAAAAGTTTCTTGAACATAGGGCCAACCCATTTTAGTTTCACAATTATTTTCCTTAATAATCTGGTCATTCTCCTTCGTAGCCATTACTGCCACGCAAGTTAAGAATAAAACCACTAGGACGGAATAAACATTAAGGCTTGCCATATTGTGTGAATTTGATGTTCCTACTTGAATTTGATTCGTAAAATTAATTTTGAATGAGATCAGAAGGGGAAAAAACCTGCATTTATAGGAAGTGTTATGACCACCTGGAACTACAATGCGTTGCCACAAAATAAAGCATTTAATGTTTCAATTTAATAAGCATTAAATTTAATTAACACAAATCTACATATTAATTCAAGCACACACATCTGTACTTCCTTTTTTCCTATTCTTAAATTTCATTAAATGGATAACGAAAATAAGGTTCAATAAAGATGCATATGTCGTAATTGTGTTTCTGCGTTGAAACTAGGAATGTACTATTACATCGACTACAAACCAAAAACTAGCACCATAATATGCAGGAAATATCATATGAATAAAGCAACGTGAGCACTTGCATTACAAGCACGCGTATTTGTTATGTGTGTCGTCCTATTTTTCAAACTTTTTGTAGTTATATATGTTCTAGTCATGGTGACGGTTTATATCTATCTCCAAATCGATTGAGCTATAGTAGATTTCTCTACTGGTGATATGTATGTGCCACAATATTAAAATAATTATGTGAATTGTAAAATCACAAAATCTTTTGTTGTTAGATTCTTTTTATCGCACTTATCACATTTTAAATAGGAAAATGACAACCAAATGATTGAAATTCAAAATTAATTCATCCCAAATATTTCCTGCTTTGGAAATAGCCAATGTTTCTCTTTATCATGAGACTACAAATCGATTATTGTTTTAATTGTTTGATGTTGTCTTTTTTTGTGAACGCATTGTCACTCAAGTTTACTAAACTAAGGATGACAACTTTGAACGAAATAACTAGTGGAACTTGCCCAACGACAAATTCTCTTATAGAGTTAAACTGGAAACAACTAATGGTTTTACGTTTCTACAACACTCTGGCAGGCATTGCCCAAATTACGGATAGGTTTTATTTCTTTATGTAAATTTGACAATTTTTATAGTGAGAATGTAGGACGTATGTCTCGGACACATTTGGAGGAAAAAGCCCGATCATATTAAAGAAAAGTAATCTAAAGAACGAAGAATAAGGAAATCAAGTTAAGACTTTGAGTCGTTAAATCAATTTCAACAAGGATTTAAATATTGGACCTCTTCTCCTAAAAGAACAAGAAGTCATAACTAACAGACTAGCGTCAAAGTACTAAAAATAGAAAACGAAACCAACTAGTATACGGGCAACAAACTATTACAAATTGAACTACATGTCCTTCGAAGGATATTTCTTGGCACGATATGTGTCTTTTCAGAACTAAGTTAGGTCAAGGCTTTTTTTTCGATAAAGGAAATTTGAATTTAATTTGTACAAAAAATTTTAAGGAATAGATGTTGTTTGAATTTCTCACCACACCAAAAATTCCAGTTCCACATTATTGCAATGAACTTAACGTTTAAAATATTGATATTTGTTTCAATTTAAACAATGTGAAACAATATATAGTACTCGATTTGAGATGGTTATCAAGTTCCAATGCTATAAAATTAAAAATAATGGCCTTATAAAATCATAGTGTTTTAAGTAATGGCTTCTCTTGAACCATTTAATTTTCGTACAACTAAAATTCATTTAACTCGACTTAAATTTAACGACAGACAATAATTAAGCTTCCGGAACAATGTTGAAAATAAAGACAAAAGAACAATGCTGAGCACATCACGTCTTGTAACCTGCTGTTAGTTGAAGCAATCCTATATCATTAAGGAGACGGAGATGGCGAATCGATTAATGCCATGCAGTTGTTCCATGTTTCGATGCTCTTCGCTATAACTGTAGCTGGGTTTAGTTCTTTGAACAGAGGATTCTCGAGAGTCCTCTTTACTAATGCTGCGTGGCAAACTTTTCCCAACGCAACAAGTTCGCTGCAACACTTGTTAGAGATACTCCCTGTCTCGAAAATACTTGTGAAAGTTTCTTGAACACAGGGCCAACCCATTTTAGTTTCACAATTATTTTCCTTAATAATCTGGTCATGCTCCTTCGTAGCCATTACTGCCACGCAAGTTAAGAATAAAACCACTAGGACGGAATAAACATTAAGGCTTGCCATATTGTGTGAATTTGATGTTCCTACTTGAATGTGATTCGTAAAATTAATTTCGAATGAGATCAGAAGGGGAAAACACCTGCATTTATAGGAAGTCTTATGACCTCCTGGAACTAGAATGCGTTGCCACAATAAATAATTTATTGTTTCAATTTAATAAGCATTAATTTTAATTAACACAAATCTACATATTAATTCAAGCACACGCATCTGTGCTTCCTTTTTTCCTATTCTTAAATTTCATTAAATGGATAACGAAAATAAGGTTAAAAAAACATGCATATGTCGTAATTGTATTTCTGCGTTGAAACTAGGAATGTACTATTACATCCACTACAAACCAAAAACTAGCACCATAATATGCAGGAAATATCATATGAACAAAGCAATGTGAGGACTTGCATTACAGGCACGCATATTTGATATGTGTGTCGTCCTATTTTTCTAACTTTTTGTAGTTATATATGTTCTAGTCATGGTGACGGTTTATAATGCACGTCTATCTCCAAATCGAATGAGCTATACTAGATTTCTTTACTAGTGATATGTATGTGCCACAATATTAAAATAATTATGTGAAGCGTAAAATCATAAAATCTTATGTTGTTAAATACTTTTTATCGCACTTATCACATTTTAAAAAGGAAAATGACAACCAAATGATTGAAATTCAAAATTAATTCATCCCAAATATTTCCTGCTTTGGAAATAGGCCAATGTTTCTCATTATCATGAGACTACAAATCGATTATTGTTTTCTTTGTTTGACGTTGTCTTTTTTTGTGAACGCATTGTCACTCAAGTTTACTAAACTAAGGACGACAACTTTGAATGAAATAACTGATGGAACTTGTCCAACGACAAATTCTCTTATAGAGTTAAACTGGAAACAACAAATGATTTTACGTTTCTACAACACTCTGGCAGGGATCGCCCGATTTACGGATAGGTTTTATTTTTTTATGTAAATTTGACAATTTTTATAGTGAGAATGTAGGACGTATGTCTCGGACACATTTGGAGGAAAATGCCCGATCATATTAAAGAAAAGTAATCTAAAGAACGAAGAATAAGGAAATCAAGTTAAGACTTTGAGTCGTTAAATCAATTTCGACAAGGATTTAAATGTTGGATCTCTTCACCTAAAAAGAACAAGAAGTCATAACTAACGGACTAGCGTCGAAGTACTAAAAACCCAAAACAAAACCAACTAGTATACGGGCAACGAACTATTACAAATTATACTGTATGTCCTTCAAAGGATATTTCCTGGCACGATATGTGTCTTTTCAGAACTAAGTTAGGTCAATTCTTTTTTTTCGATAAAGGAAATTTGAATTTAATTTGTACAAAAAAATTTATGGAGTCGATGTTGTTTCAATTTCTCACCACACCAAAAATTCCAGTTCCACATTATTGCAATGAACTTAATGTTTAAAATATTGATATTTGTTTCAATTTAAACAATGTGAAACAATATATAGTACTCGATTTGAGATGGTGATCAAGTTCCGATGCTATGAAATTAAAAATAATGGCCTTTTAAAATCATAGTGTATCAAGTAATGGCTTCTCTAGAACCATTTAATTTTCGTACAACTGAAATTAATTTAACTCGACTTAAATTTAACGATAAACAATAATGAAGCTTCCGGAACAATGTTGAAAATAAAGACAAAAGAACAATATTGAGCACATCAGGTCTTGTAACCTGTTGTTAGTTGAAGCAATCCTATATCATTATACAAACGGAGATGGTGATTCGATCAATGCCATGCAGTTGTTCCATGTTTTGATGCTCTTCGTTATAATTGTATTTGGGTTTAGTTCATTGAATAGAGGATTCTCAAGTGTCCTCTTTACGAATGCTTCGTGGAAAACTTTTCCCAACGCAACAAGTTCGTTGCAACACTTGTTAGAGATACTCCCTATCTCGAAAATACTCGTGAAGTTTCTTGAACACAGGGCCAACCCATTATTGTTTCACAATTAGTTTCCTTAATAATCTAGTCATTCTCATTAGTAGCCATTACTGCCACGCAAGTTAAGAATAAAACCACTAGGACGGAATAAACATTAAGGCTTGCCATATTGTGTGAATTTGATGTTTCTACTTGAATTTGGTTCGTAAAATTAATTTCGAACAAGATTAGAAGGGGAAAAACTGCATTTATAGGAAGTGTTATGACCATATGGAACTAGAATGCGTTGCAACAAAATAAAGCATTTATTGTTTCATTTTAATAAGCATTAATTTTAATTAACACAAATCTACATATTAATTCAAACACACACATCTGTGCTTCCTTTTTCCTATTCATAAATTTCATTAAATGGATAACGAAAATATGGTTCAATAACGATGGTTATGTCGTAATTGTGTTTCTACATTGAAACTAGGAATGTACTATTACATCCACTACAAACCAAAAACTGGCACCATAATATGCAGGAAATATCGTATGAATAAAGCAACGTGAGCACTTGCATTACAAGCACACATATTTGTTATGTGTGTCATCCTATTTTTCTAACTTTTTGTAGTTATATATGTTCTAGTCATGGTGATGATTAAAAGTGCAAGTCTTCTCCAAATCGAATGAGCTATACTAGATTTCTCTACTGGTGATATGTATGTGCCATAATATTAAGATAATTATGCGAAGCGTAAAATCATAAAATCTTTTTGTTGTTAAAAACTTTTTATCGCACTTATCACGTTTCAAAAAGGAAAATGAAAATCAAATGATTGAAATTCAAAATTAATTCATCCCAAATATTTCCTACTTTGGAAATAGGCCAATGTTTCTCTTTATCATGAGACTACAAATCGATTATTGTATTCTTTGTTCGACGTTGTATTTTTTTGTGAACGCGTTGTCACTCAAGTTTACTAAACTAAGGACGACAACTTTGAGTGAAATAACTGATGGAACTTGTCCAACGAAAAATTCTCTTATAGAGTTAAATTGAAAATAACAAATGATTTTACGTTTCTACAACACTCTGGCAAGAATTGCTCGAATTACCGATAGGTTTTTTTTTATGTAAATTTGACAATTTTTATAGTGAGAATGTAGGACGTATGTCTCGGACACATTTGGAGGAAAATGCCCGATCATATTAAAGAAAAGTAATCTAAAGAACGAAGAATAAGGAAATCAAGTTAAGACTTTGAGTCGTTAAATCAATTTCGACAAGGATTTAAATATTGGATCTCTTCACCTAAAAAGAACAAGAAGTCATAACTAACGGACTAGCGTCGAAGTACTAAAAACCAAAAACAAAACCAACTAGTATACGGGCAACGAACTATTACAAATTATACTGTATGTCCTTCAAAGGATATTTCTTGGCACGATATGTGTCTTTTCAGAACTAAGTTAGGTCAATTCTTTTTTTTCGATAAAGGAAATTTGAATTTAATTTGTACAAAAAAATTTATGGAGTCGATGTTGTTTCAATTTCTCACCACACCAAAAATTCCAGTTCCACATTATTGCAATGAACTTAATGTTTAAAATATTGATATTTGTTTCAATTTAAACAATGTGAAACAATATATAGTACTCGATTTGAGATGGTGATCAAGTTCCGATGCTATGAAATTAAAAATAATGGCCTTTTAAAATCATAGTGTATTAAGTAATGGCTTCTCTAGAACCATTTAATTTTCATACAACTGAAATTAATTTAACTCGACTTAAATTTAACGATAAACAATAATGAAGCTTCCGGAACAATGTTGAAAATAAAGACAAAAGAACAATATTGAGCACATCAGGTCTTGTAACCTGTTGTTAGTTGAAGCAATCCTATATCTTTATACAAACGGAGATGGTGATTCGATCAATGCCATGCAGTTGTTCCATGTTTTGATGCTCTTCGTTATAATTGTATTTGGGTTAGTTCATTGAATAGAGGATTCTCAAGTGTCCTCTTTACGAATGCTTCGTGGAAAACTTTTCCCAATGCAACAAGTTCGTTGCAACACTTGTTGGAGATACTCCCTGTCTCGAAAATACTCGTGAAGTTTCTTGAACACAGGGCCAACCCATTATAGTTTCACAATTATTTTCCTTAATAATCTAGTCATTCTCATTCGTAGCCATTACTGCCACGCAAGTTAAGAATAAAACCACTAGGACGGAATAAACATCAAGGCTTGCCATATTGTGTGAATTTCATGTTTCTACTTGAATTTGGTTCGTAAAATTAATTTCGAACAAGATTAGAAGGGGAAAAACTGCATTTATAGGAAGTGTTATGACCATATGGAACTAGAATGCGTTGCAACAAAATAAAGCATTTATTGTTTCATTTTAATAAGCATTAAATTTAATTAACACAAATCTACATATTAATTCAAACACACACATCTGTGCTTCCTTTTTCCTATTCATAAATTTCATTAAATGGATAACGAAAATATGGTTCAATAACGATGGTTATGTCGTAATTGTGTTTCTACATTGAAACTAGGAATGTACTATTACATCCACTACAAACCAAAAACTGGCACGATAATATGCAGGAAATATCGTATGAATAAAGCAACGTGAGCACTTGCATTACAAGCACACATATTTGTTATGTGTGTCATCCTATTTTTCTAACTTTTTGTAGTTATATATGTTCTAGTCATGGTGACGATTAAAAGTGCACGTCTTCTCCAAATCGAATGAGCTATACTAGATTTCTCTACTGGTGATATGTATGTGCCATAATATTAAGATAATTATGCGAAGCGTAAAATCATAAAATCTTTTTGTTGTTAAAAACTTTTTATCGCACTTATCACGTTTCAAAAAGGAAAATGACAATCAAATGATTGAAATTCAAAATTAATTCATCCCAAATATTTCCTGCTTTTGAAATAGGCCAATATTTCTCTTTATCATGAGACTACAAATCGATTATTGTATTCTTTGTTCGACGTTGTATTTTTTGGTGAACGCGTTGTCACTCAAGTTTACTAAACTAAGGACGACAACTTTGAGTGAAATAACTGATGGAACTTGTCCAACGACAAATTCTCTTATAGAGTTAAATTGGAAATAACAAATGATTTTACGTTTCTACAACACTCTGGCAAGCATTGCCCGAATTACCGATAGGTTTTTTTTATGTAAATTTGACAATTTTTATAGTGAGAATGTAGGACGTATGTCTCGGACACATTTGGAGGAAAATGCTCGATCATATTAAAGAAAAGTAATCTTAAGAACGAAGAATAAGGAAATCATGTTAAGACTTGAGTCGTTAAATCAATTTCAACAAGGATTTCAATATTGGCACTCATCTCCTAAAAAGAAAAAGAAGTCTGTTGAAACGTTTGTTTTTGGGAAAACAAACAAGTCTTGAACAATATTTAAAAATAAAAAAATTGGTATTTTAAATGATCGAAAAAAATGGGAGTCTCCACCAATCTTTTTACATGGTGTGATTGGATCACCAAAAAATGTTTAAAATCTGTTTTGAAAAACATATTGGTCTTCAAATTTCAAAAAATAGGTTCGGGAGTCGGTTACGCATGAGGAAGGATTAGCACCCTTATACGCCCAAAATTCGAACCACATTATTTTTTTTCGGGTCTTATTATGTTAAAAGTTTGAAAACTAGAGTAAAACTTAAAATTCGATCTTTGTTATTAGAAAACTTTGCATGACTTTCAAAAATCCTTTTTAAGGAAAATCGCCCGTGTGTTTCGAATTTCTAGGAGAATTGGAAGTCGTGTCCAACACGTTAGGGCACTATGTTCTTGGACTTTCGAAACTGAAGGACATTTTGAAAGACTTTAAAGAGGATATTCGATTATTTGACTTATACGAAAATCACACCCAGCACGTTAGGGCATGGTTTTTTCTAATTCTTCACACGAAAGGATATTGCCTCATTTTGTTTTAAAATCATTTGTATATATATATGCATTTTTTTTTGAGAACTTGAATTTTCGAACTAAGTTTAAAATACGATCCTCAGGCACATAATTTATTCCACATGATTTTCAAAAAAGATTTAAAAAGAATGCCCGTTTGTTTCGACTTTCGCGAATAATTGGAGTCGTGACCAACACGTTAAGGCACGATGTTCTCGAAATCTCGAACTTAAAAAGACATTTTGGAAAGTTTGGAAAAGGATATTTGATTCGTGTGAATAATACGAAAAATCACACTCGACATATTAGGGCATGATTTCTCGAGGTTTCCACGAGAAAAGGACATTGCCTGTGCTTTAAAGGTTTATTTATATGAAAAATAATTCTGAAAACTGGCATGTAAATTAAACATAAATGGACAATTAATAATGAAGATTAAATAACACGAAACAAAATAGTTAACAAGATAAATACATACACACAAATCAAAATAAGAGAATTTAAATTACAAAAGAATAATAATTGAAATCTAAATATGAATATTGAAGAGAAAGAAAAGAAAAACAAACGGAGTCAAAAATACGATTTTTGGATGCTCGGGGGTAAAATGGTAATTTTTAGAGGTTAGAGGGTAAAACGATAATTTTGGACACTTTGGGGGCAAAATGGTAATTCTTTGACACTCGGGGGTAAGATAATCAATTTTTAGAAGCTTGGGGGAAAAATTGTAATTTTTAGATAATTTGGGGTTAAAAATGATATTTTTGGAAGTTCGGGGGTAAAATGGTAATTTTAGAGAATTTAGGGTTAAAAATGATATTTTGGAAGTTTGGGGGTAAAATGGTAATTTTGGAAGTTTAAGGGTAAAAATGTGATTTTTTGGTAGTTCAGTGGTAAAATGTATTTTTTTGAAAGTTTAAGGTTAAAAATGGATTTTTGGACATCTAAGGGTAAAATGGTAATTTTTTGAAAGTTCGGGGTCAAAAATGGAATTTTTGGAAATTAAGAGGTAAAATGGTAAATTTTGGAAATTCGAGTGTAAAATAGTAATTTTTGAAAACTTCGCGTCAAGAATGATATTTTTGGAATTTCGGGGGTAAAATGGTACTTTTTGGAAGTTTGGGGGAAAAAATGTGATTTTTTGGAAATTTAGGGGTAAAATGTAATTTTTGGAAAGTTCATGGGTAAAAATATAATTTGTGTGAAGCTCGAGGGTAAAATGTAATTTTTGTGAAGTTCGAGGGTCAAAATGTGATTTTTTAAAGTTTGGGAGTCAAATTATAATTTTTGGAAAGTTTGGGGGACAAATCATGATTTTTGGAAAAATTAGGGACATCTGGACAATAAAACCAAAAATATGGAACACATGGCATCCTTTCAGGCATTCTAGGGTCAAAGGACTAATTTGAAAAAGAGTAAAAATTGTTGGGCAAATTAAAAAATAATTAAAAATATGAAAAGGACTAATTTGTAAAAATCAAAAAAAGTGGAAGGAATAATTGCATAAATAGCCCACTTTCAAAAAACACGTGGATCCCCCTGGGTCGGATCGGGTCGGACCAAAACGGTGCCATATTGGGTACTTTGGCTCCACCCTTAAACTGCGTCATTTCTATATGCTATATAAATGAAAAATTCGCCAAAAATTTCATTTCTTTCTTCAATTCTAAAAAAAAAAGAACAAGTTTAAAGCCCATTTTTTGCTCTTCTCACTCCTTGGCTTCTCTCCGACTGGCTGCAGGTTGCTCTTGGTCCAATCGTCGCTTTGTCGCCATGCACTGCCATGCGCCGCCATCCATGGTGGTTCTAGGTAAAAACTTTCCCCTTTTTTTTTCTTCCTTTTAAACTATATTAAATCGGGCTTTAAAACCTCGAATCCAAACCAAAATACATCAAAATTTTCCCTTTTCTTTTAAAAATCTTTTAATCGAAAAAAATTTAGATCTGGATTTAAAAACGAAGCAAGTTTTGTTCTTTTTTTTAGATCTGTTTCATATATATTTCCTGTTATAACTTAAAGGGATTTAAATTTTAAACTTAGATCTAGATTTTTTACTCGAAGTTCTAATCCTTTTTTTATCCCGAGTCTTTTCTTTGTAATGCCTCTCATCTTCATGGACGAAACCGAAGAGGTTTCATCGCCTCCAGCGGTAGCAGCGGCGAATTCCAATAATAGGTATGCCTCTTCGAATTTCTCTTTTATTTTTATTAATAATAATATTATTATTTATTTAAAATATTTATTACTATTAATAATATTCATTTAATACATTTGAACTAACTGAAAATGGTAAATAATAATAGCAATGTATTTAATAGGCGAATTAATGTATATTACGGATATAAAGTATTTGGAAACTTAACAATAAATAAAAATAAATGTGTTGAGAATACCTGTTTGACTTAATGCCTGAGAATGTTTTTTTGGTGCTTTGTGTGTCTGTTTGGATATCTTCTGCTTTGTATTGACTTTAGAACATTATTTGTGTATCTTAATTTCTAATAAAAGCTTCTGTTGAATTCAAATCCTTCTAAAAAAAAGGGTCAATACCCCTTACAAACTGTTCTGAATTTGGCTTTATAGTGTGTTTTACAATCATACTATTTTGTTTCTTCTAACTAAATTCCCTTCTTGTCTTCTTTTGCAGGTTGCAACGGCGGTGGTGGCAGTCCAAGTTGAAGGGTGGTGCTGACGTGGTGTCATTCCAGTGGCCAGTGATAGAGGTGGTTGGTGGCAAGTGGATTGACTTCTGATTATTTTTGGTCAATTGGTTTAGGTTTTGTGTCTGTCTAGTTAAACTTGTAATTGGGCCATAGTGTTTGGGTTTGTCTAGTTAAACTTATAATTAAGCCTTTTTGTATTTTAGACTTTTTAAATTAAAGTTTAAAATTAAGTTTAAAACCATTTCAAATTTAAACTAAATTTAACTTTAAAAATAAATTTAAAACCGATTTAAACTTAATATAAATTTAAAATCGAAAGTTTTATCCAAGGTTTGGGCCCAGTCAAAATTAGGCTCCAACAGCTGCCCCTCTTTGCTCGTTGATGTGTAACAGAAACGGAGCGAAGACCAAGAGGAGGCCCAATTTTGTCACGTTTCATTTCTTTTTCTTTAATGCTCCTTTCTTCAATTGGCCTACCCTTTGCTTCATTGGTCTTTCAACTCTGCTGTATTTGCTTCTCTACCTTCGGCGTTATGATTCCATCTTGCCATGAGACAATTTAAAAAAGAAAAAAATTTGCTACTGTAGCTTCTCCCCATTCGCTTGCAACTTCAGGGATTTGGGTGTCGCAGCACCATATCTTGATTTACTTATTTGTATCTCACTAGGACGACAAATTTGATTCACTTCTCTGCATCTCGCCAAGAAGATGTCCACTTTATCGCTTCGAATGATTTCCATCTATCCCATGATCGGGTGAGAGATTGACTGATAATGATCTGCCTCAAGCTCGAGGGAAGAGATCGAATGACTGCGATTTGGCCCAGGCTCCAGGTAAGAGATTGTCTGATGGTGATCTGCCTTAGCCTTGAGGTAAGAGATTGAATGGTTGCAATCTACCCCAGGCTCGGGGTAAGAGATTTGCTGATGATGATCTGCCACAAGCTTGGGGTAAGAGATCGAATGACTACAATCTGCCCCAGGCTCGAGGTAAGAGATTGGTTGATGATGATCTACCCCAAACTTGGGGTAAAAGATCGAACGACTACAATCTACCCCAGGCTCAGGGTAAGAGATTGGCTGATGATGATCTACCCTAGGCTCGAGGTAAGAGATTGAACCGCTGCAATCTGCCCCAGGCTCGGGGTAAGAGATTGGATGATGATGATCTACCCCAGGCTCGGGGTAAGAGATTGGATGATGGTGATCTGCCTCAGGCTCGGGGTAAGAGATCGAATGGCTGCAATCTGCCCTAGGCTTGGGGTAAGAGATTTACTGATGGTGATCTGCCCTAGGCTCGAGGTAAGAGATTTACTGATGATGATCTGCCCTAGGCTCGGGGTAAGAGATCAAATGACTGCAATCTGCCCCAGACTCGGGGTAAGAGATTGACTGATGGTGATTTGCCCCAATCTTGAGGTAAGAGATCGAATGGCTGCAATCTGCCCCAAGCTCGGGGTAAGAGATTTACTGATGATGATCTTCCCCAGGTTCGAGGCAAGAGATCGAATGGCTGTAATCTGCCCAGGCTCGGGGTAAGAGATTTGCTAATGATGATCTACCCCAAACTCGAGGTAAGAGATCGAATGGCTGCAATCTACCCTAGGCTCGGGGTAAGAGATTTGCTGGTGATGATCTTCCCTAGGGTCGGTGTAAGAGATCGAATGGCTGTAATCTGCTCCAAGCTTGGGGTAAGAGATTTGCTGATGATGATCTACCCCAGGCTCGGGGTAAGAGATCGGATGGTTGCAATTTACCCCCGGCTCGGGGTAAGAGATTTGTTGGTTTTGATCTACTCCACGCTCCAGGTAAGAGATCGAATGGCTGCAATTTTCCCTAAGCTTGGTGAAAGAGATTGGTTGATGATGATATGGCTCAAGCTCGGGGTAAGAGATCGGGATCTTCAATCTATGCTTCTGGAATGATGTGGTTTGAATCCAACTCTACTGAGATTTCAGGAAGATAGGATTTGATGTTGAAACTTCATCTTGCTCTTTGGTATTATAGTTTGATCTTGATCCACTGTAATTGTTTCCTCTCATTATTTCACAGGGATGTATCCTGTAAAGTATGCTTCTATGGACCTCATATGTAGGCCCGAATTATTAAGATGCAATGATTAGAATGAATCAAATGCTCCCAACTACATGAATGCATATGATGAATGTTCGTTTATTATTTGGGTTAACATAACTTGCCACTTGTCCAAATTCTATCATGGGTGCGTTGTCCTATCTTTTTCTAAGCCCAACCTGGACTGCTTGTTTTCAAGTTTTCCAATTGATGGTTCTGTTTCGGGCCCCTATACCATTTAAGAAATTCCAGAGTAATGCTCGCGGATCTTTGTATGATTCATATTATTAGTTCATTATCCGTTATTGAAAATGCAAAATGCTTGAATGGGATTATGAAAGAATAAGGTCGAAATTTATTGAAGACACAATTCAAAGGATCAATAGGAGACAAATTTTAGTCTAGAAAGTATACAATAAAAGACAATTAGATGCCTCGAACATCGCAGGATGAGCTTTTCTGAGCCGACTTGCTGAGAATCATTTTAAGCCCAAATATGTGTCTAGAAGACCTGGAGTGCTTTGTTGGTGCTTCAAGTCGTAATTCCTTTATCTTGTTACATCTGAGAAATGATCACTTCGACCCATTGTTTTGAACTTGAGTCACCCATTGAGTGTTTTCAACTCAAAATTCCTTTTGGTTTTCAGGACGCCCTTTACGGGTTTTCATCCTGAACCCCTTTTTTTTTGGAGACGCCTTTTACGGGTTTTCATCTCAAAATTAGGCAAAATATTTTTTCACCGAGTCTGAATTGACGGGGTTGTGCAGATTTTTGCCATCCATTTCTATTAGAATGAGAGCTCTTCCTGGAATAGCTTTCTTTACAGCATAAGGCCCTTCCCAGTTAGGCATCCATTTGCCTTTGAAATCTTTTTGTATGGGAACTATCTTTTCAGAACTAGATCTCCCTCATGAAATTCTCTAGGATGGACCTTTTTGTCATAAGCTTGCATCATTCTTCTCTGGTACATTTGACCATGATGGATAGCCCTTAATCTCTTTTCTTCGATTAAGTTTAACTGATCATATCGAGCTTGGATCCATTCTCCCTCATCTAATTTAGCTCAGTCAAGACTCGGAGAGAAGGTATTTCAACCTCAATTGGTAAGACAGTTTCCATACCATATGCGAGCGAGAATGGTGTTTCTCCAGTAGAAGTCCTGATTGAAGTTCTGTAAGTAAAGAGGGCAAATGGTAGTTTTTCGTGCCAGTCTTTGTAGGTCTCAGTCATTTTCGCAATGATCTTCTTGATGTTCTTATTAGCTGCCTCCACAGCTCCATTCATCTTTGGGCGATAGGGGAGGAATTGTGATGCTTGATTTTGAATTGCTCGCAGACTTCCGCTATTGTGCTATTGTTCAAATTCAAGGCATTGTCGGATATGATCCTTTTTGACATCCCATATTGGCAAATGATCTCCTTTTTCAATAACTTGCTAACTACAAACTTCGAGATGTTGGCATAAGAAGTTGCTTCTACCCATTTGTAAAATAGTCGATAACCACGAAGATAAATCTATGACCATTAGAAGCCTTTGGAGAAATCGGCCTAACCCCACATAGAAAACGGCCAGGGGGAAGTCATGACATGAAGGTGTGATGGAGGTTCATGAATCTTGTCTGTATAGATCTGGCACTTATTGTACCTCTTGGCATTATTGATGCAATCCCCTTCCATGGCAAACCAGTAATACCCAAATCTTATTATCTACCTGGCCTGTGAAACCATTAGCGTGTGTCCCACAAATGCCTTCATGAACTTCTTGTAAGATCTTTCTAGCTTCAACTGTGTCAACACACCTTAGCAACACTTGATCTTTTCTCCTTTTGTATAAGATTTCTCCATCTAGGACATACTCATTGGCAAGGCTTCTCAATGTCCTCTTTTCATTTTCTGAAGCTTGCTCAGGGTACTTGTGATCTCTTACAAACTGAAGAATATCTTGGTACCATGGCCGGTCATACCTTTCTTCTTCTTCTTCTGCCTTGATATCATAACACTGACCTGGAGCCTTATAGATACTCATTTGAATGGTCTATACAGCTTCTGGTCTATTTACTTTAATCTCGAGGCTAAAGTGGCAAGAGCATCAGTAATCTAGTTTTCTTCCCATAGGAGATAATGGAATGTGATGTCATCAAACTCCTTGATTAACTCGAGAACAAATTTGTGGTAATCCACTAGCTTAGAATCTCTTGTTTCCCATTCTCCTTTGAGTTGATAGATTACTAGCGCGGAGTCTTCATATATCTCTAAAACTTTGATTCCTTGCTCTATGGCTACGCGGATTCCCATGATACATGCCTCATATTCTGCCATGTTATTTGTGCAATCAAAATCGAGTTTACTGGTGAAAGGGTAGTGGTCTCCTTCTGGTGATACCAAGATTGCCCCGACTCCATTATCCGTGGCATTTGAAGCTCCATCAAAATTTACTCTCCAAGGATGTTCTACTGTTGTTACCTCTTTAGTGGTCGCAACATACATTAAATCCTCGTTCGGAAAGTCAAAGTTTATTGGCTCATAGTCTTCTAAAGCCCTGCTAGCTAGGAAGTCTGCTATCGCACTCCCTTTTACTACCTTTTGATTAACATAGACTATGTCGAATTACGAAAGCAAGATCTTCCACCTAGCCAATCTCCCATTCAATGCGGCTGACTCCATCATGTATTTTAGAGGATCTAGTTTTGAGATTAACCAAGTGGTATGGTACAAATGTATTGTCTTTATCTTCACGTGGTCCAAACTAGAGCAGAACATAATTTTTCAAATGGCGAGTATCGAGTCTCACAATCAGTGAATTTCTTGCTGAGATAATATATCGCCCTTTCCTTCTTTCCAGATTCATCGTGTTGGCCTAGTACGCATCCCATAGAATTTTCAAAGACCGCCAAGTACAAGATCGACGGTTTATTAGGAATTAGAGGTACAAGATGGGAGCTTTGGATAAATAATCTTTAACCTTGTTAAAAGTTTCTTGACATTCATCATCCTGTACACCTGGGTTACGCTTTCTAAGTAGACGAAAGATAGGATCACATTTCTAAGTCAACTGTGAAATGAACCGAGCAATGTAATTTAGTCTCCCTAAAAATCCTCAAACTTCTTTTTATGTACTGGGCGGTGGTAGCTCCTGTATGACTTTGACTTTATCTGTATCTATTTCAATCCCTTTTTTGCTGACTACAAAGCCTAACAGCTTTCCTGATGTGGCTCTGAAAGTGCACTTTGCTGGGTTTAGCTTTAATTGATACTTTCTTAGCCTCCCAAACAACTTTATTAGGATTCTTATATGTTTTTCTTTTGTTTGGGATTTCGTAATCATGTCGTCGACATAAACTTCAATCTCCTTATGCATCATGTCATGAAACAGGGTTACCATGGCCCTTTGATAAGTTACCCCTACGTTTTTGAGTCTGAAAGGCATCACCTTATAGCAAAATGTTCCCTACAATGTGACAAACATGATTTTGATCATATCTTCAGGGTCCATCCTTATTTGGTTATACCTAGAGAAACCATCCATGAATGAAAACAGGGAATGACCTACGTATTATCTACTAAGGTGTCGATGTGAGGTAATGGGAAGTTATCCTTTGGGCTAGCTTTATTTAACTACTTGGAGAAACCTAACATCAAATTGCTTATTGACCTCTTCTTTTATTTTCAATAACACATCTGGTCTCATCCTTCAAACTTTTGCTGCATAGGCCTACATTCTTCCTTTATAGGGAGTTTGTGTACCACAATGTCAGTGCTCAGGCCAGGCATATCTTGATAAGACCACGAGAAGATGTCTTGGAACTCTTGATGACAACTAAATAATTGAAATTCAAAATTAATTCATCCCAAATATTTCTTGCTTTGGAAATAGGCCAATGTTTCTGATGCAATCGAAACTTAACTAAAAATATGACTATAGCAAGTGTACCTATCAATTAATAGTATAGTTACGGTAAGCATAGATATCATTCCCACGAGAACCAAAAGTACTAGTAATAATTGTCTTCCTATTATCTAACCGGTCGAATAAAGTGATTGTTGTAAACTAATTTAACTAAATTAATAAAAAGTGCGTCAAAGATTAAAGCAAGAAATAATAAGTGTTTTTATACCAAGAAGCAAACAATACCCGGGAAAGATTCCACCTAGATTTCATTTGTCATTATCATTCTGAATTAAGCAATTTATTCACTTAGTATTTTGTTCCGTAGAAATCCCTAAATTATGCTAATACCTCTATTCAAGCATAAAAGCAACTGACTCTAGGTTGATTAATTGAAATTTCTTTCTAATTAAAACCCCTATTGTCACATTAATTCGATCTATGAATTCCCCTATTAGATTTTACTCTAATCCGGTAGATTTATGTCATCATATTTCTAGGATTGCATGCAACTCCACTCAATTATGCTAGATCTACTCTTAAACAGGGTTTATTCCTCCTCTGATTTAAGCACATCAAACAATAATTAATATATCAAGAATACTAAATCAAGAATTAAGCACACATAATTCAGAGCAAAATCTAAGTATTTCTTGCGTAAAATCATAAATCAAATGACAGAATTCATCCTAGGGTTCATCTCCCCTAGGTATTTAGGGCTTTAGTTAATGCTAATAAATGAAAACATCTCAGAAACAATATAACCACTAGATGAGGAAAAACTCATAGTAAAATCAAAAGAATTGAGAAAGAGGTCTTCAATCTTTGTGGAGATCTGCTTCAAAGACGGCTTCTATGGTGTTTCTTCAGTTGTTTCCTTCAATAATCTTTCATGGATAGGGTTTGGGGAATGGAGGATTTTGTAAAAAATTGAAAGTCCCCTCTCATATCAGTCTATTCCCTTTTTATAATACATGAAAAAAAACTCTAGTTGGATCCAAATTAAATTCTAAAAAAATAATTTGAATTAAATCTAAACAATAATTCCCTAATTGCATCCAAATTAAACTCTAAATTATAAAGCCTAAAAGATAAATATAAACAATATAATAATAATCCTAAACATTAATTCTAAAAAAAATAAAGTTAAATTTAAATAAAGTCTTATGTCTAATAAATCTCTTCCTAATTCTTTCACATTCTCACTTTTGCCCCATATTTTCCTTTTTATCGTTGATTTAGTCCATGGCCATGTGTCCAGCTCGTGTGGCTCTTAAAATCTGCTCTTTTTATCTAGTTTTCGCTTGTTTTTCGCTCCTTTCGCTCCCAAATGCTTTCCTAAGTATAGAAACATGAATTTAAAAGATTATGAACATAAAATTCATTATTTTAAATAGATTAATCGTCCAAAAATGCATTAAGAATGAGGTTAAAACATGTTACTTTTGGCACTTGTCAAATATCCCCACAGTTAAGCATGTGCTTGTCCTCAAGCAAAATTCTCAACCCACATTCAAGTTAACTTTCTTAATTCTTTATTTTTATCAATAATGTTTCAGGATAAATTGCAAACAATCATGCATTCGAAATTCATCTAAAAGAACACTAAAGATTCAAGCAATCTAAGCTACAAAATTTTTAGCACAAAAATATAGGTGTCTCCCCTTATCTAAATAATTACCTTAAATTAAAAATCAACAAGACTTTACATCCTCACTAAAGATTCACTCAAAGCACTCAAAGTATTTAAGGTTCATTAAATAAGCTCTCAATTGTCAAATACAAAATGTTATTACCATAAGCTTGCTTGAAAATCAAGTCTTCACCACTGTAAAATGACATGACACACCAATCAAGAGGTCTTTTCAAGGTTGTAATGGGTACAAGGTTAAAGGTATGAAAAAGGCTAGAAAAATTGGTTAAAATCGAGATCAAGGTGATAAATTACAAAACTAGAAGAAAAAAACAATCAATTGTTGAATTGAAAGAATATGCATAAACATAAATAATAAAGAATAAACATGAGCTTTTCAACAGTATATGGAACTAATGATTCTAGCTCAAACACACTTTTGTCTTTTTTTTTTCAATTTTTCTTTTTTTTTAAACAGTAAAATTCAGCAATTCAAATAGTGGAACATAGTTAGGCAACTTAACCAAATCAAATCTCGACAAAAAGATAGTCAATAAATGGGTAAATTTACCACAAATATATGCATCATGGGTTAATATTATGGGTTAATGAATAAAACAGTGTTAGGCTCAATAAGGTTCACTAGGGGTTAATTTATTAGGTAAGTTTTTAAAGATAAAAGGGGTTAAATCCTAAGTGCCTTTATCATCTCAGCATATCGAATCAATAATGTGGTCTCAACATGTATAATCAAAGCAAGTTCTAGAATAACAAATCATCATGCTTGACTCTCTCATATCCTAAAGATTAAATCATCCAATACATAAAAGATTCACAAATCAATCTCAAAATAAAATTAATAAAAATTTCAAATAGAAAAAAAAATTCACTCTAATGGGGTATGAGAAAATTACTTTAACACAATAAATAATTCAGAAATTTTATCACAATTAATACACAATCAATCTCCCCACACTTAAGATGTACATTGTCCTCAATGTACAAACAGATATAAGCAGAATAATCATAATATCATAAAGAGGAAAGGAACTGAAACTTCCTTGAATTAAGATAATTTCATCGGAATTGAAAAAATATGAATGTAGCGAGTCTAAAGAAGTGCAATTTTTTGAACAAAAAAAAAATTGACAAAGACAAGTCAGAGAGGGAGATAATTAAAAAAACAACCATAAGAATAAAAATAGTGCATAACTAAAATAAAATTAAAAAAAAAAAATAAAATAAAATAAAATTGAAAATAAATATACTAATTTTTTTGAACTTTTCAAATTTTTTCAAATTAATTTTTTTTCAATTTTTTAAAAAAAACATGAAAGTAAAATAAATAAATAAATAAATAAATAATAAAAACACTCGGGTTGCCTCCCGAGAAGCGCTTGTTTAAAGTCTAAGCTTGACTTCCTTGTTTAAGTTCACGATTGAGGCGGATCTTGAAGCCGAAGCTCCTCTATCACATTATGGAAATCACCACCAAGATAAGGTTTAAGTCGATGACCGTTTACCTTGAATGTGTCGTACTTAGGATGTGTTACCTCTATTGTACCGTAAGGAAAGACCGTTTTTACCACAAATGGACCTGAGCCATATCAATTTTAGCTTCCCAAGAAACAATTTAAGCCTCGAGTTGAATAGAAGAACTCGATCTCCAACTACAAACTGTTTAGGTTGCTTTAACCAAGAATCATGACTTCGCTTTGCTACCTCTTTGTATAATCTCGAAGTCTCATAAGCATCAGCACGCCATTCATCAAGCTCATTCAATTGGAGAATCCTTTTTTCACCTGCAAGTTTAAGATCAGAGTTTAGGAATTTAATTGCCCAAAACGCTTTATGTTCAAGTTCAAGTGGTAAGTGACAACTCTTCCCATAAACAAGTCTGTAAGGGGATGTTCCTATGGGAGTTTTAAAAGCAATCCTATAAGCACATAAAGCGTCATCTAATTTCAAAGCCCAATCTTTTCTATTAGTCTTTACGGTCTTCTCTAAGATACGTTTTAGTTCTCGATTTGACACTTCAACTTGACCACTAGTTTGAGGGTGATAAGGGGTAGTTATTCTATGATGTACACCATATTTCTTAAGAATTTCATCAAATTGAGCATTACAAAAATGTGTACCCCTATCGCTAATGATTGTCCTAGGTGTTCCAAATCGAGAGAATAGTTTCTTAAGAAATCGAACTACCACCCTAGCATCATTAGTTTGTAAAACCTGAGCTTCCACCCATTTCGACACATAATCCATTGCTACAAGTATGTATTTATTTCCATAAGAAATGGTAAACGGTCCCATAAAATCAACACCCCAAATACCAAAGATTTCACATGCAAGCATATAAGTTTGAGGCATTTCATCACGTTTGGAAATATTACCTGTTCTCTGGCATTTATCACAAGAAGTAGCATACCTGTTTGCATCTTTAAACAAAGTGGGTAAATAAAAACCTGATTCGAGGACCTTATGTGTATTACGAATTCCACTCTAGTGTCGTCCTGTCGGTCCAGAGTGACAATGCTCCAAAATTTTATTCCCTTCGACATTCAAAATAGATCTTCGAATTACTTGATCTGCACACACACGAAAAAGAAAAGGATATTCCCAAAGATAAATTTTCACATCAGCAAAGAATAGCTTCTTTTGATGATGAGTCAAATCTTTTGGTAAAGTGTTAGCAACTAAATAATTCGCAATGTTTGCAAACCAAAGACCATCAGAATCACTTACTACCAAGAGTCATTCTTCAGGAAACGAGTCATCTATCATACCTTCATTAAGCTTATCAAGATGAGGATTTTCGAGTCTTGAGAGATGATCAGCTGCAATATTTTCAGCTCCTTTCTTATCCCTAATCTTCAAATCAAATTCCTGCAGCAATAAAACCCAATGATTAAGTCAAGGTTTCGCATCTGGTTTACGAAGAAGGTAGCGAAGAGCAGAATGGTCAGTGTAGACAATAACTTTAGATAATATTAAATAAGATCTAAATTTATCAAATGCAAAAACCACAACTAGCAATTCTTTTTCAATAGTAGTGTAATTCGCTTGAGCATCGGTCAAAGTCTTGCTAGCATAATAAATCGGTTGAAAGTGCTTATCTCTTCGCTGTCCAAGAACTGCACCTACTGCAAAATCACTTGCATCACACATTAGTTTAAAGGGTAAGTTCCAATTATGTGCAACAACAATATTAGCCAAATTAAATCAAAATAATTTAGAAAAAGGTCTTCAATCTTTATGGAGATCTGCTTCAAAGACGGTTTTTATGGTGTTTCTTTAGTTGTTTCCTTCAATAATCTCTAACAGCTAGGGTTTAAGGAATGGAGGATTTTATAGAAAATTGAAAGTCCCCTCTCATATCACTCTATTCCCTATTTGTAATACATGGAAAAAAAACTCTAGCTGGATCCAAATTAAATTTAAAAAAGATAATTTGAATTAAATCTAATCAATAATTCCCTAACTGGATCCAAATTAAACTCTAAATTATAATGCCTAAAAGATAAATATAAACAATATAATAATAATCCTAAATATTAATCCTAAAAAGAATAAAATTTAAATTTAAATAAAGTCTTATGTCTAATAAATCGCTTCCTAACTCTTTCACATTCACACTTTTGCCCCAAATTTTCCTTTTTATCTTCGATCTAGTCCATGGCCATGTGTCCAGCTCGTGTGGCTCCTAAAATATGCTGTTTTTGTCCGGTTTTCGCTTGTTTTTCGCTCCCAAATGCTTTCCTAAGTATAGAAACATGAATTTAAAGGATTATGAACATAAAATTTATTATTTTAAATAGATTAATCATCCAAAAACTCATTAAGAATGAGGTAAAAACATGTTACTTTTGGCACTTATCAATTTCTCTTTATCACGAGACTACAAATAGATTATTGTATTCTTTGTTCGACGTTGTCTTTTTTGGTGACCGCATTGTCACTCAAGTTTACTAAACTAAGGACGACAACTTTGAGTGAAATAACTAATGGAACTTGTCCAACAACAAATTCTCTTATAGAGTTAAATTGGAAACAACAAATGATTTTACATTTCTACAACACTTTGGCAGGCATTGCCCGAATTAAGGATAGGTTTTAATTTATTATGTAAATATTACAATTATTATAGTGAGAATGCAGGACGTATGTCTCGACAACATTTGGAGGAAAATGCCCGATCATATTAAAGAAAAGTAATAAAAAAAAAGAAGAATAAGGAAATCAAGTTAAGACTTTGAGTCGTTAAATCAATTTCAACAAGGATTTCAATATTGGCCCTCTTCTCCCAAAAAGAACAAGAAGTCATAACTAACAAACTAGCATCGAAGTACTAAAAACACAAAACGAAACCAACTAGTATACGGGCAACGAACTATTACAAATTATACTGCATGTCCTTCGAAGGATGTTTCTTGGCACGATATGTGTCTTTTCATAACTAAGTTACGTCAAGGGTTTTTTTCAATAAAGGAAATTTCAATTTAATTTGTACAAAAACTTTTAAGGAATCGATGTTGTTTCAATTTCTCACCACACAAAAAATTCTAGTTCCACATTATTGCAATGAACTTAACGTTTAAAATATTGATATTTGTTTCAATTTAAACAAAGTGAAACAATACATAGTACTCGATTTGAGATGGTTATCAAGTTCCAATGCTATAAAATTAAAAATAATGGCCTTATAAAATCATAGTGTATTAAGTAATGGCTTCTCTAGAACCATTTAATTTTCGTACAACTAAAATCAATTTAACTCGAATTAAATTTAACGATAGACAATAATGAAGCTCCCAGAACAATATTGAAGCACATCACGTCTTGTAACCCGTTGTTAGGTGAAGTAATCATATATCATTAAGCAGACAGAGATGGTGAATCGATCAATGCCATGTAGTTGTTCCCTATTTCGATGCTCTTCGCTATAATTGTAGTTGGGTTCAGTTCTTTGAATAGAGGATTCTCGAGAGTCCTCTTTACTAATCCTACGTGGCAAACTTTTCCCAACGCAACAAGTTTGCTGCAACACTTGTTAGAGATACTCCCTGTCTTGAAAATACTCGTGAAAGTTTCTCGAGCACAGGGCCAACCCATTTTAGTTTCACAATTATTTTCCTTAACAATCTGGTCGTTCTCCTTCATAGCCATTACTGCCATGCAAGTTAAGAATAAAACCACTAGGACGGAATAAACATTAAGGCTTGCCATATTGTGTGAATTTGATGTTTCTACTTGAATTTGGTTCGTAGAATTAATTTCGAACAAGATTAGAAGGGGAAAAAACGTGCATTTATAGGAAGTGTTATGACCACATGGTACTAGAATGCGTTGCAACAAAATAAAGCATTTAATGTTTCAATTTAATAAGCATTAATTTTAATTACAACAAATCTACATATTAATCTAAACACACACATCTGTGCTTCCTTTTTTCCTATTCTTAAATTTCATTAAATGGATAACGAAAATAAGGTTCAATAAAGATGGTTATGTCATAATTGTTTTTTTGCGTTGAAACTAGGAATGTACTATTACATCCACTACAAACCAGAAACTAGCACCATAATATGCAGGAAATATCATATGAATAAAGCAATGTGAGCACTTGCATTATAGGTACACATATTTGTTATGTGTGTCGTCCTATTTTTCTAACTTTTTGTAGTTATATATGTTCTAGTCATGGTGACGGTTAAAAATGCATGTTTATCTCCGAATCGAATGAGCTATACTAGATTTCTCTACTGGTGATATGTGTGTGCCACAATATTAAAATAATTTTGCGAAGCATAATTGTTGTTAAAAACTTTTTATCGCACTTATCACGTTTTAAAAAGGAAACTGACAACCAAATGATTGAAATTCAAAATTAATTCATCCCAAATATTTCCTTCTTTGGAAATAGGCCAATGTTTCTCTTTATCATGAGACTACAAATCGATTATTGTATTCTTTGTTCGACGTTGTCGTTTTTGGTGAACGCGTTGTCACTCAAGTTTACTAAACTAAGGACGACAACTTTGAGTGAAATAACTAATGGAACTTGTCCAACGACAAATTCACTTATACAGTTAAATTGGAAACAACAAATGATTTTACTATTTTATGTAAATTTTACTATTTTACTATTTTTTTTATGATTTTACTATTTTACTATTTTACGTAAAATGAAGCTTCTGGAACAATATTGAAAATAATGACAAAAGAACAATATTGAGCACATCACGTCTTGTAACTTGTTGTTAGTTGAAGCAATCCTATATCATTAAGCAGACAGAGATGGTGAATCGATCAATGCCATGCAATTGTTCCATGTTTCGATGCTCTTTGCTACAATTGTAGTTGGGTTTAGTTCTTTGAGTAGAGGATTCTCGAGAGTCCGCTTTACAAATGCTGCGTGGCAAACTTTTCCTAATGCAACAAGTTCGCTGCAACACTTGTTAGAGGTACTCCCTGTCTCGAAAATACTCGTGAAAGTTTCTTGAACACAAGGACAACCCATTTTAGTTTCACAATTATTTTCCTTAATAATCTGGTCGTTCTCCTTCGTAGCCATTATTGCCACGCAAGTTAAGAATAAAACCACTAGGATGGAATAAACATTAAGGCTTGCCATATTTTGTGAATTTGATGTTTCTACTTGAATTTGGTTCGTAAAATTAATATCGAACAAGATCAGAAAGGGAAAAAACCTGCATTTATAGGAACTGTTATGACCACATAGAACTAGAATGCGTTGCAACAAAATAAAGCATTTAATGTTTCAATTTAATAAGCATTAATTTTAATTAACACAAATCTACATATTAATTCAAACACACTCATCTGTGCTTCCTTTTTTCCTATTCTTAAATTTCATTAAATGTTTAACAAAAATAAGGTTCAATAAAGATGGTTATGTCGTAATTGTGTTTTTGCGTTGAAACTAGGAATGTACTATTACATCCACTACAAACCAGAAACTAGCACCATAATATGCAGGAAATATCATATGAATAAAGCAATGTGAGCACTTGCATTATAGGTACACATATTTGTTATGTGTGTCGTCCTATTTTTCTAACTTTTTGTAGTTATATATGTTCTAGTCATGGTGACGGTTAAAAATGCATGTTTATCTCCGAATCGAATGAGCTATACTAGATTTCTCTACTGGTGATATGTGTGTGCCACAATATTAAAATAATTTTGCGAAGCATAATTGTTGTTAAAAACTTTTTATCGCACTTATCACGTTCTAAAAAGGAAACTGACAACCAAATGATTGAAATTCAAAATTAATTCATCCCAAATATTTCCTTCTTTGGAAATAGGCCAATGTTTCTCTTTATCATGAGACTACAAATCGATTATTGTATTCTTTGTTCGACGTTGTCTTTTTTGGTGAACGCGTTGTCACTCAAGTTTACTAAACTAAGGACGACAACTTTGAGTGAAATAACTAATGGAACTTGTCCAACGACAAATTCACTTATACAGTTAAATTGGAAACAACATATGATTTTACGTTTCTACAACACTCTGGCAGGCATTGCCCGAAGTACGAATAGGTTTCTTTTTTTTATGTAAATTTTACTATTTTTATAGTGAGAATGTAGGACGTATGTCTCAGACACATTTAGAGGAGAATGCCCGATCATATTAAAGAAAAGAAATCTAAAGAACGAAGAATAAGGAAATCAAGTTAAGACTTTGAGTCGTTGAATCAATTTCAACAAGGATTTCAATATTGGCCCTCTTCTCCCAATAAGAACAACAAGTCCTAACTAACGGACTAGGATCGAAGTACTAAAAACACAAAAAGAAAACAACTAGTATACGGGCAATGAACTATTACAAATTATACAGCATGTCCTTCGAAGGATATTTCTTGGCACGATATGTGTCTTTTCATAACTAAGTTAGTTCAAGGCTTTTTTACGATAAAGGAAATCTGACTTTAATTTGTACAAAAACTTTTAAGGAATCGATGTTGATTCAATTTCTCACCACACCAAAAATTCCAGTTTCACATTATTGCAATAAACTTAACGTTTAAAATATTGATATTTGTTTCTATTTAAACAATGTGAAACAATATATAGTACTCGGTTTGAGATGGTTATCAAGTTCCAATGCTATAAAATTAAAAATAATGGCCTTATAAAGTCATAGTGTATTAAGTAATGGCTTCTCTAGAACCATTTAATTTTCGTACAACTAAAATTAATTTAACTTGACTTAAATTTAACGATAGACAATAATGAAGCTTCCAGAACAATGTTGAAAATAAAGACAAAAGAACAATATTGAGAACATCACGCCTTGTAACCTGTTGCTAGTTGAAGCAATCCTATATCATTAAGCAGACGGGGATGGTGAATCGATCAATGCCATGCAGTTGTTCCTTAATAATCTGGTCATTCTCCTTCGTAGCCATTACTGCCACGCAAGTTAAGAATAAAACCACTAGGACGGAATAAACATTAAGGCTTGTCATATTGTGTGAATTTCATGTTTCTACTTGAATTTGGTTCGTAAAATTAATATCGAAAAATATCAGAAGGGAAAAAAACCTGCATTTATAGGAAAAGTTATGAGCACATGGAACTAGAATGCATTGCGACAAAATAAAGCATTTAATGTTTCAACTTAATAAGCATTAATTTTTATTAACACAAATCTACATATTAATTCAAACACACACATTTGTGCTTCCTTTTTTCCTATTCTTAAATTTCATTAAATGGATAATGAAAATAAGGTTTAATAAAGATGGTTATGTCGTAATTGTGTTTCTACATGGAAACTAGGAATGTACTATTACATCCACTACAAACCAAAAACTAGCACCATAATATGCAGGAAATATCATATGAATAAAGCAACGTGAGCACTTGCATTATAGGTACACATATTTGTTATGTGTGTCATCCTATTTTTCTAACATTTTGTAGTTATATATGTTCTAGTCATGGTGACGGTTAAAAATGCACGTTTATCTCCAAATTGAATGAGCTATACTAGATTTCTCTACTAGTGATATGTATGTGCCACAATATTAAAATAATTTTGCGAAGCGTAAAATCATAAAGTCTTTTTGTTGTTAAAAACTTTTTATCGCACTTATCACGTTTTAAAAAGGAAAATGACAACCAAATGATTGAAATTCAAAATTAATTCATCCCAAGTATTTCCTGCTTTGGAAATAGGCCAATGTTTCTCTTTGTCATGAGACTACAAATCGATTATAGTATTCTTTGTTTGACGTTGTCTTTTTTAGTGAACGCACTGTCACTCAAGTTTACTAAACTAAGGATGACAACTTTGAGTGAAATAACTGATGGAACTTGTCCAATGACAAATTCTCTTATAGAGTTAAATTGGAAACAGCAAATGATTTTATGTTTCTACAACATTCTAGCAGGCGTTGCCCGAATTACGGATAGGATTTATTTTTTTATTTAAATTTCACAATTTTTATAGTGAGAATGTAGGACGTATGTCTCAGATACATTTGGAGGAAAATGCGCGATCATATTATAGAAAAGTAATCTAAAGAACGAAGAATATGGAACTCAATTTAAGACTTTGAGTCGTTAAATCAATTTCAACAAGGATTTCAATATTGGCCCTCTTCTCCCAAAAAGAACAATAAGTCATAACTAACGGACTAGCATCGAAGTACTAAAAACACAAAACGAAACCAACTACTATACGGGCAACGAACTATTACAAATTATACAGCATGTCCTTCGAAGGATATTTCTTGGCACAATATGTGTCTTTTCATCACTGAGATTGGTCAAGGCTTTTTTTCGATAAAGGAAATTTGAATTTAATTTGTACAAAAACTTTTAAGGAATCGATGTTGTTTCAATTTCTCACAACACCAAAATTCCAGTTCCACATTATTGCAATGAACTTAACGTTTAAAATATTGATATTTGTTTCAATTTAAACAATGTGAAACAATATATAGTACTCGATTTGAGATGGTTATCAAGTTCCAATGCTTTAAAATTAAAAAAAATGGCCTTAAAAAATCATAGTGTATTAAGTAATGGCTAATCTAGAACCATTTAATTTTCATACAACTAAAATTAATTTAACTCGACATAAATTTAACGAAAGACAATAATGAAGCTTCTGGAACAATGTTGAAAATAATGACAAAAGAACAATATTGAGCACATCACGTCTTGTAACTTGTTGTTAGTTGAAGCAATCCTATATCATTAAGCAGACAGAGATGGTGAATCGATCAATGCCATGCAATTGTTCCATATTTCGATGCTCTTTGCTATAATTGTAGTTGGGTTTAGTTCTTTGAGTAGAGGATTCTCGAGAGTCCGCTTTACTAATGCTACGTGGCAAACTTTTCCTAATGCAACAAGTTCGCTGCAACACTTGTTAGAGGTACTCCCTGTCTCGAAAATACTCGTGAAAGTTTCTTGAACACAAGGACAACCCATTTTAGTTTCACAATTATTTTCCTTAATAATCTGGTCGTTCTCCTTCGTAGCCATTATTGCCACGCAAGTTAAGAATAAAACCACTAGGATGGAATAAACATTAAGGCTTGCCATATTTTGTGAATTTGATGTTTCTACTTGAATTTGGTTCGTAAAATTAATATCGAACAAGATCAGAAAGGGAAAAAACCTGCATTTATAGGAACTGTTATGACCACATAGAACTAGAATGCGTTGCAACAAAATAAAGCATTTAATGTTTCAATTTAATAAGCATTAATTTTAATTAACACAAATCTACATATTAATTCAAACACACTCATCTGTGCTTCCTTTTTTCCTATTCTTAAATTTCATTAAATGTTTAACAAAAATAAGGTTCAATAAAGATGGTTATGTCGTAATTGTGTTTTTGCGTTGAAACTAGGAATGTACTATTACATCCACTACAAACCAGAAACTAGCACCATAATATGCAGGAAATATCATATGAATAAAGCAATGTGAGCACTTGCATTATAGGTACACATATTTGTTATGTGTGTCGTCCTATTTTTCTAACTTTTTGTAGTTATATATGTTCTAGTGACGGTTAAAAATGCATGTTTATCTCCGAATCGAATGAGCTATACTAGATTTCTCTACTGGTGATATGTGTGTGCCACAATATTAAAATAATTTTGCGAAGCATAATTGTTGTTAAAAACTTTTTATCGCACTTATCACGTTTTAAAAAGGAAACTGACAACCAAATGATTGAAATTCAAAATTAATTCATCCCAAATATTTCCTTCTTTGGAAATAGGCCAATGTTTCTCTTTATCATGAGACTACAAATCGATTATTGTATTCTTTGTTCGACGTTGTCTTTTTTGGTGAACGCGTTGACACTCAAGTTTACTAAACTAAGGACGACAACTTTGAGTGAAATAACTAATGGAACTTGTCCAACGACAAATTCACTTATACAGTTAAATTGGAAACAACAAATGATTTTACGTTTCTACAACACTCTGGCAGGCATTGCCCGAAGTACGAATAGGTTTCTTTTTTTATGTAAATTTTACTATTTTTATAGTGAGAATGTAGGACGTATGTCTCAGACACATTTAGAGGAGAATGCCCGATCATATTAAAGAAAAGTAATCTAAAGAACGAAGAATAAGGAAATCAAGTTAAGACTTTGAGTCGTTGAATCAATTTCAACAAGGATTTCAATATTGGCCCTCTTCTCCCAATAAGAACAACAAGTCCTAACTAACGGACTAGGATCGAAGTACTAAAAACACAAAAAGAAAACAACTAGTATACAGGCAACGAACTATTACAAATTATACAGCATGTCCTTCGAAGGATATTTCTTGGCACGATATGTGTCTTTTCATAACTAAGTTAGGTCAAGGCTTTTTTACGATAAAGGAAATTTGACTTTAATTTGTACAAAAACTTTTAAGGAATCGATGTTGATTCAATTTCTCACCACACCAAAAATTCCAGTTTCACATTATTGCAATAAACTTAACGTTTAAAATATTGATATTTGTTTCTATTTAAACAATGTGAAACAATATATAGTACTCGGTTTGAGATGGTTATCAAGTTCCAATGCTATAAAATTAAAAATAATGGCCTTATAAAGTCATAGTGTATTAAGTAATGGCTTCTCTAGAACCATTTAATTTTCATACAACTAAAATTAATTTAACTTGACTTAAATTTAACGATAGACAATAATGAAGCTTCCAGAACAATGTTGAAAATAAAGACAAAAGAACAATATTGAGAACATCACGCCTTGTAACCTGTTGCTAGTTGAAGCAATCCTATATCATTAAGCAGACGGGGATGGTGAATCGATCAATGCCATGCAGTTGTTCCATGTTTCGGTTTTTTCACTATAATTATAGTTGGGTTTAGTTCATTGAATAGAAGATTCTCGAGAGTCCTTTTTACTGATGCTGCGTGGCAAACTTTTCCCAATGCAACAAGTTCGCCACGACACTTGTTAGAGATACTCCCTATCTTGAAAATACTCGTGAAAGTTTCTTGAACACAGGGCCAACCCATTTTAGTTTCACAATTATTTTCCTTAATAATCTGGTCGTTCTCCTTCGTAGCCATTACTGCCACGCAAGTTAAGAATAAAACCACTAGGACGGAATAAACATTAAGGCTTGCCGTATTGTCTGAATTTCATGTTTCTACTTGAATTTGGTTCGTAATATTAATATCGAAAAATATCAGAAGGGGAAAAAACCTGCATTTATTGGAAAAGTTATGAGCACATGGAACTAGAATGCGTTGCGACAAAATAAAGCATTTAATGTTTCAACTTAATAAGCATTAATTTTTATTAACACAAATCTACATATTAATTCAAACACACACATTTGTGCTTCCTTTTTTCTTATTCTTAAATTTCATTAAATGGATAATGAAAATAAGGTTTAATAAAGATGGTTATGTCGTAATTGTGTTTCTACATGGAAACTAGGAATGTACTATTACATCCACTACAAACCAAAAACTAGCACCATAATATGCAGGAAATATCATATGAATAAAGCAACGTGAGCACTTGCATTATAGGTACACATATTTGTTATGTGTGTCATCCTATTTTTCTAACATTTTGTAGTTATATATGTTCTAGTCATGGTGACGGTTAAAAATGCACGTTTATCTCCAAATCGAATGAGCTATACTAGATTTCTCTACTAGTGATATGTATGTGCCACAATATTAAAATAATTTTGCGAAGCGTAAAATCATAAAGTCTTTTTGTTGTTAAAAACTTTTTATCGCACTTATCACGTTTTAAAAAGGAAAATGACAACCAAATGATTGAAATTCAAAATTAATTCATCCCAAGTATTTCCTGCTTTGGAAATAGGCCAATGTTTCTCTTTGTCATGAGACTACAAATCGATTATAGTATTCTTTGTTCGACGTTGTCTTTTTTAGTGAACGCACTGTCACTCAAGTTTACTAAACTAAGGATGACAACTTTGAGTGAAATAACTGATGGAACTTGTCCAATGACAAATTCTCTTATAGAGTTAAATTGGAAACAACAAATGATTTTACGTTTCTACAACATTCTAGCAGGCGTTGCCCGAATTACGGATAGGATTTATTTTTTTATTTAAATTTCACAATTTTTATAGTGAGAATGTAGGACGTATGTCTCAGATACATTTGGAGGAAAATGCGCGATCATATTAAAGAAAAGTAATCTAAAGAACGAAGAATAAGGAAATCAATTTAAGACTTTGAGTCGTTAAATCAATTTCAACAAGGATTTCAATATTGGCCCTCTTCTCCCAAAAAGAACAATAAGTCATAACTAACGGACTAGCATCGAAGTACTAAAAACACAAAACGAAACCAACTACTATACGGGCAACGAACTATTACAAATTATACAGCATGTCCTTCGAAGGATATTTCTTGGCACAATATGTGTCTTTTCATCACTGAGATTGGTCAAGGCTTTTTTTCGATAAAGGAAATTTGAATTTAATTTGTACAAAAACTTTTAAGGAATCGATGTTGTTTCAATTTCTCACCACACCAAAATTCTAGTTCCACATTATTGCAATGAACTTAACGTTTAAAATATTGATATTTGCTTCAATTTAAACAATGTGAAACAATATATAGTACTCGATTTGAGATGGTTATCAAGTTCCAATGCTTTAAAATTAAAAAAAATGGCCTTAAAAAATCATAGTGTATTAAGTAATGGCTAATCTAGAACCATTTAATTTTCATACAACTAAAATTAATTTAACTCGACATAAATTTAACGAAAGACAATAATGAAGCTTCTGGAACAATGTTGAAAATAATGACAAAAGAACAATATTGAGCACATCACGTCTTGTAACTTGTTGTTAGTTGAAGCAATCCTATATCATTAAGCAGACAGAGATGGTGAATCGATCAATGCCATGCAATTGTTCCATGTTTCGATGCTCTTTGCTATAATTGTAGTTGGGTTTAGTTCTTTGAGTAGAGGATTCTCGAGAGTCCGCTTTACTAATGCTGCGTGGCAAACTTTTCCTAATGCAACAAGTTCGCTGCAACACTTGTTAGAGGTACTCCCTGTCTCGAAAATACTCGTGAAAGTTTCTTGAACACAGGGGAAGACAATATGGTCGTCCGTATGTGGTCAGAGGAGACTCAACGCCAAAAGGGGATAGCTTAGTGGAAGGATATGAGTCAAAGCTTTAGGATTATACCAGGATTAGTACGGCTCAAAACAGTGTGCAGGAATTGAAAAAGATATGGGACAGTTGGGATAATTACATGAAGTAGACCTTTTACCAAGAATACGGAGATTTGTCATATTTGTTCGAGGTTAAGGTAGATAAATTCCTCTTTCGAGCTTTAACACAGTATTGGAACCCAGCCTACAGTTGCTTCACCTTCGAGAATGTAGACATGATGCCGACGATAGAAGAATACACCACTCTACTCTGTTTTCCGAAAATCTCGGTAGATAAGGCGTATTCTACAGCTCCAAATGTCTCGACTATTGTCAAAAGGTTAATAAACATCACCGGCATGAGCGAACAATGGGTTGTTGCTCGGGTTAAGGTCAAAGGCGACAACAAATGCATCACGTGGAAAAGTCTACGAGATTTGATACTGGCTCATCCAAATGCAAAGAGAAAGATTGACATCCTAGCCCTAAGTATCTATGGGTTAGTCATTTTTCCAAAGGCTTTGGGAAATATAGAAGATGCAGTGATAGACTTATTTGATCGATTGAATAAAAGAGTTACACTCGTCCCGGCCATATTAGTTGAAACTTTCAGATCCTTAAATGCATGTAAAAAGGAGGGAGAAGGTCGGTTTATTGCCTGCGCACCGTTGTTGATGGTAAGGTTCCATAGTCACTTTTGGAAAACAAAAAAAGTCTCCTATCAGTACTTGTCTAAAGATTACTCCCCTTTGAAAGAGTACGTAACTGCGCAAAGACAAGAAAAATTCTCAGAAGAAAAGTGGAAGGCATACTCCAAAGCATCAAAGACGAAGACATAGAGTGGCGAGCACCATGGTTTGCTCCTGATGAAATATTATATCGATGCAGAGACTTCGACTAGGCCCCATTGGCGGGGATATGGAGAGCAACAAGATATGCACCTTTACTGGCTTCAAGATAGTACAGATCGAGACAGTTCATACCAGTAACTCAGGGGTTAGCTCAGTGTGAATTCGTATACCGAGGAGAAAATAATAAGAAAAGGATTCGGGAAATCTCGAAGAATGGAATCGATTTAGGGAAGACATCAGAACAATAGCAACAGGAAATCTGCGAAGAGAAGAATAGAACAAATCAGTGGAAAAATAAGTTTCAAGATGCCCAGGTTCAGAAAAATGCCATGAAGAGTAGCCTTTTCGAAAGCCAAGCTGAGGTGACCGAATTAAAGGCCCGAGTACGAGAATTAAAGGAATCCTTGTAAAGGCATCGTAGCTAAAATTCAGTGATGGAGTTGATGGCAAGCCGAGCTGAGATCGAGAGACTGAATAAGAGGGTGGAAGAATTAGAAGCCTCTTTGTAGAATAGTGAAATACAAACCGATATTCTAGAAAGGAAGTTGGAAACAAATGACTGGCATTTTCAGAAAACTCAGAAGCAAGTTAGAGACAAGGATTATGTTATGGGTGAGGCTCTAAATCAAATTTGCGGAGTAGTCGATCACGTGCAAGCACTAGCAGTTGAAGCGGAAGAGTTAAGCATACAATATAAGACGAAGACAAGACGAGGTCAAAAGCTAACGGGACTTCTCAAGAAAGTCAAAGCTCTGAGTATCAAGGCAAAACCATTTATGTAATTTTCTTTATGAAAAGGAACTTGTTATCTAGTGAAATTTTCTAAATGGAAATTGAATTATAAGTCAATACCTTTCTTTTGCATTCACACATTCATTCGCATTGCATCCTCACGTTTTAACACAATAAATACTCATTAAATAAAATTTGATTCAGTTAAACCCAAAAAAATAGAGAACTCACACCCTTACGGTACTTGGAGAGCCATGGACCAAAGAATAAAAAGTTTGGAGCAGTTACAAAAAGAAATGTAAGAGCAAATGCAAGCTCAGTTGCAAGACTAGTTGGAAAGGGTCTAACGGGATATGAGAGACCAGATTATTAAGTCTCAAAGCAACATAATCAATCGATTGACCCAACTATTACAGGAGGTGGAAAAAGGAAAAATATCCTGTACTAAGCCTAACTGAGGAAAATGAAGATCCCCAATACCCTCCTAGCTTTACTCCCGTACACAATCAAGTTCCACTAGAAATGAACTCGCGAGGAGCTCCCGTCTTCATTCTAGCACAACCACATCCCATTGGTACCTCAAGCCAAGCCAATTATCCGACTGGATCAGGGTTTAATCCAGGGGAAACTGCTGCGAACCCCATTAATTCTGACCTTGACAAAATCATGGAGGCAGAGAAAATAAAATTAGAAGTTTCGAAATAGATAGAGGAGCAGTACAAGTGGTTGGAAGATAAGGTCAAAGCAATGGAAGGGGCTGACACCTGCTGTGGGATAGATGCTAAAGAACTAAGCCTAGTTCCACACTTAGAGCTACCCCCAAAATTCAAAGCACCAGAGTTTGAGAAATACAATGGGACAAGCTGCCCAGAAGCTTACATCACTATGTTCTACCGAAAAATGACAGGATACATCCATAATGACCAGTTACTGATCCACTGTTTCCAGGAAAGGTTGGTAGGATCCACGGCAAAGTGGTACAATCAGTTAAGCCGTGTAAAGATCAGTTCATGAAAGGACCTGGCCCAGGCCTTTATGAAACAATACGGTCATGTTACTGACATTGCTCCAAACAGAATCACCTTGCAAAATATGGAGAAAAGGCCGAATGAGAGTTTCAGACAATATGCTCAACAATGGAGAGATATGGCCACCCAGGTGTAGCTGTCATTAATGGAGAAAGAGACGACCACACTTTTTGTCCACACGCTAAAAGCACCATATCTCAACCACTTGTTGGGAAATGCTACGAGACGTTTCTCGGACATGGTTATGTTCAGAGAAAGGATGAAAGCGCAATTAAGAGCGGTAAGATTGACGCTGGGGAGAGTCGAAAAGACAAGCCCCTAGAAGGAAAGAAGTTGAGGTAAACAATGCAAGCATGTACAGGCCAAATTATGCGAAGTCAATCATGATGATACAATCTAAAACCCCTATAAGCAATTATTAAAATCCACCAAAGTCGAAACCAAGCTCAAGAAAGAACACTAAAAGGATTTAGTTCAGTCTTATTCCGGTGACATATAAAGAGCTTCACCAATAATTATATGATCAACATGCAATAGCCCCGTACTACACGGAGCTAATACAACCACCTTTTTTCGAAATGGTACGACGCCAATGCTTAGTGCGAATTCCATGGAGGAGTAATTGAACACTCCATCAAAAATTGTTTCGCTTTCAAGAAGATAGTGGAAAGATTAATTAAGATGAAGCATATAAGATTCGATGAGCCGTCGAGACCTAACGTAGCTGGGAACCCTTTACCTGCCTACCCTGATCAGGGGGTAAATGCGATTGCAAGAGCAAAAGGTAAAAGGGTTAAGACCAATATCAGAGAGGTCAATTTACCTTTAAAATGGGTATGGCGTCAAATGGTAGACAAAGGAGTGATCACGCGGAAGGGTAGAGATATGATGATAATTGCCAAGAATTATTGTGACTTCCACAATGCTGAGGGACACGAGATTCAACACTGTGTGGAGTTCAAGATGTTGGTACAGAATCTGATGGACCGTAAAGAATTGGAGTTCTTTGAAGAAGAAAAAGAGATGGAGGATATTTGTGCCTCCGAAGAAAAAGGGATGAACAAGCTTGATCGCCTTGTGATAATTATCTTTACGTCCAAGGGTACTGAGACAAGAAGACAAATGATACCTTGTGTTATCATACGAAAATCTGCACCGTTTCCCTATGAAGATAGCAAAAGAGTCCCTTGGAATTATGGGTGTAACATAATAATGCCCAAAGATGAGCAATCCTAAGAAGATGTAAACTTTGTTACCCGTAGTGGAAAATTCTATGACTTGAAAGAAGAGAAAAAAGAAGCTGCAAAAGGAAAGGCCTTAGCAATTAAACTAGAAGAAAAAGAGACTGACAAGCCTGAGTCGGTAAATGAGCCAGTAGCAGAAAAAGAAGCGACAGAATTCTTGAAATTCTTGAAACATAGTGAGTACAGTGTGGTCGAGAAGTTACATAAACAACCGGCACGCATATCAATCTTAGCCCTATTGCTAAGTTTAGAAGTCCACCGCAATGCACTGATTAGGGTGCTCAATGAAACATATATGGCTAATGACATATCTGTGTGTAAACATACATGCTTGATTAATAACGTTAGCGCTGACAACTTTATTTTCTTTAGCGATGACGAGATCTCGTCTGGGGGAATGGGGTCGACAAAAGTTTTGCACATCACTACTCGCTGCAAAGGGTATACCTTACCCGGAGTGCTCATCGACAATGGCTTTGCCTTAAATGTATTGCCGCTAGCCACCCTAGAAAGATTATCAGTCGACAGCTCCTATATGAAGACATGTTACAACATAGTTAGAGCCTTCGATGGAACAGAAAGAAAAGTGATGGGCCGAATTGAAGTGCCATTGCAGATAGGCCCGAATACCTATGAGGTAGACTTCTTGGTAATGGACATTAAGCCCTCCTACAATTATTTATTGGGGAGACCTTAGATCCATTCAGCGAGAGGGGTACCATCCTCACTACATCAGAAGCTTAAACTGGTAACCCAAGGAAGATTGGTTACAATAAACGTAGAAGAGGATATCTTTGCATCTGTGACAAGTGACGCCCCGAACATAGAAAGAAACGAAGAGGCAGTGGAATGCTCCTTTCAAACGTTAGAGTTTGTTAATGCCACATTCATCGCAGAAGGAAATAAAATTCTCAAACCGAAGTTGTCACGAACCACGAAGATGGGGATACGATTGACAATTGGAAAAGGGGCACTACCAGGAAAAGGGCTTGGGAAACATCTGCAAGGGATAATCAATGCACCAGCACCACTAGGAAAGTGGAATTGCTTCGGGTTGGGATACAAGCCAGATGTGAAGGAAAAGAAGAAAGAGATGGAAAGGAAGCGAGAGATAAGAAAAGCACGACTGGCCGAGGAGGAAATCAAATGGGAGTCGATGACCTTTCCTCATTTATCAAAAACTTTCATTTTCGGCGGAATGATGTTTAAAGATGAAGAGAAGACCGGAGGAGTTGTGACGGAGTTGGACACTAGTGCCATCTCAGAAGAAGGTGAAGGAAGGGGTTTATTACAAATTTACCCGTACGCACCAGGAAGCATTCTGGGCAACTGGATGGAAGAGGAGCTCCTTGTAGCCTTTAGGATCATTTCAGAGTAATACTCGACGCATATCTATCGTTCTATGCTCGAGAACGATAGAGATCTTTTGTAAAGGGCATTTGACTTTTATCCTTTATCTTAATGAAAATGCATTTTGTCCCTTTTGAAAAATATCTCTTTATATTCTTTCATTCTAATTCAAATAATTTGTTTACCCTTAACCTGCACAAATTAATCATTCTTGAATTTTGTATACATACACTCATACTCATACCATATAATCATTCTTAAATTTACTTTGTTCATTGGTCCGCTCTCATTCTTTGGACAGATCCTTGGATATCAATAATATGAGCAACACTGACTGCGAACCTCATTTCGAGTGAGATATGTGTCTCGAAGAACCTCAAGACTTTGAAGATGACCAAGATAGTAACTTATCTCTTGATTTGCTGCTAATGATGGAACAAGAGGAAAAACAGATCTTGCCCCATAAGGAGTTAATCGAAACTGTGAGCATAAGGGATGAATATGAAAAGAATGAAGTGAAAATTGGAACCAGCATATCGGCAGAAACACGAAAAGATCTTATTGAGCTGCTCAGAGAATTCAGAGACGTCGTCGCCTGGTCTTACCAGGACATACCTAGGTTAAACACTAACATTGTAGTCCATAAGCTCCTAATAAAAGAGGAATGCAAGCCTGTCCAACAAAAACTCGTAGGATGCGACCAGATGTGTTGCTAAAAAAAAAGAAGAAGTTCAAAAGCAGTTTGACACGGGTTTCCTCCAAGTGGTTAAATATTCAGAATGGATTATCAACGTAGTCCCCATCCCTAAAAAGGATAGGAAAGTACGTATGTGTGTGGATTACCGGGACTTGAATAAAGTCAACCCAAAAGACAACTTCCGACTGCCTCACATTGACACTCTAGTAGACAATACAGCAGGTCATTCCTTTTTCTCTTTCATGGATGACTTCTCTAGGTATAACCAAATAAAGATGGACCCTGAAGATATGGTGAAAATTACATTCATCACAATGTGGGGGACATTTTGTTATAAGGTGACGCCATTCGGACTTAAAAATGCAGGGGCAACATACCAAAGAGCCATGGTGACATTGTTTCATGATATGATGCACAAGGAAATCGAGGCCTATGTCGATGACATGATCGCAAAGTCTCGAACTGGGGAAGAACATGTAAAAGTCTTGAGAAAGTTGTTCTTGAGATTAAGGAAGTTCCGGCTAAAGTTGAACCCTGCAAAATGTACTTTTGGGGCTACTTCAGGCAAGTTGTTAGGTTTGTGGTCAGCCAAAGGGGGATTGAGATCGATCCAAACAAGTTAAAGCCATACAAGAATTACCCCCGCCTCATACGCAAAATGAAGTTCGTGGTTTCCTTGGGAGGTTGAATTACATCGCTCGATTCATCTCATAATTAACTGAGAAATGTGATCCCATATTTTGTCTTCTAAGAAAGCATAATCCAGGTGTGTGGGATGATGAGTGCCAAATAAATTTTGACAAGGTTAAGCAGTATTTGCCCGATGCTCCGGTCTTAGTACCACCAAGTCCCAACAAGCCATTAATCTTGTACTTAGCAGTATTTGAAAATTCTATGGGATATGTCTTGGGCCAACACGATGAGACTAGAAAGAAGGAAAGTGTCATATACTACCTCAGCAAAAAGTTTACTGACTCTGAAGCGAGGTATTCTTTGATAGAAAAGTTATGTTGTCCACTAGTTTGGACTACCCGAAGATTACGACAGTACATGCTGTACCACACAACTTGGTTAATCTTGAAATTAGATCCTCTTAAATACATGATGGAGTTAACTACATTGAACGGAAGAATGGCTAGATGGCAAATCCTACTTTCAGAATTTGATATAGTCTATGTAAGCCAAAAGGCAATGAAAGGAAGTGCAATAGTAGATTTCCTAGCCAGCAGAGCTCTAAAGGATTATGAGCGGATAAATTTTGACTTTCCAAATAAGGACCTAATGTATATAGCAACCACCGAAGAGGGGATCGTGACAGAGCATCCTTGCCTGTTAAATTTTGATGGTGCGTCAAATACCGTGGGCAATAGAATCGGGGCAGTCTTAGTATCACTAAAAGGAGACCATTATCCCTTCATAAGTAAACTCGATTTTGATTGCACAAACAATATAGGCGTCCATTATGGGGATTCAAGCAGCCATAGATCAAGGGACCAAGATCTTGGAAATATATGGAGATTCAGCGTTGGTAATCTACCAGCTCAGAGGAGAATGGGAGATAAGAGACTCCAAGTTAGTTGATTATCGAAATATGGTCCTCAAATTGATCAAAGAATTCGACGAGGTTACATTCTAGTACCTCCTACGCGAGGAAAACCAAATGACTGATGCTTTGGCTACTCTAACCTTGATGATAAAAGTAAACAGGCTAGAGGATATGAAACTCATTCGAATGAGCATTTATGAGACTCTAGCCCATTGCTACGAGATCGAAGAAGAAGGAAAAGACGAACATCCTTGGTATCAAGACATCCTCCGATATGTAAAAGACCGTAAATACCCTGAAGAAGCTACTAAAAATGATAAAAGGATATTGAGAAGGCTCGCAAATGAGTACGTCCTAGATGGGGAAATTTTGTATAAGAGGAGAAAGGATCAGGTGTTGCTAAGATGTGTTGATGCAGTCGAGGCTAAGAAAATCCTAGAAGAAGTCCATGAAGGGATTTGCAGTACGCACGCTAATGGTTCCAAAATGGCTAGGCAGGTCATGAGATTCGGATACTACTGGTCAACTATGGAGAATGATTGTATCAACTATGCCAAGAAATGTCACAAATGCTAGATCTATGGCGATAAAATTCGCGTACCTCCATCACATCTGCATGTCATAACATCTCCATGGCCTTTTTCTATGTGGGGCATGGATATTATCGAGTTGATTTCACCAAAGGATTCTAATAGGCATACATTCATCTTCATGGTTTTTGACTACTTCACCAAGTGGGTAGAAGCTGCCTCTTATTCCAACGTTACAAAGTCTGCAGTTGGCAAGTTCTTAAAAAAGGAAATCGTATGCCGAAACGGAATGCCACAAAAGATCATATCAGACAATGCATTGAACTTGAATAACAACACGATATTGGAGGTTTGTGAGCAATTCAAGATCAAACATCATAATTCATCTGCATACCACCTAAAGATGAATGGAGCAGTGGAAGCGAAAATAAAAATATCAAGAAGATCATTGCGAAATGAAAGAAACCTATAGAGATTGGCATGAAAAATTATCATTCGCCCTCCTTGCTTATAGGACTTTAGTCAGAACGTCTATAGGGGCAACGGCATTCTCACTTGTATACGGGATGGAAGTCATTTTACCTATCGAGGTAGAGATTCCTTCTCTCCGAGTCTTATCAGAGCTAAACTTGGACGAAGCTCAATGGACCCAAGCTAGATATGATCAGTTGAACTTGATCGAAGAAAAGAGGTTAAGAGCCATCCGCCATGGTCAGTTGTACCAAAAGCGAATGATGCAAGCATACAAAAAAAAGGTTCTCCCTAGAGAATTACACGAGCGACATCTAGTCTTGAAGAAAATACTCCCAATACACAAAGACTCTCGAGGAAAATGGGTGCCTAATTGGGAAGGGTCGTATGTGGCAAAGAAAGCCTTCTCTGGAGGAGCTCTAATTTTGACTGAGATGGATGGCAAAGAACTATACAACCTGGTGAATTCAGACTCGATAAAGAAATATTTCACCCAAAAAAAAAACCCGGAGAGGTCAAGATGAAAACCCATGAAAGGGTATCTTGAAACCAAAGGGTTTTTTAGTTGAAAACCCGAAAAGGGCAACTTAAATGAAAAACAAAGGCGATCAATTGTTCCCTCAAATATGACAAGATAGAGGAATTTTACATCTTGGGGGCATCGACGAAGTACTCCAGGACCTCCAAATACATATCGTGCAGAAAGATGATCCTCAGATCAAGAAACTCATATTTGATATCTAGGCATCTAACACTGTTCCTTGTAATTGTTTTGTTCCTTGTAAATACTTGGTAATTTTTCTTTAGCCAACAATTCTTCAAGCTCTAATTCCAATACAATCTCATTCTTCTCCACACTGCCCAAGTATTTTCATACCAAGAATGGATAATAGACTAAAATCGCATGAAAAAGCAAGGATCCACGAGTATTATTTTAAAAAATACCTAAATGATACAAGGACCCTAAACAAAACCACTAGTTAAAAGGATCAAACCTGGAAGGAACGGTTCAAATTGAGCATTTTTCAAGTCATAAATTTGAGAAGACGCAAGGGGATAATCCCAAAACCGAAGATTCTAATCTTTGAAAAATTAACATTAATCATGCACATTCATCTAGTTAGGAGCATTTTGACTCATTCATGGCATCCTAAATAACCTAGCCCACCTAAAGGCCCAATTGAGCATATGCTATAGGTCTTAGTACCGTGAAACATGAAGGGAAATATTTAAGCCGCAACGGTGAATCCAGTACCACCAAGATATGGAGGGAAAGGCTTAAGTCGCAACGACGAACCGTGTACCTCAGAAGACATGAAGGGAAAGATTTAAGCTGCAACGGCGAATTCGGTACCACAGAGACGTAAAGGGAAAGATTTAAGCCACAATGACTAATCTAGTACCACAAAGACACGAATGAAAAGATTTAAGCCGCAACGGCAAATCCAGTACCACGAAGACATGAAGGGAAAGATCTAAGCCGCAACGGCGGATCCAGTACCACGAAGACACAAAGGGAAAGGTTTAAGTCACAACGGCGAACCCAGTACCTCGAAGACATGAAGGGAAAGATTTAAGCCGCAATGGCGAATCCAGTACCACGAAAATACGAGGGGAAAGATTGAAGCGGCAACAGCAAATCTAATGCCATATAGGAGCAGATTAAAGCAGTAACCATGAAGCTTTTACATCGAAGTAACAGTAGACCAGGTCAAAATAGCGAATCTTTATCTGAAGTTGTAGTAAGAGCAAGATTAAGCCCCGACATCAAACCCAATTTGAGGATACAGCGAAATTGGATAGCGGATCTCCCTTTCCCCGCAGTCGTAGTAGAGTGGAATTGAATTACAAGTTAGGTGCTGTCATTTTGAAGTAGTCGATAGTGGAGACAGGATTCAACATGATTGGACAAAATTGGTCTTTGCTCCGTTCCTGTTACACAGCAACGAGCAAAGAAGAGCAGCTGTTGAAACCCATTTTTAACCGGGCCCAAGTATTGGATCAAGCCTTTGGTTTTAAATTAGGTTTAAATTGGTTTAAATTTATTTTTAAATTAAATTTAAATTTATCTTTTTAAATTTGAATTTAATTAAATTTGAATTGATTTAAAACTTAATATTAAATTAAAAGCCCAAAATAAAATATAAAATAAAAGTCCAATTACAAAAATGTCTAATTCAAGCCCAAATGAAATCCAAATTACAATCAGGGCCCAATTGGACCCATTACACCCCAAACCTACTTGGGCCAAATCTAATTGACCCAAACTAAACCTAAAAACACAAATCAGCTCCCACTTGTGTCACCACCACCACCTCAGCCACTTAGAGGGCGTCACGTCAGCACTAGTAGTGCCATCCACAACTTCAACTTGCTCTGCCACCGACTCTGCACCAGCCACCACTGTATAGCCGAACCTGCAAAGGGAAAAGACAAGTTTTAATGGCAAACAACAATTTATAATCATTGTAACACTGGTTATAAAAACCATATTCAAGCAGTACTGACCTTTGTTTTTTTGAACGCTCTTGATTAATAAAAACAACTTAGACTTTCCAACATTCTGCCAACTATATTCAAGCATTGGGGATACAGACAACCAAAACATTAAAGGTCTTACAATTCAGGTACTTGTTCACATAAATATTCATTATTTGTTTATACATCTTTCTAGCTTTCAAACGTTTCATATACACTGTCACATTACTTATTTCATTTATTAATACTCATTATTGCTTCTTTTTTTTGAAAAAGGGAAACGTTTTCAAATAACTGCAGTAATTAGCCATGTTAAGTGTATGCTATTAAATTAAAGGGTAATAAATAAGGTTATATATTAATAATATTAATAATGATAAATAATAAATAATGGTAATAAATAACATTAATAATTATTAATAAAAATATTATTAATAATAATAATTAATATTAATAATAAATAAAAATGAAGCCAAGAAGACGCACCTGCTCGGGTAACCGCCGTCCTCGGAGTCGATCGGAGCCCCTCTGATCTGCAAAAAGATGAAGCAATAAAATCAAAACAGTGGTTTCAAAGAAAAAGGAAAGGCAAATTCAATAACAACAATAAAAGGACAGATTTCAAAAAATACAACCAAAAATCAAGATGTTAAGAAAATTTGAAGAGACCCATTCTAGATTTCAAGAACAGATTTTAAATAAATAAAAAAACTAAGAGTGCAACAGATTTGAAAAATATAAGAAAGAGCTTTCAGACTTCGTTTTTTCTAAAGATCGGGGTTCGATCTTACGAGATCCAAGCCAGATCTAGGTTTTAAAAAGGAAAAATTAAAAGAAAGGGATGTTTTTTTACCTTTTCGCCGCCGTACACGACGACGGGCGACGACACGTGACGGTCGGTGGTGGCGGAAGCATGGCGGCCCCCTTGACCGGAGTTCGGTTGGCCATAGAGAACCCCAGAGAAGGTGAGAGAGTTCTTGAAACTTTTTGGAAAAAAGGAGAAAGAAAATGAACAAAAAAAGGCTTTAAAGGATTATATAGTGGACCAAAACAACGCCGTTTTGGTCTAGGCTTTTAAGCCCCGAAATGACATTGTTTCATGCCCTAACCCATGGATCGATCCGACTCGACCCGCTCCAAGCCAAGGATCCGCGTGTTTTCAAAAATTGGTCTATTTACGCATTTGGTCCTTTTATTTTTTATGATTTTTACAATTCGATCCTTTTCAAACGTTTAATTTATTTTAAATTAGCCCAATAATTTTCATTCTTCCTCAAGTTGATCCTTTAATTTTCTGAAGACCTGAAAGACTACCACGTGTCATGATTTTAGTTTATTTGTGCAAATGGTCCATTTTATTTTTAATTTGTTTTAATTTCATCCCTAAATCAAGTTCAATTTAATTACAAAATTGGCCCAAAAATTTTACTTGATTTTGAAATTAGTCCTTTGAATGCAGGATGCCTAAGAGGCTACCACGTGTCACCGTGTTTTCGTTTTATTACCCTAAAGGTCCCTAAACTATCCAAAAATCATATTTTGAACCCTAAACTTTTCCAAAATTCCATTTAGACCACAAAGTTTTTAGAAATTACATTTTACCCCCGAACTTTTCAAAATTCCATTTTTAACCTCAGTTTTCCTAAAATTACCATTTTACCCCTAAACTTTCTAAAATACCATTTTTTACCTTAATTTCTCCAAAAATTACATTTTTACCCCTAAAATTTCCAAAATCCCATTTTTTACCTCGATTTCTCTAAAAATTACCATTTTTACCCTCGAACTTCCAAAAATTTCATTTTTAACCCATATTTCTCCAAAAATTGCCATTTTACCCTCGAACTTCCAAAAATTTCATTTTTAACCTCAAATTTTCCAAAATAACCATTTTACCCTCGAATAACTAAAAATTTTATTTTTGACCTTGAACTTTCCCAAAATTATCGTTTTGCCCCCAACTGTCTAAAATTACCATTTATCCCCCGAGTAACAAAAAATCTCATTTTCAACTTCGATTGTTTTATTTTTCTTCCTTTTCAATATTTATATTTAAATTTTAATTATTATGCCTTCGTATTTCATATTTTTTATTTTTGTATAACATTTATCTGTTTAATTATTTTGTTTCGTGTTATCTAATATTCATTATTAACTGCTCATTCATATTAAACTCATATATTTGTTTTCAAAATTATCTTCATGAAAACTTTAAAATCGAGGCAATATTCTTTTATTTCGAGTTTTAAAAATTTGTACCTTAACTTACTAGGTGCAATTTTTCCTCAAATCAAAATAATCGAATACCCTTAAATTAAGGCAATGTTTCTTTATCTTTTATTCTAAAAATTTACGCCTTAACTTACTAGGTGCGACTTTTATTCAAAATCGAGATAATCAAATATCATTTTCCAAAGTTTAAAAGGTTTACAACAAAGGAAAGCTCATTATTTCTGGTTCTCGAAATGTTATGTCCTAACTCATTAGACGAGACTTTCTTTCTCGATCACCTCGAAATAGTGGTACTTCCAAACAAAAATCGATGTGGTACTAATTTTGGGCGTATGAGGGCACTAACCCTTCCTCATGCGTAACCAACTCCCGAGCTTGTTTTTCTGGATTTCGAAGACCAAAATATTTTTCAGAACGGATTTTTAATGTTTTATGGTGATCTAATCACACCATATAAAAAGATTGGTGGCAAATCCCATTTTCCAATTTTAAAATAATTTTCGAAACACGTTTTCAAAAAAAATGGTTTCTATAGGAGATATGTATGTGCCACAATATTAAAATAGCTATGCGAAGTGTAAAATCATAAAATCTTTTTGTTGTTAAAAACTTTTTATCGCACTTATCACATTATAAAAAGGCAAACGACAACCAAATGATTCAAATTCAAAATTAATTCATCCCAAATATTTCTTGCTTTGGAAATAGGCCAATGTTTCTTTCTATCATGAGACTACAAATCGACTATTGTATTATTTGTTCGACGTTATCTTTTTTGGTGAACGCGTTGTCACTCAAGTTTACTAAACTAAGGATGACAACTTTGAATGAAATAACTGATGGAACTTGTCCAATGACAAATTCTCTTAAAGAGTTAAATTGGAAACAACAAATCATTTTACATTTTTACAACACTCCGGCAGGCATTGCCCGAATTATCGATAGGTTTTAATTTTTTATGTAAATTTGAAAATTTTTATAGTGAGAATGTAGGACGAATATCTCGAACAAATTTGGAGGAAAATACCCGATCATATTAAAGAAAAGTAATCTAAAGAACGAAAAATAAGGAAATCAAGTTAAGACTTTGAGTCGTTAAATCAATTTCAACAAGGATTTCAATATTGGCCCTCCTCTCCCAAAAAGAACAAGAAGTCATAACTAACGGACTAGCATCTAAGTACTAACAACACAGAACGAAACCAACTAGTATACGAGCAATGAACTATTACAAATTATACTGCATGTCCTTCGAAGGATATTTCTTGGCAGGATAGGTGTCTTTTCATAACTAAGTTAGGTCAAGGCTTTTTTTCGATAATGGAAATTTGAATTTTATTTGTACAAAAACTTTTAAGGAATCGATGTTGTTCCAATTTCTCACCACACCAAAAATTCTAGTTCCACATTATTGCAATGAACTTAACGTTTAAAATATTGATATTTGTTTCAATTTAAACAATGTGAAACAATATATAGTACTCGATCTTGGATGGTTATCAAGTTCCAATGCTATAAAATTAAAAATAATAGCCTTATAAAATCATAGTGTATTAAGTAATGGCTTCTCTAGAACCATTTAATTTTCGTACAACTAAACTCAATTTAACTCGATTTAAAATTAACAACAGAAAATAATGAAGCTTCCAGAACAATGTTGAAAATAATGACAAAAGAACAATATTGACCACATCGTCTTGTAACCCGTTGTTAGTTGAAGTAATCCTATATCATTAAGCAGACGGAGATGGTGAATCGATCAACGCCATGCAGTTGTTCCATGTTTCGATGCTCTTCGCTATAATTGTAGTTGGGTTTTGTTCTTTGAATAGAGGATTCTCGAGAGTCCTCTTTACTAATGCTGCGTGGCAAACTTTTCCCATCACAACAAGTTCGCTGCAACACTTGTTAGAGATACTCCTTGTCTCGAAAAAAATCGTGAAAGTTTCTTGAACACAGGGCCAACCCATTTTAGTTTCACAACTATTTTCCTTAATAATCTTGTCGTTCTCTTTCGTAGCCATTATTACCACGCAAGTAAAGAAAAAAACCACTAGGACAGAATAAATATTAAGGCTTGCCATATTGTGTGAATTTGATATTTCTATTTGAATTTAGTTCATAAAATTAATTTTGAACAAGATTAGAAGAGGAAAAAACCTGCATTTATAGGAAGTGTTATGACCACATGCAACTAGAATGCGTTGCCACAAAATAAAGCATTTAATGTTTCAATTTAATAAGCATTAATTTTAATTAACACAAATCTACATATTAATTCAAACACACACATCTGTGCTTCATTATTTCCTATTCTTAAATTTCATTAAATGGATAATGAAAATAAGGTTCAATAAAGATGGTTATGTCGTAATTGTGTTTCTGCGTCGAATCTAGGAATGTACTATTACATCCACTACAAACCAAAAACTAGCACCATTATATGTAGGAAATATCATATGAATAAAGCAACGTGAGCACTTGCATTACTGGCACACATATTTGTTATGTGTGTCGTCCTATTTTTCTAACTTTTTGCAGTTATATATGTTCTAGTCATGGTGACGGTTAAAAATGTACGTCTATCTCCAAATCGAATAAGCTATACTAGATTTCTCTACTGGTGATATGTATGTGCCATAATATTAAAATAATTATGTGAAGCGTAAAATCATAAAATCTTTTTGTTGTTAAAAACTTTTTATCGCACTTATCATGTTTTAAAAAGGAAAATGACAACCAAATGATTGAAATTCAACATTAGTTCATCCCAAATATTTCTTGCTTTGGAAATAGGCCAATGTTTCTCTTTATCATGAGACTACAAATCAATTATTGTATTCTTTGTTCGACGTTGTCTTTTTTGGTGAATGCGTTGTCACTCAAGTTTACTAAACTAAGGACGACAACTTTGAGTGAAATAACTGATGGAACTAGTCCAATGAAAAATTCTCTTATAGAGTTAAATTGGGAACAAGAAATGATTTTACGATTCTACAACACTCTGGCAGGCATTGCCCGGATTACGGATTGGTTTTATTTTTTTATGTAAATTTGACAATTTTTATAGTGAGAATGTAGGACGTATGTCTCGGACACATTTGGAGGAAAATGCCCGTTCATATTAAAGAAAGTAATCTAAAGAACGAAGAAGAAGGAAATCAAGTTAAGACTTTGAGTCGTTAAATCAATTTCAACAAGGATTTCAATATTGTCCCTCTTCTCCCAAAAAGAACAAGAAGTCATACCTAACGGAGTAGCATCGAAGTACTAAAAACACAAAACGAAACCAACTAGTGTACGGGCAACGAACAACTACAAATTATACGGCATGCCCTTCGAAGGATATTTCTTGGCACGATAAGTATCTTTTCATAACTAAGTTAGCTCCAGGCTTTTTTTCGATAATGGAAATTTGAATTTAATTTGTACAAAAACTTTTAAGGAATCGATGTTGTTTCTATTTCTCACCACACCAAAAATTCCAGTTCCACATTATTGCAATGAACTTAACGTTTAAAATATTGATATTTAATTCAATTTAAACAATGTGAAACAATATATAGTACTCGATTTGAGATGGTTATCAAGTTCCAATGCTATAAAATTAAAAATAATGGCCTTATAAAATCATAGTGTATTAAGTAATGGCTTCTCTAGAACCATTTAATTTTCGTACAACTAAAATTAATTTACCTCGACTTAAATTTAATGACAAATAATAAAGAACCTTCTGGAACAATGTTGAAAATAAAGACAAAAGAACAATGTTTAGCACACCACATCTTGTAACCTGTTGTTAGTTGAAGCAACCCTATATCATTAAGTAGACGGAGATGGTGAATAAATCAATGCCATGCAGTTCTTCCATGTCTCGATGCTCTTCGTTATAATTGTAGTTGGGTTTAGTTCTTTGAATAGAGGATTCTCGAGAGTTCTCTTTACTAATGCTGTGTGGCAAACTTTTCCCAGCGCAACAAGTTCGCTGCAACACTTGCTAGAGATACTCCTTGTCTCGAAAATACTCGTGAACATTTCTTGAACACAAGGCCAACCCATTTTAGTATCACAATTATTTTCATTAATAATTTGGTCGTTCTCCTTCGTAGCCATTACTGCCACTCAAGTTAAGAAAAAAACCAATAGGACGGAATAAACATTAAGGCTTGCCATATTGTGTCAATTTGATGTTTCTACTTGAATTTGGTTCGTAAAATTAATTTCGAACAAGATCAGAAGGGGAAAAAACCTGCATTTATAGGAAGTGTTATGACCACATGGAACTAGAAAGCGTTGCGACAAAAAAAAGCATTTAATGTTTCAATTTAATAAGCATTAATTTTAATTAACACAAATCTACAAATTAATTCAAACACACACATCTGTGCTTCATTTTTTCCTATTCTTAAATTTCATTAAATGGATAACGAAAATAAGGTTTAATAAATATGGTTATGTCGTAATTGTGTTTCTGCGTCAAAACTAGGAATGTACTATTACATCCATTACAAACCAAAAACTAGCACCATAATATGTAGGAAATATCATATGAATAAAGGAATGTGAGCACTTGCTTTATAGGCAGACATATTTGAAGTTATATTTTTCTAACCATAAAGTAATTGTGTCGTCCTATTTTTCTAACTTTTTGAAGTTATATATGTTCTAGTCATGGTGACGGTTAAAAATGTACGTCTATCTCTAAATAAAATGAGCTATACTAGATTTCTTTACTAGTGATATGTATGTGCCACAATATTAAAAGAACTATGCAAAGCGTAAAATAGTAAAATCTTTTTGTTGTTAAAAACTTTTTATCGCACTTATCACATTTTAAAAAGGCCAACCCATTTTAGTTTCACAATTATTTTCCTTAATAATCTGGTTGTTCTCCTTCGTAGCCATTACTGCCACGCAAGTCAAGAATAAAACCACTAGGGTGGAATAAACATTATGGCTTGCCATATTGTGTGAATTCGATATTTCTACTTTAATTTGGTTCGTAAAATTAATTTCGAACAAGATTAGAAGTGGAAAAACCCAACATTTGTAGGAAGTTTTATGACCCCATGGAACTAGAATGCGTTGCAACAAAATAACGCATTTAATATTTCAATTTAATAAGAATTAATTTTAATTAACACAAATCTACATATTAATTCCAACACACACATCTGTAATTCCTTTTTCCTATTTTTAAATTTCATGAAAATAAGGTTCAATAAAGATGGTTATGACGTAATTGTGTTTCTGCATTGAAACTAGGAATGTACCATTACAACCACTACAAACCAAAAACTAGAACCATAATATGCAGTAAATATCATATGAATAAAGGAACGTGAATACTTGCATTACAGGGACACATATTTGTTATGTGTGTCGTCCTATTTTTCTAACTTTTTGTAGTTATATATGTTCTAGTTATGGTGACGGTGAAAAATGCACGTCTATCTCCAAATCGAATGAACTATACTAGATTTCTCTACTAGTGATATGTATTTGCCACAATATTAAAATAATTATGCGTAGCGTAAAATCATAAAATCTTTTTGTTGTTAAAAACTTTTTTTCGCACTTATCACGTTTTAAAAGGGAAAACGACAGCCAAATGATTGAAATTCAAAATTAATTCATTCCAAATATTTCTTGCTTTGGAAATAGGCCAATGTTTCTATTTATCATGAGACTACAAATCGATTATTGTATTCTTTGTTCGACGTTGTCTTTTTTGGTGAACGCGTTGTCACTCAAGTTTACAAAACTAAGGACGACAACTTTGAGCAAAATAACTGATGGAACTTGTCCAACGACTAATTCTCTTATAGAGTTAAATTGGAAACAACAAATGATTTTACGTTTCTACAACACTCTGGCAGACATTACCCGAATTACGAATAGGTTTTATTTTTTTATGTAAATTTGACAATTTTTATAGTGAGAATGCAAGACGTATGTCTCGAAAACTTTTGGAGGAAAATGCCCGATCATATTAACGAAAAGTAATCTAAAGAACGAAGAATACGGAAATCAAGTCAAGACTTTGAGTCGTTAAATCAATCTCAACAAGGATTTCAATGTTGGCCCTCTTCTCCTAAAAAGGACAAGAAGTCATAACTAACGGACTAGCATCGAAGTACTAAAAACACAAAATGAAACCAACTAGTATACGGGCAACAAACTATTAAAAATTATACTGCATATCCTTCGAAGGATATTTCCTGGCACAATATGTGTCTTTCCATAACTAAGTTAGCTCAAGGCTTTTTTTCGATAAAGGAAATTTGAATTTAATTTGTACAAAAACTTTTAAGGAATCGATGTTGTTCCAATTTCTCACCACACCGAGAATTCTAGTTACACTTTATGGCAATGAACTTAATGTCTAAAATACTAATATTTGTATCAATTTAAACAAAGTGAAACAATATATACTACTCGATTTAAGATGGTTATCAAGTTCCAATGCTATAAAATTAAAAACAATGGCCTTACAATATCATAGTGTATTAAGTAATGGCTTCTCTAGAACCATTTAATTTTTGTACAGCTAAATTTAATTTAACTCGACTTAAATTTAACGACAGACAATAATGAAGCTTCCCGAACAATGTTGAAAATAAAGACAAAAGAATAATATTGAGCACATCACGTCTTGTAACCTGTTGTTAGTTTAAGCAATCCTATATCATTAAGCAGACGAAGATGGTGAATCTATCAATGGCATGGAGTGGTTCCATGTTTCGATGCTCTTCGCTATAATTGTACTTGGGTTTAGTTCATTGAATAGATGATTCTCGAGAGTCCTCTTTACTAATGCTGCGTGGCAAACTTTTCCCAACGCAACAAGTTCGCTGTAACACTTGTTAGAGATACTCCCTGTCTCGAAAATACTCGTGAAAGTTTCTTGAACACAGAGCCAACCAATTTTAGTTTCACAATTATTTTTCTTAATAATCTGGTCGTTCTCCTTCGTAGCCATTACTGCCACGCAAGTTAAGAATAAAACCACTAGGACGGAATAAACATTAAGGCTTGCCATATTGTGTGAATTTGATGTTTCTACTTGAATTTGGTTCGTAGAATTATTTTCGAACAAGATTAGAAGGGGAAAAAACCTACATTTGTAGGAAGTGTTATGACCACATGGAACTAGAATGCGTTGAAACAAAATAGAGCATTTAATGTTTCAATTCAATAAGCATTAATTTTTATTAACACAAATATACATATTAATTCAAACACACACAACTGTGCTTCCTTTTTCCTATTCATAAATTTCATTAAATGGATAACGAAGATAAGGTTCAATAAAGATTGTTATGTCGTAATTGTGTTTCTACATTAAAACTAGGAATATACTATTACATCCACTACAAACCGAAAACTAGCACCATAATATGCAGTAAATATCTTATAAATAAAGCAACGTGAGCACTTGCATTACAGGTACACATATTTGTTATGTATGTCATCCTATTTTCTAACTTTTTGTAGTTATATATGTTCTAGTCATGGTGACGGTTAAAAATGCACGTCTATCTCCAAATCGAATGAGCTATACTAGATTTTTCTACTAGTGACATGTATGTGCCACAATATAAAAATAATTATGCGAAGCATAAAATCATAAAATCTTTTTGTTGTTAAAAACTTTTTTTCGCACTTATCACGTTTTAAAAGGGAAAATGACAACCAAATGATTGAAATTCAAAATTAATTCATTCCAAATATTTCCTGCTTTGGAAATAGGTCAATGTTTCTATTTATCATGAGACTACAAATCGATTATTGTATTCTTTGTTTGACGTTGTCTTTTTTGGTGAACGAGTTGTCACTCAAGTTTACAAAACTAAGGACGACAACTTTGAGCGAAATAACTGATGGAACTTGTCCAACGACTAATTCTCTTATAGAGTTAAATTGGAAACAACAAATGATTTTACGTTTCTACAACACTCTGGCAGGCATTGCCCGAATTACAGATAGGTTTTTTTTTTTATGTAAATTTGACAATTTTTATAGTGAGAATGCAAGACGTATGTCTCGGAAACTTTTGGAGGAAAATGCCTGATGATATTAACGAAAAGTAATCTAAAGAACGAAGAATATGGAAATCAAGTCAAGACTTTGAGTCGTTAAATCAATTTCAACAAGGATTTCAATGTTGGCCCTCTTCTCCTAAAAAGGACAAGAAGTCATAACTAACGGACTAGCATCGAAGTACTAAAAACACAAAATGAAACCAACTAGTATACGAGCAACAAACTATTACAAATTATACTGCATGTCCTTCGAAGGATATTTCCTGGCACAATATGTGTCTCTCCATAACTAAGTTAGCTCAAGGCTTTTTTTCGATAAACGAAATTTGAATTTAATTTGTACAAAAACTTTTAAGGAATCGATGTTGTTCCAATTTCTCACCACACCGAAAATTCCAGTTACACTTTATGGCAATGAACTTAACGTTTAAAATACTAATATTTGTATCAATTTAAACAATGTGAAACAATATATAGTACTCGATTTAAGATGGTTATGAAGTTCCAATGCTATAAAATTAAAAATAATGGCCTTACAAAATCATAGTGTATTAAGTAATGGCTTCTCTAGAACCATTTAATTTTCGTACAGCTAAAATTAATTTAACTCGACTTAAATTTAACGACAGACAATAATGAAGCTTCCGGAACAATGTTGAAAATAAAGACAAAAGAACAATATTGAGCACATCACGTCTTGTAACCTGTTGTTAGTTTAAGCAATCCTATATCATTAAGCAGACGAAGATGGTGAATCGGTCAATGCCATGGAGTTGCTCCATGTTTCGATGCTCTTCTCTATAATTGTACTTGGGTTTAGTTCATTGAATAGACGATTCTCGAGAGTCCTCTTTACTAATGCTGCATGGCAAACTTTTCCCAACACAACAAGTTCACTGCAACACTTGTTAGAGATGCTCCCTGTCTCGAAAATACTCGTGGAAGTTTCTTGAACACAGAGCCAACCCATTTTAGTTTCGTAATTATTTTCCTTAATAATTTGGTCGTTCTCCTTCGTAGCCATTACTGCCACGCAAGTTAAGAATAAAACCACTAGGACGGAATAAACATTAAGGCTTGCCATATTGTGTGAATTTGATGTTTCTAATTGAATTTGGTTCGTAAAATTAATTTCGAACAAGATTAGAAGGGGAAAAAACCTACATTTGTAGGAAGTGTGATGACCACATGGAACTAGAATGCATTGCAACAAAATAGAGCATTTAATGTTTCAATTTAATAAGCATTAATTTTAATTAACACAAATCTACATATTAATTCAAACACACACATCTGTGCTTCCTTTTTCCTATTCTTAAATTCCATTAAATGGATAACGAAAATAAGGTTCAATAAAGATGGTTATGTCGTAATTGTGTTTCTACATTAAAACTAGGAATGTACTATTACATCCACTACAAACCGAAAACTAGCACCATAATATGCAGGAAATATCTTATAAATAAAGCAACGTGAGCACTTGCATTACAAGTACACATATTGGTTATGTGTGTCGTCCTATTTTCTAACTTTTTGTAGTTATATATGTTCTAGTCATGGTGACGGTTAAAAATGCACATCTATCTCCAAATCGAATGAGCTATACTAGATTTCTCTACTAGTGATATGTATGCGCCACAATATTAAAATAATTATGCGAAGCGTAAAATCATAAAATCTTTTTGTTATTAAAAACTTTTTTTCGAACTTATCACGTTTTAAAAGGGAAAATGACAACCAAATGATTGAAATTCAAAATTAATTCATTCCAAATATTTCCTGCTTTGGAAATAGGTCAATGTTTCTATTTATCATGAGACTACAAATCTATTATTGTATTCTGTGTTCGACATTGTCTTTTTTGGTGAACTCGTTGTCACTCAAGTTTATAAAACTAAGGACGACAACTTTGAGCAAAATAACTATGGAACTTGTCCAACGACTAATTCTCTTATAGAGTTAAATTGGAAACAACAAATGATTTTACGTTTCTACAACACTCTGGCAGGCATTACCCGAATTACGAATAGGTTTTATTTTTTTATGTAATTTTGACAATTTTTATAGTGAGAATGCAAGATGTATGTCTCGAAAACTGTTGGAGGAAAATGTCCGATCATATTAACGAAAAGTAATCTAAAGAACGAAGAATATGGAAATCAAGTCAAGACTTTGAGTCGTTAAATCAATTTCAACAAGGATTTCAATATTGGCCCTCTTCTCCTAAAAAGGACAAGAAGTCATAACTAACGGACTAGCATCGAAGTACTAAAAACACGAAATGAAACCAAATAGTATACTGACAAGAATATTGGTCGGCCTTGATGTGCCAATGGCCTGCTGTTGCACTCTTGTAGTAACGGTGGTCTCCCGTGTTTACACCTCATACGGAGTTGGGTTATGGAGGGTTGTAAAACCTGGGGGAATAATTGGGTCCTTGTCTTCCTTAATTGCAGGACCTTTTCCCTTATCGGCCATGCTTTGCTTCACTTGTGCTAGTTCATTCATCAAATTCTTTTACACTTCCATAAACTGAGTTTTCATCTCCCTACACATCATCGTCATTTGTTCCTGAAAGTGCTATAGCATTTGATCTTGTAATTCTTTCTGGATTTGCTCGAGCCTTTGCTGAATGGCCTTGGTTTTTTTACGAGTGTTATAGTGATGTGAGTTTTCAATGATTATTGATGTAACTGTTAAAGTTTTTATTTAGATAGAATTATTATGCGAAAATATGCGAATATGCAATGCAAATGAAATGCATGTATGCATAAGAAAAGACATTGATTTTGAATTCAATCACATTAGAGAAACTTCTCTAGAAGATAAAATTCTCCACATAAAATGGATTACATACGACTTTTCTTTATGGCCTAGAGCTTTTGATCTTCCTAGAAGTCTGGGTAATTTTTGTCCCCGCTCTTATCTTGATTCGTATTGCATGCTCGACGTATCAGCTTCAATGTTCGCATGTGATCAGCTGCTTTTTCATCCTTTGCATAATCTTTATCTCGAACATGTCTCTAAACTTGTCGAAAGTGCGCCTCACTTACTTCTTGATTCCTTTCAAGGATCTTGATCTGAATTGCGTAATCCTTCTTCTAGTCTTCCTAATCTTCTTTGACCTTGTGCTTTCCTTCGACCATAAGCACAAAGCCATGTTATTTTCCACTTTATTAAGAAATCCGTCCTCCATGATGAAACTGCCTATTTGGCAACCGAATTTAAATCAACACCTTTTCTTGTATGATGATGCAATGCAAACAAAAGAGACAAAATAGAACATGTTAGCAAAACATAGTAATATCCGTATACAAGTATAAAACAAAGAACCTAAGAACTCGTCTTGGATAACTACTAAAAGGTTCGGTATAACTCCTTCTAAGGCAAGTACTTCCGATTTACTATATATGGTTTTAGGCTCTATAGTAAAAGGTACCCAAACCAGTGGATTCCTCGATCCTCACCCATTATAGGCTCATATGGATGAGTTCGGTTTAGGGGGACACATTTCTCACATGTTTGCACAAAAGTGAAAACTTCATGAAAACATGGGTACGGATGTAATCCCAGAAGAGATTCACTATCCTGCACGAAGGTGAAGACCTCACGAAGGAGTAGTTTCCTACTTCCACTTAAAAGGTAGTACCAAATGCATATGGATACAAACTTATACTAGCAATATCAACACAAGATAGCATCACACAAAAAATGTCAAGGATCGTATATTAAGCAAAATCAAAGCTTTAAAAGTTTACAAAATAGACCCGGAAATAATTAACTTTGGCTCGACTCTCGTTTATTTAAAAAGTTTCCCCAATGGAGTCATCAAGCTGTCGAAACGTTTATTTTTGGGAAAACAAACAAGTCTCGAACAATATTTAAAAATCAAAATATGGGTATTTTAACTGATTGAAAAAAATGGGAGTCGCGACCAATCTTTTTATATGGTGTGATTGGATCACCACAAAATGTTTAAAATTTGTTTTGAAAAACATTTTGGTCTACGAAATTCAGAAAATAGGTTCGGGAGTCGGTAATGCATGAGGAAGGACTAGCACCCTCATAAGCCCAAAATTGGTACCACATTGATTATTTTCGGGTCTTAGTTTGTTAAAAGTTTGAAAACTAGAGTAAAACTTAAAATATGATCTTTGTTTTTAGAAAACTTTGCATGACTTTCAAAAATCCTATTTAAGGAAAATCGCCTGTGTGTTTCGAATTTCTAGGAGAATAAGAAGTCGTGTCCAACATGTTAGGGCACTATGTTCTCGAACTTTTGAAACTGAAGGACATTTTGAAAGACTTTAAAGAGGATATTCGATTATGTGATTTATATGAAAATCACACCCAGCACGTTAGGGCATGGTTTTTTCGAAGTCTTTACATGAAAGGATATTGTCTCGTTTTGTTTTAAAATCATTTGTATATATATGTATATTATTTTTTTTAGAACTTAAATTTTCGAACTAAGTTTAAAATACGATCCTCAGACACAAAATTTATTCCACATGATTTTCAAAAAAGATTTAAAAAGAATGTCTGTTTGTTTCAACTTTCATGGAGAATTGGAGTCGTGACCAACACGTTAGGGCACAACGTTCTCGGAATCTCGAAATTAAAAAGGCATTTGAAAAGTTTGGAAAAGGATATTAGATTCATGTGAATTATACGAAAAATCAAACCCGACACGTTAGGGCATGATTTCCCGAGGTTTCCACACAAAAAGGACATTGCCTCGATTTTAAAGGTTTATTTGTATGAAAAATAAATTTTAAAACTAGCATGTAAGTTAAACATAAATGGACAATTAATAACGAAGATTAAATAACACGAAACAAAATAGTTAAGCAGATAAATACGTACACAAAAATCAAAATAAGAGAATATAAAATACGAAAGAATAATAATTAAAATCTAAATATGAATATTAAAGAGAAAGAAAAGCAAAACAAACAGAGTCAAAAATACGATTTTTGGATGCTCAAGGTTAAAATGGTAATTTTTAAGGGTTAGAGGGTAAAACAATAATTGTGGACACTTTGGGGGCAAAATGCTACTTTTGGACACTCGAGGGCAAAAAAAAGTAATTTCTAGAAGCTTGAGGGTAAAATGGTAATTTTCAAAAATTTAGGGGTAAAATGGTAATTTTTGGAAGTTAAAGTAAAAAAGTAAATTTTTAGAAGTTAGGGGGTAAAATTGAAATTTTTGGAAAGTTCGAGGTTAAAATGGAATTTTTGGACATTCGAGGGAAAAAAGGTAATTTTTGGAAAGTTCGAGGTCAAAAATAGATTTTTTGCAAATTCAAGGGTAAAATGGTAATTTTTGGAAATTTGGGAGCAAAATGGTAATTTTTGAAAAGTTCGGGGTTAAGAATGATATTTTGGAAGTTCGAGGGTAAAATCGTAATTTAGAAGTTTGGGGGCAAAATGTGATTTTTTGGAAGTTCGAGGGTAAAATGCAATTTTTGGAAGTTCAGGGGCAAAAATATAATTTTTGTGAAGTTCGAGGGAAAAATGTAATTTTTGTGAAGTTAAGGGTTAAAATATTATTTTAGAAAAGTTTGGGTATCAAAATATAATTTATTGAAAGTTTGGGGGTTAAATAGTGATTTTTAGAAAATTCAGAGACCTTCTGGGCAATAAAACCAAAATGATGGGACACGTGGCAGCCTCTCAGGCATTTTGGGGTCAAAGGATTGAATTGAAAAGAGTGAAAATTGTTGGGTAAATTAAAAAATAATTAAAAATATGAATATGATTTATTTCTAAAAATCAAAAAAAGCGGAAGGACTAAAGGCATAAATAGTCCATTTTTTATATGCTATATAAATGAAAAATTCACGAAAAATTTCATTTCTTTCTTCAGTTCTAAAAAAACAAGTTTCAAGCCCATTTTTTTCTCTCTTCTCTCTCCTTGGCTTCTCTCCCGCCGACCGCGGGTTGCTCTTGGTCCGATCGTCGCTCCGTCGCCACACGTTGCCATGCGCCGCCGTCCACGGTGGTTCTAGGTAAAAACTTTCCCCTTTTTTTTTCTTCCTTTTAAATCGTCTTAAATCGGGCTTTAAAACCCCGAATCCAAACCAAAATACATCGAAAATTTTCCTTTTCTTTTAAAAATATTTTAATCGAAAAAAAGTTTAGATCTGGATTTAAAAACGAAGCAAGTTTTGTTGTTGTTTTTTTAGATCTATTCCATATATATTTCTTGTTATAACTTAAAGGGATTTAAATTTTAAAATTAGATCTAGATTTTTTAGTCAAAGTTCTAATCATTTTTTTGTCTCGAATCTGTTCTTTGTAATGCGTCTCATCATCGTGGACGAAATCGGAGAGGTTCCATCGCCTCCGGCGGCAGTAGCGGTGACTTCACGAGCAGGTATGCCTCTTCGAATTTCTCTTTTATTTTTATTAATATTATTATTATTATTATTTATTTAAAATATTTATTACTATTAATAATATTCATTTAATACGTTTGAAATAACTTAAAATGGTAAATAATAATAGCAGTGTATTTAATAGGCGAATTAATGTATATTATGGATTTAAAGACTTTGGAAGCTTAGCAATAAATAATAATAAATGTTATTGAGAATACCTGGGTGACTTAATGCCTGAGATTGTGAATCTAACTTGAGTCTGTTTTTTTGGTGCTTTGTGTGTCTGTTCGGATATCTTCTGCTTTGTATTGACTTTAGAAAAATATTTGTGTATCTTAATTTCTAAAAAAAGCTTCTGTTGAATTCGAATGCTTCTAAAAAACAGGGTCAGTACCCCTTACAAACTATTTTGAATTTGGCTTTATAGCCTATTTTACAATCATACTATTTTGTTTCTTCTAACTAAATGCCCGTCTTGTCTTCTTTTGCAGGTTACAGTGGCGGTGGTGGTAGTCCAAGTTGAAGGGTCGTGTTGCTGGTGCTGACGTGACATCATTCCAGTGGCCAGTGATAGAGGTGGCTAGTGGCAAGTGGATTGACTTCGGATTATTTTGGGTCAATTGGGTCTGTCCAGTTAAACTTGTAATTGGGCCTTAGTGTTTGGGTTTGTCTAGTTAAACCTGTAATTGGGCTTTTTTGTATTTTCAACTTTTTAAATTAAATTTTAAAATTAAGTTTAAAACCATTTCAAATTTAAACTAAATTTAAATTTAAAAGAAATTTAAATTTAAAAAGAAATTTAAATTTAAATTTAAAACCAATTTAAACTTAATATAAATTTAAAATCAAAGGTTTGATCCAAGCTTTGAGCCCGGTCAAAATTGGGCTCCAACAAAGTCATAACTGACAGACTAACATCGAAGTACTAAAAACACAAAACGAAACCAACTAGTATATGGGAAATGAACTACTACAAATTATACTCAATGTCCTTCGAAGGATATTTCTTGGCACGATATGTGTCTTTTCATAACTAAGTTAGCTCAAGGGTTTTTTTCGATAAAGGAAATTTGAATTTAATTTGTACAAAAACTTTTAAGGGATCGATGTTGTTTCAATTTCTCACCACACCAAAAAATCCAGTTCCACATTATTGCAATGAACTTAACGTTTAAAATATTGATATTTGTTTCAAGTTAAACAATGTGAAACAATATATAGTACTCGATTTGAGATGGTTATCAAGTTCCAATGCTATAAAATTAAAAATAATGGCCTTATAAAATCATAGTGTATTAAGTAATGGCTTCTCTAGAACCATTTAATTTTTGTACAACTAAAATTAATTTAACTTGACTTAAATTTAACAACAGACAATAATGAAGCTTCCGGAACAATGTTGAAAATAAAGACAAAAGAACAATATTAAGCACATTACGTCTTGTAACCCGTTGTTAGTTGAAGCAATCCTATATCATTAAGCAGACAGAGATGGTGAAGCGATCAATGCCATGCAGTTGTTCCATGTTTCGATGCTCTTCTCTATAATTGTAGTTGGGTTTAGTTCTTTGAATAGAGGATTCTCGAGAGTCCTCTTTACTGCTGCGTGGCAAACTTTTCCCAATGCAACAAGTTCACTGCAACACCTGTTAGAGAAACTCCCTGTCTCGAAAATACTCTTGAAAGTTTCTTGAACAGAAGGCCAACCCATTTTAGTTTCGTAATTATTTTCCTTAATAATTTGGTCGTTCTCCTTCGTAGCCATTACTGCCATGCAAGTTAAGAATAAAACCACTAGGACGGAATAAACATTAAGGCTTGCCATATTGTGTGAATTTGATGTTTCTACTTGAATTTGGTTCGTAAAATTAATTTCGAGCAAGATTAGAAGGGGAAAAAACCTGCATTTATAGGAAGTGTTATGACCGCATGGAACTAGAATGCGTTGCAACAAAATAAACCATTTAACGTTTCAATTTAATAAGCATTAATTTTAATTAACACAAATCTACATATTAATTCATACACACACATCTGTGCTTCCTTTTTTCCTATTCTTAAATTTCATTAAGTGGATAACGAAAATAAGGTTTAATGAAGATGGTTATGTCGTAATTGTGTTTCTGCGTTGAAACTAGGAATGTACTATTACATCCACTACAAACCAAAAACTAGCACCATAATATGCAGGAAATATCATATGAATAAAGCAACGTGAGCACTTGCATTAGAGGCACACATATTTGTTATGTGTGTCGTTCTATTTTTCTAACTTTTTGTAGTTATATATGTTCTAGTCATGGTGACGGTTAAAAATGCATGTCTATCTCCAAATCGAATCAGCTATACTAGATTTCTCTATTGGTGATATGCATGTGCCACAATATTAAAATAATTATGCGAAGCGTAAAATCATAAAATCTTTTTGTTGTTAAAAACTTTTTATCACACTTATCACGTTTTAAAAAGGAAAATGACAACTAAATAATTAAAATTCAAAATTAATTCATCCCAAATATTTCCTGCTTTGGAAATAGGCCAATGTTACTGATGCAGTCGAAACTTAACTAAAAATATGACTAAGTCAAGTGCACCTATCAATTAATAGTATGGTTACGGTAAGCACATATATCATTCCCACGAGAACCAAAAGTACTAGTAATAACTGTCTTCCTAGTATCTAACCGGTCGAATAAAGTAATTGTTGTAAACTAATTTAACTAAATTAATAAAAAGTGCATTGAAGACTAAAGCAAGAAATAATAAGTGTTTTTATACCAAAAAGCAAACAATACCTAGGAAAGATTCCACCTAGATTTCATCTGCCATTAGCATTCTGAATTAAGCAATTTATTCACTTAGTATTTTGTTCCGTAGAAATCCCTAAATTATGCTAATACCTCTATTCAAGCATAAAAGCAATTGACTCTAGGTTGATTAATTGAAATTTCTTTCTAATTAAAACCCCTATTGTCGCATTAATTCGATCTATGGATTCCCCTATTAGATTTGACTCTAATTCGATAGATTTATGTCGTCCTATTTCTAGGATTGCATGCAACTCCACTCAATTATGCTAGATCTACTCTTAAACAGGGTCTATTCCTCCTCTGATTTATGTCGTCCTATTTCATAGTAAAATCAAAATAATTTAGAAAGAGGTCTTCAATCTTTGTGGAGATTTGCTTTAAAGACGACTTCTATGGTATTTCTTCAGTTGTTTCCGTCAATAATCTTTGACGGCTAGGGTTTGGAGAATGGAGGATTTTGTAGAAAATTGAAAGTCCCCTCTCATATCACTCTATTCCATATTTATAATACATGAATAAAACTCTAGTTGGATCCAAATTAAATTTTAAAAAGATAATTTGAATTAAATCTAAATAATAATTCCCTAATTGCGTCCAAATTAAACTCTAAATTATAAAGCCAAAAAGATAAATATAAACAATATAATAATAATCCTAAATATTAATTCTAAAAAAAATAAAGTTTAAATTTAAATAAAGTCTTATGTCTAATAAATCTCTTCTTAACTCTTTCACATTCACACTTTTACCCCAAATTTTCCTTTTTATCTTCGTTTTAGTCTATAGCCATGTGTCTAGCTCGTGTGGCTCCTAAAATCTGCTCTTTTTATCCGATTTTTGCTTGTTTTTCTCTCCTTTTACTCCCAAATGCTTTCCTAAGTATAGAAATATGAATTTAAAGGATTATGAACGTAAAATTCATTATTTTAAATAGATTAATCATCTAAAAATGCATTAAGAATGAGGCCAAAACATGTTACTTTTGGCACTTATCAAATATCCTCACACTTGAGCATTTGCTTGTCCTCAAGCAAAATTCTCAACCCACATTCAAGTTAACTTTCTTAATTCTTCATTTTTATCAATGATGTTTCAGGATAAATTGCAAACAATCATGCATTGGAAATTCATCTAAAAGAACACTAAAGATTCAAGCAATCTAAGCTACAAAATTTTTAGCACAAAAATATAGGTGTCTCCCCTTATCTAAATAATTACCTTAAATTCAAAATCAACAAGACTTTACATCCTCACTAAAGATTCACTCAAAGCACTCAAAGTGTTTAAGGTTCATTAAATAAGCTCTCAATTGTCAAACACAAAATGTTATTACCATAAGCTTTCTTGAAAATCAAATCTCCACCATTGTAAAATGACATGACACACCAATCAAGAGGTCTTTTCAAGGTTGTAATGGGTACAAGGTTAAAGGTATGAAAAAGGCTAGAAAAATTGGTTAAAATCGAGATCAAGTTGATAAATTACCAAACTAGAAAAAAAAAATCAGTTGTTGAATTGAAATAATATGCATCAACATAAATAATAAAGAATAAAGACGAGCTTTTCAACAGTATATGAAACTAATGATTCTAGCTCAAACACACTTTTGTCTTCTTTTTTTTTTCAATTTTTCTTTTCAACTTTTTTTTTTCTTTTTTTTTAACAATAAAATTCAGCAATTCAAATAGTGGAACATAGTTAGACAACTTTACCAAATCAAATCTCAATAAAGTATAATGCGTTGCAACAAATAAAGCATTTAATGTTTCAATTTAATAAGCATTAATTTTAATTAACACAAATCTACATATTAAAACACACACATCTATTCATCCTTTTTCCTATCCTTAAATTTCATTAAATGGATAACAAAAATAAGGTTCAATAAAGATGTTATGTCATAATTGTGTTTCTGCATTGAAACTAGAAATGTACTATTACATCCACCAAAAACCAAAAACTAGCACCATAATATGCTGGAAATATCATATGAATAAAGCAGCGTGAGCACTTGCATTACAGGCACACATATTTGTTTTGTGTGTCGTCCTATTTTCGCCATAATTGTAGTTATATAGGTTCTAGTCATGGTGACGGTTAAAAATGCACGTCTATCTCCAAATCGAATGAGCTACACTAGATTTCTCTACTGGTGATATGTATGTGCCACAATATTAAAATAATTATGCGAAGCGTTAAATCATAAAATCTTTTTGTTGTTAAAAATTTTTTGTCGCACTTATCACATTTTAAAATGGAAAATGACAACTAAATGATTGAAATTCAAAATTAATTCATCCTAAATATTTCCTGCTTTGGAAATAGGCCAATGTTTCTGTTTATCATGAGACTACAAATCGATTATTGTATTCTTTGTTCGACGTTGTCTTTTTTGGTGAACACGTTGTCACTTAAGTTTACTAAACTAAGGACGACAACTTTGAGCGAAATAACTGATGGAACTTGTCTAAGGACAAATTCTCTTATAGAGTTAAATTGGAAATAACAAATGATTTTACGTTTCTACAACACTATGGCAGGCATTGCCCGAATTACGGATAGGTTTTTTTTATTTATGTAAATTTGACAATTTTTATAGTGAGAATGTAGGACGTATGTCGCGGACACATTTGGAGGAAAATGCCCGATCATATTAAAGAAAAGTAATCTAAAGAATGAAGAATAAGGAAATCAAGTTAAGACTTTGAGTCGTTAAATCATTCTCAACAAGGATTTCAATATTGGTCGTCTTCTCCTAAAAAGAACAAGAAGTCATAACTAACGGACTAGAATCGAAGTACTAAAAACACAAAACGAAACCAACTAGTATACGGGCAACGAACTATTACAAATTATACTGCATGTCCTTCGAAGGATATTTCTTGGCATGATATGTGTCTTTCCATAACTAAGTTAGGTCAAGGCTTTTTTTTCGATAAAGGAAAATTGAATTTAATTTGTACAAAAACTTTTAAGAAATTGATGTTGTTTCAATTTCTCACTACACCAAAAATTCTAGTTCTACATTATTGCAATGAACTTAACGTTTAAAATATTGATATTTTTTTCAATTTAAACAATGTGAAACAATATATAGTACTCGATTTGGGATGGTTATCAAGTTCCAGTGTTATAAAATTAAAAATAATGGCCTTATAAAATAATAGTGTATTAAGTAATGGCTTCTCTAGAACCATTTAAATTTCGTACAACTAAAATTAATTTATCTCGACTTAAATTTAACGGCAGACAATAATGAAGCTTCCCGAACAATGTTGAAAATAAAGACAAAAGAACAATATTTAGCACATCACCTCAATATCATTAAGCAGACGGAGATGGTGAAGTGATCAATGCCATGCAGTTGTTCCATGTTTTGATGCTCTTCGCCATAATTGTAGTTGGGTTTAGTTCTTTGAATAGAGGATTCTTGAGAGTCCTCTTTACTAATGCTGCGTGGCAAACTTTTCCCAACGCAACAAGTTCGCTGCAACACTTGTTAGAGATACTCCCTATCTCAAAAATACTCGTGAAAGTTCCTTAATAATCTGGTCATTCTCCTTCGTAGCCATTACTGCCATGCAAGTTAAGAATAAAACCACTAGGATGGATTATAAGTGTTTCATTTGATTAATATTTTATCCTTAATTAGTCCTTAATAAATAGTTCATGTTGCTGAATTGGACGTTTTTGTGCGTTTTTCTATACAGGACTTCAATTCTGAAAATTGCACTTAAAAGGCAAAGTTTTGTTGTTTTATTTTTTGGAATCAAGGCTGGGTTAGTGGGCATGACTTTGGGCATGAGATTCTGACTTGGCATCCAGTCAACAACTTCTAGAAGTTCCAGTCAGTAGCTTCTAGAAGGTCTAGTCAGCAAGGATGGACGAGTGGATCAACTGTATTTTAAATTCAAAATTAGAAATTATCTTTTGTTTTTAGGATTTAATTTAAATATTTTCAAGAATTATTTTTTATTATTTTTAGGATTTTTGAGAACTATAAATACCCCCTTGGGGTAAGCCAGAAAATCATCCCTCATCCCTTATTATTTAGTTTTGTTCTTGTTTTATAAGTTTTATAAAATTCTCTTTTTCTCTTCATTTCATTTTTAAGATTTTATTTTCTTAAAAAATGTTGAGTATGATTTCTTTCATAATCATGCTCAACTAATTTTCCAAAAAGCCAAAGGCTAAAGCAACGACTCAATTCCAATTGTGAGAGTTGAAAAGCACTTAATATCTTCGAATATATTTCTCAATTTTTAGCAAACTTTGATTAGTAATCGGCCTTTCCTTTTAAAATCCTTTCACTTTCAAATTCAAAAGGATCCGTTGGTTTGAAGGTTGTTTCGATTTACAGTTGGGAGGAAGGATGGCTTGTAGCACATTCGACTTCCTGTGAACACACTTAGCGGCGGTCTGTTAAGGGAAATTGAGATCGAATTCGATTCTCATTGAGACAACATAATCCGATTCGGGTTTTCTAGATTTTAAACTATTTTATTCTAACGGGGATAGTCGTGGTTAGTCTAGCCAGAAAACTGAAATTCAAAAATTGATTTCAGATTTTCGATTTATCGAAGAGAAAAACAAGTTACAAGGGTTGGGTCTTGTAGACTGTAACCGGCATTTATCCGAAGTAAAATCTTATTCGATGATCGGTTGGAAATGAGTCAAAGCGGAGCTCAAGGCTGATACTTAAATTGAGTTTATTTTTAAATTTATTTTCTTTAAATTCTTAGATATAAATTTTCATTTCTTCATTTTACTTTAATTAAACTTTTAGATCAAAACCCCCCATTTTATCCCATTTCACCTAAATCAAGAACTAAATGCTTTCTACAACAAAATTTCCTAAGTCCCTGTGGATTGACCCTTCTTCTCTTTACTGCGCTCTTTACCTATTTATTTTGAGATTAAGGATAATTATATTGACAGTTTACGACGCTTGTCAAATTGGTGCCATTGTCGGGGACTTCGACAAAGTTATTGATAAAAATTTTTGTTTTTTATTTATGACCAGGAACAACCTGGGATAACTAGTAGATTTCACCCGGAGATAGAAGCACAAGCTCGTAGAATCTACATACAAACACTTCGAGAGAAAAAGAGACGACAACAACAAGAACATCAACGTCACATAGATCCACAACTGAGTCTAAAAACACCCTCTGACACCGAAGCACACTTTAAGTGTGATAACGAAGGACCAATTTCGATAGCAGACAACAACCAAACCATTCAATAACTTACCGCAGCGTCTACTGACCAACAACCTTTATGTATCACGTTCCCAAATGGAGATACACCTTTCGTGCTAAAAACTTGTTTGATCCATCTTCTACCAACTTTCCATGGTCTGCCCAGTGAAAATCCGCATAAACACCTTAAACAATTTCATATGGTTTGCTTGAGCACAAAACAACAGGGAGTATTCGAGGACCAACTCAAACTTCGAGCTTTTCCTTTTTCCTTAGCCGATTTAGCTAAAGATTGGTTATTTGATTTACCTCCTAATTCGTTAATACATGGACTGACATGAGTCAAAATTTTCTTGCCAGATTCTTTCTTGCGGCTAAGGCGAGCGAACTAAGGCGAAGCATCCTTAGAATCCACCAAAAAAGATGGAGAGTCACTCTACGACTACTACGAGCGATTTAAGAAACTCTGCGCTAGTTGCCCTCAACATGAATTGAGTGAGTAAACTCTTCTTCAATATTTCTACGAAGGTTTGCTTCCTTTTGAGATGAAGATGGTCGATGCTGCAAGTTGAGGAGCCCTTGTGAACATGACACCTAATGCAACTAGAACCTTGATTTCCACTATGACCGCCAACTCCCAACAGTTTCGCCCTCCTAGTGAACCCTCTCGACGGGTTCACGAGATAAGTACATGTACTTTAGAAAGTAAAATCGATAAATTAACTGATGTGGTTAATTCTCTTGTTTCAGGAAAAATTGGCACAACCAGATTATTCGGAATATGCACATTACCAGACCATCTAACGGATAGCTGCCCAATGTTACAAGATGATACCGAAGCCCAAGTTAATGTAGTGTGGAATTTTCCAGGCCCTCCCCAAAGGCCTTACAACCCTCATACCAACACTTATAATCCCGGATGGAGGGACCATCCGAACTTGAGTTATGGGGAAAATCAAAGATCGAATCAAGCCTATCAACCGAAGCCTTCTCATCCTCAGCGTTATCAACCGCCAAAGTCTTTGTTGGAATCCATTGTTGAAAAGTTAGTTTTGTCCCAAGAAAAATTCTAGAATAGAACTAAGGTTCGTCTACAAGAAATAGATAAGCAAATAAGCCAACTGGCTCAGATAGTAGGATAACACGAGTCCCAAGGGAATTTGCCTTCTCAAACGGAGTTAAATCCGAAAGAAAATGTTAGTGCCATGACTCTCCGAAGCGGTACCATTGTTGCACTTAAGACCACGGAGGAAGACACCTAAAAAGATAAAGAGAAAGTATCATCTCCTACCATACAAGGTATGCCTACATCATCTTTCACTCCCTCACCCTATGTTGTTCCACCTCCTTTTCCATCGAGGTTGGTAAAATGAGATAAGCAAGCCGAAGAAAAGGAAATTTTAGATATATTCTGGAAAGTAGAAATTAGTATTCCACTGCTTGAAGTAATCAAAAGGGTAACCAAGGTATGCCAGATTCCTAAAAGATCTATGCACAAATAAAAGGTGACTTACCGGAATAGAGAAGGTGAGTTTAGGAGAGCACGTCTCAACCGTTTTCCAACGGAAGCTTCCTTCGAATTTGAAAGACCAAGGTATGTTTGCTATTCCTTGCAAAATTGGTAAGATTGGAATTAAACGTGCAATGTGCGATTTAGGCTCTTCCATAAATGTTATGCCTCTTTCTTTGTACAACTCACTCTTTGTTGAGCCTTTGAAGGATACGAAAGTGACAATACAGTTGGTTGACCGGTCTGTGATACACCCAGAAGGATTCCTCGAGAACGTTTTAGTAAAGGTAAACTAACTTATTTTTTCGGCAGATTTTTATGTCATCGACATGAAAAACGATCGATCAAACACTTCTTCAGAAATCCTTCTCTGTCATCCTTCCCTTAGTATAACACACACAAAAATAGATGTAAGAAGCGAAATTCTTACAATGGAATTCGACGGTGAGGTTGTTAAATTTGATGTTTACAAAGCAATGCGATATCCAGATAATGTTGCTAGTATAAATTTTATTGATATTATTAAGCCTACCATTGAAGAGTTTATAGAATCTAACTTTGTTTATAATTTGTGTAGGGAATTAGAGGATTTTGAAGAGGAAATCAAGGTGTTTCAAAAAAAAATTTCAGTTGATTCTGATTCATGCCCTAATCCCTCAAACTCTAAAATTTTACCTTCCATTTTACAGGCCCCTCAAATCGACTTGAAGCAATTGTCAAAACACTTGAAATACGCATTTTTGGGAGAAAACGAAACTTTACTGGTAATTATCTCAAATAAATTGTCAAAAGAAGAGGAAGATGATTTGGTGACAGTATTGCACGCGCATAAAGAGACAATTAGGTGGACTAGTGTCGATATTAAAGGACTCAGCCCTTCGACTTGTATGCACAAAATAAAGATCGAAGAAGGAGCGAAACCATCACGAGAAGGTCAATGCAAGTTAAACCCATCAATGATGGAAGTCGTGAAAAAGGAGATACAAAAACTCCTTGATGTAGATGTAATTTACCTGATCTCAGATAGTAATAGGTAAGTCCAGTCCATGTGGTCACAAAGAAAACATAAGTTACGGTAGTTAAAAATTTGGAAGGTGAGTTAGTTCCGACACGAGTACAGAATGGATGGAAAGTCTGCATCGACTACAGGAAGTTGAATTCATTAACTCGAAAAGATCATTTCCTCCTTCCTTTTATAGATCAAATGATAGAAAGATTAGTCGGTAAATCTCATTACTGCTATCTTGATGGATTTTCAGGTTTCTTCCAGATCCCAATGGCACCAGAAGGCCAAGAAAAAATGACATTTACATGTCTTTTTGGCACTTTCACTTATCGACGGATGCCTTTCGACCTTTGTAATGCACCAGCCACTTTCCAAAGGTGCATGCTTAGCATCTTCTCAGACTACGTCGAGAAAGGGATCGAAGTCTCCATGGACGATTTTACTGTGTACGGTTATTCATTTAAGGAGTGTCTTTTAAATTTAACTAATATACTAAAACAATGCCTAGAATTCAACCTCGTATTAAATTACAAAAAATGTCATTTTATGGTTGATAAAGGGTTAATTCTAGGCCATATTGTTTATTTTAATGGAACTGCGGTTGATAAAGCAAAAATAGATATTATACGCTCACTTCCTTACCCCACAACTGTGAGGGAAGTCAACTCCTTTCTTGGTCATGCAGGATTTTATTGCAGGTTCATTAAGGATTTCTCAAAGGTAGCACAGCCATTGCGCAACTTGCTTCAAAAAGATCAAGCTTTTGATTTCAATGCGAAGTGCAAAAAATCATTTGACACACTAAAAGAAAAGCTTGTTTCTGCTCCGATTGTTCAACCGCCAAATTGGGACTACCCTTTTGAGCTCATGTGTGACGCATCGGACACAAGTGTTGGAGCTATCTTGGGTCAAAAAATCGGCAAAGAGCCCCATGTCATAGCCTATGCGTCTCGTACCTTGGACTCAGCACAGAAAAATTATTCTACAACGAAAAAAGAATTATTTGCTATAATTTATGCTTTAGAAAAATTTAGATCTCATCTGCTTGGAACTAAAATTACTGTTCTTTCTGATCATGCATCAAAAAGGAGGCGAAGCCGAGACTCATCCGATGGATTCTGCTTCTTCAAGAGTTTAATTTAGAGAGTAAAGATAAAAAGGGATATAAAAATTTAGTAGCCGATCACTTGAGTCGTATTCCTCTTTCCTCGTCTGACCTACCTATTCAAGATGAATTCCCTGAGGAGAGCTTGATGGTGGCACAAAAAATTACTCCATGGTTCACAGATATGGTTAATTATTAGGCTATAGGTAAATTACCTTTAGACTTGCTGAGAGTTTAAGTTAACCGAATAAAGTGAGAGACCCGATTTTATATTTGGGATGATCCATACCTTTGTAAACACTACTCGGATTAGGTAATTCGATGATGTGTCATTGAAGATGAGTTAAATTCAATTCTAAATTTCTATCACTCTTACTCTTGTGGAGATCGTTTTGGACCAAAGAGGACTGCTCATAAAATTCTTGAATGTGGTTTCTTTTGGTCTAACATCTTTCGTGACTCATATTTATTTTGTAAAACTTGTGAAAAATGTCAACGCGTAGGGAACTTCAGTCGAAGAAATGAAATTGCACTCAGTCCAGTTCATATCTATGAAATTTTTGATGTTTGGGGAATTGACTATATGGGTCCCTTTATTTCTTCATTTGGAAATACTTACATAATTCTTGCTATAGATTATGTATCTAAATGGGTAGAAGCTAAGGCTACCCAAAATAATGATGCTAAAACCACGGTTAAATTTCTAAAAGATTTTATTTTTTTCAGGTTTGACACACCATGGGCAATAATAAGCGATAGGGGAACTCATTTTGTCAATCAAATAATTGAAGCCCTTATGAAGAAATTTGGAGTAATTCAAAGAATCGCCACGGCTTACCATCCGCAAACAAGTGGGCAAGCGAAAGTCTCGAATCGAGAAATTAAGGCAATACTTGAGAAGATCGTCAAACCGGACCGTAAAGATTAGAGTATCAAGTTAACCGATTCATTGTGGGCATGCCGAACTGCATATAAAGGCCCCATTCGAATGTCTCCGTACCACCTTGTCTTCTGTAAACCGTGCCATTTTCCGATTGAATTGGAACATCGCGCATATTGGGCAGTCAAGCAATGTAACATGGAGATGGATGCAATTGGTGAAGCACGCAAATTGCATATTCAAGAACTTGAGGAGATTCGTAGAAATGCTTACGATAGCGCTTGTATTTTTAAAGAAAAAACAAAAGAATTTCATGATCGTAACATTTCTTTTAAATCTTTTTCTGTCCGTCAACAGATTCTACCATTTAATTCTAAGTTTAAACTCTTTGCAGGAAAACTTAGATCGAAGTGGCTCGATCCTTTTGTGGTTACCAAATTATTTTCGCATGGTGCAATTGAAATTGAAGATAACACAGGAGCACGGTTTAAAGTTAATGGATAAAGGTTGAAACCGTATTATGAAAACACTCCAGTTGGTTTGATCGAAGAACTCGAACTGAAAGAACCTGTAGTCTGAATCAAGTCGTAGAGCTAAGCGACGTTAAATAAAGTGCTTAATGGGAGGCAACCCATTGTTTATTTATTTAATTTTATACTTCATTATTTCATTTATTTTTATTTTATTTCTATTTATTTTTTATTTTTGGTAATTTAAATTTCTATTTATTAATTTTTTTTTTCAGGCTAGAATAAATGTTGCATGAAAGTAACAACTATGGGAATTGGCACATGTTAGCAAAACCCACTACTACTTTACTATTTTAAAACACATTTTAAACAAAAAATATTAATAATAATAATGCCACATTTTTACTTTCCCCCTCCCAACCGTTCCTTTCCCTAAATTCCCTCCATTTGTTTTTTTTTCATATTTGTTTTATTATCCTCACACATGGGTCCCACCTCATCTACAATTTCAATTTTCAAAACCCCTATCTTATCTTATTGACCACTCACATCTACTTCTCACTTTTTCCCATTTAAATTAAAACAAAAATATATATAATAAAAGAAACTCAAAAATAATACACTCATAAAATAATAAAATGCATCCCACTAACCCATTTTTCCCTTTTTCAGTCGACCCCTCTAGCTTCTTCAACCTCTAACCACACCAAAAATCTACCCATCATGGTGCGAACCAGGAACCAAGCTCATCGGCTCCCTCAAGCGCTGATCAACCTTACCGGCCAGAGGCATTATGCGCCGACGTTCATGTCTCTCCCAAGCGATTCAGATTCAAAACCACCACCATCGAAGCCACCCCCTCGTCGTGGTCGAGGATGACAGCAACAAGTAGCCGCCCCTCTTGTGCCTGAACCCGAACCAGCCCCGACCCCAACGGCTGCTCCTTCTCCACCTATCGACCGAACCTCTTGGTCTGGGGCTACAGATCCTTCACGTTCTAGGCAACCACCTTCGCGCCCAATGCTGTCGCCCCTTTCCTTCCATTAAATGCCGACAGCCACTTCCTCTCACTCGATGCCCAATGCTTCTCCCTCATTTTCCATGCACTCGATAATACCAAACCAATCGAACGAGGTAAACTCTCAACCCGTTAATATTCAACCTTTATTAATATACCACTGATATACAGAGGATTTCGAGCATGGTTTTCCAAACTATGCACCTCCACCACAAACTACCGAATGTGATTCTCCCTCATGGCAACATTCTAGGATGCAACCATCGTCTCCTTCTTTTGCCGCAAGTACGGGCAAGGTTCCCTTCGACGGTGATGTTGCATCTGATTATGTCGAATATTTCGAGCACCACCGTCGCGGCCAAACATATTCAATCCCAATCGAGGAAGTTTTGCAAGGATACTTGCAATTTGACGATGACGAAGCTTTGTGATTTAATAGCATTCGACATCGCAAGTTTCAGGTTTGCAAGTATATTCCTTCCCATACTCTTGATACTTTACATTTGCGCGAGTCTATCATACATTATTTCGATGCCATAGGCTAGATCTTATACTCTGAGATTAGATGTAGCACATATTATGAGCTAGGTTTTGAATTTTATGCTACATTTACATTTCTACAAAATCGAGTTGTTACTGTAAATTCGCCTGATGTTATTTCTTTTCGGTTAATGAGACAGTATTTTAGTTTGTCGGCTACAGATTTTAATTTTTCTATGGGATTCGTGATGGACGTCACGGATCCTAGTTATTTAACTGCTTTACTTGAGATTCCGCAGGATTTTGATACTGACCTTGCTTATGAGAGGCTCACTAACTCGGTGAATGGACCATTCAATGCCCGTACTATGAAAGGATGGCACATACATGACCTCGCGCTTCACTACATTCATCGGTTCCTAGCATACAACTACTCTGGACGTAATGATACTACGTCATGCTTAAGTAAGGTTGAACTATTCTTTTTGTGGTGTATGCAAACAAGTATTAAGGTAAATTTGGGCTTTTGGTTTGCACACGATTTCGAGCGTGTTGTGCGCTCCGATAGCCCACTCATTCTCGAGCATTATATTACTCACCTTGCATCTCGTCTTTTTCCATTCACATTTGACACTACGCACTTTACATATGCTTTTGTGATGGATGCTTTAGATGCACGGTGTTTGGACACAACGGGACTTCTAGCCGATACCCCTGACGCACCCTATATCGTTCCGCCCGGTACCATTGCACCTCATAATTAGCGTGTATTCCTTCGGAGGATAGTGCCTCAACCGGCACCAGCAGAGAACTCCCAGTCAGATGTCCATGCCGAGATCTACGAAGTGCACGGTCGACTCGACTCCACTAAAACCAACCTTGCTGAAATTCTGTATTACCTTCGCCCGACCACATCCCGATGTGGTCGCGGTCGCGATCGTCAGTAAACATGGGGAGTATCTTTATTCCCTCTCTTATGCTTTCATTTACATATTAGGACAATATGATTTAAGTGAGGGGTAGAATTTGCATCAAATTTTTATTATCTTGCTAATTCGATTGGTTGAAATTGAGTTTTTCTTAATTGTAATATGTTTTAGGATGCATGATAGATAATGGGCATGACTAGTGATTTTTACTAAAATTTTACTTGACATTCCATATATTTGTTAATTGACATGTTGCTTGACTTAATAAACATTCCACCTTTTCATGTGAGTTTTTGAGCCTTATGAGCATATACTTTCATTACTTGCTCTCTATTTCATTGAGTGTGCCGAACTAATTATCAACATTCTAGAACTTGTAGCGTAATACTTGTCGAGACTACATGCTTGAGTATGATGCTTTAATATGATAGGGGCACTTGGGATTAACCACTTCTCTACCCAAAATTTCCTTCCCACTCATTTCCCCTAGTTAGCCACTTTTGAGTCTACTTCCATTCTTTGTTTTCACCACATTTACAAAACCCGAGCCTTTTCCTATTCTCATCCCTCTTTTTCATACCCTCATCAAGACAAAATAAGATTTGTTCCACAAAAAAATAAATAAATAAATAAGAAAAAAGAGTAAAGAAAGGAGTTTGAATAAAGAAAATATAAAGAAAAAAAGAACAGCAAAAAAGAAAGAGAAAATTGTTCATACGAATAGCAAAAAAAAGAAAAAAAAAGCAAAAGGTTCTAAAAGAAAGGAAAAAAAAAAAAAGAAGGGAGAAAAAGATGAAAAAAATGAAAAAAATGGTTGCTTAAAATTTTTTTTGCTTGTCTCATTACATATTGCATCTTTTGTCTTGGCATTTTACCACACATTTTTTGCCTTTTTCCTACCCTACCTAAACCCCGTTACAACCCTATTTAAAGACCCTTTGATTTTTGCATCATGTTCGATTTTTAGTAGTGGAGATTGGATTTAGTTACAAGCTTATGGTAATGTTTTGATTAGTTCTAGCTTCAGCGATTCTTTAACCCAAACACTTTGAGTGAAACGAGTGAACCCTTGTAAGGGTATTAAGTTTTGCTTCATTGAAATTGACAAGTTATTGGAATGTCTTGCTTTGTTTAAAACTGTTCCTAGTTATGCCTTTAGTTGATTGTCTCTTGATTTCAATAGTTGTTTCAATCTTGAGTCATTTGGTTATCTTAGATGCATTGTGAAATGAAGAATGAAACTTGAATTTTGATGTATTAGCTGAGAAATGCTTGAGGACAAGCATTGAAATTTGATAAGTGTTTCATTTGATTAATATTTTATCCTTAATTAATCATTAATAAATAGTTCATGTTGCTGAATTAGACGTTTTTGTGCGTTTTTCTATACAGGACTTCAATTATGAAAATTTCACTTAAAAGGCAAAGTTCTGCAGTTTTATTTTTTGGAATCAAGGCTGGTTTAGTAGGCCTAAGATTCTGACGTGACATCCGGTCAACAGCTTCTAGAAGGTCCAATCAGCAGCTTCTAGAAGGTCTAGTCAGCAAGGATGGACGAGTGGATCAGCTGCGTTTTAAATTCAAAATTTGAAATTATCTTTTGTTTTTAGGATTTAATTTAAATATTTTCAAGAATTATCTTTTATTATTTTTACGTTATTTTTAGGATTTTTGAGAACTATAAATACCTCCTTGGGGTAAGATTTTATTTTCTTAAAAAATGTTGCGTATGATTTCTTCCATAATCCTGCTCAGCTAATTTTCCAAAAAGCCAAAGGCTAAAGCAACGACTCAATTCCAATTGTGAGAGTTGAAAAGCACTTAATATCTTCGAATATATTTCTCAATTTTCTGCAAACTTGGATTGGCAATCGGCCTTTCCTTTTAAAATCATTTCACTTTCAAATTCAAAAGGATCCGTTGGTTTGAAGGTTGTTTCGATTTACAGTTGGAAGGAAGGACAGCTTGTAGCACATTCGACTTCTTGTTAACACACTTAGCAGCGGTCTGCTAAGGGAAATTGAGATCGGATTCGATTCTCATTGAGACAACATAATCCGAGTCGGGTTTTTCCAGATTTTAAATTGTTTTATTCTAACGGCGATAGTCATGGTTAGTCTAGCCAGAAAACTGAAATTCAAAAATTGATTTTGAATTTTCAGTTTACTGGAGAGAAAAACAAGTTACAAGGATTGGGTCTTGTAGACTGTAACCGACATTTATCTGAAGTAAAATCTTATTTGATGATCGGTTGGAAATGAGTCAAAGCGAAGCCTAAGGCTGATACTTAAATTGATTTTTTTTTAAAAATTATTTTTTTTAAATTCTTAGATTTAAATTTTCATTTCTTCATTTTACTTTAATTAAACTTTTAGATCAAAACCCCCCATTTTTTATCCCATTTCACCTAAATCAAGAACTAAAAGCTTTCCACATCAGAATTTCCTAAGTCCCTGTGGATCTATTTACAACGCTATTTAATTATTTCTTTTGAGATTAAGGATAATTATTTTGACAGTTTACGACGCTTGTCAATGGAATAAACATCAAGGCTTGCCATATTGTGTGAATTTGATGTTTCTACTTGAATTTTGTTCGTAAAATTAATTTCGAACAAGATCGGAAGGGCAAAAAACCAGCATTTATAGGAAGTGTTATGACCACATGGAACTAGAATGCCTTGCAACAAAATAAAGTATTTAATGTTTCAATTTAATAAGCATTAATTTTAATTAACACAAATCTACATTTTAATTCAAACACACACATCTATGCTTCCTTTTTCCTATTCTTAAATTTCATTGAATGGATAACGAAAATAAGGTTCAATAAAGATGGTTATGTCGTAATTTTTTTTTTCATTGAAACTAGGAATGTACTATTACATCCACTACAAACCAAAAACTAGCACCATAATATGCAGGAAATATCATATGAATAAAGCAACGTGAACACTTGCATTACAAGCACACATATTTGTTATGTGTGTCGTCCTATTTTTCTAACTTTTTGTAGTTATATATGTTCTAGTCATGGTGACGGTTAAAAATGCACGTCTATCTCCAAACTGAATGAGCTATACTAGATTTCTCTACTTGTGATATGTATGTGCCACAATATTAAAATAATTATGCGAAGCGTAAAATCATAAAATCTTTTTGTTGTTAAAAACTTTTTATCGCACTTATCACGTTTTAAAAAGGAAAATGGAAACTAAATGATTGAAATTTAAAATTAATTCATCCCAAAATTAATTTATACTAGATTTCGGACTGTACTTGAGTTGCCACTTCTCGCCACCTCTGTGCATACTGCCTGAAACTCTCATTTGATATTTTCTCTATGTTTTGTAGTGTAAGTCGGTCAGGAGCTATTTCTATCACATGGCTATATTGCTTTAAGAAAGCTTGCGCTAAATCTCTCCATGAATGAATTATTGTCCGGCTCAATTGATTATACCATCTAATTGCCGATCCTGCCAGGCTGTCTTGAAAACAATGAATAAGCAGTTGGTCATTATGAATGTGCCCTCCCATTTTCCTACAAAACACGGTAAGGTAAGTTTCAGGGCAACTTGTTCCATTATATTTCTCGAACTCTAGGGCCTTGAATTTAGGAGGGAGTACCAAATCTAGGACCAAACTTAATTCTTTAGCGTCCATCTCGTAAGAGTTTTCAGTTCCTTGCATCGCTTCAATCGACTCCTATAATTGCTTGTATTTTTCTTCCATCTAACGAGGAAGATCTACCCTAATCATTTCATCAAAATCTAGGATACCTAGATTTGCAGCATTATCTTCAAAGTTTGATCCAGATCCTACTGGATAATTTGCAGGCCTTAATGTGCCAGTGGCCTGCTGTTGCACTCTTATAGTAATGGTGGTCTCCAGTGTTTGTACCTCATGCGGAGTTGGGTTATGGAGGGGTGTAAAACTTGGGGGAATAATTGGGTCCCCGTTGCAGGACCTTTTCCCTTATCGGCCATGCTTTGCTTCACTTGTGCTAGTTCATTCATCAAATTCTTTTGCACTTCCATAAACTGAGTTTTCATCTCCCTACACGTCATCGTCATTTGTTCCTGAAAGTGCTCCTGCATTTGATCTTGTAATTCTTTCTGGATTTACTCGAGCCTTTGCTCCATGGCCTTGGCTTTTTTACAAGTGTTATAGTGATGTGAGTTTTCAATGATTACTGACGTAACTGTTAAAATTTTTATTTAGTTAGAATTATTATGCGAAAATATGCGAATATGTAATGCGAAAGAAATGCATGTATGCATAAGAAAAGGCATTGATTTTGAATTCAACCCCATTAGAACAACTTCTCTAGAAGAGAAAATTCTCCACATAAAATGAATTACATACGACTTTGCCTTATGGCCTAGAGCTTTTAATCTTCCATGTGATCTTGATTCGTATTGCATGCTCGACATATCAGCTTCGATGTTCACATGTGATCAGCAGTTTTTTCATCCTTTGCATAATCTTTATCTCGAAAATGTCTCTGAACTTGTCGAAAGTGCCCCTTACTTGCTTCTTGATTCCTTTCAAGGATCTTGATCTGAATTGTGTAATCCTTCTTCTAGTCTTCCTAATCTTCTTCGACCTTGTGCTTTCCTTCGACCATAAGCGCAAAGCCATGTTATTTTCCACTTTATTAAGAAATCTGTCCTCCATGATGAAACTGCCTATTTGGCAACCGAATTTAAATCAACATTTTTTCTTGTATGATGATGCAATGCAAACAAAAGAGACAAAATAGAACATGTTAGCAAAACATAGTAATATCCATATACAAGTATAAAACAAAGAACCTAAGAACTCGTCTCGGATAACTACTAAAAGGTTCAGTATAACTCCTTCTAAGGCAAGTATTTACGGTTCACTATATGTGGTTTTAGGCTCTAGAGTAAAAGGTACCCAAACCAGTGGATTCCTCGATCCTCACCCATTATAGACTCATACGGATGAGTTCGATTTAGGGGGACACATTTCTCACATGTTTGCACGAAAGTGAAAATTCATGAAAACATGGGTACGGATGTAATCTCGAAAGTGATTCACTATCCTGCACGGAGGTGAAGACCTCACGAAGGAGTAGTTTCCCGCTTCCACTTAAAAGGTAGTATCAAATGCATATCGATAAAAACTTATACTAGAAATATCAACACAATATAGCATCACACAAAAAATGTCAAGGATCGTATATTAAGCAAAATCGAAGCTTTAAAAGTTTTCAAAATAGGCCCAAAAATAATCAACTTTGGCTCGACTATTGTTTATTTAAAAAGTTTACCGAGTGGAGTCATCAAGCTATGAAAACGTTTATTTTTGGGAAAACAAACAAGTCTCGAACAATATTTAAAAATCAAAATATGGGTATTTTAAGTGATCGAAAAAAATAAGAGTCACCACCAATCTTTTTATATGGTGTGGTTGGATCACCATAAAACGTTTAAAATCCGTTTTGAAAAACATTTTGGTCTTCGAAATTCAAAAAATAGGTTCAGGAGTCGGTTACGCATGAGGAAGGATTAACATCCTCAAACGCCCAAAATTGGTACCACATTGATTATTTTCGGGTCTTAGTTTGTTAAAAGTTTGAAAACTAGAGTAAAACTTAAAATACGATCTTTTTAAAAAATCCTATTTAAGGAAAATCACCCGTGTGTTTTGAAAGACATTCGAAACTGAAGGACATTTTGAATAGGAAGTTGTGTCCAAGACGTTAGGGCACTATGTTCTCGGACTTTCGAAACTGAAGGACATTTTGAAAGACTTTAAAGAGGATATTCGATTATGTGATTTATACGAAAATCACACCCAGCACGTTAGGACATGCTTTTTTCGAAGTCTTTACACGAAAGGATATTGTCTCGTTTTGTTTTAAAATAATTTGTATACATATATATATGTATATATTCTTTTTGAGAACTTAAATTTTCGAACTAAGTTTAAAATACGATCCCCGGACACAAAAATTATTCCACGTGATTTTCAAAACAGATTTAAAAAGAATGTCTGTTTGTTTCGACTTTCGCGGAGAATTGGAGTCATGACCAACATGTTCTCGGAATAAGGCAATTGAAAAATTTGGAAAAGGATATAAGATTCATGTGAGTTATACGAAAAATCACACCCGACACGTTAGGGCAAGATTTCCAAAGGTTTCCACACAAAAAGGACATTGCCTCAATTTTAAAGGTTTATTTGTATGAAAAGTAATTTTGAAAACTAGCATGTAAATTAAACATAAATGGATAATTAATAACGAAGATTAAATAACACGAAACAAAATAGTTAAGCAGATAAATACATACGAATATGAATATTAAAGAGAAAGAAAAGCAAAACAAACGGAGTCAAAAATAAAATTTTTGATGCTCGGGGATAGAATGGTAATTTTTGGAGGTTCGAGGGTAAAATAATAATTTTGGACACTTTAGGGGCAAAATGATAATTTTGGACAATCGAGGGTAAAAAAGTAATTTCGAGAAGCTTGGGGGTAATATGGTAATTTTCAAAAATTCAATGTTAAAAATGATATTTTTGGAAGTTCGAGGGTAATTGGTAATTTTTTGAAAGTTCGAGGTTAATAATGGAATTTTAAAAAATTCAAGGGTAAAATGGTAATTTTTGGAAATTCGGGAGCAAAATGGTAATTTTTGAAATGTTTCGGGTTAAGAATGATATTTTTGGAAGTTCGATAGTAAAATGGTAATTTGTACAATAACTTTTAAGGAATCGATGTTGTTTAAATTTCTCACCATACCAAAAATTCCAGTTCCACATTATTGCAATGAACTTAACATTTAAAATATTGATATTTGTTTCAATTTAAACAATGTGAAACAATATATAGTACTCGATTTGAGATGGTTATCAAGTTCCAATGCTATAAAATTAAAAATAATGACCTTATAGAATCATAGTGTATTAAGTAATGGCTTCTCTAATACCATTTAATTTTCGTACAACTAAAATTAATTTAACTCGACTTAAATTTAACGACAGACAATAATGAAGCTTCTGGAACAATGTTGAAAATAAAGACAAAAGAACAATATTGAGCACATCACGTCTTGTAACCTGTTGCTAGTTGAAGCAATCCTATATCATTGAGCAAACGAATATGGTGAATCGATCAATGCCATGCAATTGTTCCATGTTTCGATGCTCTTCGCTACAATTGTAGTTGGGTTTATTTCTTTGAATAGAGGATTCTCAAGAGTCCTCTTTACTAATGTTACGTGGCAAACTTTTCCCAATACAACAAGTTCGCTGCAACACTTGTTAGAGATACTCCCCGTCTAAAAAATACTCGTGAAAGTTTTTTGAACACAGGGCCAACCCATTTTAGTTTCACAATTGTTTTCCTTAATAATCTGGTCGTTCTCCTTCGTAGCCATTACTGCCACGCAAGTTAAGAATAAAACCACTAGGACAGAATAAACATTAAGGCTTGCCATATTGTGTGAATTTGATGTTTCTACATGAATTTGGTTTGTAAAATTAATATCGAAGAAGATTAGAAGGGGAAAAAAACCTGCATTTATAGGAAGTGTTATGACCGCATGGAACTAGAATGCGTTGCAACAAAATAAAGCATTACATGTTTCAATTTAATAAGCATTAATTTTAATTAACACAATTCTACATATTAATTCAAACACACTCATCTGTACTTCCTTTTTCCTATTCTTAAATTTCATTAAATGGATAACGAAAATAAGGTTCAATAAAGATGGTTATGTCGTAATTGTGTTTCTGCATTGAAACTAGGAATGTACTATTACATCCACTACAAACCAAAAACTAGCACCATAATGTGTAGGAAATATCATATGAATAAAGCAATGTGAGCACTTGCATTACTGGCACACATATTTGTTATGTGTGTCGTTCTATTTTTCTATCTTTTTGTAGTTATATATGTTCTAGTCATGGTGACGGTTAAAAATACATGTCTATCTCCAAATCGAATGAGCTATACTAGATTTCTCTACTGGTGTTATGTATGTGCCACAATATTAAAATAATTATGCGAAGCGTAAAATCATAAAATCTTTTTGTTGTTAAAAACTTTTTATCGCACTTATCACGTTTTAAAAAGGAAAATGGCAACTAAATGATTGAAATTCAAAATTAATTCATCCCAAATATTTCCTACTTTGGAAATAGGCCAATGTTTCTCTTTATCATGAGACTACAAATCGATTATTGGAACTTGTCCAACGACAAATGATAATTTTTATAGAGTTAAATTGGAAACAACAGATGATTTTACGTTTCTACAACACTTTGGCAGGCATTACTCGAATTACGGATAGGTTTTATTTTTTTTGTAAATTTGATAATTTTTATAATGAGAATGTAGGACATATGTCTCGGACACATTTTGAGGAAAATGCCCGATCATATTAAAGAAAAGTAATCTAGAGAACGAAGAATAAGGAAATCAAGTTAAGACTTTGAGTCGTTAAATGAATTTCAACAAGGATTTCAATATTGGCCCTCTTCTCCCAAAAAGAACAAGAAGTCATAACTAATGGACTAGCATCGAAGAACTAAAAACACAAAATGAAACAAACTAGTATACGGGTAACGAACTAAAACAAATTATAATACATGTCCTTCGAAGGATATTTCTTGGCATGATATGTGTCTTTTCATAACTAAGTTAGCATCGGGCTTTTTTCTTTATAAAGGAAATTTGAATTTAATCTGTACAAAAACTTTTAAGGAATCGATGTTGTTTCAATTTCTCACCACACGAAAATTCCAGTTCCACATTATTGCAATGAACTTAACGTTTAAAATATTGATATTTGTTTCAATTTAAACAAAGTGAAACAATATATAGTACTCGGTTTGAGATGGTTATCAAGTTGCAATGCTATAAAATTAAAAATAATGGCCTTATAAAATCATAGTGTATTAAGTAATGGCTTCTCTAGAACCATTTAATTTTCGTACAACTAAAATTAATTTAACTCGACTTAAAATTAACGACAGACAATAATGATGCTTCCGGAAAAATGTTGAAAATAAAGACAAAAGAACAATATTGAGCACATCACGTCTTGTAACCTGTTGTTAGTTGAAGCAACCCTATATCATTAAGCAGACGGAGATGGTGAATCGATCAATGCCATGCAGTTGTTCCATGTTTCGATTCTCTTCGCTATAATTGTAGTTGGGTTTAGTTCTTTGAATAGAGGATTCTCGAGAGTGCTTTTTACTAATACTGCGTGACAAACTTTTCCCAACGCAACAAGTTCACTACAACACTTGTTAGAGATACTCCCAATCTCGAAAATACTCATGAAAGTTTCTTGAACATAGGGCCAACCCATTTTAGTTTCACAATTATTTTCCTTATTAATTTGGTCGTTCTCCTTCGTGGCCATTACTGCCACGCAAGTTAAGAATAACACCACTAGGACGGAATAAACATTAAGGCTTGCCATATTGTGTGAATTCGATGTTTCTAATTGAATTTGGTTCGTAAAATTAATTTCGAACAAGATCAGAAGGGGAAAAAACCTGCATCTATAGTAAGTGTTATGACCACATGGAACTAGAATGCGTTGCAACAAAAGTAAGCATTTAATGTTTCAAATTAATAAGCATTAATTTTAATTAACACAATTCTACATATTAATTCAAACACACACATCTGTAATTCCTTTTTCCTATTCTTAAATTTCATTGAATGGATAATGAAGATAAGGTTCAATAAAGATGGTTATGTCGTAATTGTGTATCTGCATTGAAACTAGGAATGTACTATTACATCCACTGCAAACCAAAAACTAGCACCATAATATGTAGGAAATATCATATGAATAAAGAAACGTGAGCACTTGCATTACAGGGACACCTATTTGTTATGTGTATCATCCTATTTTTCTAACCTTTTGTAGTTATATATGTTCTAGTCATGGTGATGGTTAAAAATGCACCTCTATCTCCAAATTGAATGAGCTACACTAGATTTCTCTACTGGTGATATGTCTGTGCCACAATATTAAAATAATTATGCGAAGCATAAAATCTTAAAATCTTTTTATTTTTGTTGTTAAAAACTCTTTATCGCACTTATCACGTTTTAAAAAGGAAAATGACAACCAAATGATTGAAATTCAAAATTAATTCGTCCCAAATATTTCCTGCTTTGGAAATAGGCCAATGTTTCACTTTATCAAGAGACTACAAATCGATTATTGTATTCTTTGTTTGACGTTGTCATTTTTGGTGAACGCGTTGTCACTCAAGTTTACTAAACTAAGGACGACAACTTTGAGTGAAATAACCGATGGAACTTGTCCAACGACAAATTCTCTTATAGAGTTAAACTGGAAACAACAAATAATTTTACGTTTCTACAACACTCTGGCAGGCATTGCCTGAATTACGGACAGGTTTTAATTTTTTATGTAAATTTGACAATTTTTATAGTGAGAATGTAGGACGTATGTCTCGGATACATTTGGAGGAAAATGCCCGATCATTGTAAAGAAAAGTAATCTAAAGAATGAAGAATAAAGAAATCAAGTTAAGACCTTGAGTCGTTAAATCAATTTCAACAAGGATTTCAATATTGGCCCTCTTCTCCCAAAAAGAACAAGAAGTCATAACTAACATACTAGGATCGAAGTAATAAAAACACAAAACGAAACCAACTAGTATAAGGGCAACGAATTATTACAAATTATACTGCATGTCCTTCGAAGGATATTTCTTGGCACGATATGTGTCTTTTCATAACTAAGTTAGCTCTAGGCTTTTTGTTGATAAAGGAAAAATGAATTTAATCTGTGCAAAAACTTTTAAGGAATCGATGTTGTTTCAATTTCTCTCCACACCAAAAATTCCAGTTCCACATTATTGCAATGAACTTAACGTTTAAAATATTGATATTTGTTTCAATTTAAACAATGTGAAACAATATATAGTACTCGATTTGAGATGGTTATCAAGTTCCAATGCTATTAAATTAAAAATAATGGCCTTATAAAATCATAGTGTATTAAGTAATGGCTTCTCTAGAACCATTTAATTTTCGTACAACTAAAATTAATTTAACTCTACTTAAATTTAACGACAGACAATAGTGAAGCTTCCGGAACTATGTTGAAAATAAAGACAAAAGATCAATATTGAGCACATCACGTCATGTAACTTGTTGTTAGTTGAAGCAATCCTATATCATTAAGCAGACGAAGATGGTGAATCGATCAATGCCATGCAGTTGTTCCATGTTTCAATGCTCTTTGCTATAATTGTAGTTGGGTTTAGTTCTTTGAATAGAGGATTCTCGAGAGTCCTCTTTACTAATGCTGCATGGCAAACTTTTCCCAACGCAACAAGTTCGCTGCAACACTTGTTAGAGATACTCCCTGTTTTGAAACACAGGGCCAACCCATTTTAGTTTCACAATTATTTTCCTTAATAATCTGGTCGTTCTCCTTCGTAGCCATTACTGCCACACAAGTCAAGAATAAAACTACTAGGGCGGAATAAACAGTATGGCTTGCCATATTGTGTGAATTTGATGTTTCTACTTCAATTTGGTTCGTAAAATTAATTTCGAACAAGATTAGAAGTGGAAAAACCTACATTTATAGAAAATGTTATGACCGCATGGAACTAGAATGCGTTGCAAAAAAATAAAGCATTTAATGTTTCAATTTAATAATCATTAATTTTAATTAACTCAAATCTACATATTAATTCAAACACACTCATATGTGCTTTCTTTTTCCTATTCTTAAATTTAATTAAATGGATAACGAAAATAAGGTTCAATAAAGATGGTTATGTCGTAATTGTGTTTCTGCGTTGAAACTAGGAATGTACTATTACATCCACTACAAACCAAAAACTAGCACCATAATATGCAAGAAATATCATATGAATAAAGCAATGTGAGCAATTGCATTACACGCACACATATTTGTTATGTGTGTCGCCCTATTTTCTAACTTTTTGTAGTTATATATGTTCTAGTCATGGTGACGGTTGAAAATGCACGTCTATCTCCAAATCGAATGAGCTATACTAGATTTCTCTACTGGTGATATGTATGTGCCACAATAATAAAATAATTATGCGAAGCATAAAATCATAAAATCTTTTTTTGTTAAAAACTTTTTATCGTACTTATCACGTTTTAACAAGGAAAATGACAACCAAATGATTGAAATTCAAAATTAATTCATCTCAAATATTTCCTGCTTTAATAGGCCAATGTTTCTCTTTATCATGAGACTACAAATCGATTATCTTATTCGTTATTCGACATTGTCTTTTTTGGTGAACGCATTGTCACTCAATTTTACTAAACTAAGGACAACATCTTTGAGCGAAATAACTTATGGAACTTGTCCAACGAAAAATACTCTTATAAAGTTAAATTGGAAACAACAAATGATTTTACGTTACTACAACACTCTGGCAGGCATTGCCCGAATTACGGTTAGGTTTTATTTTTTTTATGTAAATTTGACAATTTTTATAGTGAGAATGTAGGACGTATGTCTCAGACAAATTTGGAGGAAAATTCCCAATCGTATTAAAGAAAAGTAATCTAAGGAATGAAGAATAAGAAAATCAAGTTAATAGTTTGAGTCGTTAAGTCAATTTCAACAAGGATTTCAATATTGGCCCTCTTCCCCCAAAAAGAATAAGAAGTCATAACCAACGGACTAGCATCGAAGTACTAAAAACACAAAATGAAACCAACTAGTATACGGGCAATGAACTATTACAAACTATAATGCATGTCCTTCGAAGGATATTTCTAGGCACGATATGCGTCTTTTCATAACTAAGTTAGGTCAAGTCTTTTTTACGATAAAGGAAATTTGAATTTAATTTGTACAAAAACTTTTAAGGAATCGATGTTGTTTTAATTTCTCACCACACCAAAAATTCCAGTCCCACATTATTACAATGAACTTAACGTTTAAAATATTGATATTTGTTTCAATTTAAACAATGTGAAACAAAATATAGTACTCGATTTGAGATGGTTCAAGTTCCAATGCTATCAAATTAAAAATAATGGCCTTAAAAAATCATAGTGTATTAAGTAATGGCTTCTCTAGAACCATTTAATTTTCGTACAACTAAAATTAATTTAACTAGACTTAAATTTAATGACAGACAATAATGAATCTTCCGGAACAATGTTGAAAATAAAGACAAAAGAACAATATTGAGCACATCACGTCTTGTAACATGTTGTTAGTTGAAGCAATCCTATATCAATAAGCAGACGAAGATGGTGAATCAATCAATGCCATGCAATTGTTCCATGTTTCGATGCTCTTCGCTATAATTGTAGTTGGGTTTAGTTCTTTGAATAGAGGATTCTCGAGAGTCCTCTTGACTAATGCTGCGTGGAAACTTTTCCCAATGCAACAAGTTCGCTACAACACTTGTTAGAGATACTCCCTGTCTCGAAAATACTCATGGAAGTTTCTTGAACACAGGGCCAACCCATTTTAGTTTCACAATTATTTTCGTTAATAATCTGGTCATTCTCCTTCGTAGCCATTACTGCCACGCAAGTCAAGAATAAAACCACTAGGGCTGAATAAACATTATGGCTTGCCATATTGTGTGAATTTGATGGTTCTACTTGAATTTGGTTCGTAAAATTAATTTCGAACAGGATTAGAAGGGGAAAACCTACATTTATAGGAAGTGTTATGACCGCATGGAACTAGAATGCGTTGCAAAAAAATAAAGCATTTAATGTTTCAATTTAATAAGCATTAATTTTAATTAAAACAAATCTGCATATTAATTCAAACACACACATCTGTGCTTCCTTTTTCCTATTCTTAAATTTCATTAAATGGATAACGAAAATAAGGTTTAATAAAGATGGTTATGTCGTAATTGTGTTTCTGCATTGAAACTAGGAATGTACTATTACGTCCACTTCAAACCAAAAACTAGCACCATAATGTGCAGGAAATATCATATGAATAAAGAAACGTGAGCACTTGCATTACAGGCACACATATTTGTTATGTGTGTCGTCCTATTTTCTAACTTTTTGTAGTTATATATGTTCTAGTCATGGTGACAGTTAAAAATGTACGTCTATCACCGAATCGAATGAGCTATACTAGATTTCCCTACTGGTGATATGTATGTGCCACAATATTAAAATAGTTATGCGATGCGTAAAATCATAAATTCTTTTTGTTGTTAAAAACTTTTTATCGCACTTATCACGTTTTAAAAAGGAAAATGACAACCAAATGATTGAAATTAAAAATTAATTCATCCCAAATATTTCCTGCTTTGGAAATAGGCCAATGTTTCTGATGCAGTCGAAATTTAACAAAAAATATGACTAAGGCAAGTGCACCTATCAATTAATAGTATAGTTACGTTAAGCACAGATATCGTTCCCACGAGAACCAAAAGTACTAGTAATAACTGTCTTCCTATTATTTAACAGGTCGAATAAAGTGATTCTTGTAATCAATGTAACTAAATTAATAAAAAGTGATTCAAAGATTAAAGCAAGAAATATTATAAGTGTTTTTATACCAAGAAGCGAGCAATACCCAGGAAAGATTCCACCTAGATTTCATCTGCCACTATCATTTTGAATTACGCAATCTATTCACTCAGTATTTAGTTCCGTAGAAATCCTTAAATTATGCTAATACCTCTATTCAAGTATAAAAGCAACTGACTTTAGGTTGATTAATTGAAATTTCTTTCTAATTAAAACCCCTATTGTCGCATTAAGTCGATCTATGGATTCCCCTATTAGATTTGACTCTAATCTGGTAGATTTATGTCGTCCTATTTCTAGGATTGCATGCAACTCCACTTAATTATGATAGATCTACTCTTAAACAGGGTCTATTCCTCCTCTGATTTAAGTACATCAAACAAGAATTAATATATCAAGAATACTAAATAAAAAATTAAGGACACATAATTGAGAGCAAAATCTAAGTATTTATTGCGTAAAATCAAAAATCAAATGACAGAATTCTTCCTAGGGTTCATCTCCCCTAGGTATTTAGGAATTTAGTTCATGCTAATAAATCAAAGATGAAGAAAAACTCATAGTAAAATCAAAATAATTTAGAAAGAGGTCTTCAATCTTTGTGGAGATCTGCTTCAAAGACGGCTTCTATGGTGTTTCTTCAGTTGTTTCCTTCAATAATCTTTGACGGCTAGGGTTTGGGGAATGGAGGATTTTGTAGAAAATTGAAAGTCCCCTCTCATATCACTCTATTCCCTATTTATAATACATGAAAAAAAACTCTAGTTGGATCCAAATTAAATTCAAAAAAGATAATTTGAATTAAATCTAAACAATAATTCCCTATTGCATCCAAATTAAACTCTAAATTATAAAGCCTAAAAGATAAATATAACCAATATAAAAATAATTCTAAATATTAATTATAAAAAAAATAAAATTTAAATTTAAATAAAGTCTTATGTCTAATAAATCTCTCTCCCTAACTCTTTCACATTCACGCTTTTGCCCCAAAATTTTCTTTCCATCTTCGTTTTAGTCCATGGCCATGTGTCCAGCTCGTGTGGCTCCTAAAATCTGCTCTTTTTATCCGATTTTCGCTTGTTTTTCCATCCTTTCGCTCCCAAATGCTTTCCTAAGTATAGAAAAATGAATTTAAAGGATTATGAATATAAAATTCATTATTTTAAATAGATAAATCATCCAAAAATGCATTAAGAATGAGGCTAAAACATGTTACTTTTGACACTTATCAAATATCCCCACACTTAAGCATTTGCTTGTCCTCAAGCAAAATTCTCAACCCACATTCAAGTTAACTTTCTTAATTCTTCATTTTTATCAATAATGTTTCAGGATAAATTGCAAACAATCGTGCATTGAAAATTCATCTAAAAGAACACTAAAGATTCAAGCAATCTAAGCTACAAAATTTTTAGCACAAAAATATAGGTGTCTCCCCTTATCCAAATAATTACCTTCAATTCAAAATCAACAAGACTTTACATCCTCACTAAAGATTCACTAAAAGCACTCAAAGTGTTTAAGGTTCATTAAATAAGCTCTCAATTATCAAACACAAAATGTTATTACCATAAGCTTGCTTGAAAATCAAATCTCCACCACTGTAAAATGACATGACACACCAATCAAGAGGTTTTTTCAAGGTTGTAATGGGTACAAGGTTAAAGGTATGAAAAAGGCTAGAAAAATTGGTTAAAATCGAGATCAAGTTGATAAATGACCAAACTAGAAAAAAAAACAATCAGTTGCTAAATTGAAAGAATATGCATCAACATAAATAAAAAAGAATAAACATGAGCTTTTCAACAGTATATGAAACTAATGATTCTAGCTCAAACACACTTTTGTCTTTTTTTTTTCAATTTTTCTTTTCGACTTTTTTTCTTTTTTCTTTTTTTTTAAACAATAAAATTCAGCAATTCTTATAATGGAACATATTTAGGCAACTTAACCAAATCAAATCTCGACAAAAAGATAGTCAATAAATGGGTAAATTTACCACAAATATATGGATCATGGGTTAATATTATGGGTTAATGAATAAAATGGTGTTAGGCTCAATAGGGTTCACTAGGGGTTAATTTATGAGGTAAGCTTTTTAAAAATAAAAGGGGTTAAATCCTAAGTGCCTCTATCATCTCAGTATATCAAATCAGTAATGTGGTTTCAACATGTATAATCAACGCAAGTTGTAGAATAACAAATCATCATGCTTGACTCTCTCATATCTTAAAGATTAAATCATCCAATACATAAAAGATTCACAAATCAATCTCAAAACAAAATTAATAAAAATTCCAAATAGAAAAAAAATTCACTCTAATGGGGTATGAGAAAGTTACTTTAACACAATAAATAATTCAGGAATTTTATCACAATTAATACACAATCAATCTCCCCACACTTAAGATGTACATTGTCCTCAATGTACAAATAGATATAAGCAGAATAAGCACAATATCATAAAGAGGAAAGGAATTGAAACTTCCCTGAATTAGGATGATTTCATCGGAATTGAAAAAAAATAGGAATGTAGCGAGTCTAAAGGAAGTGCAATTTTTCGAGCAAAAAAAAAATAGACAAAGACAAGTCGGAGAGGGAGATAATTAAAAAAACAACCATAAGAATAAAAATAGTGCATAACTAAAATAAAATTGAAAATAAATATACTAATTTTTTTGAACTTTTCAAATTTTTTCAAATTATTTTTTTTTCAATTTAAAAAAAAAAACATGAAAATAAAATAAATAAATAAATAAAAATAAAAACACTCGGGTTGCCTCCTAAGAAGCGCTTGTTTAAAGTCTAAGCTCGACTTCCTTGTTTAAGTTCACGATTGAGGCAGATCTTAAAGCCGAAGCTCCTCTATCACATTATGAAAATCACCACCAAGATAAGGTTTAAGTCGGTGACCGTTTACCTTGAACATGCCGTGCTTAGGATGTGTTACCTCTATTGTACCGTAGAAAAAGATGGTTTTTACCAAAAATGGACCTGACCATATCGATTTTAACTTCCCAAGCAACAATTTAAGCCTCGAGTTGAATAGAAGAACTCGATCTCCAACTAGGAATTGTCTAGGTTTCTTTAACCGAGAATCATGATGTCGCTTTGCTGCCTCTTTGTATAATCTTGAAGTCTAATAAGCATTAGCACGCTATTCATCAAGCTCATTCAGTTGGAGCATCCTCTTTTCACCTGCAAGTTTAAGATCAGAGTTTAGGAATTTAATTGCGTAAAATGCTTTGTGTTCAAGTTCAAATGGTAAGTGACAACTCTTCCCATAAACAAGTCTGTAAGGGGATGTTCCTATGGGGGTTTTAAAAGCAGTCCTATAAGCCCATAAAGCATCATCTAATTTCAAAACCCAATCTTTTTTATTAGTCTCTACGGTCTTTTCTAAGATACATTTTAGTTCTCGGTTTGACACTTCAACTTGACCACTAGTTTGAGGGTGATAAGGGGTATTTGTTCTATGATGTACACCATACTTCTTAAGAATTTTATGAAATTGAGCGTTACAAAAATGTGTACCCCTATCTCTAATGATTGTCCTAGGTGTTTCAAATCGAGAGAAAAGTTTCTTAAGAAATCGAAAACCACCCTAGCATCATTAGTTTGTAAAGCCTGAGCTTCCACCCATTTCGACACATAATCCACTAGTACAAGTATGTATTTATTTCCATAGGAAATAGTAAATAGTCCCATAAAATCAACACCATAGATATCAAATATTTCACATGAAAGCATATTAGTTTGAGACATTTCATCATGTTTGGAAATATTACCTGTTCTCTGGAATTTATCACAGGAAGTAACTTATTTGTTCGCATCTTTAAACAAAGTGGGCAAATAAAAACCTGATTCGAGGACCTTATGTGCAGTACGAATATCACTATAGTGTCCTCCTATCGGTCTAGAGTGCCAATGCTCCAAAATTTTATTCCTTCATACATTCTAAACACATCTTCTAATTACTTGATCTGTACACACAAAAAAAAGAAAAGGATCTTCCCAAAAATAATTTTTCACATCAGCAAAGAATCGTTTCTTTTGATGATGAGTCAAATCTTTTGGTAAAGTGTTAGCAACTAAATAATTCGCAATGTTTGCAAACCAAGGACCATCAGAATCACTTACTACCAAGAGTCGTTCTTCAGGAAACGAGTCATCTATCAGACCTTCATTAAGCTTCTCAAGATGGGGATTTTCGAGTCTTGAGAGATGATCAGCTGCAAGATTTTTAGCTCCTTTCTTATCCCTAATCTCCAAATCAAATTCCCGTAGCAATAAAACCCAACGAATAAGTCAAGGTTTTGCATCTGGTTTACCAAGAAGGTAGCGAAGAGCAGAATGGTCAGTGTAAACACTAACTTTAGATAATATTAAATAATATCTAAATTTATCAAATGCAAAAACCACAGCTAGCAAATCTTTTTCAGTAGTAGTGTAATTCGCTTGAGCATCTGTCAAAGTCTTGCTAGCATAATAAATCGGTTGAAAGTGCTTGTCTCTTCGCTATCCAAGAACTACACCTACTGCAAAATCACTTGCATCACACATTAGTTCAAAGGGTAAATTCCAATCAGGTGCAACAACAATCGAGACATTAATTAATTTTTCCTTAAGAATGTTAAATGCCTCTAAACAATCCTGACTGAAATTAAATGGCAAATCTTTTCTAATAAATTCGTTAAAGGCTTTGCTATTTTAGAAAAATCCCTAATAAATCTTCTATAAAACCTAGCATGTCCTAAGAAACTTCTAATATCCTTAACCGAATTAGGAGGAGGTAATTTTTCAATAGTTTCAATTTTCACTATATCAACTTCAATCCCTTTAATATGAATTTTATGACCCAAAACAATTCCCTCTTTAACCATGAAGTGACACTTTTCCCAATTAAGCACAAGGTTTGTTTCTTATCTCATTAGACCACTTTTTAAATTTTTAAGGTATAAATGGAAAGAATTACCGAATACCGAGAAATCGTCCATAAATACCTCCATAATATCTTCCACGAGTTCATCAATAATAGCCATCATACATCGCTGAAAAGTAGCAGGAACATTACATAATCCAAAAGCCATTCTTCGGTAACCAAACGTACCATATGGACATGTAAATGTCGTCTTTTCTTGATCCACAGGAGCTATTGGGATTTGAAAGTAGCTAGAAAGTCCATCCAAGAATCATTAGTACATGTGCTCAACTAACCTCTCTAACATTTGATCAACAGATGGCAGAGGAAAGTGGTCTTTCCTTGTAGCATCATTCAACTTCCTGTAATCAATATAAACTCTTCATCCTGTGACTGTTCTTGTCGGAATTAACTCGATTTTTTCGTTAGCCACAATAATCATGCCTCCTTTTTTAGGAACAACCTGCACAGGACTTACCCAAGTACTATCAGAAATAGGATAAATAACTCGGGCATCTAAAAGTTTAATTACCTCAGCCTTAACAACTTCCTTCATGTTGGGATTTAATCTCCCTTGAGCTTGCACACAAGGTTTATATTCATCTACCATTAAAATTTTATGAGTACAAAAAGAAGGACTAATTCCTCTAATATCAAAAATTTTCCAAGCCATTGCTCGTTTATGTTCCCTTAGCACCTGTAGTAATTCCTGCAATAATTCCTCTTTCTCATTCGGCTTTAAATCTGAAGCAATAATTATCGGCAATGTAGAATTATTCCCTAAAAATGCATACTCCAAATGATCGAGTAATTGCTTCAGTTCCAATTTAGGAGGTTCTTCAATAGAGGGTTTCAACCTCAATTCTTTACTTACCTCAATGGTCTCAAAATTTTTCTGTCTCGTTGGGGACTCATTAGCATCTAGAACATTTTTCATCTCATTAAACACAACATTATTTACATCGATCTCCCCTCCTTGAAGAAGGCATAGATCCAAAGTGTCTTTATGAACAATTTCCTGCAATGAATTTTGAACAGCATGATCAGTAAAATCAATGAAATAACAGGAATCATCTTGCTCTTTAGAAAATCGCATGGCATTATAAATCTGAAAAATAATTTCATCATCACCTACCCTAAGCACAAGTTTACCATTACCCACATCAATAATAGCTCTAGCAGTGGCTAAAAAAAGTATTCCTAAAATCAAAGGTACCTCAAAATCCTCATCCATATCAAGTATAACAAAGTCAATAGGGAAAATAAATTTATCTACATTCACAAGCACATCTTCAATAATTCCCCTAGGATATTTAACAGATCTGTCAACTAATTGAATACTCATCGTAGTGGTTTTAGGTTCCCCAAGACCAAGTTGCTTGAACATTTTATAAGACATTAAATTAATACTAGCGCCCAAATAAGCCAATGCTTTCTCAATATTTAAACTACCAATAAAACAAGGGATAGTGAAACTCCCTAGATCTCTATGCTTGGTAGGCAATTTATTTTGGACAATAGCTAAGCACTCCCCATTCAGCTCCACAGTGGACAACTCCTCTAGCTTCCTTTTAATTGTCAGTAGCAATCCTATATCATTAAGCAGACGGAGATGGTGAATCGATCAATGCCATGCAATTCTTCCATGTTTTGATGCTCTTCGCTATAATTGTAGTGGAGTTTAGTTCTTTGAATAGACGATTCTCGAGAGTCCTCTTTACTAAGGCTGCGTGGCAAACTTTTCCTAATGCAACAAGTTCGCTGCAACACTTGTTAGAGATACTCCCTGTCTCAAAAATACTCGTGAAAGTTTCTTGAACACAGGGCCAACCCATTTTAGTTTCACAATTATTTTCCTTAATAATCTGGTCATTCTCCTTCATAGCCATTACTGCCACGCTAGTTAAGAATAAAACCACTAGGACGGAATAAACATTAAGGCTTGCCATATTGTGTGAATTTGATGTTTCTACTTGAATTTAGTTGGTAAAATTAATTTCAAACGAGATTAGAAGGGGAAAAAACCTGCATTTATAGGAAGTGTTATGACCGCATGGAACTAGAATGTGTTGCAACAAAATAAAGCATTTAATTTTTCAATTTAATAAGAATTAATTTTAATTAACACGAATCTACATATTAATTCAAACACACACATCTGCGCTTCCTTTTTCCTATTCTTAAATTTCATTAAATAGATAACGAAAATAAGGCTTAATAAAGATGGTTATGTCGTAATTGTGTTTCTGCTTTGAAACTAGGAATGTACTATTACATCCACTTATCACGTTTTAAAAATGAAAATGACAACCAAATGATTGAATTCAAAATTAATTCATCCCAAATATTTCTTGCTTTGGAAATAGGCCAATGTTTCTCTTTATCATGAGACTACAAATCGATTATTGTATTCTTTGTTCGACGTTGTCTTTTTTGGTGAATGAGTTGTCACTCAAATTTACTAAACTAAGGACAACAACTTTGAGTGAAATAACTGATGGAACTTGTTCAACGACAAATTCTCTTATAGTGTTAAATTGGAAACAACAAATGATTTTACGTTTCGACAACACTCTGATAGGCATTCCCGAATTACGGATAGGTTTTATTTTTTTATGTAAATTTGAAAATTTTTATAGTAAGAATGTAGGACGTATGTCTTGGACAGATTTGGAGGAAAATGTCCGATCATATTAAAGAAAAGTAATCTAAAGAATGAAGAATAAGGAAATCAAGTTAAGACTTTGAGTCGTTGAATCAATTTCAATAAGGATTTTAATATTGGTCCTCTTCTCCCAAAAAGAACAAGAAGTCATAACTAACAGACTAGAATCGAAGTACTAAAAACACAAAACGAAACCAACTAGTATACGGGCAATGAACTATTACAAATTATGTTGCATGTCCTTCGAAGGATATTTCTTGGCACGATAAGTGTCTTTTGATAACTAAGTTAGGTCAAGGCTTTTTTTCGATAAAGGAAATTTGAATTTAATTTGTACAAAAACTTTTAAGGAGTCTATGTTGTTTCAATTTCTCACCACACCAAAAATTCCAGTTCCACATTATTGCAATGAACTTAATGTTTAAAATATTGATATTTGTTTCAAATTAAACAATGTGAAATAATATATAGTACTCGATTTGAGATGGTTATCAAGTTCCAATGCTATAAAATTAAAAATAATGGCCTTATAAAATCATAGTGTATTAAGTAATGGCTTCTCTAGAACCATTTAATTTTCGTACAACTAAAATTAATTTAACTCGACTTAAATTTAAAGACAGAAAGTAATGAATCTTTCGGAACAATGTTGGAAATAAAAACAAAAGAACAATATTGAGCACATCACGTCTTGTAACATGTTGTTAGTTGAAGCAATCCTATATCATTAAGCAAACGGAGATGGTTAATCGATCAGTGCCATGCAGTTCTTCCATGTTTTGGTGCTCTTCGCTATAATTGCAATTGGGTTTAGTTCATTGAATGGAGGATTCTCGAGAGTCCTCTTTACTAATGCTGCGTGGCAAACTTTTCCCAACGCAACAAGTTCGCTGCAACACTTGTTTGAGATACTCCCTGTCTCGAAAATACTCGTGAAAGTTTCTTGAACACAGGGCCAAACCCATTTTAGTTTCACAATTATTTTCGTTAATAATCTGGTCATTCTCCTTCGTAGCCATTACTGCCATGCAAGTTAAGAATAAAACCACTAGGACGGAATAAACACTAAGGCTTGCAATATTGTGTGAATTTGATGTTTCTACTTGAATTTGGTTCGAAAAATTAATTTCGAACAAGAATAGGAGGGGAAAAAACTTGTATTTATAGGAAGTGTTATGACCACATGGAACTAGAATGCATTCCAACAAAATAAAGCATTTAATGATTCAATTTAATAAGCATTAATTTTAATTAACACAAATCTACATATTAATTCAAACACACACATCCGTGCTTCCTTTTTCCTATTCTTAAATTTCATTAAATGGATAACGAAATAAGGTTAAATAAAGATGGTTATGTCATAATTGTGTTTTTGCGTTGAAGCTAGGAATGTACTATTACTCCACTCAATTATGCTAGATCTACTCTTAAAGAGGGTCTATTCCTCCTCTGATTTAAGCACATCAAACAAGAGTTAATATATCAAGAATACTAAATCATGAATTAAGCACACATAATTGAGAGCAAAATCTAAGTATTTATTGCGTAAAATCAGAAATCAAATGATAGAATTCATCCTAGGGTTCATCTCCCCTAGGTATTTAGGAATTTAGTTCATGCTAATAAATGGAAACATCTCTGAAACAATATAACTACAAGATGAGGAAAAACTCATAGTAAAATCAGAAGAATTTAGAAAGAGGTCTTCAATCTTTATGGAGATCTGCTTCAAAGACGGCTTCAATGGTGTTTCCTCAGTTGTTTCCTTCAATAATCCCTTACGGCTAGGGTTTAGGGAATGGAGGATTTTGTAGAAAATTGAAAGTCCACTCTCTTATCACTCTATTCCTTATTTATAATACATGAAAAAAACCCTAGTTGGATCCAAATTTAATTGAAAAAAGATAATTTGAATTAAATCTAAACAATAATTCCCTAATTGGATCCAAATTAAACTCTAAATTATAAAGCCTAAAAGATAAATATAAACATTATACTAATAACCCTAATATTAATCCTTAAAAAAATTTAATTTAAATAAAGTCTTATGTCTAATAAATCTCTTCCTAATTCTTTCACATTCACACTTTTGCCCAAAATTTTCCTTTTTATCTCGATTTAGTCCATGGCCATGTGTCCAACTCGTGTGGCTCCTAAAATTTGCTCTTTTTGTCCAGTTTTCACTTGTTTTTCGCTCCCAAATGCTTTCCTAAGTATAGAAACATGAATTTAAAGAATTATGAACATAAAATTCATTATTAAATAGATTAATCATCCAAAAACGCATTAAGAATGAGGCTAAAAAATGTTACTTTTGGCGCTAAAAAATGTTACGTATTCTTTGTTCGACGTTGTCTTTTTTGGTGAACGCATTGTCACTCAAGTTTACTAAACTAAGGACGACAACTTTGAGTGAAATAACTGATGGAACTTGTCCAACGACAAATTCTCTTATAGAGTTAAATTGGGAACAACAAATGATTTTACGTTTCTATAACACTCTGGCAGGCATTGCTCGAATTACGGATAGGTTTTATTTTTTTTATGTAAATTTGACAATTTTTATAGTGAGAATGTAGGACGTATGTCTCGGACACATTTGGAGGAAAATGCCCGATCATATTAAAGAAAAGTAATCTAAAGAACGAAGAATAAGGAAATCAGGTTAAGGCTTTGAGTCGTTAAATCAATTTCAACAAGGATTTCAATATTGGCCCTCTTCTCCAAAAAAGAACAAGAAGACATAAGTAACGGACTAGCATCGAAGTATTAAAAACACAAAATGAAACCAACTAGTAAATGGGCAACGAACTATTACAAATTATACTGCATGTCCTTCGAAGGATATTTCTTGGCACAATATGTGTCTTTTCATAACTAAGTTAGGTCAAGGCTTTTTTTCGATAAAGGAAATTTGAATTTAATTTGTACAAAAACTTTTAAGGAATCGATGTTGTTTCAATTTCTCACCACACCAAAAATTCCAGTTGCACATTATTGCAATGAACTTAACGTTTAAAATATTGGTATTTGCTTCAATTTAAACAACGTGAAACAATATATAGTACTCGATTTGAGATGGTTATCAAGTTCTAATGCTATAAAATTAAAAATTATGGCTTATAAAATCATAGTGTATAAAGTAATGGCTTCTCTAGAACCATTTAATTTTCGTACAACTAAAATTAATTTAACTCGACTTAAATTTAACAACAGACAATAATTGAGCTTCCGGAACAATGTTGAAAATAAAGACAAAAGAACAATGTTGAGCACATCACGTCTTGTAACCTGTTATTAGTTGAAGCAATCCTATATCATTAAGCAGACGGAGATGGTGAATCGATCAATGCCATGCAGTTGTTCCATGTTTCGATGCTCTTCGCTATAATTGTAGTTGGGTTTTGTTCTTTGAATAGGGGATTCTCGAGAGTCCTCTTTACTAATGCTACGTGGCAAACTTTTCCTAACGCAACAAGTTTGCTGCAACACTTGTTTGAGATACTCCCTGTCTCGAAAATACTCTTGAAAGTTTCTTGAACACAGGGCCAACCCATTTTAGTTTCACAATTATTTTCCTTAATAATCTGGTCGTTCTCCTTCGTAGCCATTACTGCCACGCAAGTTAAGAATAAAACCACTAGGATGGAATAAACATTAAGGCTTGCCATAATGTGTTAATTTGATGTTTCTACTTGAATTTGGTTCGTAAAATGAATTTCGAAGAAGATTAGAAGGGGAAAAAACTTGCATTTATAGGAAGTGTTTTGACCACAAGGAACTAGAATGCGTTGCAACAAAATAAAACATTTAATGTTTCAATTTAATAAGCATTAATTTTAATTAACACAAATCTACATATTAATTCAAACACACACATATGTGCTTCCTTTTTTCCTATTCTTAAATTTCATTAAATGGATAATGAAAATAAGGTTCAATAAAGATGGTTATGTCGTAATTGTGTTTTTGCGTTGAAATTAGGAATGTACTATTACATCCACTACAAACCAAAAACTAGCACCATAATATGCAGGAAATATCATATGAATAAAGCAACGTGAGCACTTGCATTACAGGCACACATATTTGTTATGTGTGTCGTCCTATTTTTCTAACTTTTTGTAGTTATATACGTTCTAGTCATGGTGACGGATAAAAATGCACGTCTATCTCGAAATCGAATGAGCTATACTAGATTTCTCTACTGGTGATATGTATGTGCCACAATATTAAAAGAATTATGCGAAGTGTAAAATCATAAAATCTTTTTGTTGTTAAAAACTTGTTATCGCACTTATCACGTTTTAAAAAGGAAAATGACAACCAAATGATTGATATTCAAAATTAATTTATCCCGAATATTTCCTGCTTCGGAAATAATCCAATGTTTCTCTTTATCATGAGACTGCAAATCGATTATTGTATTCTTTGTTCGACGTTGTCTTTTTTGGTGAACGCGTTGTCACTCAAGTTTACTAAACTAAGGACGATAACTTTCAGTCAAATAACTGATGGAACTTGTCCAACGATTAATTCTCTTATAGAGTTAAATTGGAAACAGCAAATGATTTTACGTTTCTACAACACTCTGGTAGGCATTGCCCGAATTATGGGTAGGTTTTATTTTTTTATGTAAATTTGACAATTTTTGACAAGCGTCGTGAACTGTCAAAATAATTGTCCTTAATCTCAAAAGAAATAATTAAATAGTGTAGTAAAGAGAAGAAGGGTCGATCTACAGAGACGTAGGTGATTTTGATGTAGAAAGCCTTTAGTTTTTTATTTAGGTGAAATGGGATCAAAATGAGGGGTTTTAATGTAAAATTTTAATTAAAGTAAAATAAAAAAAATGGAAATTTAAATCTAAGAATTTAACGGAAGTAAATTTAAGAAGAAATTTAGTTTTAAATATCATCCTCAGGCTTCACTTTGACTCATTTCCAACTGATCATCGAATAAGATTTTACTTCGGATAGATGCCGGTTACTGTCTACAAGGTCCAACCCTTGTAACTTGTTTTTCTCTCCAGTAAACCGAAAATCCAAAATCAATTTTTGAATTTCAATTTTCTGGCTAGACTAACCCCGACTATCGTCGTTAGAATAAAATAGTTTAAAATCTGGAAAAACTAGATTCGGATTATGTTGTCTCAATGAGAATCGAATCTGATCTCAATTTCCCTTAGCGGACTGCCGCTAAGTGTGTTCGCAGTAAGTCGGATGTGCTACAAGCCGTCCTTCCTCCCAATTGTAAATCGAAACAACCTTCAAACCAATGGATCCTTTTGAATTTGAAAGTGAAAAGATTTTAAAAGGAAAGGCCGATTGCCAATCCAAGTTTGCAGAAATTTGAGAAATATATTATAAGATATTAAGTGCTTTTCAACTCTCACAATTGGATTTGAGTCATTGCTTTAGCCTTTGGCTTTTTGGAATATTAGCTGAGCATGATTATGGAAGAAATCATACTTAACATTTTAATAAAGTAAAGAACTTAAAAATGTAATGTAGAGAAAAAGAGAATTTTATAGAGTTTAGAAAACAAGAATAAAACATAACAATGAGGGATGAGGGATGATTTTCTAGCCTACCCCAATGGGGTATTTATAGTTCTCAAAAACCCTAAAAATAACCTAAAAATAATAAAAGATAATTCTTGAAAATGTTCAAATTAAATCCTAAACAAACAAAAGATAATTTCTAGTTTCGAATTTAAAATGCAGCTGATCCACTCGTCAATCATTGCTGACTAGACCTTCTAGAAGCTGCTGGCTGGACCTTCTAGAAGCTGCTAACTGAATGTCATATCATAATCTCATGCCCAAAGTCATGCCCACTAGCCCAACTTTGATTCTAGAAAATAAAACTGTAGAACTTTGCCTTTTAAGTGCAATTTCCAGAATTAAAGTCCTGCATAGAAAACGCATGAAAACATCCAATTCAGCAACATGAACTAATTATTAAGGAGTAATTAAGGATAAAATATTAAACAAATAAAACACTTATCAAATTCCCCCTCACTTATTCAATGCTTATCCTCAAGCATTTCTCAATTAATACATCAAAACTCAAGTTTCATCCTTCATTTCACATTGCATCCAAGATAACCAAATGACCCAAGATCGAAACAATTATTGATATCAAGAGACAATCAAGTAAAGGAATAATTAGGAACAGTTTTAAACAAAGTAAGACATTCCAGTAACCCGTCAATTTCAATGAAGCAAAACTTAATACCCTCACAAGGATTCACTCGTTCAGCTCAAAGTGTTTGGGTTAAAGAATCGCTCAAGCCAGAACTAATCAAAACATCACTATAAACTTGTAACTAAATCCAATCTCCACTACTAAAATCGAACATGATGCAAAAATCAAGGGGTCTTTAAAAAGGGTTGTAATGGGGCTTAGGTAAGGTAGGGAAAAAGGCAAAAAATGTGTGATAAAATTCCAAGACAAAAGATGCAAAATGTTGAAGTTCAAGCCATGAATCGAACCAATATAATGAGACAAGCAAAGAAGTTTAGGCAACCATGTTTTTTTTTTCTTCTTTTTCTATTTTTTCTTTTAGAACCTTTTGCTTTTTTTGTTGTTGTTCGTACGAACAGTTTTCTCTTTTTTTCTTTATTCGAACTCCTTTCTTTGCTCTTTTTTCTTATTTATTTATTTTTTTGTGGAACAAGTCTTATTTTTTCTTGACGAGGGTATGAAAAAGAGGGATTAGAATAGGAAAAGGCTCGGGTTTTGTAAATATGGTGAATACAAAGAATGGAAATAGACTTAAAAGTGGCTAACTAGGGGAAATGAGTGGAAAGGCAATTTTGGGTAGAGAAGTGGTTAATCCTAAGTGCCCCTATCATATTAAAGCATCATATTCAAGCATGTAGTCTCAACAAGTATTACACTACAAGTTCTGGAATGTTGAGAATTAGTTCGGCAAACTCAATGAAATAAAAAGCAAGTAATGAAAGTATATGCTCATAAGGCTCAAAAACTCACATGAAAAGGTGAAATGTGTACTAAGTCAAGAAACATGTTAATTAACAAATATGTGGAATGTCAAGTAAAATTTATTAAAAATCACTAGTCATGTCCATCACCTATCATGCATCCTAAATTCCAACAAAAGAAAGATCACAAGTCATACTAAAATAAAAGAGATAAAGTGAAACATAGGATAAGCAACAAGAAATTTCAACATATTACAATTAAGAAAAACTCAATTTCAACCAATCAAATAAGCAAGATAAAAAATTGATGCAAATTCTACCTCTCTTCACTTAAATCATATTGTCCCAATATGTAAATGAAAGCACAAGAGAGGGAATAGAGATACTCCCCATGTTTAGCGACAATCATGTTGGGAATGAGGGGTAAAAAGGTGGGGTCGGTTTTGCTATTGTGGCCCGATTCCCATAATGTTGCTTTCATGCAGCATTTATTTGAGTCTGAAATAAAAACTTAAATACCAAAAATAAAAAAATAGAAATAAAATAATTTAAATAACATAAATAAATTAATAAAAAAATATAAAATTAAATAATAAAAATACAATAGGTTGCCTCAAATTAAGCGCTTTATTTAACGTCGTTTAGCTCGACGACCTAATTCAGACTATAGGTTCTTTCAATTCGAGTTCTTCGATTAAACCAACTGGAGCGTTTTCATAATACGGTTTCAACCTTTGTCCATTAAATTTAAACCGTGCTCCTATGCTATCTTCAATTTCAATTGCACCAAGCGAAAACACTTCGGTAACCACAAAAGGTCCGAGCCACTTTGATCTAAGTTTTCCTGCAAAAAGTTTAAACTTAGAATTAAACAGTAGAACCTTTTGACCGACAGAACAAGATTTAAAAGAAATGTTACAATCATGGAATTCTTTTGCTTTTTCTTTAAAAATACGAGTGCTATCGTAAGCATTTCTACGAATCTCCTCAAGTTCTTGTATGTGCAATTTGCGTGCTTTACTGATTGCATCCATTTCCATGTTACACTACTATACTCGTGTCAAAACTAACTCACCTTCCGAGTTTTTAATTACCATAACTCCGTTTTTCTTTGGGACCACATGGACCGAACTTACCTAATTACTATATGAGATCGGCTAAATAACATCTGCATCAAGGAGTTTTTGTATCTCCTTTTTCACGACTTCCATTATTGGTGGGTTTAATCGGCGTTGACCTTCTCGTGATGATTTCGCTCCTTCTTCGATCTTTATTTTGTGCATACAAGTCGAGGGGCTGAGTCCTTTAATATCAGCAATAGTCCACCCAATTGCCTATTTATGCGAGTGCAATACTGTCACCAAATCATCTTCCTCTTCTTTTAACAATTTATTTGAGATAATTATCGGTAAAGTTTTGTTTTCTCCCAAAAACATATATTTAAAGTGTTCCGGTAATTGTTTTAAGTCGATCTGAGGGGCCTGCAAAATGGAAGGTAAAATTTTAGAGTTCGAGGGTTTAACGCATGAATCATAATCAACTGAAAAATTTTCTCAAACTCCTTGGTTTCTTCTTCAAAATCCTCCAATTCCCTACACAAACTATTAACAAAGTTAGTTTCTATAAACTCTTCAACGACAGGCTCAATAATATCAATAAAATTTATACTAGCAACATTATTTGGATATCGCATTGCTTTGTAAACATCAAATTTAACAACCTCACCGTCGAATTTCATTATAAGAATTTCGCTCCTGACATCTATTTTTGTGTTGGCTGTACTAAGGAAGGGACGGGTGAGAGGGATTTCTGAAGAAGTGTTTTATCGGTCGTTTTCCATGTCGATGACATAAAAATCTGCTGGAAAAATAAGTTTGTTTACCTTTACTAAAACATTCTCGAGGAGTCCTTTTGGGTATATCACAGACTGGTCAGCCAGCTATATTGTCACTTTCGTATCCTTCAAAGGCTCAGCAGAGAGTGAGTTGTACAAAGAAATAGGCATAACAATTATGTAAGAGCCTAAACCAAACATTGCACGTTTACCAATTTTGCAAGGAATAACAAATATACCTTGGTCCTTCAACTTTGGTGGAAGATTTCGTTGGAAAACGGCCGAGACGTGCTCTCCTAAATTCACCTTCTCTATTCCGATAAATTGCCTTTTATTTGTGCATAGATCTTTTAGGAATCTGGCATACCTTGGTACCTTTTTTATTACTTCAAGAAGTGAAATATTAATTTCTACTTTCCAAAATATATCTAAAATTTCCCTTTCTTCTGCTTGCTTATCTCGTTTTACCAACCTCAACGGAAAAGGTCGTGGAACGGCATAAGGAGAAGGAGTGGAAGATGATATGGATGTATCATGTATGGTGGGGGATGGTGCTTTCTCTTTATCTTTCTTTTGGGTGCTTTCCTCCGAGGTCTTAGGTGCTACAATGGTACCACTTTGGAGAGTAATGGCACTAACATTTTCTCTAGGATTTGACTCTGTTTGAGAAGGCAATTTCCCTTGGGACTTGAGTCGTCCTACTGTCTGAGCCATTTGGCTCATTTGCTTTTTTAATTCTTGTAGACGAACCTCAGTTCTATTCTGGAATTTTTCTTAGGACAATGCCAACCTTTCAACAATGGATTCCAAAAAAGACTTTGGCAGTTGATATGACTGAGAATGAGAAGGCCTTTGTTGATAGGCTTGATTTGGTCCTTGATTTTGCTCATAGCTCATGTTCGGATGGTCCCTCCACCTGGGATTGTAAGTGTTGGCGTGGGGGTTGTAAAGCCTTTAGGGAGGCCTTGGAAAATTCCTCACTGCATAAACTTAGGCTTCGGTATCACCTTGTAACATTGGGCAGTTGTCTGTTGGATGGTCTGGTAATGTGCATATTCCGCATAATCTGGTTGCACCAATTTTTCCTGAAACAAGAGAGTTAACCACATTAGTTAGTTTATCAATTTTACTTTCTAAAATAGATGTACTTATCTCGTGAACCAATCGAGAAGGTTCACTAGGAGGACAAAACTGTTGAGAGTTGGCAGCCATAGTGGAAATCAAGGTTCTAGACGCATTAGGATCATATTCACAAGGGCTCCTCCATTCGCAGAATCGACCATCTTCATCTCCAAAGGAAGCAAACCTTTGTAGAAATATTAAAGAAGAGTTTGCTCACTCAATCCTTGTTGGGGGCAACTAGCGCAGAGTTTTTTAAATCGCTCCCAGCAGTCGTAGAGTGACTCCCCATCTTTTTGGCGGATTCCAAGGATGTTTCACCTTAGTTTGCTCGCCTTAGCTGCAGAGAAGAATCTGGCAAGGAAAAGTTGAGTCATGTATTAACCGAATTAGGAGGTAAATCAAATAACCAATTTTAGCTAAATCGGCTAAGGAAACAGGAAAAGCTCAGATTTTCACTGGGCAAACCATGGAAGTTGGTAGAAGATGGAAAGGTGTATCTCCGTTTGGGAATGTGATACATAAAGGTTGTTGGTCAGTAGGCGCTGCGGTAAGTTCTCGAATGGTTTGGTTGTTGTCTGCCATCGGAATTGGTCCTTCGTTATCACACTCAAAGTGTGCTTCGGCGTCAAAGGGTGTTTTTAGACTCGTTTGTGGATCTGGTTGACGTTGATTTCTTGTTGTTGTCGTCTCTTTTTCTCTCTAAGTGTTTGTGCGTGGATTCTATGAGCTCGTGCTTCTATCTCCAGGTCAAAATCTACTAGTTCTCCCAGGTTTTTCCTTGTCATAAATAAAAAACGAAAACTTTTATCAGTAACCTTTCCGAAGTCCTCGGCAATGGCGCCAATTTGACAAGCGTCGTGAACTGTCAAAATAATTATCCTTAATTTTAAAAGAAATAATTAAATAGTGTAGTAAAGAGAAAAAGGGTCGATCCATAGGGACTTAGGTGATTCTGATGTAAAAAGCCTTTAGTTTTTTATTTAGGTGAAATGGGATCAAAATTGGGGGTTTTAATCTAAAATTTTAATTAAGGTAAAATAAAAAAATGGAAATTTAAATTTAAGAATTTAACGGAAGTAAATTTAAGAAGAAATTCAATTTTAAATATCAGCCTCAGGCTTCACATTGACTCATTTCCAATCGATCATCGAATAAGATTTTACTTCGGATAAATGTCAGTTACCGTCTACAAGGCCTAACCCTTGTAACTTGTTTTTCTCTTCGGTAAATCAAAAATCCAAAATCAATTTTTGAATTTCAATTTTCTGGCTAGACTAACCACGACTATTGCCGTTAGAATAAAATAGTTTAAAATCTAGAAATACCCAACTAGGAGTCTGTTGCCTCAATGAGAATCGAATCTGATCTCAATTTCCCTTAGCGGACTGCCGCTAAGCTTATTCATAGGAAGTCGAATGTGCTACAAGCCGTCCTTCCTCCCAACTGTAAATAGAAACAACCTTCAAACCAATGGATCCTTTAGAATTTGAAAGTGAAATTATTTTAAAAGGAAAAGCCGATTGCCAATACAAGTTTTCAGAAAATTGAGAAATATATTTGAAGATATTAAGTGCTTTTCAACTCTCACAATTGGAATTGAGTCATTGCTTTAGCCCTTTGGCTTTTTGAAAAATTAGCTGAGCATGATTATGGAAGAAATCATACTCAACATTTTAAGAAAGTAAAGAACTTAAAAATGTAATGTAGAGAAAAAGAGAATTTTATAGAGTTTAGAAAACAAGAATAAAACATAACAATGAGGGATGAGGGATGATTTTCTAGCTTACCCTAATGGGGTATTTATAGTTCTCAAAAACCCTAAAAATAATAAAATATAATTCTTGAAAATATTCAAATTAAATCCTAAACAAACAAAAGATAATTTCTAGTTTCGAATTTAAAATGCAGCTGATCCACTCGTCCATCATTGCTGACTAGACCTTCTAGAAACTACTGACTGGACCTTCTAGAAGCAGCTGACTGGATGCCAAGTCAGAATCTCATGCCCAAAGTCATGCCCACTAGTCTAGCCTTGATTCCAGAAAATAGAACTGTAGAACTTTGCCTTTAAAGTGCAATTTCCAGAATTAAAGTCCAGCATAGAAAACGCACAAAAACGTCCAATTCAATAACATGAACAAATTATTAAGGAGTAATTAACGATAAAATATTAATAAAAAAAACACTTATCAACTTTTATATTGAGACTGTAGGACGTATGTCTCGGACACATTTAGAGGAAAATGCCCGATCATATTAAAGAAAACTAATCTAAAGAACAAAGAATAAAGAAATCAAGTTAAGACTTTGAGTCGTTAAATCAAATTTCAACAAGGATTTCAATATTGGCCCTCTTTTCCCAAAAAGAACAAGAAGTCATAACTAACGAACTAGATTTCTCTACAGGTGATATGTATGTGCCACAATATTAAAATAATTATGCGAAGCATAAAATCATAAAATCTTTTTCTTGTTAATAACTTTTTATCGTACTTATCACGTTTTAAAATGGAAAATGACAACCAAATGATTGAAATTGAAAATTAATTCATCCCGAATATTTCCTACTTTGCAAATAGGCAATGTATCTCTTTATCATGAGACTACAAATCAATTATTGTATTCTTTTTTCGACGTTGTCTTTTTTGGTGAACGCGTTGTCACTCAAGTTTACTAAACTAAGGACGACAACTTTAAGTGAAATAACTGATGGAACTTGTCCAACGACAAATTCCCTTATAGAGTTAAATTGGAAACAACAAATGATTTTATGTTTCTACAACACTCTGGCCGGCATTGCCTGAATTACAGATAGGTTTTATATTTTTTATGTAAATTTGACAATTTTTATAGTGAGAATGTAGGACGTATGTCTCGGACACATTTGGAGGAAAATGCCAGATCATATTAAAGAAAAGTAATCTAAAGAACAAAGAATAAGGAAATCAAGTTGAGACTTTGAATCGTTAAATAAATTTCAACAAGGATTTCAATATTGTCCCTCTTCTCCCAAAAAAGAACAAGAAGTCATAACTAACGGACTAGCATTGAAGTACTAAAAACACAAAACGAAACCAACTAGTATACGGGCAACGAACTATTTCAAATTATACTGCCTGTCCTTCGAAGGATATTTCTTGGCACGATATGTGTCTTTTCATAACTAAGTTAGCTACAGGCTTTTTTTCGAAAAAGGAAATTTGAATTTAATTTTTACAAAAACTTTTAAGGAATCGATGTTGTTTCAATTTCTCACCATACCAAAAATTCCAGTTCCACATTATTGCAATGAACTTAACGTTTAAAATATTGATATTTTTTTTTTCGAAAAAAATAATGGCCTTATAAAATCATAGTGTATTAAGTAATGGCTTCTCTAGAACCATTTATTTTTCATACAACTAAAATTCATTTAACTCGACTTAAATTTAACGATAGGAAATAATGAAGCTTCCTGAACAATGTTGAAAATAATGGAAAAAGAACAATATTCATAATGACAAAAGAACAATATTGAGCATATCACGTCTTGTAACCTATTGTTACCTGAAGCAATCCTATACCATTAAGCAGACGGAGATGGTGAATCGATTAATGCCATGCACTTGTTCCATGCTTCGATGCACTTCGCTATAATTGTAGTTGGGTTTAGTTCTTTGAATAGAGGATTCTCGAGAGTCCTCTTTACTAATGTTGCGTGGCAAACTATTCCCAACGCAACAAGTTCGCTGCAACACTTGTTTGAGATACTCCTTGTCTCGAAAATACTCGTGAAAGTTTCTTGAACACAGGGCCAACCCATTTTAGTTTCACAATTATTTTCCTTAATAATCTGGTCGTTCTCCTTCGTAGCTATTACTGCCACGCAAGTTAAGAATAACACCACTAGGACGGAATAAACATTAAGGCTTGCAATATTGTGTGAATTTGATGTTTCTACTTGAATTAATTTCTAACAAGATCAGAAGGGGAAAAAGCCTGTATTTATAGGAAGTGTTATGACCACATGGAACTAGAATGCGTTGCAACAAAATAAAGCATTTAATGTTTTAATTTAATAAGCATTAATTTTAATTAACTTAAATCTACATATTAATTCAAACACACACATCTGTAATTCCTTTTTCCTATTCTTAAATTTCATTGAATGGATAACGAATATAAGGTTCAATAAAGATGGTTATGTCGTAATTGTGTTTCTGCATTGAAACTAGGAATGTACTATTACATCCACTACAAACCAAAAACTAGCACCATAATATGCAGGAAATATCATATGAATAAAGCAACGTGAGCACTTGCGTTACAGGTACACATATTTGTTATGTGTGTCGTCCTATTTTTCTAACTTTTTGAAGTTTTATATGTTCTAGTCATGGTGACGTTAAAAATGCACGTTTTTCTCGAAATCGAATGAGCTATACTAGATTTCTCTACTGGAGATATGTTTGTGCCACAATATTAAAATAATTATGCGAAGCGTAAAATCATAAAATCTTTTTGTTGTTAAAAACTTTTTATCGCACTTATCACGTTTTAAAAAGGAAAATGACAACCAAATGATTGAAATTCAAAATTAATTGATCCCAAATATTTCCTACTTTGGAAATAGGCCAATGTTTCTCTTTATCATGAGACTACAAATCGATTATTGTAGTCTTTGTTCGATGTTGTCATTTTTGGTGAACGCGTTGTCACTTAAGTTTACAAAACTAAGGACGACAACTTTGAGTGAAATAACTGATGGAACTTGTCCAACGTCAAATTCTCTTATAGAGTTAAATTGGAAACAACAAATGATTTTACGTTTCTACAACACTCTGGCAAGCATTGCATGTATTACGGACAGGTTTTATTTTTTTTACGTATGACAATTTTTATAGTGAGAATGTAGGACTTTATGTCTCGGACACATTTGGAGGAAAATGCCCGATCATATTAAAGAAAGTAATCTAAAGAACGAAGAATAAGGAAATCAAGTTAAGACTTTGGGTCGTTAAATGAATTTCAACAAGGATTTCAATATTGGCCCTCTTCTCCAAAAAGGAACAAGAAGTCATAATTAACGGACTAGCATCGAAGTACTAAAAATACAAAACGAAACCAACTAGTATAGGGGCAACGAACTATTACAAATTATACTGCATGTCCTTCGAAGGATATTTCTTGGCACGATATGTTTCTTTTCATAACTAAGTTAGCTCCAGTCTTTTTTTTTTATAAAGGAAATTTGAATTTAATTTGTACAAAAACTTTTAGGGAATCGATGTTGTTTCAGTTTCTCACAACAGCAAAAATTCCAGTTCCACATTATTGCAATGAACTTAACGTTTAAAATATTGATATTTGTTTCAATTTACACAATGTGAAACAATATATAGTACTCGATTTGAGATGGTTATCAAGTTCCAATGCTATAAAATTAAAAATAACGGCCTTATAAAATCATAGTGTATTAAGTAATGGCTTCTCTAGAATCATTTATTTTTTGTACAACTAAAATTAATTTAACACGACATATTATTTTCCTTTTTAAAACGTGATAAGTGCGATAAAGAGTTTTTAACAACAAAAAGATTTTATGATTTTATGCTTCGCATAATTATTTTAATGTTGTGGCACAGACATATTACCAGTAGAGAAATCTAGTATAGCTCATTCGATTTGGAGATAGACGTGCATTTTTAACTGTCACCATGACTAGAACATATATAACTACAAAAAGTTATAAAAACAGGACGACACACATAACAAATATGTGTACCTGTAATGCAAGTGCTCACGTTGCTTCATTCATATGATATTTCCTGCATATTATGGTGCTAGTTTTTGGTTAGTAGTGGATGTAATAGTACATTCCTAGTTTCAATGCAGAAACAAAATTACTACATAACCATCTTTATTGAACCTTATCTTTGTTATCCCTTCAATGAAATTTAAGAATAGGAAAAAGGAATTACAGATGTGTGTGTTTGGATTAATATGTAGATTTGTATTAATTAAAATTAATGCTTATTAAATTTAAAAATTAAATGGTTTATTTTGTTGCAACGCATTCTAGTTCCATGTGGTCATAACACTTCTTATAAATGCAGGTTTTATCCCCTTCTGATCTTGTTCGAAATTAATTTTACGAACCAAATTCAAGTAGAAACATCAAATTCACACAATATGGCAAGCCTTAATGTTTATTCCGTCCTAGTGGTGTTATTTTTAACTTGCGTGGTAGTAATGGCTACGAAGGAGAATGACCAGATTATTAAGGAAAATAATTGTGAAACCAAAATGGGTTGGCCCTGTGTTCAAGAAACTTTCACGAGTATTTTCGAGACAGGAAGTATCTCTAACAAGTGCTGCGGCGAACTTGTTGCATTGGGAAAAGTTTGCCACACGACATTAGTAAAGAGGACTCTCGAGAATCCTCTATTCAAAGAACTAAACCCAACTACAATTATAGGGAAGAGCATCGAAACATGGAACAAGTGCATGGCATTGATCGATTCACCATCTCCATCTGCTTAATGATATAGGATTGCATCAACTAACAACAGGTTACAGGACGTGATGAGCTCAATATTGTTCTTCTGTCTTTATTTTCAACATTGTTCCGGAAGCTTCATTATTGTCTGTCGTTAAATTTAAGTCGAGTTAAATTAATTTTACTTGTACGAAAATTAAATGGTTCTAAAGAGCCATTACTTAATACACTATGATTTTATAATTGCCATTATTTTTAATTTTATAGCATTGGAACTTGATAACCATCTTAAACCGAGTACTATATATTGTTTCACATTGTTTAAATTGAAACAAATATCAACATATTAAACGTTAAGTTCATTACAAAATGTGGAACTTGAATTTTTCGCGTGGTGAGAAACTAAAACAACATCGAGTCCTTAAAAGTTTTTGTACAAATTAAATTCAAATTTCCTTTATCGAAAAAAAGCCTTAACCTAACTTAGTTATGAAAAGACAGATAACGTGCCAAGAAATTTCCTTTGAAGGACATGCAGTATAATTTGTAACAGTTCGCTACCCGTATAGCAGTTGGTTTCGTTTTGTGTTTTTAGTACTTCGATGCTAGTCCGTTAGTTATGAATTATTGTTCTTTTTGGGAGAAGAGGGCCAACATTAAAATCCTTGTTGAAATTGATTTAACGACTCAAAGTCTTAACTTGATTTCCTTATTCTTCGTTCTTTAGGTTACTTTTCTTTAATATGATCGGGTATTTTCGTCCAAATGTGTCCGAGACATACGTCCTACATTATCACTATAAAAATTATCAAATTTACATAAAAAAATAAAACCTATCCGAAATTCGAGCAATGCCTAATAGAGTGTTGTAGAAACGTAAAATCATTTGTTGTTTCCAATTTAACTTTATAAGAAAATTTGTCGTTGGACATGTTCCATTAGTTATTTCACTCAAAGATATCTTGCTTAGTTTAGTAGACTTGAGCGACAACGCGTTTACCAAAAAAGACAACATCGAAGAAAGAATATAATAATCTACTTGTAGTCTCATGATAAAGAGAAACATTGACCTATTTCCAAAGTAGGATATATTTGGGATGAATTAATTTTGAATTTCAATCATTTTGTTGCCATTTTCCTTTTTAAAATGTGATAAGTGGGATAAAAAAAATTAACAACAAAAAGATTTTATGATTTTACGCTTCGCATAATTCTTTTAATATTGTGGCACATAAATATCCCCAGTAGAGAAATCTAGTATAGCTCTTTCAATTTGGAGATAGATGTGCATTTTTAACCGTCACCATGACTAGAACATATATAACTACAAAAAGATAGAAAAATAGGATGACACACATAACAAATATGTGTTCTTGTAATGCAAGTGCTCACAATGCTTTATTCATATGATATTTACTACATTTTATGGTGCAAGTTTTCGGTTCGAAGTGGATGTAATAGCACATTCATAGTGTCAATGCAGAAACACAATTACGATAAAACCATCTTTATTGAACCTTATTTTCGTTATCCATTTAATGAAATTTAAGAATAGGAAAAAGGAAGTACAGATGTGTATGTTTGAATTAACATGTAGTTAATGCTTGTTAAATTGAAACATTGAATGCTTTGTTTTGTTGCAACAGATTCTAGTTCCATGCAATCATAACACTTCCTATAAATGCAGGTTTTTTACCCTTCTAATCTTGTTCAAAATTAATTTTACGAACCAAATTCAAGTAGAAACATCATATTCACACAATATGGCAAGCCTTAATGTTTATTCCGTCCTAGTGGTTTTATTCTTAACTTGCATGGCAGTAATGGCTACGAAGGAGAACGACCAGATTATTAAGGAAAATAATTGTGAAACTAAACAGGGTTGGCCTTGTGTTCAAGAAACTTTCACGACTATTTTCGAGACAAGGAGTATCTCTAACAAGTGTTGCAGCGAACTTGTTGCGTTAGGAAAAGTTTGCCATGCAGCGTTAGTAAAGAGCACTCTCGAGAATCCTTTATTCAAAGAACTAAACCCATCTACAATTATAGCTAAGAGCATCGAAACATGGAACAAGTGCATGGCATTGATCAATTCACCATCTCCGTCTTCTTAATGATATAGGATTGCTTCAACTAACAATAGGTTACAAGACGTGATGTGCTCAATATTGTTCTTTTGTCTTTATTTTCAACATTCTTCCGGAAGCTTCATTATTTTCCGTCGTTAAATTTAAGTCGAGTTAAATTAATTTCAGTTGTATGAAAATTAAATGGTTCTAGAGAAGCCATTACTTAATACACTATTATTTTATAAGGCCATTGTTTTAAATTTATAGCATTGGAACTTGATAACCATCTCAAATCGAGTACTATATATTGTTTCACATTGTTTAAATTGAAACAAATATCAACAGTTTAAACGTTAAGTTCATTACAATAATGTGGAACTTGAATTTTTCGTGTGGTGAGAAACTAAAACAACATCGAGTCCTTAAAAGTTGTTGCACAAATTAAATTCAAATTTCCTTTATCGAAAAAAAGCCTTAACCTAACTTAGTTATGAAAAGACGCATAACGTGCCAAGAAATTTCCTTCGAAGGACATGCAGTAAAATTTGTAATAGTTCGTTGCCCGTATAGCAGTTGGTTTCATTTTGTGTTTTTAGTACTTCGATGCTAGTCCGTTCGTTATGAATTCTTGTTCTTTCTGGGAGAAGTGGGCCAACATTAATATCCTTGTTGAAATTGATTTAACGACTCAAAGTCTTAACTTGATTTCCTTATTCTTCGTTCTTTAGATTACTTTTCTTTAATATGATCGGGCATTTTCATCCAAATGTGTCCGAGACATACGTCCTACATTATCACTATAAAAATTATCAAATTTACATAAAAAATAAAACCTATCCGAAATTCGGGCAATGCCTAACAGAGTGTTGTAGAGACGTAAAATCATTTGTTGTTTCCAATTTAATTCTATAAGAGAATTTGTCGTTGGACATGTCCCATTAATTATTTCACTCAAAGATATCTTGCTTAGTTTAGTAAACTTGTGTGACAATGCATTTACCAAAAAAGACAACGTCGAAGAAAGAATACAATAATCTACTTGTAGTCTCATGATAAACAGAAACATTGGCCTATTTCCAAAGCAGCATACGTTTGGGATGAATTAATTTTGACTTTCAATCATTTTGTTGCCATTTTCCTTTCTAAAATGTGATAAGTGGGATAAAAAATTTTAACAACAAAAAGATTTTATGATTTTACGCTTCACATAATTCTTTTAATATTGTTGCACAAAAATATCCCCAGTAGAGAAATCTAGTACAGCTCATTCGATTTGGAGATAGACGTGCATTTTTAACCGTCACCATGACTAGAACATATATAATTACAAAAAGTTAGAAAAATAGGATGACACACATAACAAATATGTGTGCCTATAATGCAACTGCTCACAATGCTTTATTCATATGATATTTCCTGCATATTATGGTGCAAGTTTTGGTTCGAAGTGGATGTAATAGCACATTCATAGTTTCAATGCAGAAACACAACTACGACAAAACCATCTTTATTGAACCTTATTTTCGTTATCCATTTAATGAAATTTAAGAATAGGAAAAAGGAAGCACAGATGTGTGTGTATGAATTACCATGTAGTTAATGCTTGTTAAATTGAAACATTGAATGCTTTGTTTTGTTGCAACGGAATCTAGTTCCATGCGGTCATAACACTTCCTATAAATGCAGGTTTTTTACCCTTCTAATCTTGTTCGAAATTAATTTTACGAACCGAATTCAAGTAGAAACATCAAATTCACAAAATATGGCAAGCCTTAATGTTTATTCCGTCCTAGTGGTTTTATTCTTAACTTGTGTGGCACTAATGGCTACGAAGGAGAACGACCAGATTATTAAGGAAAATAATTGTGAAACTAAACTGGGTTGGCCCTGTGTTCAAGAAACTTTCACGAGTATTTTCGATACAGGGAGTATCTCCAACAAGTGTTGCAGCGAACTTGTTGAGTTGGGAAAAGTTTGCCACGCAGCATTAGTAAAGAGGACTCTCGAGAATCCTCTATTCAATGAACTAAACCCAACTACAATTATAGCGAAGAGCATCGAAACATGGAACAACTGCATGGCATTGATCAATTCACCATCTCCGTTTGCTTAATGATATAGGATTGCTTCAACTAACAACAGGTTACAAGACGTGATGTGGTCAATATTGTTCTTTTGTCTTTATTTTCAACATTCTTCTGGAAGATTCATTATTCTCCGTCGTTAAATTTAAGTTGAGTTAAATTAATTTTAGTTGTATGAAAATTAAATGGTTCTAGAGAAGCCATTACTTAATATACTATGATTTTATAAGGCCGTTGTTTTTAAATTTATAGCATTGGAACTTGATAACCATCTCAAATCGAGTACTATATATTGTTTCACATTGTTTAAATTGAAACAAATATCAACAGTTTAAACGTTAAGTTCATTACAATAATGTGGAACTTGAATTTTTCGTGTGGTGAGAAAAAAAAACAACATCGAGTCCTTAAAAGTTTCTGTACAAATTAAATTCAAATTTCCTTTATCGAAAAAAAGCCTTAACCTAACTTAGTTATGAAAAGACACATAACGTGCCAATAAATTTTCTTCGAAGGACTTGTAGTATAATTTGTAATAGTTCGTTGCTCGTATAGCAGTTGGTTTCGTTTTGTGTTTTTATTACTTCGATGCTAGTCCGTTAGTTATGAATTCTTGTTCTTTCTGGGAGAAGACGGCCAACATTAAAATCCTTGTTGAAATTGATTTAACGACTCAAAGTCTTAACGTGATTTCCTTATTCTTCGTTCATTTGATTACTTTTTTTTTAACATGATCGGGCATTTTCGTCCAAATGTGTCCGAGACATACATCCTACATTATCACTATAAAAATTATCAAATTTACATAAAAAAAATAAAACCTATCCGAAATTCGGACAATGCCTAACAGGGTGTTGTAGAAACCTAAAATCATTTGTTGTTTCCAATTTAATTCTATAAGAGAATTTGTCGTTGGACATGTTCCATTAATTATTTCACTCAAAGATATCTTGCTTAGTTTAGTAAACTTGAGTGACAATGCGTTTACCAAAAAAGACAACGTCGAAGAAAGAATACAATAATCTACTTGTAGTCTCATGATAAACAGAAACATTGGCCTATTTCCAAAGCAGGATATATTTGGGATGAATTAATTTTGAATTTCAATCATTTTGCTGCCATTTTCCTTTTTTAAATGTGATAAGTGGGATAAAAAATTTTAACAACAAAAATATTTTATGATTTTACGCTTCGCATAATTCTTTTAATATTGTGGCACATAAATATCCCCAGTAGAGAAATCTAGTATAGCTCATTCGATTTGGAGATAGACGTGCATTTTTAACCGTCACCATGACTAGAACATATATAACTACAAAAAGTTAGAAAAATAGGATGACACACATAACAAATATGTGTGCTTGTAATGCAAGTGCTCACAATGCTTTATTCATATAATATGTCCTACATATTATGGTGCAAGTTTTTGGTTCGAAGTGGATGTAATAGCACATTCATAGTTTCAATGCAGAAACACAATTACGACAAAACCATCTTTATTAAACCTTATTTTCGTTATCCATTTAATGAAATTCAAGAATAGGAAAAAGGAAGCACAAATGTGTGTGTTTGAATTAAAATGTAGTTAATACTTGTTAAATTGAAACATTGAATGCTTTATTTTGTTGCAACGGATTCTAATTCCATGCGGTCATAACACTTCCTATAAATGGAGGTTTTTTACCCTTCTAATCTTGTTCGAAATTAATTTTACAAACCAAATTCAAGTAGAAATATCAAATTCACACAATATGGCAAGCCTTAATGTTTATTCCGTCCTAGTGGTTTTATTCTTAACTTGTGTGGCAGTAATGGCTACGAAGGAGAACGACCAGATTATTAAGGAAAATAATTGTGAAACTAAACAGGGTTGGCCCTGTGTTCAATAAACTTTCACGAGTATTTTCGATACAGGGAGTATCTCCAACAAGTGTTGCAGCGAACTTGTTGCGTTGGGTTAAAAAATGTGATAAGTGGGATAAAAAAATTTTAACAACAAAAAGATTTTATGATTTTATGCTTCGCATAATTCTTTAATTATTGTGGCAGATAAATATTCCCAGTAGAGAAATCTAGTATAGCTCACTCGATTTGGAGATAGACGTGCATTTTTAACCGTCACCATGACTAGAACATATATAACTACAAAAAGTTAGAAAAATAGGATGACACACATAACAAATATCTGTGCCTGTAATGCAAGTGCTCACAATGCTTTATTCATATGATATTTCCTGCATATTTTGGTGCAAGTTTTTGGTTCGAAGTGGATGTAATAGCACATTCATAGTTTCAATGCAGAAACACAATTACGACAAAACCATCTTTATTGAACCTTATTTTCGTTATCCATTTAATGAAATTTAAGAATAGGAAAAAGGAAGCACAGATGTGTGTGTATGAATTACCATGTAGTTAACGCTTGTTAAATTGAAACATTGAATGCTTTGTTTTGTTGCAACGGATTCTAGTTCCATGCGGTCATAACACTTCCTATAAATGCAGGTTTTTTACCCTTCAAAACTTGCTTGAAATTAATTTTATGAACCAAATTCAAGTAGAAACATCAAATTCACACAATATGGCAAGCCTTAATGTTTATTCCGTCCTAGTGGTTTTATTCTTAACTTGCATGGCAGTAATGGCTACGAAGGAGAACGACCAGATTATTAAGGAAAATAATTGTGAAACTTAACTGGGTTGGCCCGTGTTCAAGAAACTTTGACGACTATTTTTGAGACAGAGAGTATCTCCAACAAGTGTTGCAGTGAACTTGTTGCGTTGGGAAAAGTTTGCCATGCAGCATTAGTGAAGAGGACTCTCGAGAATCCTCTATTCAAAGAAGTAAACCCAGCTACAATTATAGCGAAGAGCATCGAAACATGGAACAAGTGCATGGCATTGATCCATTCACCATCTCCGTCTGCTTAATGATATAGGATTGCTTCAAGTAACAACAGGTTACAACACGTGATGTGCTCAATATTGTTCTTTTGTCTTTATTTTCAACATTCTTCCGGAAGCTTCATTATTCTCCGTCGTTAAATTTAAGTCGAGTTAAATTAATTTTAGTTGTATGAAAATTAAATGGTTCTAGAGAAGCGATTACTTAATACACTATGATTTTATAAGGCCATTGTTTTTAAATTTATAGCATTGGAACTTGAGAACCATCTCAAATCGAGTACTATATATTGTTTCACATTGTTTAAATTGAAACAAATATCAACAGTTTAAACGTTAAGTTCATTACAATAATGTGGAACTTGAATTTTTCGTGTGGTGAGAAACTAAAACAACATCGAGTCCTTAAAAGTTTTTGTACAAATTAAATTCAAATTTCCTTTATCGAAAAAAAAATTAACCTAACTTAGATATGAAAAGACACATAACGTGCCAAGAAATTTCCTTCGAAGGACATGCAGTATAAATTGTAATAGTTTGTTGCCCGTATAGTAGTTGGTTTCGTTTTGTGTTTTTAGTACTTCGATGCTAGTCCGTTAGTTATGAATTCTTGTTCTTCCTCAGAGAAGAGGGCCAACATTAAAATCCTTGTTGAAATTGATTTAACGACTCAAAGTCTTAACTTGATTTCCTTATTCTTCGTTCTTTAGATTACTTTTCTTTAATATGATCGGGCATTTTCGTCTAATGTGTCCGAGACATACGTCCTACATTATCACTATAAAAATTATCAAATTTACATAAAAAAATAAAACCTATCTGAAATTCGTGCAATGCCTAATAGAGTGTTGTAGAAACGTAAAATCATTTGTTCTTTCCAATTTAACTCTATAAGAGAATTTTTCGTTGGACATGTTCCATTAGTTATTTCACTCAAAGATATCTTGCTTAGTTTAGTAAACTTGAGTGACAACGCGTTTACCAAAAAAGACAACGTCGAAGAAAGAATACAATAATATACTTGTAGTCTCATGATAAAGAGAAACATTGGCCTATTTCCAAAGCAGGAATATTTGGGATGAATTAATTTTGAATGTCATTCATTTTTTTGCCATTTTCCTTTTTAAAATGTGATAAGTGGGATAAAAAAAATTTAACAACAAAAATATTTTATGATTTTACGCTTCGCATAATTCTTTTAATATTGTGGCACATAAATATCCCCAGTAGAGAAATCTAGTATAGCTCATTCGATTTGGAGATAGACGTGCATTTTTAACCGTCACCATGACTAGAACATATATAACTACAAAAAGTTAGAAAAATAGGACGACACACATAACAAATATGTGTGCTTGTAATGCAAGTGCTCACAATGCTTTATTCATATGATATTTTCTGCATATTATGGTGCAAGTTTTTGGTTCGAAGTGGATGTAATAGCACATTCATAGTTTCAATGCAGAAACACAATTACGATAAAACCATCTTTATTGAACCTTATTTTCATTATCCATTTAATGAAATTTAAGAATAGGAAAAAGGAAGCTCAGATGTGTGTGTTTGAATTAACTTGTAGTTTATGCTGGTTAAATTGAAACATTGAATGCTTTATTTTGTTGCAACGCATTCTAGTTCCATGCGGTCATAACACTTCCTATAAATGCAGGTTTTTTACCCTTCTAATCTTGTTCGAAATTAATTTTACGAACCAAATTCAAGTAGAAACATCAAATTCACACAATATGGCAAGCCTTAATGTTTATTCCGTCCTAGTGGTTTTATTCTTAACTTGCATGGCAGTAATGGCTACGAAGGAGAACGACCAGATTATTAAGGAAAATAATTGTGAAACTTAACTGGGTTGGCCCGTGTTCAAGAAACTTTGACGACTATTTTTGAGACAGAGAGTATCTCCAACAAGTGTTGCAGTGAACTTGTTGCGTTGGGAAAAGTTTGCCATGCAGCATTAGTGAAGAGGACTCTCGAGAATCCTCTATTCAAAGAAGTAAACCCAGCTACAATTATAGCGAAGAGCATCGAAACATGGAACAAGTGCATGGCATTGATCCATTCACCATCTCCGTCTGCTTAATGATATAGGATTGCTTCAAGTAACAACAGGTTACAACACGTGATGTGCTCAATATTGTTCTTTTGTCTTTATTTTCAACATTCTTCCGGAAGCTTCATTATTCTCCGTCGTTAAATTTAAGTCGAGTTAAATTAATTTTAGTTGTATGAAAATTAAATGGTTCTAGAGAAGCGATTACTTAATACACTATGATTTTATAAGGCCATTGTTTTTAAATTTATAGCATTGGAACTTGAGAACCATCTCAAATCGAGTACTATATATTGTTTCACATTGTTTAAATTGAAACAAATATCAACAGTTTAAACGTTAAGTTCATTACAATAATGTGGAACTTGAATTTTTCGTGTGGTGAGAAACTAAAACAACATCGAGTCCTTAAAAGTTTTTGTACAAATTAAATTCAAATTTCCTTTATCGAAAAAAACCCTTTACCTAACTTAGTTATGAAAAGACACATAACGTGCCAAGAAATATCCTTCGAAGGACATGCAGTATAATTTGTAATAGTTCGCTGCCTGTATAGCAGTTGGTTTCGTTTTGTGTTTTTAGTACTTCGATGCTAGTCCGTTAGTTATGAATTCTTGTTCTTTTTGGGAGAAGAGGGCCAATATTGAAATCCTTGTTCAAAATGATTTAACGACTCAAAGTCTTAACTTGATTTCCTTATTCTTCGTTCTTTAGATTACTTTTTTTTATTATGATCGGGCATTTTCGTCCAAATGTGTCCGAGACATACGTCCTACATTATCACTATAAAAATTATCAAATTTACATAAAAAAAATAAAACCTATCCGAAATTCGGGCAATGCCTAACAAAGTGTTGTAGAAACGTAAAGTCATTTGTTGTTTCCAATTTCACTCTATAAGAGAATTTGTCATTGGACATGTTGCATTAGTTATTTCACTCAAAGTTATCTTGCTTAGTTTAGTAAACCTGAGTGACAACGCGTTTACCAAAAAAGGCAACGTCGAAGAAAGAATACATTAATCGATTTGTAGTCTCATGATAAAGAGAAACATTGGCCTATTTCCAAAGCAGGATATATTTGGGATGAATTAATTTTGAATTTCAACCATTTAGTTGCCATTTTCCTTTTTAAAACCTGATTAGTGCAATAAAAAGTTTTTAACAACAATATAATTTTATGATTTTACGCTTCGCATAATTATTTTAATATTGTGGCGCATAAATATCCCTAGTAGAGAAATCTAGTATAGCTCATTCGGTTTGGAGATAGACGTGCATTTTTAACCGTCACCATGACTTGAACATATATAACTACAAAAAGTTAGAAAAATAGGATGACACACATAACAAATATGTGTGCCTGTATTGCAAGTGCTCACATTGCTTTATTCATATAATATTTCCTGCATATTATGGTGGTAGTTTTTGGTTCGAAGTGGATCTAATAGCACATTCATAGTTTCAATGCAGAAACACAATTACGACAAAACCATCTTTATTGAACCTTATTTTCGTTATCCATTTAATGAAATTTAAGAATAGGAAAAAGGAAGCACAGATATGTGTGTCTGAATTAACATGTAGATTTGTGTTAATTAAAATTAATGCTTATTAAATTGAAACATTGAATGCTTTGTTTTGTTGCAACGCATTCTAGTTCCATGCGGTCATAACACTTCATATAAATGCAGGTTTTTCCCCTTCTAATCTTGTTCGAAATTAAATTTAGGAACCAAATTCAAGTAGAAACATCAAATTCACACAATATGGCAAGCCTTAATGTTTATTCCGTCCTAGTGATTTTATTCTTAACTTGCGCGGCAGTAATGGCTACGATGGAGAACGACCAGATTATTAAGGAAAATAATTGTGAAACTAAAATGGGTTGGCCCTGTGTTCAAGAAACTTTCACGAGTATTTTCGAGATAGGGAGTATCACTAACAAGTGTTGCAGCGAACTTGTTGCATTGGGAGAAGTATGCCACGCAGCATTAGTAGAGAGGACTCTCGAGAATCCTCTATTCAAAGAACTAAACCCAACTACAATTATAGCGAAGAGCATCGAAACATGGAACAACTGCATGGCATTGATCGATTCACCATCTCCGTCTGCTTAATGATACAGGATTGCTTCAACTAACAACAGGTTAAAAGACGTGATGTGCTCAATATTGTTCTTTTGTCTTTATTTTCAACATTGTTCTGGAAGCTTCATTATTGTCCGTCGTTAAATTTAAGTCGAGTTAAATTAATTTTAGTTGTATGATAATTTAATGGTTCTAGAGAAGCCATTACTTAATACACTATGATTTTATAAGGCCATTTTTTTAATTTTATAGCATTGGAACTTGATAACCATCTCAAATCGAGTACTATATATTGTTTCACATTGTTTAAATTGAAACAAATATCAATATTTTAAACGTTAAGTTCCTTGCAATATTGTGGAATTGGAATTTTTTGTGTGGTGAGAAATTGAAACAACATCGATTCCTTAAAAGTTTTTGTACAAATTAAATTCAAATTTCATTTATCGAAAAAAAGCCTTGACCTAACATAGTTATGAAAAGACACATATCATGCCAAGAAATATCCTTCGCAGGACATGCAATATAATTTGTAATAGTTCGTTGCTCGTATACTAGTTGGTTTCATTTTGTGTTTTTAGTACTTCGATGCTAGTCCGTTACTTATGACTTCTTGTTCTTTTTGGCAGAAGAGGGCCAATATTGAAATCCTTGTTCAAATTGATTTAACGACTCAAAGTCTTAACTTGATTTCCTTATTATTTGTTTTTTAGATTACTTTTCTTTAATATGATCGGGCATTTTCCTCCAAATGTTTCCAAGAGATACGCCCTACATTCTCACTATAAAAATTTTCAATTTTACATTAAAAAATAAAACCTATCCGTAATTTGGGCAATGCCTGCCAGAGTGTTCTAGAAACGTAAAATCATATGTTGTTTCCAATTTAACCCTAAAAGATAATTTGTCATTGGACAAGTTCCATTAGTTATTTCACTCAAAGTTGTTGTCCTTAGTTTAGTATACTTGAGTGACAACGCGTTCACCAAAAAAGACAACGTCGAACAAAGAATACAATAATTGATTTGTAGTCTCATGATAAAGAGAAACTGAAAAGTGCCAAAAGTAACATGTTTTAACCTCATTCTTAATGCATTTTTAGATGATTAATCTATTTAAAATAATGAATTTTATGTTCATAATCCTTTAAATTGATGTTTCTATACTTAGGAAAGCATTTGGGAGCGAAAGGAGCGAAAAACAAGTGAAAATCGAACAAAAAGAGATGATTTTAGGAGCCACACAAGCTAGACACATGGCCATGGACTAAATCGAAGATAAAAAGGAAAATTTGGGGCAAAAGTGTGAATGTGAAAGAGTTAGGGAGAGATTTATTAGACATAAGACTTTATTTAAATTTAAACTTTATTTTTTTTAGGATTAATATTTAGGACTATTATTATATTGTTTATATTTATCTTTTAAGCTTTATAATTTAGAGTTTAATTTGGATCCAATTACGGAATTATTGTTTAGATTTAATTCAAATTATTTTTTTTGAATTTAATTTGGATTCAACTAGAGTTTTTTTCATGTATTATAAATAGGGAATAGAGTGATATGAAAGGGGACTTTCAATTTTTTACAAAATCCTCCATTCCCCAAGCGCTAGCCGTCAGAGATTATTGAAGGAAACAAATGAAGCAACACCATAGAAGCCGTCTTTGAAGCAAATCTCCACAAAGATTGAAGACCTCTTTCTAAATTATTTTGATTTTACTATGAGTTTTTCCTCATCTTGTGGTTATATTGTTTCTGAGATATTTGCATTTATTAGCATGAACTAAATTCCTAAATACCTAGGGTAGATGAACCCTAGGATGAATTCTGTCATTTGATTTATGATTTTACGCAATATATACTTAGATTTTGCTCTCAATTATGTATGCTTAATTCTTGATTTTGTATTCTTGATATATTAATTCTTGTTTGATGTGCTTAAATAAGAGGAGGAATAGACCCTGTTTAAGAGTATATCTAACATAATTGAGTGGAGTTGCATGCAATCGTAGAAATAGGACGACATAAATCTACCGGATTAGAGTCAAATCTAATAGGGGAATCCATAGATCGAATTAATGCGACAATAGGGGTTTTAATTAGAAAGAAGTTTCAATTAATCAACCTAGAGTCAGATGCTTTTATGCTTTAATAGAGGTATTAGCATAGTTTAGGGATTTCTACGGAACAAAATACTAAGTGAATAAATTGCTTAATTCAAAATGATAATGGCAGATGAAATCTAGGTGAAATCTTTCCTGGGTATTGTTTGCTTCTTGGTATAAAAACACTTATTATTTCTTGCTCTAAGCTTTGGTGCACTTTTTATTAATTTAGTTAAATTAGTTTACAATAATCACTTTATTCAACCAGTTAGATAATAGGAAGACAGTTACTACTAGTACTTTTGGTTCTCGTGGGAATGATATCTGTGCTTACCGTAACTATACTATTAATTGATAGGTGCACTTGCCTTGTCATATTTTTAGTTAAGTTTCGACTGCATCAAGTTTTTGGCGCCGTTGCTGGGGATTGAAATATTAGGAAAACTTTATTTCTATTACTTTAGAAATTTTTTTATTTTTTATTTTTATTTTATTATTTGCTTTTTTAATTTAATTTTTCTAATTTAAATTTTCCCTTTTATTTGCTTCTGGTAGGTTCTTTTGGTTTATGACTAGAGGAAACCCGTCGGGACCACTTCTTCACGACTCTGAACGTGAAAAGACTGCTCGCAAAAATCGTAAAGAGGTTAGAAAACTAAGCAAAGTCAGAAAACTTTAGTAGACTGTAAAATAGAAAAGGATATTACTATGGAGATGAGTGAAAATCAAAATAACCAAGTTTCTCCTGCTCTTCCTGATCCTCCTACTCGTCGGACTTTGTATGATTATGCTAAGCCTACTTTGACTGGGGCTGAAATAAGTATATTGTCAGGCCGAATGTTAATGCGAATAATTTTGAAATCAAGCCGAGTATGATTCAGATGGTACAACAATATGTTCAATTTGATGGTTTGTAGGATGAAGATTCGAATGCTCATTTGGCTAATTTTCTCAAGATTTGTGACACTTTCAAAATTAATGGTGTTACTGATGACGCCATACACTTACGGTTGTTCTCGTTTTTTTAGGAACAAGGCAAAAATGTGGTTAAATGCTTTACGACGAGGTTCTATCACCACTTGGGATCAAATGATTGAGAAGTTCTTATTAAAATATTTTCCACCGGCTAAGATAGCTAATTTTTTGGAATGACATCTCTTCTTTTGCTCAAATTGATATTGAGACACTTTATGAAGCATGGGAGAGGTTCAAAGATTTATTGAGAAGGTGTCCTCATCATGGGTTACCTTTGTGGCTCCAAGTTCAAACTTTCTACAATGGTTTGAATCCCTCAACTAGACATATGGTTGATTCAGCAGCTGGGGGAACTTTAAATAACAAGACACTAGAAGAAGCTCAAGAATTTATTGAGGAGGTGGCATTAAATAATTATCAGTGGCAAGTTACGAGAGTAAAACCTGTGAAGGCAGTAGAGATTTATGATGTTGATGTTGTTTCTATGTTAGCTCATCAGGTTGAAACTCATAATGAAAAAACTGATGGTTTGAATTTCTCTAAGCAAGTACATTCGGTGATGCAATGCAATCAAAATGGAACGGGGATAATGAGTTCGAAATATCTCCATGAGCAAGCAGACTTTTTAGGTAATAAGTTTAAACCTCAAAATAATCCCTATAGTAATACTTATAATGCAGGTTGGAGATATCAGCCAAATTTTTCTCGGGGTGGTCAAGGAAATCAAAGATCACAAGTTCCTCTAGGTTTTCAGCAGCCAGATCAACAAGAAAAAAAGTCTAACCTTGAAGATATGCTTGCTAAATTTATTTCGACTTCTCAAGCAATATTTCAAAGTAATGAGACAACTTTAAAAAATCAGCAGGCATCTATTCATGGACTTGAAAATCAAATCGGATAGCTTGCTAAAATGATTTTGGAAAGACAGTCAGGTAGTTTACCTAGCAACACTAAACCAAACCCAAATGAACATGCAAAAGCAATTACATTGAGGAGTGGGAAAGAGTTGGTTGAACCGAAAAAGAAATTGAAGCAAAAATCCGATGAGAAAGATGATGAGGTAGCAAAAACCGAGGAAATTCAGGTACCAGTTCTTAAAGAATATAAACCATCAATTCCCTATCCGGAAAAGTTAAAGAAAGACCGCAAGGATGAACAATTCGATAAATTTCTTGATCTTTTTAAACAATTACATATTAACTTACCTTTTGTTGAAGCTCTTTTGCAGATGCCCACTTATGCAAAATTTTTAAAAGAGCTGCTGACAAATAAAAGGAAGTTAGAGGAGTTGTCCATTGTGGAGCTTAATGGGGAGTGCTCAGCTATTCTCCAAAATAAATTGTCTACCAAGCTGAAAGATCCAAGGAGTTTCACTACCCCTTGTTTTATTGATAGTTTAAATATTGAGAAAGCATTGGCTGATTTGGGTGCTAGTATTAATTTAATGCCTTATAAAATGTTCAAGCAACTTGGTCTTGGGGAACCTAAACCCACTGGGATGAGTATTCAATTAGCTGACAGATCTGTTAAATATCCTAGGGGAATTTTTGAAGACATGCTTGTGAAAGAAGATAAATTTATTTTCCTTGTTGACTTTGTTATACTTGACATGAATGAGGATTTTGAGGTACCTCTGATTTTAGGAAGACTTTTTTTAGCCACTGCTAGAGCTATTATTGATGTGGGTAGTGGTAAACTTGTGCTTAGGGTAGGTGATGATGAAATTATTTTTCAGATTTATAATGCCATGTGATTTTCTCAAGAGCAAGATGATTCTTGTTATTTTATTGATTTTACTGATCATGCTATTCAAAATTCATTGTAGGAAATTGTTCATAAAGACACTTTGGAACTATGCCTTGTTCAAGGAGGGGAGATCGATGGAGATAATTTTGTGTTTAATGAGATAAAAAATGATCTAAATGCTAATGAGTCCCCAACGAGAGAAAAAAATTTTGAGACCATTGAGGTAAGTAAAGAATTGAGGTTGAAACCCTCTATTGAAAAACCTCCTAATTTGGAACTGAAGCAATTACCCGATCATTTGGAGTATGCATTTTTAAGGAATAATTCTACATTACCGATAATTATTGCTTCAGATTTAAAGCCAAATGAGAAAGAGAAATTACTGCAGGTGCTAAGGGAACATAAATGAGCAATGGCTTGGAAAATTTCTAACATTAGAGGAATTAGTCCTTCTTTTTGTACTCGTAAAATTTTAATGGAAGATGAATATAAACCTTGTGTGCAGGCTCAAGGGAGATTAAATCCTAATATGAAGGAAGTTGTTAAGGCTAAGGTAATTAAAATTTTAGATGTCGTAGTTACTTATCCTATTTCTGATAGTACTTGGATAAGTCCTGTGCAAGTTGTTCTTAAAAAAGGAGGCATGACTATTGTGGCTAATGAAAAAAATGAGTTAATTCCGACAAGAATAGTCACAAGATGGAGAGTTTGTATTGATTACAGGAAGTTGAATGATGCTACAAGGAAAGACCACTTTCCTCTACCGTTTGTTGATCAAATGTTAGAGAGGTTAGCTAGCCACATGTACTATTGATTCTTAGATGGGCTTTCTGGCTACTTTCAAATCCTGATAGCTCTTGAGGATCAACAAAAGACGACATTTACATGTCCATATGGTACGTTTTCTTACCGAAGAATGCCTTTTGGATTATGTAATGCTCCTGCTACTTTTTAGCGATGTATGATGGCTATTTTTTATGAACTCGTGGAAGATATTATAGAGGTATTTATTGACGATTTCTCGGTATTCGGTAATTCTTTCCATTTATACCTTAAAAATTTAGAACGTGTTTTAATGAGATGTGAAGAAATAAACCTTGTGCTTAATTAGAAAAAGTGTCACTTCATGGTTAAAGAGGGAGTTGTTTTGGGTCATAAAATTTTTATTAAAGGGATTGAGGTTGATAAAGCAAAAATTGAAACTATGGAAAAATTACCTCCTCCTAATTCGGTTAAGGCTAGTAAAAGTTTCCTAGGACATGCTAGGTTTTATAGAAAATTTATTAGGGATTTTTCTAAAATAGCAAAGCCTTTAACGAATTTATTAGAAAAAGACGTGCCATTTAATTTCAATCAGGATTGTTTAGAGACATTTAACATTCTTAAGGAAAATTTAATTAATGCCCCGATTGTTGTTGCACCTAATTGGAATTTACCCTTTGAACTAATGTGTGATGCAAGTGATTTTGCAGTAGGTGTAGTTCCTGGACAGCGAAGAGACAAGCACTTTCAACCGATTTATTATGCTAGCAAGACTTTGAGAAATGCTCTAGCGAATTACACTACTACTGAAAAAGAATTGCTAGCTGTGGTTTTTGTAATTGATAAATTTAGATCTTGTTTAATATTATCTAAAGTTATTGTCTATACTGACCATTCTGCTCTTCGCTACCTTCTTGGTAAACCAGATGTGAAACTTTGACTTATTTGTTGGGTTTTATTGCTGCAGGAATTTTATTTGGAGATTAAGGATAAGAAAGGAGCTGAAAATCTTGCAGCTGATCATCTCCCAAGACTCAAAAATCCTCATTTTGAGTAGCTTAATGAAGGTATGATAGATGACTCGTTTCCTGAAGAACGACTCTTGGTAGTAAGTGATTCTGATGGTCCTTGGTTTGCAAACATTGCGAATTATTTAGTTGCTAACACTTTACCGAAAGATTTGACTCATCATCAAAAGAAGCGATTCTTTGCTGATGTGAAAAATCATTTTTGGGAAGAATCATTTTCTTTATCGTGTGTGTGCAGATCAAGTAATTCGAAGATGTGTTTTGAATGTCAAAGGGAATAAAATTTTGGAGCATTGTCACTCTGGACCGACAAGAGGACACTATAGTGGAATTCGTACTGCAGATAAGGTCCTCGAATCAGGTTTTTATTGACCCACTTTGTTTAAATATGCGAACAGGTATGTTACTTCTTGTGATAAATGCCAGAGAACAGGTAATATTTCCAAATGTGATGAAATGCCTCAAACTTATATGCTTGCATGTGAAATCTTTGATATTTGGGGTGTTAATTTTATGGGACCATTTACTATTTCTTATGGAAATAAATACATACTTGTAGCAGTGGATTATGTGTCGAAATGGATGGAAGCTCAAGTTTTACAAACTAATGATGCTAGGCTGGTAGTTCGATTTCTTAAGAAACTTTTCTCTTGATTTGGAACACCTAGGACAATCATTAGCGATAGGGGTACACATTTTTGTAATGCTCAATTTGATAAAATTCTTAAGAAGTATGGTGTACATCATAGAACAGCTACCCCTTATCACCCTCAAACTAGTGGTCAAGTTGAAGTGTCAAACCGAGAACTAAAACGTATCTTAGAAAAGACCGTAGAGACTAATAGAAAAGATTGGGCTTTGAAATTAAATGACACTTTATGGGCTTATAGGACTGCTTTTAAAACTCCTATAGGAACATCCCCTAACAGATTTGTTTATGGGAAGAGTTGTCACTTACCACTTGAACTTGAACACAAAGCGTTTTGGGCAATTAAATTCCTAAACTCTGATCTTAAACTTGCAGGTGAAAAGAGGATGCTCCAACTGAATGAGCTTGATGAATGGCGTGCTAATGCTTATGAGACTTCAAGATTATACAAACAGGCAGCAAAGCGACATCATGATTCTCGGTTAAAGCAACCTAAACAGATCGTAGTTGGAGATCGAGTTCTTCTATTCAATTCGAGGCTTAAATTGTTTCTTGGGAAGCTAAAATCGATATGGTCAGGTCCATTTGTGGTAAAAACCGTCTTTCCTTACGGTACAATAGAGGTAACACATCCTAAGTACGACACATTCAAGGTAAACGGTCATCGACTTAAACCTTATCTTGGTGGTGATTTTCATAATGTGATAGAGGAGCTTCGGCTTCAAGATCCGTCTCAATCGTGAACTTAAACAAGGAAGTCGAGCTTAGACTTTAAACAAGCGCTTCTCGGGAGGCAACCCGGGTGTTTTTATTTTTATTTATTTATTTATTTTACTTCCATGTTTTTTTTTTAAAAATTGAAAAAAAAAATTAATTTGAAAAAAATTGAAAAGTTCAAAAAAATTAGTATATTTATTTTCAATTTTATCTTATTTTATTTTCAATTTTATTTTATTTTATCTTATTTTATTTATTTTATTTTCAATTTTATTTTAGTTATGCACTATTTTTATTCTTATGGTTGTTTTTTAAATTATCTCCCTCTCTGACTTGTCTTTGTCAATTTTTTTTTTGCTCGAAAAATTGCAATTCCTTTAGACTCGCTACATTCATTTTTTTTTTTTTAATTCCGATGAAATCATCCTAATTCAGGGAAGTTTCAGTTCCTTTCCTCTTTATGATATTGTGCTTATTCTGCTTATATCTATTTGTACATTGAGGACAATGTACATCTTAAGTGTGGGGAGATTGATTGTGTATTAATTGTGATAAAATTCTTGAATTATTTATTGTGTTAAAGTAATTTTCTCATACCCCATTAGAGTGAATTTTTTTTCTATTTGGAATTTTTATTAATTTTGTTTTGAGATTGATTTGTAAATCTTTTATGTATTGGATGATTTAATCTTTAAGATATGAGAAAGTCAAGCATGATGATTTGTTATTCTAGAACTTGCTTTGATTATACATGTTGAGACCACATTATTGATTTGATATGCTGAGATGATAGAGGCACTTAGGATTTAACCCCTTTTATCTTTAAAAAGCTTACCTAATAAATTAACCCCTAGTGAATCCTATTGAACCTAACACCATTTTATTCATTAACCCATAATATTAACCCATGATCCATATATTTGTGGTAAATTTACCCATTTATTGACTATCTTTTTGTCAATATTTGATTTGGTTAAGTTGCCTAACTATATTCCACTATTTGAATTGCTGAATTTTATTGTTTAAAAAAAAAGAAAAAAGAAAAATTGAAAAAAAAAAAGAAAAAGAAAAAGAAAAGACAAAAGTGTGTTTGAGCTAGAATCATTAGTTCCATATATTGTTGAAAAACTCAAGTTTATTCTTTATTATTTATGTTGATGCATATTCTTTCAATTCAGCAACTGATAGTTTTTTTTTCTAGTTTGGTAATTTATCAACTTGATCTCGATTTTAACCAATTTTTCTAGCCTTTTTCATACCTTTAACCTTGTACCCATTACAACATTGAAAAGACCTCTTGATTGGTGTGCCATGTCATTTTACAGTGGTGGAGATTTGATTTTCAAGCAACTTATGGTAATAACATTTTGTGTTTGACAATTGAGAGCTTATTTAATGAACCTTAAACACTTTGAGTGCTTTGAGTGAATCTTTAGTGAGGATGTAAAGTCTTGTTGATTTTGAATTTAAGGTAATTATTTAGATAAGGGGAGACACCTATATTTTGTGTTAAAAATTTTGTAGCTTAGATTGCTTGAATCTTTAGTGTTCTTTTAGATGAATTTTCAATGCATGATTGTTTCCAATTTAACTCTATAAGAGAATTTGTCGATGGACAAGTTCCATCGGTTATTTCACTCAAAGTTATCGTCCTTAGTTTTGTAAACTTGAGTGACAACACGTTCACCAAAAATGACAACGTTGAACAAAGAATACAATAATCGATTTGTAGTCTCATGATAAAGAGAAACATTGGCCTATTTCCAAAGCAAGAAATATTTGGAATGAATTAATTTTGAATTTCAAACATTTAGTTGCCATTTTCCTTTTTAAAACGTGATAAGTGCGATAAAAAGTTTTTAACAACAAAAAGATTTTATGATTTTAGGCTTTGCATAATTATTTTAATATTGTGGCACATACATATCACCAGTAGAGAAATCTAGTATAGCTCATTAGATTTGGAGATAGACATGCATTTTTAACCATCACCATGACTAGAACATATTTAGATTTTCATTCTCTTTAATATTCATATTTAGATTTTAATTATTATTCTTTCGTATTTTATATTCTCTTATTTTGATTTTTGTGTATGTATTTATCTACTTAACTATTTTATTTCGTGTTATTTAATCTTCGTTAGTAATTGTCCATTTATGTTTAATTTACATGCTAGTTTTCAAATTTATTTTTCATACAAATAAACCTTTAAAATCGAGGCAATGTCCTTTTGTGTGGAAACCTCGAAAAATCATGCCCTAATGTGTCGGGTGTGATTTTTTGTATAATTCACATGAATCTAATATCCTTTTCCAGACTTTTAGAATGCCTTTTTAATTTCGATATTCCGAGAATGTTGTGCCCTAACGTCTTGGTCACGATTCCAATTCTCCGCGAAAGTCGAAACAAACAGACATTCTTTTTAAATCTTTTTTGAAAAACACCTGGAATAAATTTTGTGCCCGAGGATCGTATTTTAAACTTAGTTCGAAAATTTAAGTTCTCAAAAAAAAATATAAATATATATATACAAATGATTTTAAAACAAAACGAGACAATATCCTTTCATGTAAAGACTTCGAAAAAACCATGCCCTAACGTGCTGGGTGTGATTTTTGTATAAATCACATAATCAAATATCCTCTTTAAATTCTTTCAAAATGTCTTTAGTTTCGAAAGTCCAAGAACATAGTGCCCTAACGTGTTGGACACGACTTCCTATTCTCCTAGAAATTTGAAACACACGGGCGATTTTCCTTAAATAGGATTTTTGAAAGTCATGCAAAGTTTTCTAAAAACAAAGATTGTATTTTAAGTTTTACTCTAGTTTTCAAACTTTTAACAAACTAAGACCTGAAAATAATCAATGTGATACCAATTTTGGGCGTATGAAGGTGCTAATCCTTCCTCATGCATAATCGACTCCCGAACCTATTTTCTGAATTTCGAAGACCAAAATGTTTTTCAAAACGGATTTTAAACGCTTTGTGGTGATCCAATCACACCATATAAAAGGATTGGTGGCGACTCCCATTTTTCTGATCATTAAAAATATCCATATTTTGATTTTTAAATATTGTTCGAGACTTGTTTGTTTTCCCAAAAATAAACGTTTCGACAGCTTATCGACTCCACTAGGGGAACTTTTTAAATAAACGAGAGTCGAGCCAAAGTTGATTATTTTTGGGTCTATTTTGGAAACTTTTAAAGCTTCGAGGGGTCTTCACCTCCGTGTAGGATAGTGAATCACTTTCGGGATTACATTATTACCAATGTTTTCATGAAGTTTTCACTTCCATGCAAACATGTGAGAAATGTGTCCCCCTAAACCGAACTCATTCATCTGAGTCTATAATGGGTGAGGATCGAGGAATCCACTGGTTTCGGTACCTTTTACTCTAGAGCCTAAAACCATATATAGTGAACCGTAAGTACTTGCCTTAGAAGAAGTTATAAGTTATCCAAGACGAGTTCTTAGGTTCTTTGTTTTATACTTGTATATGGATATTACTATGTTTTGCTAACATGTTCTATTTTGTCTCTTTTGTTTGCATTGCATCATCATACAAAAAAAGCTGTTGATTTAAATTCGGTTGCCAAATAGGCTGTTTCATCATTGAGGACAAATTTATTAATAAAGTGGAAAATAACATGGCTTTGCGCTTATGGTCAAAGGAAAGCACAAGGTCGAGGAAGATTTGGAAGACTAGAAGAAGGATTACGCAATTCAGATCAAGATCCTTGAAAGGAATCAAGAAGCAAGTGAGGGGCACTTTCGACAAGTTCAGAGACATGTTCGAGATAAAGATTATGCAAAGGATGAAAAAGTAGCTAATCACATGCGAACATCGAAGCTGATATGTCGAGCATGCAATATGAATCAAGATCAGAGCGGGGATGAAAATTAGCCGGACTTCTAGGAAGATCAGAAGTGCTAGGCCATAAGGCAAAGTCGTATGTAATCCATTTTATGTGGAGAATTTTGTCTTCTAGAGAAGTTGTTCTAATGGGATTGAATTCAAAATCAATTCCTTTTCTTTTGCATACATGCATTTTATTCGCATTGCATATTCGCATAATAATTCTAACTAAATAAAAACTTTAACAGTTACGTCAGTAATCATTGAAAACTCACATCACTATAACACTCGTAAAAAAACCAAGGCCATGGAGCAAAGGCTCGAGCAAATCAAGAAAGAATTACAAGATCAAATGCAAGAGCACTTTCAGGAACAAATGACGATGATGTGTAGGGAGATGAAAACTCAGTTTATGGAAGTGCAAAAGAATTTGATGAATGAACTAGCACAAGTCAAGTAAAGCATGGCCGATAAGGGAAAAGGTCCTACAATTGAGGAAGATGAGGACCCAATTATTTCCCCAGGTTTTACACTCCTCCATAACCCAACTTTGCATGAGGTGCAAACACGGGAGACCACCGTTACTATAGTTGTGCAACAGTAGGCCATTGCCACATCAAGACCGGCCAATTATCCAGTAGGATCTGGATCAAACTTTGAAGATAATGCTGCAAATCTAGGTATCTCGGATTTCGGTGAAATGATGAGGGCAGATCTTCCTCGTCAGATGAAAGAAAAATACAAGTAATTAGAGGAGAGGATTGAAGCGATGCAAAGAACTGAAAACTCTTACGAGATGGACGCTAAAGAATTAAGTCTGGTCCTAGATTTGGTACTCCCTCCTAAATTCAAGGCCCCAGAGTTCGAGAAATATAATGGAACAAGCTGCCCTGAAACTCACCTTACCGTGTTTTGTAGGAAAATGGTAGGGCACATTCATAATGACCAACTGCTTATTCATTTTTTTCAAGACAGCCTGGCAGGATCGGCAGTTAGATGGTATAATCATTTGAGTCGGGCAAAAATTCATTCATGGAGAGATTTAGTGCAGGCTTTCTTAAAGCAATATAGCCATGTGATAGAAATAGCTCCTGACTACTTACGCTACAAAACATGGAGAAAAAATCAAACAAGAGTTTCAGGCAGGGCGAGAAGTGGCAACTCAGGTACAATTGCCACTAACAAAAAAAGAAACAACGATGTTGTTCGTTAACACTCTCAAGGCACCTTATCTCAATCATCTATTAGGAAATGCCACTAAAAGTTTTTCTGACATGGTCATATCGGGGGAGATAATTGAAAATGCCATCAAAATGACAAAGATAGAGGCGAGAGAACGCGTAAGAAGAACAGCTCCTAAAAAAAAGGAAAATGAGATCAACAACACGGACTCTTACAAGACAAATTACTCAAAGCTAATGATGATGGCATCACCAAGAATGACGAAAGGAAATTATCAAAGAAATCCAAGACAGAGGTTTGGTGTGAGACCATTATATCGAGAGTTCAAGACCGTAACATAATTAATTTAGAGAACGAAATTCACTCCTATTCCCATGACATATAGAGAACTTTATCCGAAATTGTACGAGGAACGTCTTGTGGCACCAATCCATGTAAAGCCATTGCTACCACCGTTCTCGAGTTGGTACGACGCAAACGCACAATGTGAATATCACCCAAGGTACTAATATTCGAGGATCCTACGAATCCCAATGTATCAGGGAATCCGCTACCTAACCACCCCGATCAGGGAGTGAATGCGATCAGTGAGGATTTGAGCATTAACATTATTGGGGAAAAAAATGGTGAAGGACGCTCAGCAAAAATTCGTCCTTTCACCCCGGGAGTACCCTCGACAATTGGATTGTAGAGGAGCTCCCTGTAGTCTTTAGGGCTTCTTCAAAGTAGTGCTCAGAACAGGCCTATTGCTTTAGGCTCGAATGCAATATGGATCTTTTTGTAAAAGGGTCTGTTGAAGCCCAATTTTAACTGGGCCCGAGTGTTGGATTAAGCCTTTTATTTTAAGTTGGGTTTAAATTGATTTAAATTTATTTTTTAATTTAAATTTATCTTAAATTTAAATTTATCTTTTTAAATTTAAATTTACTTTAAATTTAAATTTAATTAAAATTTAATTTGATTTAAAACTGAATATTAAATTAAAAGTCCAAAACAAGGACAAAATTTAAAGTCCAATTACAAACTAAAAAAGCCTAAGTCCAATTGACCCAATGGGGCCCATTTCGAAACGGCCCAAATGACCCAACTAAACTTAAAGCTAAACCCTAAATCTGGTAGCTAAGCTTGTACCCCCACTTGCACTACTGACACCTCCATCTCAGCCAGTCAAAACGTGCCACGTCACCACTAGCGACTACCAGTCAACCACTTGCCTTTGCACTAACCGCCACTGCCATGGCCGAACCTACAAAAGCAAAGAAGAGACAAGTTTTAATTACATACAACAATTTATCATCATTATAATTCTGGTTATAAAATCAAATTCAAACCGATTGTAAAGGGTTACATGTTCTCCGAAAAATAAATAAACTTTGAAGCATTTGCAAGTTTACTTTCAAAATCATTACACTAAACGTGTTGCAATTGAATACGAAAGGAGACAGATACAAAGCAACCACAAGCAGACCCAAAATATTCAAGTATTAAAATCATTCAGGTATTGCTTCAATACATTCATTATTATCATTCATAATTTAGATATTTAAACCTCTTATGTTTTGGTTTTTTTTTTTAATTGTATTGAAGGTAGAGCTATTATTATTTATTATCATTTTCGGTTATCTCAAAGACATTAAATGAAAGTTATCATTATTATTAATAATATCAATATTAATTTAATAATAACAATGACCATAACAATATCAATGACAAATATAATTAATATTATTAATAATATAATAATAATAAATAGTAATAAAAAAGAAAGCCAAAGGACGGAGGTACTTCCCTAATCGCCGTTGTCGAAGTAGCCACCGGAGCCCACCGACCCGTCGCTGTTACGCCCACGGAGATCATGATCTATAAAAAGAACAAAAACAGATTTGAGAATATAAAATAAACGGGTTTTAAAAAAACAAAAATCAAACATTTTAAACAAAAAGAAAGGGGCTCTTAAAAGGAAAAAAGGAAAGTGCTTAAAAAATTTCCAGATCTGGAAAATCCAGATCTGAGTTTACAAAGGAGGAAAAGGGATGCTTTACCTCCAAACAAGGACTGTGCGTGGTGCCAAGCGCCGGCGTGTGCACCGGCGAGTGATGGGCGTCGGAGATGTGGTGGTTACGTGCAGTGATCAGTGGCGCACGTGTGGTGGAAGACGACCGGGCATCGGACGGCCAAGTGGCGGCTTTGGAGAGAAAAAGGGGGGGTTCAGAGAGTTTGGTTTGTTTTTTTGAAGAAAGAATGAATGAAAATGAAAAAAAAAACTAAAATGGCCTTTTAAAAACCCTCAAAACGGTAATGTTTTGAGGGCTGAGTTTCAACCCCAAAACGACGCCGTTTCACTCTTTAAGCCCAATACCTGTCCGACCCGAGCCGATCCGACCTGCCAGGATCCGCCTTTTTTGAGAAAAGAGATATTTATGCATTTGGTCCTTCCTCATTTTTTATTGCTTCAATTTAGTCCTTTTTGTACTTTTAATTATTTTTAAATCGACCCAATAATTGTTTAATACTTTTCAATTTAATCCCTTGACCTTTCGAAAGCATCAGAAGCTGCCATGTGTCATGCCTTTGGCTTATTTATGCAATTGATCCCTCTTACTTCTAATTTCTTTCAATTTAATCCTTAAATCAAGTTATGTTTAATTACAAAATTGGCCTAGAAATTTTAAATGATTTTCAAATTAGTCCTTGGACTTCAGAATGCCTGAGAGGCTGCCACGTGTCACCTGTTTTTGGTTTTATAGCCAGCCATGGAGGTCCTTAAACTATCTAGAAATCACATTTTGACCCCTAAACTTCTCCAAGTTATAATTTAACCCCTGAACTTTCCAAAATTCCATTTTTGACCTCGATTTTCCCAAAAAATTACATTTTAACCCCTAAACTTCCCAAAATTCCATTTTAACCCAGTATCCCAAAAATTACATTTCCACCCTCGAACTTTCCAAAATTCTATTTTTGGCCCCAATTTCACCAAAAATTACCATTTTACCCTCAAACTTCCCAAAAAAAAAAATTTGACCTCAATTTCACCAAAAATTACCATTTTACCCTCGAACTTTCTAAAATTCCATTTTTCACCCTAATTTTTCCAAAATTACCATTCTTACCCTCAAGTGTCTAAAATTACCATTTTACCCCCGGGTACCCAAAAATTACATTTTCAACTTCGATTATTTATTTTCCTTCCTTTTTAATATTTGTATTTAATTTTAATTATTATGCACTTGTATTTTGTATTTTTTATTTTTGCTTACCATTTATCTGCTTAATTATCTTGCTTCATGTTATCTAATATCCAATATCAACTGTTCATTCATATCGAACTCATATATTTGTTTTCAGAACTGTTTTCGTAAAAACTTTAAAATCAAGGTAATATTCTTTTAATTCGAGTTTTGAAAAATTGTGTCTTAACTTACTAGGCACAATTTTTCTTCAAATCGGAATAATCGAATATCTTTAAATCAAGGCAATGTTTCTTTATATCTGATTCTGAAAATTTGTACCTAAACTTACTAGATGCAATTTTTTTCTTTAAATTGACATAATCGAACATCCTTTTCAAAAGTGTTAAAAAAATTTTACAACAAAGGAAAGCTCGTTATTTCTGGATCTCGAAATGTTGTGTCTTAACTCACTGGACGTGATTTTCTTCCTCGATCACTTTGAAATAGTGGGATTTTCAAACAAAATCGTTTTCTTTTAAACATAACTCATGCATTCAAGGATCGTACTTTAAACTTTATTCGAGCTTTCAAAATTTTACAAACAAGACCCTAAGATAATCAATGTGGTACCAATTTTGGGCGTATGAAGGTGCTAACCCTTCCTCATGTGTAACCGACTCCCGAACTTGTTTTCTGGATTGCGAAGACTAAAATATTTTTCAAAACGGATTTTAAACATTTTGAGGTGATTCAATCACACCGTACAAAAGGATTGGTAGCGACTCCCATTAATTTTCGATTTTAAAATAATTTTTGAAACACGTCATTTTAAAAAAAGATGGTTTCAACAGGATCAATGATCATTATCCAGTTATTATCAACGAAAATGCATTTTCTATCTTATATGGCAATTTTTTCCCTAATTATTCCTTCATTCTTAAACCAACTTAATAAACCATTCGTACATATCTAATAAACAAAATTAATAATTCTTTAATACATACATTCTTGACCAATTTGACAAACATACTCATACACATACCTTATAATCATTCTTTCGTAATTTTATTTTGTTCTTTGGACCTCCCTTTCATCCCTTGATAGGTCCTCGAATGTCAATAATATGAGTAACCCTAATGTTAACTTAGAACCTCATTTCGAGCAAGATATGTGTCTAGAGGAGCTTTAAGACCACGAAGATGATCAAGATTGTAATTTGCCTCCGGATCTGTTAAGAATGATGGAGAAAGAAGAAAAACAAATCCTGCCTCATTTAGACCCAATAGAAGTTATTAATCTGTGAAAAGAAGATGGAAAGAAAGAGGTGAAACTTGGGACAAGCATCTCCTTAGAAACCAGAAAGGATCTTATCGAGTTGCTTCAAGAGTTCCAAGACATCTTTGCATGGTCTTATCAAGACATTCTCCTTATAAAGGAAGAATGTAGGCCTATACAGCAAAACCTCCGAAGGATGAGACCAGATGTGTTATTGAAAATAAAAGAAGAGGTCAAGAAGCAATTTGACGTTGGGTTTCTCAAAGCAGTTAAATACTCAAAATGGGTAGCTAACATAGTCTCTGTTCCTAAAAAAGACGGAAAAGTGCGCATGTGTGTGGACTATCGAGATTTAAATAAAGCTAGCCCAAATGATAACTTCCCATTACCTCACATTGACACCTTAGTAGATAATACAATAGGTCATTTGCTGTTTTCATTCATGGATGGTTTCTCTGGGTATTACCAGATAAGGATGGACCCTGAAGATATGATTAAAACCATGTTTATCACACTGTAGGGAACATTTTGCTATAAGGTGATGCCTTTCGGACTCAAAAATGCAGGGGTAACTTATCAAAGGGCCATGGTAACCCTGTTTCATGACATGATGCATAAGGAGATTGAAGTTTATGTCGACGACATGACTGCAAAATCCCAAACAGAAGAAGAGCATGTAAGAATCCTAAAAAAGTTGTTTGGGAGGCTAAGAAAGTAACAATTAAAGCTAAACCCAGCAAAGTGCACTTTCGAAGCCACGTCAGGAAAGGTTTTGGGCTTTGTAGTCAGAAAAAAAGGGATTAAAATAGATCCAGATAAAGTCAAAGCCATACAGGAGTTACCACCGCCCAGTACATAAAAAGAAGTTCGAGGATTTTTAGGGAGACTAAATTACATTGCTCGATTCATTTCACAATTGACTGAGAAATGTGATCCTATCTTCCGTCTGCTTAGAATGCTTAACCCAGGTGTACAGGATGATGAATGTCAGGAAACTTTTAACAAGGTTAAAAATTATTTATCCAAAGCTCCCATCTTGTTACCTCAAATTCCTAATAAATCGTTGATCCTGTACTTGGTGGTCTTTGAAAATTCAATGGGATGCGTACTAGGCCAACACGATGAATCTGGAAAGAAGGAAAGAGCACTATATTATCTCAGCAAGAAATTCACTAATTGTGAGACTCGATACTCGCCAATTAGAAAATTATGTTGTGCTCTAGTTTGGACCGCGTGAAGATTAAGACAATACATGCTGTACCATATCACTTGCTTAATCTCAAAACTAGATACTCTGAAATACATGATGGAGTCAGTCGTATTGAATGTGAGATTGGCTAGGTGGTAGATCTTGCTTTCAGAATTCGACATAGTTTATGTCAATCAAAAGGCAGTAAAAGGGAGTGCGATAATGGAATTCCTAGCTAGCAGGGCTTTAGAAGATTATGAGCCAATAAACTTCAGCTTTTGGAACGAGGATTTAATGTATGTTGCGACCACTGAAGAGGTAAAAATAGTAGAACATCCTTGGAGAGTAAATTTTGATGGAGCTTCAAATGCCACGGATAATGGAGTCGGGGCAGTCTTGGTATCACCAGAAGGAGACCACTACCCTTTCACCAGTAAACTTGATTTTGATTGCACAAATAACATGGCAGAATATGAGGCATGTATCATGGGAATTCACGCAGCCATAGAGCGGGGAATCAAAGTTTTGGAGATATATGGAGACTTCGCACTAGTAATCTATCAATTTAAAGGAGAATGGGAAACAAGAGATTCTAAGCTAGTGGATTACCACAAATTTGTTCTCCAGTTAATCAAGGAGTTGGATGACATTACATTCCATTATCTCGCACGGGAAGAAAACTAGATTACCGATGCTTTTGCCACTTTAGCCTCGAGATTAAAGTAAATAGACCAGAAGATGTATAGACCATTCAAATGAGTATCTATGAGGCTCCAGGTCATTGTTATGATATCAAGGCAGAAGAAGAAGAATAAAGGGATGACTGCCCATGGTACCAAGATATTCTTCAGTTTGTAAGAGATCGCAAGTACCCCGAGCAAGCTTTAGAAAATGAAAAGAGGACATTGAGAAAACTTGCCAATGAGTATGTCCTAGATGGGGAAATCTTGTACAAAAGGAGAAAATATCAGGTGTTGCTAAGGTGTGTTGGAACAGTTGAAGCTAGAAAGATCTTAGAAGAAGTTCATGAAGGCATTTGTGGAACACACGCTAATGGTTTCACAATGGCCAGGCAGATAATGAGATTTGGGTATTATTGGTTTGCCATGGAAGGGGATTGCATCAATTATGCCAAGAGGTGCAATAAGTGTCAGATCTATGGAGACAAGATTCACGAACCTCAATCACACCTTCATGTCATGACTTCCCCCTGGCGGTTTTCTATGTTGGGTATTGATGTCATTGGCCGATTTCTCCAAAGGCTTCTAATGGTCATAGATTTATCTTCGTGGTTATCGACTATTTTACCGAATGGGTAGAAGCAACTTTTTATGCCAACGTCACGAAGTTTGTAGTTAGCAAGTTCTTGAAAAAGGAGATCATTTACCGATATAGGATGCCAGAAAGGATCATATCCGATAATGCCTTAAATTTGAACAATAGCACAATAGAGAAAGTCTACGAGCAAATCAAAATCAAGCATCACAATTCCTCCCCCTATCGTCCAAAGATGAATGGGGTTGTGGAGGCAGCTAATAAGAACATCAAGAAGATTGTTTCGAAAATGACTGAGACCTACAAAGACTGGCACGAAAAACTACCATTTGCCCTCTTTGCTTATAGAACTTCAATCAGGACTTCTACTGGAGCAACACCATTCTCTCTCGCATATGGTATGGAAGCTATCTTACCAATTGAGGTTGAAATACCATCTCTCCGAGTCTTGACTGAGCTACAATTAGATGAGGTAGAATGAATCCAAGCTCGATATGATCAGTTAAACTTAATCGAAGAAAAGATATTAAGGGCTATCCGTCATGGTCAAATGTACTAGAGAAGAATGATGCGAGCTTATGACAAAAAGGTCCATCCTAGAGAAGTTCATAAGGGAGATCTAGTTTTGAAAAAGATAGTTGCCATACATAAAGATTTCAGAGGCAAATGGATGCCCAACTGGGAAGGGCCTTATGTTGTAAAGAAAGCTTTTTCAGGAGGAGCTCTCATTCTAATATAAATGGATGGCAAAGATCTGCACAACCCCGTTAATTCAGACTCGGTGAAAAAATATTTTGCCTAAAATTGAGATGAAAACCCGTAAAAGGCGTCTCCAAAAAAAAAAGGGGTTCAGGATGAAAACCCGTAAAGGGCGTCCTGAAAACCAAAAGAAATTTTGAGTTGAAAACCCGCAAAGGGTGACTCAAGTTCAGAAGAACGGGTCGAAGTGATCGTTTCTCAGATGTAACAAGATAAAGGAATTATGACTTGAAGCATCAACAAATGAAATTGCCAAATGAGCCAAATGGCTCAGACAGTAGGATGACTCGAGTCCCAAAGGAAATTGCCTTCTCAAACAGAGTCAAATTCGAGAGAAAATGTTAGTGCCATTACTCTTCGAAGTGGTACCGTTGTAGCACCTAAGACCTCGGAGGAAAGTACCCAAAAGTAAGAAAAAGAGAAAGCACCATCCCCCACCATACAAGATACATCCACATCATCTTCCACTCCTTCTCCCTATGCCGTTCCGCGACCTTTTCCATCGAGGTTGGTAAAACGAGATAAGCAAGCAGAAGAAAGGGAAATTTTAGATATATTCTGGAAAGTAGAAATTAATATTCCACTTCTTGAAGTAATAAAAAAGGTACCAAGGTATGCCAGATTCTTAGAAGATCTATGCACAAATAAAAGGCAAATTACTGGAATAGAGAAGGTAATTTAGGAGAGCATGTCTCGGCCATTTTCCAACGAAAGCTTCCACCAAAGTTGAAGGACCAAGGTATATTTGTTATTCCTTGCAAAATTGGTAAGATTGGAATTAAAAATGCAATGTGTGATTTAGGCGCTTCCATAAATGTTATGCCTCTTTCTTTGTACAACTCACTCTCTGCTGAGCCTTTGAAGGATACGAAAGTGACAATACAGCTGGCTGACCGGTCTGTGATATACCCAGAAGGACTCCTCGAGAACGTTTTAGTAAAGGTAAACGAACTTATTTTTCCAATAGATTTTTATGTCATCGACATGGAAAACGACCGATCAAACACTTCTTCAGAAATCCTTCTCGCCCTTCCCTTCCTCAGTACAGCAAACACAAAAATAGATGTAAGAAGCGGAATTCTTACAATGAAATTCGACGGTGAGGTTGTTAAATTTAAAGTTTACAAAGCAATGCGATATCCAAATAATGTTGCTAGTAAAAATTTTATTGATATTATTGAGCCTGTCATTGAAGAGTTTATAGAAACTAACTTTGTTAATAGTTCGTGCAGGGAATTGGAGGATTTTGAAGAAGAAACCAAGGAGTTTGAGAAAATTTTTCAGTTGATTCTGATTCACGTGTTAAACCCTCAAACTTTAAAATTTAACCTTCCATTTTGCAGGCCCCTCAGATCGACTTAAAACAATTACTGGAAAACTTGAAATATACGTTTTTTGGAGAAAATGAAACTTTACCGATAATTATCTCAAATAAATAGTTAAAAGAAGAGGAAGATGATTTGGTGACTGTATTGCACTCGCATAAATAGGCAATTGGGTGGACTATTACCGATATTAAAGGACTTGTATGCACAAAATAAAGATCGAAGAAGGAGCGAAACCATCACGAGAAGGTCAATGCTGGTTAAACCCACGAATGATGGAAGTCTTGAAAAAGGAGATACAAAAACTCCTTGATGTAGATGTTATTTACTTGATCTCATATAGTAATTGGGTAAGTTCGGTCCATGTGGTCCCAAAGAAAAACGGAGTTATGGTAATTAAAAACTCGAAAGGTGAGTTAGTTTCGACACGAGTATAGTAGTGTAACATGGAAATGGATGCAATTAGTGAAGCACGCTAATTGCATATTCAAGAACTTGAGGAGATCCGTAGAAATGCTTACGATAGCACTCGAATTTTTAAAGAAAAAGCAAAAGAATTCCATGATCGTAACATTTCTTTTAAATTTTTTTCTGTCGCTCAAAAGGTTGTACTGTTTAATTCTAAGTTTAAACTTTTTGCAGGAAAACTTAGATCAAAGTGGCTCGGACCTTTTGTGGTTACCGAAGTGTTTTCGCATGGTGCAATTGAAATTGAAGATAACACAGGAGCACGGTTTAAAGTTAATGGACAAAGGTTGAAACCATATTATAAAACACTCCAGTTGGTTTAATCGAAGAACTCGAATTGAAAGAACCTATAGTCTGAATTAGGTCGCCGAGCTAAACGACGTTAAATAAAGCGCTTAATTGAAGGCAACCCATTGTTTTTATTATTATTTAATTTTATATTTTTTTATTAATTTATTTATGTTATTTATATTATTTTATTTCTATTTTTTTTTTTTTGGTATTTTAAATTTTTATTTATTAATATTTTTATTTCAGACTCAAATAAATGCTGCATGAAAGCAACACTATGAGAATCGGCCCACAATAGCAAAAACCGACCACACCTTTTTACCCCTCATTCCCAACATGATCGTCGCTAAACACGGGGAGTATCTCTATTCCCTCTCTTGTGATTTCATTTACATATTGGGACAATATGATTTAAGTGAAGAGAGGTAGAATTTGCATCAATTTTTTATCTTGCTTATTTGATTGGTTGAAATTGAGTTTTTCTTAATTGTAATATGTTGGAATTTCTTGTTGCTTATCCTATGTTTCACTTTATCTCTTTGATTTTAGTATGACTTGTGATCTTGCTTTTGTTGGAATTTAGGATGCATGATAGGTGATGGACATGACTAGTGATTTTTAATAAATTTTACTTGACATTCCATATATTTGTTAATTGACATGTTGCTTGACTTAGTACACATTCCACCTTTTCATGTGAGTTTTTGAGCCTTACGAGCATATACTTTCATTACTTGCTCTTTATTTCATTGAGTTTGCCGAACTAATTCTCAACATTCTAGAACTTGTAGTGTAATACTTGTCGAGACTACATGCTTGAATATGATGCTTTAATATGATAGGGACACTTAGGATTAACCACTTCTCTACCCAAAATTGCCTTCCCACTCATTTCCCCTAGTTAGCCACTTTTAAGTCTATTTTCATTCTTTGTTTTCACCACATTTACAAAACCCGAGCCTTTTCCTATTCTCATCCCTCTTTTTCATACCCTCGTTAAGACAAAAGAAGATTTGTTCCACAAAAAAAAAAAAAAAAAGAGCAAAGAAAAGAGTTTGAATAAAGAAAAAAAAGAACAACAGAAAAAAGGAGAAAACTGTTTGTACGAACATCAAAAAAAAAAGCAAAAGGTTCGAAAAGAAAAAATAGAAAAAGAAGAAAAAAAAAACATGGTTGCTTAAACTTCTTTGCTTGTATCATTATATTGGTTCGATTCATGTCTTGAACTTCAACATTTTGCATCTTTTGTCTTGGCATTTTACCACACATTTTTTGCCTTTTTCCCTACCTTACCTAAGCCTCATTACAACCCTGTTTAAAGACCCCTTGATTTTTGAATCATGTTTGATTTTAGTAGTGGAGATTGGATTTAGTTACAAGCTTATAGTGATGTTTTGATTAGCTTTGGCTTGAGCGATTCTTTAACCCAAACACTTTGAGTAGAACAAGTGAATCCTTGTGAGGGTATTAAGTTTTGCTTCATTGAAATTGACGGGTTATTGGAATGTCTTACTTTTTTTAAAACTGTTCCTAGATATGCCTTTACTTGATTGTCTCTTAATTTCAATAATTGTTTCGATCTTGGGTCATTTGGTTATCTTGGATGCAATGTGAAATAAAGGATGAAACTTGAGTTTTAATGTATTCATTGAGAAATGCTTGAGGACAAGCATTAAATAAGTGAGGGGGAATTTGATAAGTGTTTTATTTGATTAATATTTTATCCTTAATTACTCCTTAATAATTAGTTCATGTTGCTGAATAGGACGTTTTCATGCGTTTTCTATGCAGGACTTTAATTCTGGAAATTGCACTTAAAAGGCAAAGTTCTACAGTTTTATTTTCTAGAATCAAGGCTGGGCTAGTGGGCATGACTTTGGGCATGAGATTCTGATGTGGCATTCAGTCAGTAGTTTCTAGAAGGTCTAGTTAGCAACTTCTAGAAGGTCTAGTCAGCAATATGGACGAGTGGATCAACTGCATTTTAAATTCGAAACTAGAAATTATCTTTTGTTTGTTTAGGATTTAATTCGAACATTTTCAAGAATTATCTTTTATTATTTTTAGGTTATTTTTAGTGTTTTTGAGAACTATAAATACCCCATTGGGGTAAGCTAGAAAATCATCCCTCATCCCTCATTATATTGTTTTATTCTTGTTTTCTAAACTCTATAATTTTCTCTTTTTCTCTACATTACATTTTTAAGTTCTTTACTTTCTTAAAATGTTGAGTATGATTTCTTCCATAATCATGCTCAGCTAATATTCCAAAAAGCCAAAGGGCTAAAGCAATGACTCAATTCCAATTGTGAGAGTTGAAAAGCACTTAATATCTTTGAATATATTTCTCAATTTTCTGGAAACTTGGATTGGCAATTGGCTTTTCCTTTTAAAATATTTTCACTTTCAAATTCAAAAGGATCCGTTGGTTTGAAGGTTGTTTCGATTTATAGTTGGGAGGAAGGACGGCTTGTAGCACATTCAACTTATTGCGAACACACTTAGCGGCAGTCCGCTAAGGGAAATTGAGATCGGATTCGATTCTCATTGAGACAACATAATCCGAATCGGGTTTTTCTAGATTTTAAACTATTTTATTCTAATGATGATAGTCGGGGTTAGTCTAGCCATAAAACTAAAATTCAAAAATTGATTTTGGATTTCGGTTTACTGGAGAGAAAAACAAGTTACAAGGGTTGGACCTTGTAGACTGTAACCGGCATCTATCCGAAGTAAAATCTTATTCGATGATCGGTTGGAAATGAGTCAAAGCAAAGCCTGAGGATGATATTTAGAACTGAATTTCTTCTTAAATTTACTTCTGTTAAATTCTTAGATTTAAATTTCCATTTTTTTTATTTTACTTTAATTAAAATTTTACATTAAAACCCCCCATTTTGATCCCATTTCACCTAAATCAAAAACTAAAGGCTTTCTACATAAGAATCACCTACGTCTTTGTAGATCGACCCTTCTTCTCTTTACTACACTATTTTATTATTTCTTTTGAGATTAAAGACAATTATTTTGACAGTTCACGATGCTTGTCAAAATTTGTCAAATTTACATAAAAAAATAAAACCTACCCGTAATTCGGGCAATGCCTGCCAGAGTGTTCTAGAAACGTAAAATCATTTGTTGTTTCCAATTTAACTCTATAAGAGAATTTGTCGTTGAATAAGTTCCATCAGTTATTTCATTGAAAGTTGTCATCCTTAGTTTAGTAAACTTGAGTGACAACGCGTTCACCGAAAAAGACAATGTCGAACAAAGAATACAATAATCGATTTGTAGTCTCATGATAAAGAGAAACATTGGCTTATTTCCAAAGCAAGAAATATTCGGATGAATTAATTTTGAATATCAATCATTTGGTTGTCATTTTCCTTTCTAAAACGTGATAAGTGCGATAAAAAGTTTTTAACAACAAAAAGATTCTATGATTTTACGCTTCGCATAATTCTTTTAATATTGTGGCACATACATATCACCAGTAGAGAAATCTAGTATAGCTCATTTGATTTGGAGATAGATGTGCATTTTTAACCGTCACCATGACTAGAACATATATAACTACAAAAAGTTAGAAAAATAGGACAACACACATAACAAATATGTGTGCCTGTAATGCAAGTGCTCACGTTGCTTTATTCATATGATATTTCCTGCATATTATGGTGCTAGTTTTTGGTTTGTAGTGGATGTAATAGTACATTCCTAATTTCAATGCAAAAACACAATTACGATATAACCATCTTTATTTAACCTTATTTTCGTTATCCATTTAATGAAATTTAAGAATAGGAAAAAAGGAAGCACAAATGTTTGTGTTTGAATTAATATGTAGATTTGTGTTAACTAAAATTAATGCTTACTAAATTGAAACATTAAATGATTTATTTTGTTGCAACGCATTCTAGTTCCATGCAGTCATAACACTTCCTATAAATGCAGGTTTTTCCCCTTTCTAATCTTCTTCGAAATTAATTTTACGAACCAAATTCAAGTAGAAACATCAAATTCACACAATATGGCAAGCCGTAATGTTTATTCCGTCCTACTGGTTTTAATCCTAACTTGCGTGGCAGTAATGGCTACGAAGGAGAACGACCAGATTATTAAGGAAAATAATTGTGAAACTAAAATGGCTTGGCCCTGTGTTCAAGAAACTTTCAAGAGTATATTCGAGACAGGGAGTATCTCTAACAAGTGTTGCAGCGAACTGGTTGCGTTAGGAAAAGTTTGCCATGCAGCATTAGTAAAGAGGACTCTCGAGAATCCTCTATCCAAAGAACAAACCCAACTACAATTATAGCAAGGAGCATCGAAGCATGGAACAACTGCATGGCATTGATCGATTCACCATCTCCGTCTTCTTAACGATATAGGATTGCTTCAACTAATAGCAAGTTACAAGACGTGATGTGCTCAACATTGTTCTTTTTTCTTTATTTTCAACATTGTTTCGGAAGCTCAATTATTGTCTGTCGTTAAATTTATGTCGAGTTAAATTAATTTTAGTTGTACGAAAACTAAATGGATCTAGAGAAGCCATTACTTAATACACTATGATTTTATAAGGCCATTATTTTTTATTTTATAGCATTAGAACTTGATAACCATCTCAAATCGAGTACTATATATTGTTTCACATTGTTTAAATTGAAACAAATATCAATATTTTAAACATTAAGTTCATTGCAATAATGTGGAACTGGAATTTTTGGTGTGGTGAGAAATTGAAACAACATCGATTCCTTAAAAGTTTTTGTACAAATTAAATTCAAATTTCCTTTATCGAAAAAAAGCCTTGACCTAACTTAGTTATGAAAAGACACATATCGTGCCAAGAAATATCCTTCGAAGGACATGCAGTATAATTTGTAATAGTTCGTTGCCCATATACTAGTTGGTTTCATTTTGAGTTTTTAATACTTCGATGCTAGTCCGTTACTTATGACTTCTTCTTCTTTTTGGGAGAAGAGGGCCAATATTGAAATCCTTGTTGAAATTGATTTAACGACTCAAAGCCTTAACTTGATTTCCTTATTCTTCGTTCTTTAGATTACTTTTCTTTAATATGATCGGGCATTTTCCTCCAAATGTGTCCGAGACATACGTCCTACATTCTCACTATAAAAATTGTCAAATTTACATAAAAAAATAAAACCTATTCGTAATTCTAGCAATGCCTACCAGAGTGTTATAGAAACGTAAAATCATTTGTTGTTCCCAATTTAACTCTATAAGAGAATTTGTCGTTAGACAAGTTCCATCAGTTATTTCACTCAAAGTTGTCGTCCTTAGTTTAGTAAACTTGAGTGACAATGCGTTCACCAAAAAAGACAACGTCGAACAAAGAATACAATAATCGATTTGTAGTCTCATGATAAAGAGAAATTGATTAGTGCCAAAAGTAACATGTTTTAGCCTCATTCTTAATGCGTTTTTGGATGATTAATCTATTTAATAATGAATTTTATGTTCATAATTATTTAAATTAATGTTTCTATACTTAGGAAAGCATTTGGGAGCGAAAGGAGCGATAAACAAGCGAAAACCGGACAAAAAGAGCAAATTTTAGGAGCCACACGAGCTGGACACATGGCCATGGACTAAATGGAGATAAAAAGGAAAATTTGGGGTAAAAGTGTGAATGTGAAAGTGTTAGGTAGAGATTTATTAGACATAAGAGTTTATTTAAATTTAAAATTTATTTTTTTAGGATTTGTATTAGGGTTATTATTATATTGTTTATATTTATATTTTGGGCTTTATAATTTAGAGTTTAATTTGGATCCAATTAGAGAATTATTGTTTAGATAAATTCAAATTATCTTTTTGAATTTAATTTGGATCCAACTAGAGTTTTTTTCATGTATTATAAATAGGGAATAGAGTGATATGAGAGGGGAGTTTCAAATTTCTACAAAATCCTCCATTCCTTAAACCTTAACCGTCAGGGATTATTGAAGGAAACAACTGAAGAAACACCATTGAAGCCGTCTTTGAAGTAGATCTCCATAAAGATTGAAGACCTCTTTCTAAATTCTTTTGATTTTACTTAGAGTTTTTCCTCATCTTGTGGTTATATTGTTTCTGAGATGTTTCCATTTATTAGCATGGACTAAATTCCTAAACACCTAGGGGAGATGAACCCTAGGATGAATTCTATCAATTGATTTCTGATTTTACGCAATAAATACTTAGATTTTGCTCTCAATTATGTGTGCTTAATTCTTGATTTAGTATTCTTGATATATTAATTCTTATTTGATGTGCTTAAATCAGAGGAGGAATAGACCCTATTTATGAGTAGATCTAGCATAATTAAGTGAAGTAACAGTACATTCCTAGTCTCAATGCAGAAACACAATTACGACATAACCATATTTATTGAACCTTATTTTGTTATCCATTTAATGAAATTTAGGAATAGGAAAAAGGAAGCACGGATGTGTGTGTTTGAATTAATATGTAGATTTGTGTTAATTAAAATTAATGCTTATTAAATTGAAACATTATGTTCCAACGCATTCTAGTTCCATGTGGTCAAAACACTTCCTATAAATACAGGACCAATATTGAAATCCTTATTGAAATTGATTCAACGACTCAAAGTCTTAACTTGATTTCCTTATTCTTCTTTCTTTAGATTACTTTTCTTTAATATGATCGGACATTTTCCTCCAAATCTGTCCAAGACATACGTCCTACATTCTTACTATAAAAATTGTCAAATTTACATAAAAAAATAAAACCTATCCGTAATTCGGGAATGCCTGCCAGAGTGTTCTGGAAACGTAAAATCATTTGTTGTTTCCAATTTAACTCTATAAGAGAATTTCTCGTTGAACAAGTTCCATCAGTTATTTCACTCAAAGTTGTCGTCCTTAGTTTAGTAAACTTGAGTGACAACTCATTCACCAAAAAAGACAACGTCGAACAAAGAATACAATAATCGATTTGTAGTCTCATGATAAAGAGAAACATTGGCCTATTTCCAAACCAGGAAATATTGGGGATGAATTAATTTTGAATTCAATCATTTGGTTGTCATATTCCTTTTTGAAACGTGATAAGTGCGATAAAAAGCTTTTAACAGCAAAAGCTTTTATGATTTTACGCATCGCATAATTATTTTAATATTGTGGCACATACATATCACTAGTAGAGAAATCTAGTATAGCTCATTCGATTTGGAGATAGATGTGCATTTTCAACCGTCACCATGACTAGAACATATATAACTACAAAAAGTTAGAAAAATAGGATGACACACATAATAAATATGTTTGCCTGTAATGCAAGTGCTCATGATGCTTTATTCATATGATATTTCCTGCATATTATGGTGCTAGTTTTTGGTTTGTAGTGGATGTAATAGTACATTCCTAGTTTCAAAGCAAAAAAACAATTACGACATAACCATATTTATTGAACCTTATTTTCATTATCTTTTTAATGAAATTTAAGAATAGGAAAAAAGAAAGCACAGATGTGTGTGTTTGAATTAATATGTATATTCGTGTTAATTAAAATTAATGCTTATTAAATTGAAAAATTAAATGCTTTATTTTGTTGCAACTCATTCTAGTTCCATGCGATCATAACACTTCCTATAAATGCAGGTTTTTTCCCCTTCTAATCTCGTTCGAGATTAATTTTACAAACCAAATTCAAGTAGAAACATCAAATTCACACAATATGGCAAGCCTTAATGTTTATTCCGTCCTAGTTGTTTTATTCTTAACTAGCATGGCAGTAATGGCAACGAAGGAGAACAACCAGATTATTAAGGAAAATAATTGTGAAACTAAAATGGGTTGGTCCTGTGTTCAAGAAACTTTCACGAGTATTTTCGAGACAGGGAGTATGTCTAACAAGTGTTGCAGCGAACTTGTTGAACTAGGAAAAGTTTGCCACGCAGCATTAGTAAAGAAGACTCTCGAGAATCGTCTATTCAAGGAACTAAACTCCAGTACAATTATAGCGAAGAGCATCGAAACATGGAAGAACTACATGGCATTGATCGATTCACCATCTCCGTCTTCTTAATGATATAGGATTGCTTCAACTAACAACAGGTTACAAGACGTGATGTGCTCAATATTGTTCTTTTGTCTTTATTTTCAACATTGTTCTTGAAGCTTCATTATTGTCTGGAGTTAAATTTAAGTCGAGTTAAATTAATTTTAGTTGTATGAAAATTAAATGGTTCTAGAGAAGCCATTACTTAATACACTATGATTTTATAAGGCCATTATTTTTAATTTTATAGCATTGGAACTTGATAACCATTTTAAATCGAGTACTATATATTGTTTCACATTGTTTAAATTGAAACAAATGTTAATATTTTTAAACGTTAAGTTCATTAAATAATTATCAGTGGCAAGTTACAAGAGTAAAACCTGTGAAGGCAGGAGGGATTTATGATGTTTCTTTGTTGGCTCATCAGGTTGAAACTCTTAATAAACAATTGATGGTTTGAATTTTTTCTAAGCAAGTACATTCGGTGATGCAGTGCAATCAAAATGGAGCGGGGATGATGAGTTTGGAATATCTCCATGAACAAGCAGACTTTTTAGGTAATAATTCTAAACCTCAAAATAATCCTTATAGTAATACTTATAATGCAGGTTGGAGATATCACCCAATTTTTCATGGGGTGGTCAAGGAAATCAATGATCACAAATTCCTCCAGGTTTTCAGCAACCACATCAACAAGAAAAAAAGTCTAACCTTGAAGATATGCTTTCTAAATTTATTTCGACTTTTGTAGCAAGATTTAAAGTAATAAGACAGCTTTAAAAAATCAACAGGCATCTATTCATGATCTTGAAAATCAAATCGAATAGCTTGCTAAAATGATTTTGAAGAGATAGCCAGGTAGTTTACCTAGCAACGCTGAACCAAACCCATAGGAACATGCAAAAGCAATTACATTGAGGAGTGGGAAAGAGTTGGTTAAACCAAAAAAGAAATTCAAGCAGAAATCCGATGAGAAAGATGATGAGGTAACAAAAACTGAGGAAATTCAGGTACCAGTGCTTAAAGAATATAAACCATCAATTCCCTATCCGAAAAAGTTGAAGGAAGACCGCAAGGATGAACAATTCGGTAAATTTCTTGATCATTTTAAACAATTACATATTAACTTACCTTTGGTTGAAGCTTTTTTGCAGATGCCCACTTATGCAAAATTTTTAAAAGAGCTACTGACAAATAAAAGGAAGCTAGAGGAGTTGTCCATTGTGAAGCTTAATGGGGAGTGCTCAGCTATTCTCCAAAATAATTTGCCTACCAAGCTGAAAGATCTAAGGAGTTTCACTATCCCTTGTATTATTGGTAGTTTAAATATTGAGAAAGCATTGGCTGATTTGGGTGCTAGTATTAATTTAATGTCTTATAAAATGTTCAAGCAACTTGGTCTTGGGGAACCTAAACCCACTACAATGAGTATTCAATTAGCTGACAGATCTGTTAAATATCCTAGGGGTATTATTGAAGATGTGCTTGTGAAAGTAGATAAATTTATTTTCCCTGTTGACTTTGTTATACTTGATATGGATGAGGATTTTGAGGTACCTTTGATTTTAGGAAGACTTTTTTTAGCCACCACTAGAGCTATTATTGATGTGGGTAATGTAAACTTGTGCTTAGGGTAGGTGATGATGAAATTATTTTTCAGATTTATAATGTCATGCGATTTTCTCAAGAGCAAGATTATTCCTATTATTTCATTGATTTTACTGATCATGCTGTTCAAAATTCATTGCAGGAAATTGTTCATAAAGACACATTGGAACTATGCCTTGTTCAAAGAGGGGACATCGATGGAGATAATGTTTTGTTTAATGAGATGAAAATGCTAAGGGAACATAAACGAGCAATGGCTTGAAAAATTTCTGATATTAGAGGAATTAGTCCTTCTTTTTGTATTCATAAAATTTTAATGGTAGATGAATATAAACCTTGTGTGCAGGCTCAAGGGAGATTAAATTCCAATATGAAGGAAGTTGTTAAGGCTGAGGTAATTAAACTTTTAGATGTTGGAGTTCTTTATCCTATTTCTGATAGTACTTGGGTAAGTCCTGTGCAGGTTGTTCCTAAAAAAGGCGGCATGATTGTTGTGGCTAAGGAAAAAATCGAGTTAATTCTGACAAGAGCAGTCACAGGATGGAGAATTTGTATTGATTACAGGAAGTTGAATGATGCTACAAGGAAAGACCACTTTCCTTTACCGTTTGTCGATCAAATGTTAGAGAGGTTAGCTGGGCACATGTACTATTGATTCTTGGATGGACTTTCTAGCTACTTTCAAATCCCGATAGCTCCTAAGGATCAAGAAAAGACAACATTTACTTGTTCATATGGTACGTTTGCTTACCGAAGAATGCCTTTTGGATTATGTAATTCTCCTGCTACTTTTTAGCGATGTATGATGGCTATTATTGATGAACTCGTGAAATATATTATGGAGGTATTTATGGACGATTTCTCGGTATTCGGTAATTCTTTCCATTTATGCCTTAAAATTTTAAAAAGTGTTCTAATGAGATGTGAAGAAACAAACCTTGTGCTTAATTGGGAAAAGTGTCACTTCATGGTTAAAGAGGGAATTGTTTTGGGTCATAAAATTTCTAGTAAAGGGATTGAGGTTGATAAAGTGAAAATTGAAACTATTGAAAAATTAACTCCTCCTAATTTAGTTAAGGACATTAGAAGTTTCTTAGGACATGCTGGGTTTTATAGAAGATTTATTAGGGATTTTTCTAAAATAGCAAAGCCTTTAACGAATTTATTAGAAAAAGATGTGTCATTTAATTTCAGTCAGGATTGGGCATTTAACATTCTTAAGGAAAAATTAATTAATGTCCCGATTGTTGTTGCACCTGATTGGAATTTACCCTTTGAACTAATGTGTAATGCAAGTGATTTTGCAGTAGGTGCAGTTCTTGGATAGCGAAGAGACAAGCACTTTCAACCGATTTATTATGCTAGCAAGACTTTGATAAATGCTCAAGGGAATTACACTACTACTGAAAAAGAGTTGCTAGCTGTGGTTTTTGCATTTGATAAATTTAGATCTTATTTAATATTATCTAAAGTTATTGTTTACACTGACCATTCTGCTCTTTGCTACCTTCTTGGTAAACCAGATGCGAAACCTTGACTTATTCGTTGGGTTTTATTGATGCGAGAATTTGATTTGGAGATTAGGGATAAGAAAGGAGCTGAAAATCTTGCAGCTGATCATCTCTCAAGACTCGAAAATCTTCATCTTGAGAAGCTTAATGAAGGTGTGATACATGACTCGTTTCCTGAAGAACGACTCTTGGTAGTAAGTGATTCTGATGATCCTTAGTTTGTAAACATTGTGAATGTGGGTTGAGAATTTTGCTTCAGGACATGCAAATGCTTAAGTGTGGGGATATTTGATAAGTCCCAAAAGTAACATGTTTTAGCCTCATTCTTAATGGATTTTTGGATGATTAATCTATTTAAAATAATGAATTTTACGTTCATAATCCTTTAAATTCATGTGTGTCGTCCTATTTTTCTAACTTTTTGTAGTTATATATGTTCTAGTCATGGTGACGGTTTGAAATGCACGTCTATCTCCAAATCGAATGAGCTATACTAGATTTCTCTACTGGTGATATGTCTGTGCCACAATATTAAAATAATTATGCGAAGCGTAAAATCATAAAATCTTTTTGTTGTTAAAAACTCTTTATCACACTTATCACGTTTTAAAAAGGAAAATGACAACCAAATGATTGAAATTCAAAATTAATTCATCCCAAATATTTCTTGCTTTGGAAATAGGCCAATGTGTCTCCCTTATCATGAGACTACAAATCGATTATTGTATTCGTTGTTCGACGTTGTCATTTTTGGTGAACGCGTTGTCACTCAAGTTTACAAAACTAGGGATGACAAGTTTGAGTGAAATAACCGATGGAACTTCTCCAACGACAAATTCTCTTATAGAGTTAAATTGGAAACAACAAATGATTTTACGTTTCTACAACACTCTGGCAGGCATTGCCTGAATTACGGACAGGTTTTATTTTTTTATGTAAATTTGACAATTTTTATAGTGAGAATGTAGGACGTACGCCTCAGACACATTTGGAGGAAAATGCCCGACCATATTAAAGAGAAGTAATCTAAAGAATGAAGAATAAGGAAATCAAGTTAAGACTTTGAGTCGTTAAATCAATTTCAACAAGGATTTCAATACGGGCCCTCTTCTCCCAAAAAGAACATGAAGTCATAACTACCGGACTAGCATTGAAGTACTAAAAATACAAAACGAAAACAACTAGTATACGGGCAATGAACTATTACAAATTATATTGCGTGTCCTTCGAAGGATATTTCATGGCACGATATGTGTCTTTTCATAACTAAGTTAACTCCAGGCTTTTTTTCGATAAATGAAATTTGAATTTAATTTGTACAAAAAGTTTTAAGGAATCAATGTTGTTTCAATTTCTCACCACACCAAAAATTCCAGTTCCACATTATTGCAATGAACGTAACGTTTAAAATATTGATATTTGTTTCAATTTAAAAAATGTGAAACAATATATAGTACTCGGTTTGAGACGGTTATCAAGTTCCAATGCTATAAAATTAAAAATAATGGCCTTAAAAAATCGTAGTGTATTAAGTAATGGCTTCTTTAGAACCATTTAATTTTCGTACAACTAAAATTAATTTAACTCGACTTAAATTTAATGATAGACAATAATGAAGCTTCCGAAACAATGTTGAAAATAAAGACAAAAGAACAATATTGAGCACATCACGTCTTGTAACCTGTTGTTAGTTGACACAATCCTATATCATTAAGCAGACGAAGAGGGTGAATCGATCAATGCCATGCAGTTGCTCCATGTTTCAATGCTCTTCGCTATAATTGTAGTTAGGTTTAGTTCTTTTAATAGAGGATTCTCGAGAGTCCTCTTTACTAATGCTGCGTGGCAAACTTTTCCCAACGCAACAAGGTCGCCATAACACTTGTTAGAGATACTCCCTGTCTCTAAAATACTCGTGAAAGTTTCTTGAACACAGGGCCAACCCATTTTAGTTTCACAATTATTTTCCTTAATAATCTGGTCATTCTCCTTCATAGCCATTACTGCCACGCAAGTTAAGAATAACACCACTAAGACGGAATAAACATTAAGGCCTGCATTTTTGTGTGAATTTGATGTTTCTACTTGAATTTGGTTCGTAAAATTAATCTCAAACAAGATCAGAAAGGGAAAAAACTTGCATTTATTGGAAGTGTTATGACTACATGGAACTAGAATGCGTTGCAACAAAATAAAGCATTTAATGTGTCAATTTAATAAGCATTAATTTTAATTAACACAAATCTACATATGAATTCAAACACACACCTGTAATTCCTTTTTCCTATTCTTAAATTTCATTGAATGGATAACAAAGATAAGGTTCAATAAAGATGGTTATGTCGTAATTGTGTTTCTGCATTGAAACTAGGAATGTACTATTACATCCACTACAAACCAAAAACTAGCACCATAATATGCAGGAAATATCATATGAATAAAGCAACGTGAGCACTTGCATTACAGGGACACATATTTGTTATGCGTGTCGTCCTATTTTTCTAACTTTTTGTAGTTATATACGTTCTAGTCATGGTGACGGTTTAAAATGCACGTCTATCTCCAAATCGAATGAGCTATACTAGATTTCTCTACTGGTGATATGTCTGTGCCACAATATTAAAATAATTATGCGAAGCGTAAAATCATAAAATCTTTTTGTTGTTAAAAACTCTTTATCACACTTATCACGTTTTAAAAAGGAAAATGACAACCAAATGATTGAAATTCAAAATTAATTCATCCCAAATATTTCTTGCTTTGGAAATAGGCCAATGTGTCTCCTTATCATGAGACTACAAATCGATTATTGTATTCGTTGTTCGACGTTGTCATTTTTGGTGAACGCATTGTCACTCAAGTTTACAAAACTAGGGATGACAAGTTTGAGTGAAATAACCGATGGAACTTCTCCAACGACAAATTCTCTTATAGAGTTAAATTGGAAACAACAAATGATTTTACGTTTCTACAACACTCTGGCAGGCATTGCCTGAATTACGGACAGGTTTTATTTTTTTATGTAAATTTGACAATTTTTATAGTGAGAATGTAGGACATACGCCTCAGACACATTTGGAGGAAAATGCCCGATCATATTAAAGAGAAGTAATCTAAAGAATGAAGAATAAGGAAATCAAGTTAAGACTTTGAGTCGTTAAATCAATTTCAACAAGGATATCAATATTGGCCCTCTTCTCCCGAAAAGAACAAGAAGTCATAACTAACGGACTAGCATCGAAGTACTAAAAACACAAAACGAAACCAACTAGTATACGGGTAACGAACTATTACAAATTATACTGCATGTCCTTCGAAGGATATTTCTTGGCACGATATGTGTCTTTTCATTACTAAGTTAGCTCCAATCTTTTTTTCGATAAATGAAATTTGAATTTAATTTGTACAAAAAGTTTTAAGGAATCGATGTTGTTTCAATTTCTCACCACACCAAAAATTCCAGTTCCACATTATTGCAATGAACTTAACATTTAAAATATTGATATTTGTTTCAATTTAAACAATGTGAAACATTATATAGTACTCGGTTTGAGATGGTTATCAAGTTCCAATGCTATAAAATTAAAAATAATGGCCTTATAAAATCATAGTGTATAAAGTAATGGCTTCTTTAGAACCATTTAATTTTCGTACAACTAAAATTAATTTAACTAGACTTAAATTTAATGACAGACAATAATGAAGCTTTCGAACCAATGTTGAAAATAAAGACAAAAGAACAATATTGAGCACATCACGTCTTGTAACCTGTTGTTAGTTGATGCAATACTGTATCATTAAGCAGACGAAGATGGTGAATCGATCAGTGCCATGCAGTTGTTCCATGTTTCAATGCTCTTCGCTATAATTGTAGTTAGGTTTAGTTCATTGAATAGAGGATTCTCGAGAGTCCTTTTTACTAATGCTGTGTGGCAAACTTTTCCCAACGCAACAAGGTCGTCGTAACACTGGTTAGAGATACTCCTTGTCTCGAAAATACTCGTGAAAGTTTCTTGAACATAGGGCCAACCCATTTTAGTTTCACAATTATTTTCCTTAATAATCTGGTTGTTCTCCCTCATAGCCATTACAGCCACGCAAGTTAAGAATAACACCACTAAGACGGAATAAACATTAAGGCTTGCATTATTGTGTGAATTTGATGTTTCTACTTGAATTTGGTTCGTAAAATTAATTTCGAACAAGATCAGAAGGGGAAAAACCTGCATTTATAGGAAGTGTTATGACCACATGGACCTAGAATGCGTTGCAACAAAATAAAGCATTTAATGTGTCAATTTAATAAGCATTAATTTTAATTAACACAAATCTACATATTAATTCAAACACACACATCTGTAATTCCTTTTTCCTATTCTTAAATTTCATTGAATGGATAACGAAGATAAGGTTCAATAAAGATGGTTATGTCGTAATTGTGTTTCTACATTGAAACTAGGAATGTACTATTACATCCACTACAAACCAAAAACTAGCACCATAATATGTAGGAAATATCATATGAATAAAGCAACGTGAGCACTTGCATTACAGCTACACATATTTGATATGTGTGTCATCCTATTTTTCTAACTTTTTGTAGTTATTTATGTTCTTGTCATGGTGACGGTTAAAAATGCGCGTCTATCTCCAAATCGAATAAGCTATACTAGATTTCTTTACTGGTGATATGACTTTGCCACAATATTAAAATAATTATGCGAAGCGTAAAATCATAAAATCTTTTTGTCGTTAAAAACTTTTTATCGTACTTATAACGTTTTAAAAAGGAAAATGACAACCAAATGATTGAAATTCAAAATTAATTCATCCCAAATATTTTCTGCTTTGGAAATAGGCCAATGTTTCTCTTTATCATGAGACTACAAATCGATTATTGTATTCTTTGTTCGACGTTGTCATTTTTGGTGAACGCATTGTCACTCAAGTTTACAAAACTAAGGACAAAAATTTTGAGTGAAATAATCGATGGAACTTCTCCAACGACAAATTCTCTTATAGAGTTTAATTGGAAACAACAAATGATTTTATGTTTCTACAACACTCTGGCAGGCATTGCCTGAATTACGGACAGGTTTTATTTTTTTTGTAAATTTGACAATTTTATAGTGAGAATGTAGGACGTACGCCTCGGACACATTTGGAGGAAAATGCCCGATCATATTAAAGAGAAGTAATCTAAAGAATGAAGAATAAGGAAATCAAGTTAAGACTTTGAGTCGTTAAATCAATTTCAACAAGGATATCAATATTGGCCCTCTTCTCCCAAAAAGAACAAGAAGTCATAACTAACGGACTAGCATCGAAGTACTAAAAACACAAAACGAAACCAACTAGTATATCGGAAACGAACTATTACAAATTATACTGCATGTCCTCCGAAGGATATTTCTTGGCACGATATGCGTCTTTTCATAACTGAGTTAGCTCTAGGCTTTTTTTCGATACAGGAAATTTGAATTTAATCTGTACAAAAACTTTTATGAAATCAATGTTGTTTCAATTTCTCACTACACCAAAAATTCCAGTTCCACATTATTGCAATGAACTTAACGTTTAAAATATTGATATTTGTTTCAATTTAAACAATGTGAAACAATATATAGTACTCGATTTAAGATGGTTATCAAGTTCCAATGCTATAAAATTTAAAATAATGGCCTTATAAAATCATAGTGTATTAAGTAATGGCTTCTCTATAACCATTTAATTTTCGTACAACTAAAATTAATTTAACTCGACTTAAATTTAACGACAGACAATAGTGAAGCTGTCGGAACAATGTTTAAAATAAAGAGAAAAGAACAATATTGAGCTCATCACGTCTTGTAACCTGTTGTTAGTTGAAACAAACTTATAACATTAAGCATTCGGAGATGGTGAATCGATCAATGCCATGCAGTTGTTCCATGTTTTGATGCTCTTCACTATAATTGTAGTTGGGTTTAGTTCTATGAATTGAGGATTCTCGAGAGGTCTCTTTACTAATGCTGCGTGGCAAACTTTTCCCAACGTAACAAGTTCACCGCAACACTTGTTAGAGATACTCCCTGTCTCGAAAATACTCGTGAAAGTTTCTTGAATACAGGGCTAACCCATTTTATTTCGACAATTATTTTCGTTAATAATCTGGTCCTTCTCCTTCGTAGCCATTACTACCATGCAAGTTAAGAATAACACCACTAGGATGGAATAAACATTAAGGCTTGCCATATTGTGTGAATTGGATATTTCTACTTGAATTTGGTTCCTAAAATTAATTTCGAACAAGATCAGGAGGGGAAAAAACCTGCATTTATAGGAAGTGTTATGACCACATGGAACTAGAATGCGTTGCAACAAAATAAAGCATTTAATGTTTAAATTTAATAAGCATTAATTTTAATTAACACAAATCTACATATTAATTCAAACACACACATCTATAATTCCTTTTTCCTATTCTTAAATTTCATTGAATGGATAACGACTATAAGGTTCAATAAAGATGGTTATGTCGTAATTGTGTTTCTGCATTGAAACTAGGAATGTACTATTACATCCACTACAAACCAAAAACTAGCATCGTAATATGCAAGAAATATCATATGAATAAAGCAACGTGAGCACTTGCATTACAGGGACATATTTTTGTTATGTGTGTCGTCGTATTTTTCTAACTTTTTGTAGTTATATATGTTCTAGTCATGGTGAAGGTTAAAAATACACGTCTATCTCCAAATCGAATGAGCTATACTAGATTTCTCTACTGGTGATATGTCTGTGCCACAATATTAAAATAATTATGCGAAGCGTAAAATCATAAAATCTTTTTGTTGTTAAAAACTCTTTTCGAACTTATCACGTTTTAAAAACGAAAATGACAACCAAATGATTTAAATTCAAAATTAATTCATCCCAAATATTTCTTGCTTTGGAAATAGGCCAATGTTTCTCTTCATCATGAGACTGCAAATCGATTATTGTATTCTTTGTTCGACGTTGTCATTTTTGGTGAACGTGTTGTCACTCAAGTTTACAAAACTAAGGATGACAACTTTGAGTGAAATAACCAATGGAACTTGTCCAACGGTAAATTCTCTTATAGTTTTAAATTGGAAACGACAAATGATTTTACGTTTCTATAACACTGTGGCAGGCGTTGCCTGAATTACGGACAGGTTTTATTTCTTTATGTAAATTTGATAATTTTTATAGTGAGAATGTAGGACGTATGAGTCAGTAGATAAGTTTCATCGACAATGAGTTTTTCATTCATTGGCAAAAGAAAGGACTTTATTCCTGTAAAAACACTAAGGAAGATAACTGAAACATAACAAATAAACTAAAAGTACATAATAAAAATGTAAAGAGAGGTTAGAAAAATGTGACTCGGTTAATGGTCTCCTTCTGTTTGTGATCATTATGGCTAATGTAATGCTTCAACCGTTGGTCTTTCACTTTAAATTTGTGTCCATTATTTATGTATTTAATTGTGACCGCACCATGAGGAAATGCTTCGACAACCTCGAATGGACCAGACTATCGTGAGTGCAATTTACCTCGGTGCAATTTTAGTCGCGGATTAAATAATTGCACCAGTTGACCTATAGTAAATTGTCGTTGCAAAATAATTTTGTCGTGCCAATGCTTAGTCTTTTCCTTATAGATTGTGGCATTTTCATAAGCATTGCGTCAAATTTCCTCCAGTTCAATAATGTCCAACAACCTTTTCTTTCTAGCAGCTTCATAGTTATGTTCTAATTCCACAAGCAAGTGACATGCTTTACCAAACACAAGTTGATATGGCGACATTCCAAGTGGAGTTTTATATGCTATGCATAACGCCTACAACGCATCATCCAGCCTAGAAGACCAATCCTTCCTTGATGGATACACCACCTTTTCAATAATATTTTTGATTTGTCGACTGGGGACTTCAACTTGGCCATTGGTTTTTGGATGGTATCTGGTTTCCATTCGAGGGTTAACTCCATACCACTTCAGTGCAATTGCAACTTGGTTACAGTGGAAGTGAGTGCCTTGATCACTAATCATTGCCTTAGGTGTATCGGAATGAGTGAGTATGTGCTAGTGGAAAATTTTCAACACTGTCCTAGTATCATCCTTTGGGATAATAACGGCCTCCATCTATTTTGACACATAGTCAACAACAACTAGGATATAAGCATTTCCAAATGAACTTGGAAATGGTCCAATAAAATCCATACCCCAGACATTAAAGAGCTCAACCTCTATAATTGGTTGTTGCAACATCCCATTGCGTCGAGATATTGATCCAGTGCGTTGACATTTGTCACATTGTTGCACAATATTATAGGCATCTATAAACAACGAAGGCCAATAAAATCCTGATTGAAGCAGCTTAGCAGAAGTTCTTATGCCACCAAAATGACCTCCACAAAGGGCATCATGACAATGCTTCAAGATTGAAAACATTTCTTCTTAATAATATTGTCATTGCATACCTTGAATAGGTAGGGCTTATTCTAGTAATATTTCTCGATGTCGTGAAGAAACCTTTCCTTCTTGTGACCTATTGCACCCAAGGGTAACCTTCCACATACCAAGTAATTAACTACATTCACAGACCATGGGGATACGTTGATAGCAAACAATTTCTCGTCAGGAAATACGTTGACAATTTGGACTGTATTTTCATCTTCACTTCCTACTTCCAGATGAGACAAGTGATCTGCCACTTGGTTCTCCAATCCTTTGCGATCCTTTATCTCTATGTCAAATTCTTGTAATAATAGGATCCATCGTATCAATCTTGGTTTGGCATCATTCTTTGCAAAGAGGTACCTCAACGCAAAATGATCAGTGAACACTGTAAGCTTTGTGCCGACAAGATATGAGCAAAATTTTTCGAAGGCAAATACTACTACCAATAACTCCTTCTCTATGGTTGTATAATTAATCTGCGCTACAGTGAAAGTTTTACTGGCATAGTATATCACTTGAAACACTCTTTCTTTGCATTGTCCTAACACGACACCCACTGCATAATCACTCGCATCACACATTACTTCAAATGGTTACGACCAGTCTGGTGCAATGACAATAGGTGCCTTCACAAGCTGTTTCTTTATTTGCATAAATGCATCTAGACATGCATCCTCAAACAATTTTTTTTTATTTTGCTCTAACAAGGAGCAGAGAGGTTTTAAAATCTTAGAGTAATCGCGGATAAATCTTCGATAAAAACCTCCATGACCAAGAAAACTCAAAATACCTTTTACATTGGTTGGCGGGGGTAACATTTTAATAATTTCAACCTTTGATTTATCCACTTCAATGCCCTGGCATGAAATTTGATGACCAAGAACAATGCCTTTTCTTACCATGAAGTGACATTTCTCCCAATTCAGCATTAGATCTTGTGTCCTCACATCGCTTTAGAACTCTGACCAATTTGTCAGCATATATATCAAAAGTATTGCCACAGATAAAAAAATCATCCATAAATACTTCCAATGAGTCTTCAATCATGTTTGAGAAGATTGCCATCATGCACCTTTAAAATGTGGTCAGTGCATTGTACAGACCAAATAGCATTGAACGGAAGGCAAAAGTGTCAAAAGGACAAGTAAAGGTCATTTTTACTTGATCCTCCGGCGTAGTCACTATCTGATGTAGCCAGAATAACCATTGAGAAAGAAATAATAGGCTTTTCCAACAAGCCTATCCAACATTTGATCAATGAAGGGATGTGGGATGTGATCCTTCTTTGTTGCATTCAATCGACGATAATCCATGCACACATGCCAGCCCGTAGGAATGCGAGTAGGGATTAGTTCATCCTTGTCATTACATACCACCGTGATACCACTCTTTTCAAGAACACATTGGACTGGGCTTACCCACGTGCTATCAGAAATTAGGTAGATAATGCCCGAATCCAACCACTTAATTATTTCCTTTTTAACAACCTCCTTCATTTTTTCAGTTAATCTTCTTTACTGTTTAATGGACTCCTTTCCCTTATCTTCTAATCGGATTTTGTGCATGAAAAAAGAGGGGTTAATGCCTTTAATACCTGTAATACTCCAGGCAATCGTACGCTTGTGTTGCTTTAGTATATAGATTAATTTTTCCTTCAGACTTGCATTGAGAGTTGTAGAGACAATTACTGACAGTGTATCGTTCTTACCAAGGAAAACATAATTCAAATGTGTAGGCAAAGGCTTCAACTCTAGAGTAGGAGCTTCCTTAACATATGACTTAAATACTGAAGTAGTTTTATTTATCAAATCTAAAGAATCCATTTTCCATCCGTGCTTAAGCTTAACATTATTTGCCTTAACCTTGTAGTCATAATCAACTAGAAAATCTTCTTCTATTGTCAACGTAAATTCTTCTTGGACTGTTGTGCTACGCTAATTAAATTATTCTTTAATTAATTCGTTTAGCACATTAATATGGTGACATTGTTCTTTGTTTTTAAAGGGACTTGCTTTGAAAACACTGAATGTGACATGTTCATCATTATGTTGCATTATTAGTTCACCTTTGAATACGTATGGGCACCTCTTTATCTACTTCACAATCAAGGGTAATGAAATCCGTTGGGAACACAAACTTATTTATGCTAACGAGGACGTCTTTAATTTGTCCCTCAAGTTTTGCTAATGATCTATCTGTCAACTGCAATGTCACTGTAATAGGCTTTATGTGACCAATCCCCAATTTTCTATACATTGACAATGGCATGAGGTTGATACTTTCTCCTAAATCACATAGAGATTTTTTGAAGTAATGATTTCCAATGGAACATAGAATTGTAAAACTGCCAAGATCCTTCGTCTTTGGTGGCAATTTATTTGTCAAGACTGCGCTGCATCCCTCTGTGAGCATAATTGTCTCATTATCGGTCAACTTCTTCTTGGATAGGAGCTCCTTAATTAATTTCCCATAGCTAGGAATATATACGAGAGCATCCACAAGAGGTATATTGACATGCAATTGTTTCAATGTGGTCAGAAACTTTTGATATTCTCTATCATTCTCCTTCTCTTTGAATCGCTGTGGAAATGGTAAAGGTATTGGTACATCAGGTTGTCGTGACAAAATCAGTTGCATTGACATCGGTAGTTACGTCGATAATTTTATCGGTCTGATAGTAGGCATAGGATTAACAATAGGTGGAACCTCTTTCATTGATTCTTCTATAACTTCTTCAGATACAACTCCTTCCCCTTGATCTGCTTCACTTGTGACTATAGGTGTTGCATTAGGGCTGGTAGCTGGCTCGACGGTTTGTTTCCTTCTCCGAAGAGTAATAGCTTTGCAATGCTCCTTCCCTTTTTAATTTAGTTTCTCGGTGTCACTGAGTAAAGCACCTGTTGGTCTTGTGCTCAAATTTGAAGCTAGTTGCCCTAACTGTGCTTCCAATACTCGGATGGAAGAGGATTTTCTTTGCACAATATCTTCTATTCACATTATATGCTCATGCATCAAGGCTTCAAGGGCTGTTAATGGATCAGCTCGTGGTAGTTAATACTCTATTGCTGTTGTTGTCCTTACATATTAAGATGTGACATTGAAGATTGTTGTGGCTGCACACGAATGTGTGACTGCAACTGATCTTCATGTGCATGCATCTGACTCTGATTGAAATTTTACTATTACTGATTGTAATTCCCTTGTCGAAAAAATCCTTAACTAGAGGAATTGTCATGTCTAAATGTCATCGCATTTTGACTTCCCCAAGGCTATTGATTTTGAGTAGAGCCGTTATAGAAATTACAAGAAGAATTTCCAAGGATATTATTAAAAAAGAAAGTGTTCTCGGCATGCTGAGGACAATCCTCGTAGCTATGATTGTCATCGTAATTTTCGTAACAAAATATAAGGACATTCATTTGTTAGGCAACTTGAATGGGCGCAACTTCACTGGTCCCTTCATGTTCTTTATCATATTTGCTAACGAAGATACTTGTGGACTCAGAGTTGATATAGTATCTAATTCAATAATTCCCAGATTTGCTTTGACTTGTGCAGTACGAGAGATCGGATATTTACAGTCATTTTGAGCGATCCTCTCTAAAATTCTTACAGCTTCATCATAAGTTCAATCCAACAAAGGACCATTCACAGATGTGTCGAGAAGATTACTGTTTGTGCATTTAACCCATTGTAAAAAGTTTCAATCTGCGCCGCCTGTTGAATTCCATGCATGGGGCAGCATCGAAGCAAAGTTTTGTAATGCTCCCATGTAATGTGCAAATTTTCATCATCCAGTTGATGATACGCAGTAATATCATTCCTATGTCGAGCATTCATCGTTGGTGGATTAAATCGCAAAACAAACTAAGTTGCAAGCACATTTCATGATGTAACCGATCGAATAGGAAATCCAAGGAACTAGGTACGAGCCCGTCCTTTCAATGAGTAAGGAAATAGTTGCATCTTCAAGGCGTCATCAAGAACGCCATGCTGACTAAAAGAAGCACAAATCATTAGGAAGGATTTAAGGTTCTCTCTCACATCTTCATGAAGCAGCCCAGCATACTGCGTATTAGAATTCAGCATCTAGAACATGACCGGCTTTAATTCAAAATTTTCATCTTGAATAGCTGGTCGAACAATTCCTAGCTACAAATTATCCAACACAGGGACAACAAGGTCTCGAATAGTTCTATTTTGTATTTGATCATCTTGCGGTAACGGTAGATTATTAATGTTTTGTGGTTGTTTAGGAGGTATAATAAGATTCTATGGCGGCAATGGTGGTATGGCTGCATTATTTCCTGGTAGAGCCATGTTTTTTTTTTCTCCTTTTAATAGTATGCTCAATTTTAGGATCTAAGCCAACAACAAATTCAGGATTGCTCCTGGTCATAAACACTTAGAAAGAAAATTGAAAAATAGTCGACCAAAAATAAAAATAAGTTAGTAACAAGTAAATATTAGAAAATAAAGAATAATTACAAATACAATAATAGACATCAAACAAACGCCATCCCCGACAACGGCGCCAAAACTTGATCGTGTTATGAATGTCACAGCAATTTGTGCAAGCGAACACTGTCTATGCAAGCATAATAGATAGATGTAAGTCTATCAGATATCGATCCCACGGGGATGGTTGTTTGTGTTTATAGTTGTGAATGCAATGGAAATTTAAAACAAGAGAGATTGTGTTGTTAAGTGTCGAAGCAATAAAATAAGAAATGCAGTAAAAGAATGAGATTAATTTGTTAAAGAAATATTGAAAAAATTAAGAAGTAAAGTAATGATATTAAAAAGGGGTTTCCTGAGTTGAAGAGTTGGCACAAAACTAAATGTGATCATAAGGTTAATAACAGATAAATTATCGCTGCAAATATGTACAATGAAATCTTACCAACCTTAACTTCCATGTATATCAAAGGCTCAAAGAATCACACTAACCACACCTTCTAGTGTTGGCAATTTATTAAATTCAAGAACAAGTGGACTGAATTCCTTCGATCCTCAAGCAACTTCCATTGTCTTGCTTGTTAACTTAATTTTGTCGCTACACTTTCCAGTGACAGTGACTGTAATCACACTTTCGTGGTCGAACAATTAAATCCAAAGATAAATAGTAAAGGAAGTATTGAAATAGATACCATTCAGATCTGAAATGAAATTGTACTTCCATACAACTCAAATTATCAAGACTTATCAGCGTTAAGCAAGAGAAATAATAGAATAAATTGAAGTATCCTATTCCTAGTTTACTTGAATCACTCTCTTACACTCCTCTTGGATCACACTTAGGATGCTTCTCATCAGGAGCAGGACTGCCTTCTCGTCAATGTCAGGTTGCTGATAGCATCATGACACGTAATTTATTCCTAAATTTATGTATTAATTGTCTCTTTTGTCCCATATTTAGTATGCATATTAGACATTTCATTCTTAGCTTTTTATGTTTTCTAACTCATTATTGATTGATTTAAATTCTTGTTATTTTTATCTCTTTTATGTACTAATGTCATTGCAAACATCTTATATATTGCATCTTAGAATTGTCAGCGCAGGATCTCAGCTGGAAGAAGAATGTAGCCACAAGATCAGCTTGAAAGTGAGACTAGCGATGTCGCTGCATAGAAACCTATTCTTGGATGAGTGAAATCAAGCTGCAAATACAACTGGAAGCACCAGCGTAAGAAATTCACACGTTGTTCCCGCAATTAAGGATTTCAGATTGCGCCCAGCAATTTAGCGACAACCTTCAGATCTATGAAGAATACACCAAAACTATGTGAGTACATAATTATACTGTAACAGACTTTCACAGCTGTAAATTAGATCTGAATCTGAGAATGAATGGGAGGAAATCTGCAATTCTGAAGCCTATAAATAGAAGGGAAAAGATGGAAGTAATCATCAAGAGGTGAAGGAATTAAATTTGTAAATTTGTAATTACTTTGTGTTTTGGAGATTTTAAGCTGGAGAACGGTGAGTTAACGAAGTGGACAAGCAACAACTCCTGACAAGGAGTGCTCGATGCTTTGCAAGTGTAGCAGTTAGGGGAATAATTCGAGTAGCCTAGAGATAGTATGCTCCGATGTATTTATTAACTCCTCTCTTCTTATGATGATGAACTATTATTGACATTTGAATGAGTATGAGAGTATCTTTCACTGTCAGAATTACTTTGATTCTTATTTAATTCTTTTCACATGTTTATTCTTGGATCTAATTGCATCAAACACGATAGTGTCTTTCCAGTCTACCGACATCGAGAGATGCGGTGACAAGTTAGGTTAACAAGCAAGACAGCGAGAGTTGCTTGGGATTAGAAGAGATTCTGATCACTTGTTCTTGAGTGCACAATGTTGTTCACATCGAGAGGTGGGGTAATTGAGGGTGCTTGAGTCTTGACCAAATGGAGAATTGTTATTGGTAAGATTTCATTAGAACTCGATTGCTACGATAGTTCATCTATTCAAAACCTTGTCGACACATCTTGCTTTGTGACTTAGTAAAATCAGTAATCCACTCCAGACCTTTGCACTTGATCACACTTTTATTTTTCTACATTTAAGTTTCCAAACCTTCAAACAACAATTTGATTTACTTTCAGTTGCACTGATAATCAACCTTTATTACATTAACAATTTTGACTATTTTAGTGTGCAGATCTGGTTGAATTGTGCTGACATCTTTAGTCATATTATCTTTAATCTTAGTTTTAATTGCTTCGACATATAGACATTAAGAACCCATTCCCTGTAGGATTGATATCTGATAGAATTGTTCTATCAACTATACTTGCTTCGACGTGTGTCCGCTTGTACATTGCTATGATGTTACAGACCGGATTAGTTGCCCTCAGGAATTTAAGCTGCCATGGATGCAAGCTTGAAAGGAATGTTGAAGAAGAAATTTAATCTATTGAACAGTCAAGAAGAATCCCCTTTCTCTCTCCTTCTCTTCAGTATTTAACAATAATTTCATAGTACATGTGTCCTACCTTTTAGGTCTAACATTCTCTGGCTATACAAGTTGGTTATACCAACTGTACAACTCACACATTTTTAGTTTGTTAACTAGACAACTTTCAGGTGCAGCGATAGCTCAGGAGCAAATTTGGATCCTATTATGCAGTGACAACTTCGGACACCTACAAGCATTGATACTTCTGTATAGGTTCCAGCAGTGACATTTCTGGGCGCAATACTAAACAGACTAATGCAACGACATCAGTAGTAAAAACATGATAAATTTAAAGGAAACTAGGCTAAGCTTCATTAAGTTAGAAAATGTAATAACTAAGTTAAAAATACTTAAAATGTTTGCTAAAGATGATAGTTTGTTGCCCGTATACTAGTTGGTTTCATTTTTCATTTTCAGTACTTCAATGCTAGTCTGTTAGTTATGACTTCTTCTTTTTGGGAGAAGAGGGCCAATATTCAAATCCTTGTTGGAATTGATTTAATGACTCAAACTCTTAACTTGATTTCTTTTTTCTTCTTTTTATAGATTACTTTTCTTAAACATGATCGGACATTTTCCTCAAAATGTGTTCGAGACAAACGTCCTAGACTCTCACTATAAAAAATGTTAAATTTACATAAAAATTAAAACCTATCCATAATTTGGGCAATGCCTGCGAGAGTGTTGTAGAAATGTAAAATCATTTGTTGTTTCTAATTTAACTCTATAAGAGAATTTGTCGTTGGACAAGTTCCATTAGTTATTTCACTCAAAGCTGTCATCCTTAGTTCAGTAAACTTGGGTGACAATGTGTTCACCAAAAAAGTCAACGTCTAACAAATAATATAATCGAATTGTAGTCCCATGATAAAGAGAAACATTGGCTTATTTCCAAAGCAGGAAATATTTGGGATGAATTAATTTTGAATTTCAATCATTTAGTTATCATTTTCCTTTTTAAAACGTGATAAGTGTAATAAAAGGCTTTTAACAACAAAAAGATTTTATGATTTGACACTTCGCATAATTATTTCAACATTGTGGCACATACATATCACTAGTAGAGAAATCTAGCATAGCTTACTGAATTTGGAGATACATGTGCATTTTTAACCATCACCATGACTAGAGCATATACAACTACAAAAAGTTAGAAAAAATAGGATGACACACATAACGAATATGTGTGCGTATAATGCAAATGCTCACGTTACTTTATTCATATGATATTTCCTCTATATTATGGTGCTAGGTTTTGGTTTGTAGTGGATGTAATAGTACATTCCTAGTTTCAATACAAAAACATAATTACGACATAACCATCTTTGTTGAAAATTATTTTCCTTATCCATTTAATGCAATTTAAGAATAGGAAAAATGAAGAATAGATGTGTGTCTTTTAATTAATATGTAGATTTGTGTTTATTAAAATTAATGCTAACTAAACTGAAACATTAAATGTTTTATTTGGTTGCAACGCGTTCTAGTTCCATGTGGTCATAACACTTCCTATAAATTCAGGTTTTTCCCCTGCTAATCTTGTTCGAAATTAATTTTACGAACCAAATTCAAGTAGTAACATCAAATTCACACAATATAGCAAGCCTTAATGTTTATTTCGTCCTAGTGGTTTTATTCTTAACTTGCGTGGAAGTAATGGCTATGAAGGAGAACGACCAGACTATTAAGGAAAATAATTGTGAAACTAAAATGGGTTGGCCCTATGTTCAAGAAGCTTTCACGAGCATTTTCGAGACAGGGAGTATTTCTAATAGGTGTTGCAGCGAACTTGTTGCGTTGGGAAAAGTTTCCCACGCAGCATTGGTGAAGAGGACTCTCGAAAATCCTCTATTCAGAGAACTAAACCCAATGAAAATTATAGCGAAGAGCATCAAAACTAGGAACAACTACATTGCATTGATTGATTCACCATCTCCGTATGATTGCTTCAACTAACAATAGGTTACAAGATGTGATGTGCTCAAAATTGTTATTTTGTTTCTATTTTCAATATTGTTCAGGAAGCTTCATTCTAGTGCGTCGTTAAATTTATGACTTCTTAATTAATTTTAGTAGTACGAAAATTAAATGGTTCCAGAGATGCCAGCATTTAATACACTATGATTTTATACAAGCCATTATTTTTATTTTTATAGCTTTGGAATTCGATAACCACCTCAAATCGAGTATTATATATTGTTTCACATTGTTTAAATTGAAACAAATATCGATATTATAAATGTTAAGTTCATTGAAATAATGTGGAATTGGAATTTTTGGTGTGGTGAGAAATTGAAACAATATCTATTCCCTGAAAGTTTTTATACAATTTAAATTCAAATTTCCTTTAACGGAAAAAACCTTGACCTCTCTTAGTTTTGAAAAGACACATATCGTGCCTAGAAATATCCTTCGGAGGACATGCACTATAATTTCTAATAGTTCATTGCCTGTATACTAGTAGGTTTCATTTTCCATTTTCAGTACTTCGATGCTAGTCCGTTAGTTATGACTTCATCTTCTTTTTGGGAGAAGAGGGCCAATATTGAAATCCTTGTTGAAATTGATTTAACCACTAAAAGTCTTAACTTGATTTCCTTATTCTTTGTTCTTTAGGTTACTTTTCTTTAACATGATTGGGCATTACATACGTCCTAGATTCTCACAATAAAAAATGTCAAATTTACGTAAAAAATAAAACCTATCCATAATTTGGGCAATGCCTTAGAGGGTGTTGTAGAAATGTAAAATCATTTGTTGTTTCCAATTTAATTCTATAAGAGAATTTTTTGTTGGATAAGTTCCATTAGTTATTTCACTTAAAGCTATCATCCTTAGTTTAGTAAACTTGGGTGACAATGCGTTCACAAAAAAAGTAACATCAAATAAAGAATACAATAATCAAAGTGTAGTACCATGATAAAGAGAAACATTGGCTTATTTTCAAAGCAAGAAATATTTGGGATGAATTAATTTTGAATTTAAATCATTTAGTTGTCATTTTCCTTTTTAAAACATTATAAGTTTGATAAAAAGATTTTAAGAACAAAAAGATTTTATGATTTTATGCTTCGCATAATTATTTCAACATTGTGGCACATACATATCAATAGTAGAGAAATCTGGTATAGCTCATCCAATTTGGAGATACACATGCATTTTTAACTGTCACCATGACTAGAACATATACAATTTCAAAAAGTAAGAAAAATAGGATGACACACATAACGAATATGTGTGTCTGTAATGCAAGTGCTCACGTTTCTTCATTCATATGATATTTCCTCCAAATTATGGTGCTAGTTTTTTGTTTGTAGTTGATGCAATAGTACATTCCTAGTTTCAATGCAGGTTTTTTCCCTGGTAATCTTGTTCAAAATGTGTCTGAGGCATGCGTCCTACATTCTGACTATAAAAAATATCAAATTTACATAAAAAAATAAAACCTATCCATAATTTGGGCAATGCATGCGAGAGTGTTGTAGAAATGTAAAATCATTTGTTGTTTCAAATTTAACTATCTAAGAGAATTTGTCGTTGGACAAGTTCCATTAGTTATTTCACTCAAAGCTATCATCCTCAGTTTAGTAAACTTGAGTGACAACGCATTCACCAAAAAAGCCAACGTCAAAAAAGAATACAATAATCGAATTGTAGCCCCATGACAAAGAGAAACATTGGCTTATTTCCAAAGCAGGAAATATTTGGTATGAATTAATTTTGAATTTCAATAATTTAGTTGTCATTTCCCTTTTTAAAACGTGATAAGTGTCATAAAAAGTGTTTAACAACAAAAAGATTTTATAATTTTACACTTCGCATATTATTTCAACATTGTGGCACATACATATCACTAGTAGAGAAATCTTGTATAGCTCATTCAATTTGGAGATAGACGTGCATTTTTTACCGTCACCATGACTAGAACATATACAACTAAAAAAAGTTAGAAAAATAGGATGACACGCATGACGAATATGTGTACCTATAATGCAAGTGCTGACATTGGTTTATTCATATGATACTTACTCCATATTATGGTCCTAGCTTTTGGTTTGTAGTGGATGTAATAGTACATTCCTAGTTTCAATACAGAAACACAATTACGACATAACCATATTTATTGAACCTTATTGTTGGTTTCCAATTAATGTAATTTAAGAATAGAATAAAGGAAGCATAGATGTGTGTGTTTGAATTAATATGTAGATTTGTGTTAATTAAAATTAATGCTAATTAAACTAAAACATTAAATGTTTTAGTTTGTTACAACGCATTCTAGTTCCATGTGGTTGTAATAGTTCCTATAAATGCAGGTTTTTTCTCCTGCTAATCTTGTCCAAAATTAATTTTACGAACCAAATACAAGTAGTGAAATCAAATTCACACAATATGGCAAGCTGATAGCATTAGAAAAGAACATTGATTTCTCCTTACTTAGGTTGCAATTTGTTCCGATTTTATCATTTTTTTAGCATGCATTTTTAGCATTTTTAACTTAGTAATTGCGTCTTCTAACTCAGTGATTCTAGGTTTAATTTTCTTTAATTTCATCCTATTTTTGCGACTAATGTCACCACAATTAATGTTCAGTATTGCATCCAAAGATGTCAGTGCAAGAGTCTGTCCAGGAAGGACACGCATAAAGGTATCTAGGATTGTCGCAGCAAAATAGAATCCAAATTTGCACCAAGAAATGTCGCCATAACTGATAACTGTCTGATGAACACACCAGATCTACGTGAGTGTACAACCGGTATAACCAACTTGTACAGCTAGAGGAAGTTGGATCTAAAAGAAAGGTCACCTGTACATCGCAATGGTTGATAAATACTGTTGAGAGAGGATCTTCTTAAAGCTTCATCTTTCATATTTTTTACGTATAAAAACTTTCTCTTCAACATTTTCTTAAGTTTACTTCCATGTCAGCTTAACTTCATTGAGGGCAATCTGATTGTGTCGATAAGGCAAATCTACTCCTGACAAGGAGCATGCTTAATTACGACGCAACAGTAGTGTAGGGGAATTGTTCTAGTAGACTAGGAATAAGATGGTTCAATTCATTCTTTTATTATCTCTTTAAACGCTGATGATTTTTGATTAATTGAATTTGTATGGAAGTACAATTTAATTTCAAATCAAGTATGATATCTATTTCAATCTTCCTTTCATTGTTTATCTTTGGATTTAATTATTTGACCACAAAAGTGTTATTGCAGTCACTGTCACTGGAAAGTGCAAAGACAAATTAGGTTAACAAGCAAGTCAACGGAAGTTGCTTGAGGATTGAAGGAATTCTGTCCACTTGTTCTTGAATATTTTACATTGCCAACACTGGAAGGTGTGGTTAGTGTGAGTATTTAAGTCTTTGATAAACAGGGAAGTCGAGGTTGGTAAGATTCATTGAGCCTAATTATTGTGACAATTTATCTATTAGTTACCTTGAGATCACATTTAGTTGTTTGCCAACTTTTCAAGTCTAGGAACCCCATCTCATTATCACTGTTTTTACTTAAAATTTTCTTAAATTGCTTCGACAAATTTTTCTCAAACGTTTACTTCATTTTCTTATTAATTTGCTCCGACATTATTCACCACAATCACTTTTGTTTTAACTTCTTTTGCATCGATAATTATAAACATAAGCAGCCATCTCTGTGGGATCGATATCTGATAGTTTAAAACCTATCTACTATACTTGCATCGACAGTGTACGCTTGCAAAAATTACTGTGACGTTCATAGCACGATCAAGTTTTGACGTCGTTGTCGGGGATGGCATTTGTTTGATGTTTATATTTGTCTTTGCATTTATTTGTTATTTCTTAATCTTTATTTGTATTGATTTGTTTTATTGTTGTTACTGTTTTCACTTGTTCTTTTAGGAGTTTATGACTAGGAGAAATCTTGAAAATATTGTTGACTTAGATCCAGAGATTGATCGAACCATTAGAAGGAGGCAATAAGAGCAAAGAAATATGGCTTTGTCAGTAATCAATATTGAAATACCACCGCTACCACCTAAGAATCTTCCAATACAACCACATGTTATCAATAATCCACCGCCACCACAAGAAGATCAATTGCAAAATCGAACCATCCGAGATTTTGTTGTTTCAATTTTGGGTGATTTTGAGCCAAGTGTTGTTTGACCAACAATTCAAGCTGGAAATTTTGAGCTAAAACCAGTCATGTTACAAATGTTAAATTCTAATAGGCAATATGCTAGATTACCACATGAAGATGTAAGAGAGCATATTAAACCTTTTCTATTGATTTTTGTTTCTTTCAGGTACTAGGGTGTTCCTGATGATGCTTTGCGAATGCAACTGTTTTCGTACTCATTACAAGGACGGGCTCAAACTGGGTTCCTTAGATTACCTGCTGGATCGATTATGTCATGGAATGCACTCGCAACTCAATTTGTTTTACGTTTCAATCCACTAACAATGAATGCTAAGCTTAGAAATGAAATCACTGCATAACATCAGCTTGATGATGAGAATCTGCAAAGAACATGGAAGCGCTACAAATCCTTGCTTTGATGCTGTCCCATGCATGAAATTCAACAGGAAACATAGATAGAGATCTTTTACAATGGGTTGAATGCGCAGACAATAAATCTTGTCGATGCATCTGCGAATGGTCCTTTGTTGGACAACACCTATAGTGAAGCTGTGAGAATTTGATCACTTAGAATGACTACCAATATCCAATCTCTTGAGCTTCTCAAGTTAAAACAGACCCTGTACTTATCGAGTTAGACGTTATATCAGCTCTGAGTGCACAGGTATCTTCGTTAGCAAATATGATAGAGAACATGAAGGGGACAAGTGAAGTTGCTCCCATCCAAGTTTCCTAACAAATGGATGTCCAAACATTTTGCTACGAAATTTATGGTGACAACATAGCTATGAAGATTGTCCACAACATGCAGAGAATGCATTTTATGTTACTAATATCATAGGAAATTCTTATGGTAATTCCTACAATAGCTCAGCTCGAAACCAACAGCCTTGGGAGAATCAAAATGCAACCACATTTAGATATGGCAATTCCTCGAACTAGGGAAATTTTCGACAAGGGAATTATAGTCAGCAGTAGTAAAATTTTAACCCAAGTCCTCAGATGCATGTGCATCAAGATCAGTTGCAACCACACATTCGTGTGCAGTCACAACAATCTTTAATGCCAAATCTGCATATGCAAGGACAACAACAGCAACAGTAGATTTCCCAACCATGAGTAGATCCATTAGTAGCCCTTGAATCTTTGATATGTGAACATATCACACGGACAGAAGCTATTGTGCAAGGAAATTCCTCTTCCATTTGAGCATTGGAAGCACAAGTTGGACAACTAGCTTCAAATATGAGCACAAGACATCAGGTGCTTTACCGAGTGACACAGAGAACCCCAGATCAAGAGGAAAGGAGCATTGTAAGGCTATCACTCTTAGGAGTGGAAAGCAAACTGTTGAACCAATAGCTCTAATATAGCACCTGTCGATGCAAGTGAAGCAAACCAAGAAGAAAAGGTTGTATCTGGAGAAGAAATAGATGAACCAAATAAAGAAGAGCCACCAGTTGTTACTCTCATGCCTACCATTAGACCAACAAAATTATCAATACAACTACCGATGTCGACATAACCAGTTTTGTCATGACAACCTGATGTATCAATACCTTTGCCATTTCCACAAATATTTAAGGAGAAGGAAAATGATAGAGAATATCAAAAGTTTTTGGCCACATTAAAACAATTGCATGTCAACATACCTCTTGTGGATGCTCTCGTACAGATTCCTAGCTATGGGAAATTCGTGAAGGAACTCCTATCCAAGAAGAAGTCGACCAATATTTAGACAATTGTGCTCATAGAGGGATGTAGTGCAGTATTGACAATTAAATTACCACCAAAGCTAAAGTATCCTAGCAGTTTTACAATTCCATGTTCCATTGGTAATCATTACTTGAGAAAAGCTCTTTATGATTTAGGAGCGAGTATCAATCTCATGCCATTATCAACATTTCAAAAATTAGGGATTGGTCACATGAAGCCCACTGTAGTGACATTCCAGCTGGCAGATAGATTACTAGCGTAACCTAAAGGGCAAATTAAAGATGTTCTAGTTCAAGTAAATAAGTTTGTGTTCCCAGCGGATTTTATTATCCTTGATTGTGAGGCAGATAAAGAGGTACCCATAATCTTAGGATGCCCATTTCATGCTATTGGCTGCACTCTTATTGTTGCGTTCAACGGTGAATTTATAATGCGACATAATGACAACCATGTCAACATCAGTGTTTTTGAAGCAATTCCCTGTAGAAATAAAGAGGAATATCACCACATCGATATGTTGGATGAATTAATTAAGGAAGAATTTAATGAGCGTAGCACAGCAGTCCCTGAAGAATTTATGGTGACAGTTGAAGAAGATTTTCTATGTGACTGTGACTACAAGGTTGAAGCAAATAATGTTAAGCTTAGGCGTGGATGACAAATGGAATCTCTAGATTGGACCAATAGAACGGCTCTTGTATTTAAGCCATCTATTGAAAAAGCTCCTACCATGGAGTTGAAATTGTTGCCTACCCATTTGAAGTATGTTTTCCTTGGAGAGAATGACACCTTACCAGTAATTGTTTCTTTAACTCTCGATGCAAGTCAGGAAGAAAAATTAGTCCAAATACTGAAGCAACACAAGCGTGATATTTCCTGGAGTATTATGGATATTAGAGGTATCGGTCCCTCTTTTTGCATGCAAAAAATCCGATTGGAAGACGAGGGAAACCAGTCCATTGAACAACAAAGAAGAATGAATGAAAAAATGAAGTTGTTAAAAAGGAGATCATTAAGTGGTTGGATGCGAGCATCATCTTCCGAATTTCTGATAGTACATGGGTAAGCCTAGTCCAATTTATCCTAAAGAAGAGTGATATCACAATGATAAGTAACGACAAAGATGAACTAATCCCTACTCGCATTCCTACAGGCTAGTAAGTATGCATGGACTATCGCCGTTTGAATGTAGCCACAAAGAAGGATCATTTTTCACTTCCTTTTACTGATCAAATGCTGGACAGACTTGCTGGTAAAGCTTATTATTGTTTTCTCGATGGCTATCTTGGCTACAATCAAATAGCAATTGCACCGGAGGACCCAGTGAAGATGACTTTCACTTGTCCTTTTGGTACCTTTGCCTTTTGCCAAATGCTATTTTGTCTATGCAACTCACCGACCACATTTCAAAGATGCATGATGGCAATCTTCTTAGATATGATTGAAGACTCATTAGAGGTATTTATGGATGATCTGTCTATGGTAATACTTTTCGTAAATGCGTTGATAATTTAGCTAGAGTTCTAAAGTAATGTGAGGACACAAATCTAGTGCTGAATTGGGAGAAATGCCACTTCATGGTAACAGAAGGCATTGTCCTTGGTCATTGTATCTCCTGTCAGGGCATTGAAGTGGAGAAAGAAAAAATTGAGATCATTGAGAAGTTACCCCCGCCCACCAATGTAAAAGGTATTAGGAGTTTTCTCGACTATGCGAGCTTCTATCGATGATTCACCTTGATTTTTCAAAGATTGCAAAACCTCTCTGCTCCTTGTTGGAGCAAAATAAAAAATTTCTACTTGATGCTGCATGTCTGGACACATTTATGCAAATTAAACAACAACTAATGAAGGCATCTATTGTCGTTGCACCGGATTGGTAACAACCATTTGAGTTTATGTGTGATGCAAGTGATTATGTAGTGGGTGTCGTGCAAGGTCAATGCAAAGAAAAGGTATTTCATGAAATATATTATTCTAGCAAAGCTCTTACTAAAGTGCAGGTCAATTATACAACCATAGAAAGGAGCTGTTGGCAGTAGTTTTTGCTTTCAAAAAATTTCGTGCATAACTTGTCGACACAAAAGTTATAGTTTATACTGATCATTTTGAATTGAGGTACATCTTTACTAAAAAAGATGTCAAACCAAGATTGATTCGCTAGATCCTGTTATTACAAGAATTTGAAATTAAGATTAAGGATCGCAAAGGATTAGAGAACCAAGTAGCAGATCACTTATCTTGTCTGGGAGTAGAAAGTGAAGATGGAAATATATAACAAATTGTCGACGCATTTTCAGATGAGAAATTTTTTGTTGTCGATGCATCCCCATGGTATGCGGATGTCGTAAACTACTTGTTATGTAAAAGATTACCATTGAGTACAATAGGACACAAAAAGGAAAGATTTCTTCACGACATCATAAAATACTACTAGAATGAGCCATACCTATTCAAGGTATGCAACGACAATATTATTCGACGCTGTGTTTCGAAAGAAGAAATGCTTCCTATTCTGAAGCATTGCCATGATGCTCCCTATGGAGGTCATTTTGGTGGTGTGAGGATTGCTGTAAAAGTCCTTTAATTAGGATTCTGTTGGCCCTCCTTGTTTAGAGATGCTCATAATTTTGTGCAATAATGTGACAAATGTCAGCACACTAGATCGATATCTCAACGGAATGAGATTCTGCAACAACCTATTATGGAGGTTTATCTCTTTGATGTTTGGGGTATGGATTTCATGGGGCCATTTCAAAGTTCTTTTGGAAATGCTTACATCCTAGTCGTTGTAGATTATGTGTCCAAGTGGGTGTAAGCAATTGTTGTTCCAAAAGACGATGCTAGGATAGTGCTGAAATTTTTCCACACATACATACTCACTTGTTTCGGCACACCTAAAGCATTAATTAGTGATCAAGACACTCACTTCCATTGCAATCAAGTTGCGACCACATTGAAGTGTTATGGTGTTAAGCATCGAATGGCGACTACATATCACCCACAAACAAACGGCCAAACTGAAGTTTCCAATCGTCAAATTAAGAATATCTTTGAAAAAGTGGTGAACCCATCAAGGAAGGATTGGTCTTTAAGGCTTAATGATGCATTGTGGGTGCTTCCCACAGCATATAAAATGCCATTAGAAATGTCGTCGTATCAACTGGTGTTTGGTAAATCATGTCACTTGCCCGTGGAACTTGAGCATAAAGTCATGTGGGAAATTAAGCAAGTGAACATGAATTATGATGCTGTTGAACAAAAGAGGTTGTTGGACATTACTAAGTTAGAGGAGATTCGATGCAATGCATATGAAAATGCTGCAATATATAAGGAAAAAAACCAAGAGATGGCAGGACAATGTTATTTTGCAGTAACAATTTACTACAGGTCAGATGGTGCTTTTATTTAATTCGCGACTAAAACTTCATCCAGGTAAATTACGCTTAAGATGGTCTGGTCCATTCGAGGTTGTTGAAGCATTTCCTCACGGTGCTGTCACAATTAAAGACCTTAATGATGGGCACCAATTCAAATTGAACGGACAAAGGTTAAAGCACTACCTCAGTCCGGATGATCAAAATCAGAAAGAGACCATTAACTTGGTCACATTTTTCTAACTTTTCATCACATTTGTGTTATTTACTTTTAGTTGTTTTATTTATGTTTCAGTTCTATTTATTAATCTTTTGCAGGAATAAAGTTTTTACTTTTGTTGTTGCATGAAAATATCCTTTTCAATGAAAATTTCTACTGACTCATCATATAGCGTAACATTTTAGAAAAGAAATCACATCACTTTATTCATCTTCTCCCTAACTGTCGGATTTTTTTGAAAAAGGAAAATCCAAGTCACTACATTTATTGGATGCAGACTCAATGTACTACCTCTACAGTGGCAAAGAATACATCACTTCACCTTCATTTTTCATTCCTTATAAAGATCCCTATTGTGCCGACGGTGTTCCTCATAAACAACACCTCATTTGTTACTGTATTTTCATATTTCCTTTTATTTCTTTGTATTCCAAAGCCATGGCCAGAACACGAGTTGCCAAAACTCCTTCCAAATCCATGTCCTCTACAGAATTCTCCACTGCAATGGTGCATGATACAGAACAGGCATCGACAAAAGAGCCAGTGTTGTTTTTAACTAAATTTGCAAAAGACCACTTCCATGACAACATGTTGAAGCATAAATACCACCCAGAACAGGGCTTCCAGCTGTCGCCACATTTAAACCTAGGGAAGCAAGTTCAGAAAACCATTGCGCGAATGGGGTGGGAAACCTTTTGTAGTCATCTTGAGGGATACTCACCATCCCTCGTAAGGGAATTTTATGTCAATTTAACTGACAAGGACCAAGAATTTATATTTGTTTAAGAAGGGTTGGTGCCTTCAGGTGCTCCCCATATCAACGCTCTGTACAACATTGATGTTGAAGAAGACAAGCACATTGACTTCCTCAAACAACTCATTGAAGAAGGCGCTGACATCCTGCTGTAGGACCTATGTATTGATGGAGTAGTTTGGATGGGTAATAATCCAAACAACGATACCATGCACCGCCGCTTCCTCACTGTATAGAGTAATGTTTGGTTCCATTTCATAAACTGCCGTCTAATGCCTTCTACCCATATTACCACAGTTACCTTGGATATGTGTTTAATCCATTCGATAATTAAGGGGAGACATATTAATGTTGGTCCAATTCTACACCAAGATATTGCTGACTGTGCAGTAAGGCAAACAGGCATCCTGACATTCCCTCACTTATCATGCAATTGTGCCGACAACGAGGCCTGGTGCCTCGTGAAGGAGAGAAGTTGTTGGAAAACAAAGGGCTAATTAATGATGTATCTATTTAATGCATGACCAAGGGGAAGGATACTCCTGTTGTGAAAGAGGTTGTAACCAAGAAAGGGAAAAGCAAAACAACAAAAGAGGAAAAGCAAATTCATGTCGCCATAGACCCTCAATTCTGGCGTAAGGTTAGAGAGGTAGAACAGATTACGGATAAAATCAATATTCTGCAGATCAAAATTGTCAGTGCAATTGAAGATATGGAGCTATCGTAGAACTTGTTCTATGCTTACACAAGGACATGGAATAGTGCTATTGTGACGACATTGTGCACTCTCAGCAAAACACCTCTAATAAAGTTTTCGATGTCCCTCCAATTATCAAGGAAGCTAGGCCTTAAACTAAGAGGGTTGCCTCAGAAGAAAGGGATCGTTCAGTTGCATCTCCATAGATGGTCTACATCTCTGATGATGATCGCAAGGCGAACTCGAAGGATGTTGAAGACTGATTTCAAAATTTTGCCAACCTGTTCGAAGATGATTTTTATACCAGCCTAGATGCTAATATGGTTGAGAAGAAGGCTAATGTTGAGGGAGGAAATACACCTTTGGAGGCTGTGGAGACTGATAAGGAGAAAAAGAAGAAAAAGAACGAGAGGATAAAGGAAAGGAAGGAAGAAAGGAAGAACCTGCTGTAGTGACAAATTCATCTGAGGAATTTGTTGTCACACCCGAAGTTGTGGGTGTAACTGTTGAAGGCTTGGTGCCACCTGATACAAGTCAGGCGGAGGCTGTGATGATTAGTAATGAGGATTCCAATCCTCTAACCGTAGTGCCTTATATGGCACCACTTGCTGAGATACACCCTTCTAACATCACGATCAATAAAGTCGAGGCACAACCTGATTTGAAGGAGCAATTCGAGTATCCAGCTAAGCCAACGCGCCAAGGATAAAAAAAAAACAAAAAGAATGCAAGAAGAAGAAGAAGAAAACCCATGCAGCCACATCTTCGGCTGCAGCACACTGAGCTAGTTTTTTATTTTTCAGCACTTAGTTAGATTTCATGCATATAATGCAGCTGTAATATCATTATCATTGCATTTCCATATATATTTGTACATTAATGTCCGTGCATTGCGAACAATGAAGACTTTAAATTTGGGGGGAATGTATATGGATTGGAAATGCAATTGCATTGACATTTGAAAAAAATTTGTCTTTTTGAATTCAATGAAAGCATGCAATATTATGGGAAATGTGATTACAATTTTTTTTAATTCGATGCTTAATTATCGAATTACATGAAATGCTAATGAATGCGTCGGATAAATGTGATTGAGTGTTTTATCTCTATTTTTGGATAAATGTTTGAGATTGCATTTGTAATGAATGAGTAGTATCATTATTTGAATCTTGAATAAATTTTCCATTTATAGCTACTTGTATATAAGTATAGTTATAAATAAAGTACACTCCAATGTGTGTGTATTTTGAACTGTCAAGGAGGAACACTCCAATGCAAGTGTTAGAAAAAGTAATCTAGCCAAAGGCTATCACTGCGAGAGTGTGTTAGTGCAATTACATACTCCTGGGGGTTTGTTGCACCCCATCGTTACTTCCCAAGAACAAGGGTACAGTAATGTAATGACATCCCTTAGTAACTTATTAAAAAAAGAAGAAAAGAAAAAGAAATATATTTATATTAGTGTACAATAAATGTTGTTCTGGTAGAATAAATTTAAGATTTAAAACATGATGCTAGCATTGATGAAATTGTAATTTTACTTATACATACCTATAAATTGTCGGCAAAATATTCTGTCACGTGAATGTAATTCATACAATAGGATTTCAGAAGATTCAACTTGCTAGAATGGCTATTTCTTTGACAATACCTTTTGCTATGACTTTACTAGCTTTTATTTACTTGTGGACAAGTAAAAATTCAAGTTTGGGGGTGTGATATCATTAGAAAAGACCATTGATTTCTCCTTTCTTAGGTTGTAATTTGTTCCGATTTTATCATTTTTTAGCATGCATTTTTAGCATTTTTAACTTAGTAACTGCATTTTCTAACTCAGTGATGCTAGGTTTAATTTTCTTTAAATTCATCCTATTTTTGTTTCTAATGTCACCACAATTAGTGTTCAGTATTGCACCCAAAGATGTCAGTGCAAGAGTCTGCCTAGAAATATCAACGCATGAAGGTATCCAAGATTGTCACAACAAAATAGAATTCAAATTTGCGTCCAGAAATGTCGCCACAACCGAAAATTGTCTGATGAACACACCATATCTGCATGAGTCTACAGCTGGTATAACCAACTCGTACAGTTAGACAAAGTTGGATTTGAAAAAAAGGACACCTGTACATGGTAATGGTTGATAAATACTGATTAGGGAGGATCTTCTTGAAGCTTCATCTTCCATATTTTTTACGCATAAAAACTTTCTCTTCAATATTTTCTTAAGCTTGCTTCCATGGCATCTTAACTTCATTGAGGGTGACTTGACTGTGACGAGAAGACAAATCTACTCCTGACGAGGAGCATGCTTAATTACGACGCAAGAGGAGTGTAAGGGAATGGTTCTAGTAAACTAGGAATAGGATGCTTCAATTCATTCTTTTATTCTCTGTTTAAACACTAATGAATTTCGATTAATTGAATTTGTATGGAAGTACAATTTAATTTTAGATTAAGTATGATATCCATTTCAATCTTCCTTTCATTGTTTGACCACGAAAGTGTGATTGCAGTCACTATCACTGGAAAGTACATCGACAAATTATGTTAACAAGCAACTCAACGGAAGTTGCTTGAGGATTGAAGGAATTCTGTCCACTTGTTCTTGAATATTTTGCATTGCCATCATTGGAAGGTGTGGTTAGTGTGAGTATTTAAGTCTTTGATAAACAAGGAAGTCGAGGTTGATAAGATTCATTGAGCCTAATTGCAATGACAAGTTATCTCTTAGTTACCTTGTGATCACATTTAGCTATTTTCCAACTTTTCAAGTCAAGAAACCCCATCTCATTATCAATGTTTTTTCTTCTTAAAATTTTCTTAAATTGCTTCGACAAATTATTCTCAAACCTTTACTCCATTTTCTTATTAATTTTCTCCGACATTATTCATCACAATCTCTTTTGTTTTAGCTTCTTTTGCATCGACAATTACAAACATAAGCAGCCATCTTTGTGGGATCGATATTTGATAGTTTAAAACCTATCTACTACCCTTGCATCGATAGTGTACACTTGCACAAATTGCTGTGACGTTTTTAGCACGATCACGAGCCTTAATTTTTATTCTGTCCTCGTGATTTTATTCTTAACTTCTATTCAAGAAGCTTTCACCAGTATTTTCGAGACAGGGAGTATTTCTAACAAGTGTTGCAATGAACTTGTTGTGTTTGGAAAAGTTTGTCATGCAACATTAGTAAAGAGGACTCTCGAGAGTCCTCTACTCAATGAACTAAACCCAATGACAATTATAGTGAAGAGCATTGAAACATGGAACACCTGCATTGCATTAATCAATTCTCCATCTCCGTGTGCTTAATGATACAGGATTACTTTAACTAACAATAGTTTATAAGACATGATGCGCTCAAAACTATTCTCTTGTCTTTATTTTCAATATTGTTCTAGAAGCTTCATTATAGTGTGTCGTTAAATTTAATTCGAGTTAAAATAATTTTAGTTGTACGAAAATTAAATGGTTCTGGAGAATCCATTACTTAATCCACTATGGTTTTATACATGCCATTAATTTTAATTTTATAGCATTGGAACTCGATAACCGTCTCAAATCGAGTACTATATATTGTTTCTCATTGTTTAAATTGAAACAAATATCACTATTTAAACGTTATGTTCATTGTAATAATGTGGAACAATAATTTTTGATGTGGTGAAAAATTGAAACAATATTGATTCCTTGAAAGCTTTTATACAATTAAAATTCATATTTCCTTTAACTAAAAAAAACCTTGACCTCTCTTAGTTATGAAAAGACACATATTGTGGAAAGAAATATCCTTCGAAGGAAATGCACTATAATTTGTAATAGTTCGTTACTCATATACTAGTTGGTTTCAATTTTCGTTTTTAGTACTTCGATGCTAGTTCGTTAGTTATGACTTCTTCTTCTTTTTGGGAGAAGAGGGCAAATATTGAAATCCTTGTTGAAATTTATTTAACGACTCAAAGTCTTAACTTGATTTCCTTATTCATGGTTCTTTTGATTACTTTTCTTTAACATAATCGGGCATTTTTCTTCAAATGTGTCCGATACATACTTCCTACATTCTCTCAATAAAAAATGTCAAATTTACATAAAAAAAGTAAAACCTATCCCTAATTTGGGGAATGCCGACAGAGTGTTGTAGAAATGTAAAATCATTTGTTGTTTCCAATTTAACTCTTTAAGAGAATTTGTCATTAGACAAGTCCCAATAGTTATTTCACTCAATGCTATCGTCCTTAGTTTAGCAAACTTGGGTGATAACGTGTTCACCAAAAAAAGTCAAAGTCCAACAAAGAAAACAATAATCGAATTGTAGTCCCATGATAAAGATAAACATTGGCTTATATCCGAAGCAAGAAATATTTGGGATGAATTAATATTGAATTTCAATCATTTAATTTTTATTTTCCTTTTAAAATGTGATAAGTGAGATAAAAAGTTATTAACAACAAAATGATTTTATGATTTTACGCTTCGCATAATTATTTCAATATTGTGCACATACATATCACTAGTAGAGAAATCTAGTATAGCTATTGGATTTGGAGATACACGTGCATTTTTAACCGTCACCATGACTAGAACATATATAACTACAAAAAGTTAGAAAAATAGGATGACACACATAACGAATATGTGTGCTTGTAATGCAAGTGCTTATGTTGCTTTATTCATATGATATTTCTTGTGCATTATGGTGCTAGTTTTTGGTTTGTAATGGATGTAATAGTACATTCCTTGCTTCATTGTAGAAACATAATTATGACGTAAACATCTTTACTGAACCTTATTTTCGTTATCCATTTAATGCAATTTAAGAATTGGAGAAAGGAAGCATAGATGCGTGTGTTAGAAATAATATGTAGATTTGTGTTAATTAAAATTATTGCTAATTAAACTGAAACATTAAAATTTTATTTTGTTCCAACGCATTCTAGTTCCTTGTGGTCATAACACTTCCTATAAATGTAGGTTTCTTCCCCTACTAATCTTGTTAAAATTTAATTTTACAAACCAAATTCAAGTAGTAACATCAAATTCACACAATATGGCAAGCCTTAATGTTTATTCCGTCCTAGTGCTTTTATTCTTAACTTGCATGGCAGTAATGGCTACGAAGGAGAACAACCATATTGTTGAGGAAAAAAATTGTGAAACTAAAATTGATTGGCACTGTGTTCAAGAAACTTTCATGAGTATTTTCGAGATAGGGAGTATTTCTAACAAGTGTTGTAGCGATCTTGTTGCATTACGAAAAGTTTACCATGCAGCATTAGTAAAGAGGACTCTCGAGAATCCTTTATTAAAAGAACTAAACCCAATGACAATTATAGCGAAGAGCATCGAAACATGGACCAACTGCATGGTACTGATCGATTCACCATCTCCGCCTGCTTAATGATATAGGTTTCCTTCAACTAACAATAGGTTACAAGATGTGATGTTCTCAAAATTTCTCTTTTGTCTTTATTTTCAATATTGTTCCGTAAGCTTCATTATAGTGTGTCGTTAAATTTAAGTTGAGTTGAATTAATTTTAGTTGTATGAAAATTAAATGGTTCTAAAGAAGCTTGATCGAGTTATAAATGTCACAGTAATAATGTGCAAGCGGACACTGTCGGTGCAAGTAAAATAGACGGATGTGAGTCTGTCGGATATCGATCCCATGAGGATAGTGTTCTTTCTGATTAATTTTTCGAAGTAAAAGTATTTAAAATAAGAAGATTTGTCAAGAGTATTGTTAGTGCAATTAAGTCAAGACTGCACAAATAAAAGAGTTAAAACTATCAATGCAATATTGTAAAACTATAATACAGATTGTCAGAGCAATTTAATAGAAGATGAAATGAATGCTAAAGATGTTTTATGAATGTAAATTAAGAAAATTAAAGAAGCAAAACAATTATAAAGGAGCGGGGGATCCTTTATTTTGAGAGTTGGCAAACACTAAATGTGACTACAAGGTAACTGGTAGATAAATTGTCGCTGCAATAAAGTTCTATGAGATCTAACTACTGTCGACTTCTCTATTTAGCAAAAACTAGATCCTCTAAAATACATGATGGAATCAGCCACATTGAATGGAAGATTGGCTAGGTGACAAATCTTACTTTATGAATTTGACATAGTCTATGTCAATCAAAAAGCAGTAAAAGGGAGTGCGATAGCAGACTTCCTAGCTGGCAGGGCTTTAGAGGACTATGACCCAATAAACTTTAACTTCCCAAACGAGGACTTAATGTATGTTGCAACCACTAAAGAGGGAACCACAATGGAACATTCTTGTAGATTAAATTTTTATGGAGCTTCAAATGCCACGGGTAATGGAGTTAGGGCAGTTTTGGCATCACCAGAAAGAGACCACTATCCATTCACCAGTAAACTCGATTTTGATTGCACAAATAACATGGTAGAATTTGAATCATGTATCATGGGAATCCGTGCAGCCGTAGAATGAGGGATCAAATTTTTGGAGATATATGGAGACTCTGCACTAGTAATCTATCAACTCAAAGGAAAATGGGAAACGAGAGATTCCAAGCTAATTGATTACTGAAAGTTGGTTCTCGAGTTAACCAAGGAGTTTGATGATGTCACATTCCATTATCTCCCATGAGAAGAAAATCAAATGGCTAATGCTTTGGCCACTCTGGCTTCGATGATTAAAGTAAATAGACCAGAAGATATAAAGCCTATTCAAATGAGCATCTATGAGGCTCCGGCTCATTGTTATGATATTGAGGAAGACGAAGAAGAAAGGGATGATTGCGCATGGTATCAAGATATTCTCCAATATGTAAGAGATTGCAAGTATCCCAAGCAAGCTTCTGAAAATGACAAGAGGACATTAAGAAGGCTAGCAAATGAATATGTCCTAGACGAGGAAATCTTGTACAAAAGAAGAAAGGATCAGGTGTTGCTAAGATGTGTCAATGTAGTTAAAGCTAGTAAGATCTTAGAAGAAGTTCACGAAGGCATTTATGGGATACACACCAATGGTTTCACAATGGTCATGTAGATAATAAGATTTAGGTATTACTGGTCCACCATGGAAGGGGATTGAATCAATTATGCTAAGAGGTGCCATAAATGTTAGATCTATGGAGATAAGATTCATGTACCTCCATCACACCTTCATGTCATGACTTCTCCTTGGCCTTTCTCTATGTGGGGCATGGATATCATTGAACCAATTTCTCCAAAGGCTTCTAATGGTCATAGATTTATCTTCGTACTTATCAACTACTTTACCAAGTGGGTAGAAGTTACTTCTTACGCCAACGTCACGAAGTCTGCAGTTAGCAAGTTCTTGAAAAAGGAGATCATCCTGATATGGGATGCTAGAAAAGATCATATCCGGCAATGCCATGAATTTGAACAATAGCACAATAGCAGAGGTTTGCAAGCAATTCAAAATCAAGCATCAAAATTCATCTCCCTATCACCCAAAAAAATGAATGGAGTTGTAGAGGCAACTAATAAAAACATCAAGAAGATCGTTGCAAAATGATCGAGACCTATAGAGAATGGCACAAAAATTACCGTTTGCCCTCTTTGCTTACAAAACTCCAATCAAAACTTTTATCGAGGTTGAAATACCTTCTCTCAAAGTCTTGACAGAATTACAATTATGACCAGCTGAATTTAATCGAAGAAAAGAGATTAAGAGCTATCCGCCATGGTATGATGTACAAGAAAATAATGATGCGAGCTTATAACAAAAAGGTCCACCCTAGAGAATTTCATGAGGGAGATCTAGTTCTGAAAAAGATGCTTCCCATACATAAAGACTTCCGAGGGAAATGGATGCCCAATTGGGAAGGGCTTTATGTGGTAAAGAAAGCTTTCTCAAGGGGAGCTCTCATTCTAACAGAAATGGACGGAAAATTTTTATGGAGCTTCAAATGCCACGGGTAATGGAGTTAAGGCAGTTTTGGCATCACCAGAAAGAGACCACTATCCATTCACCAGTAAACTCGATTTTGATTGCACAAATAACATGGTAGAATTTGAATCATGTAACATGGGAATCCGTGCAGCCGTAGAATGAGGGATCAAATTTTTGGAGATATATGGAGACTCTGCACTAGTAATCTATCAACTCAAAGGAGAATGGGAAACGAGAGATTCCAAGCTAATTGATTACTGAAAGTTGGTTCTCGAGTTAACCAAGGAGTTTGATGATGTCACATTCCATTATCTCCCATGAGAAGAAAATCAGATGGCTAATGCTTTGGCCACTCTGGCCTCGATGATTAAAGTAAATAGACCAGAAGATATAAAGCCTATTCAAATGAGCATCTATGAGGCTCCGGCTCATTGTTATGGTATTGAGGAAGACGAAGAAGAAAGGGATGATTGCCCATGGTATCAAGATATTCTCCAATATGTAAGAGATTGCAAGTATCCCAAGCAAGCTTCTGAAAATGACAAGAGGACATTAAGAAGGCTAGCAAATGAATATGTCCTAGACGGGGAAATCTTGTACAAAAGAAGAAAGGATCAGGTGTTGCTAAGATGTGTCAATGTAGTTAAAGCTAGTAAGATCTTAGAAGAAGTTCACGAAGGCATTTATGGGATACACACCAATGGTTTCACAATGGTCATGTAGATAATAAGATTTAGGTATTACTGGTCCACCATGGAAGGGGATTGAATCAATTATGCTAAGAGGTGCCATAAATGTTAGATCTATGGAGATAAGATTCATGTACCTCCATCACACCTTCATGTCATGACTTCTCCTTGGCCTTTCTCTATGTGGGGCATGGATATCATTGAACCAATTTCTCCAAAGGCTTCTAATGGTCATAGATTTATCTTCGTACTTATCAACTACTTTACCAAGTGGGTAGAAGTTACTTCTTACGCCAACGTCACGAAGTCTGCAGTTAGCAAGTTCTTGAAAAAGGAGATCATCCTGATATGGGATGCTAGAAAAGATCATATCCGGCAATGCCATGAATTTGAACAATAGCACAATAGCAGAGGTTTGCGAGCAATTCAAAATCAAGCATCAAAATTCATCTCCCTATCACCCAAAAAAATGAATGGAGTTGTAGAGGCAACTAATAAAAACATCAAGAAGATCGTTGCAAAATGATCGAGACCTATAGAGAATGGCACAAAAATTACCGTTTGCCCTCTTTGCTTACAAAACTCCAATCAAAACTTTTATCGAGGTTGAAATACCTTCTCTCAAAGTCTTGACAGAATTACAATTATGACCAGCTGAATTTAATCGAAGAAAAGAGATTAAGAGCTATCCGCCATGGTATGATGTACAAGAAAATAATGATGCGAGCTTATAACAAAAAGGTCCACCCTAGAGAATTTCATGAGGGAGATCTAGTTCTGAAAAAGATGCTTCCCATACATAAAGACTTCCGAGGGAAATGGATGCCCAATTGGGAAGGGCTTTATGTGGTAAAGAAAGCTTTCTCAAGGGGAGCTCTCATTCTAACAGAAATGGACGGAAAAGATCTGCACAACCCTATCAACTCGAACTTAGTGAAAAAATATTTTGTCTAAAAAAAATTGAGATGAAAACCCGCATAATACGTCCCAAAAAAAAAAGAAGATCAAGATGAAAACCCGCAAAAGGTATCTTGAAACCAAAAGGGATTTTGAGTTGAAAACTTACAAAGGGTGACTCAAATTCGAAGCAAAAAATTGTTTCAAGTGATCATTTCTCTCAAATGTAACAAGACGGAGGAAATTTATAGCTTGAAGCATCAACAAGGCACTCTATGTCTTCTAGACACATATCCGAGCTCAAAAAGATTCTCAACAAGTCAACTTAGATAAGCTCATCCTGCGATATCCGGGGCATCTAATTGTCTTTTGTTGTATACTTGGCAATTTTTGAGTAATATTTGTCATCAATCCTTTCTTTTGATTTGTGCCTTTAATAAATTTCGACCTTATTCTTTCATAATCTCGTTCAAGCATCTTGCATTGAAAATAACGGATAATGAACTAACAATATGAATCATACAAAAATCCATGAGCATTACTCCGGAATTTCCTAAATGGTACAGGGGCCCGAAATAGAACCACCAATTGGAAAATAAACTTGAAAACAAGCAGTTCAAGCTAAGCATAGAAGGAGATAGGACAGCGCACCTACGATAGCATTTGAGACAAACGACAGACCTTGTCAACCCAAATAATAATAATAAATGAACTGGACATTCATCATGCACATTCATTTAGTTAGAAGCATTTGATTCATTTTGATCAAGACATCCTAAATAATCTGGGCCTACGTAGAGGTGTATATAAGCATACTTTATAGGTCACATCACCGCAAAATGACGAGATGAACCAAGGAAACATTGAAGCTGATACCCTAGAACATGAAGGGAAAGATTAGGACCACAAAGGCGACTTAAACCTTGAAGTTGAAGAGGAGTAGGTTGAAGCTGCAACGCTTGAAGGCACCAATATCTTACCCCAACCTAGAGGTAAATTGAAACATTCAATCTTTTACCTTGATTAGAGGGTAGATTAAAGACATACAACTGCCTGACCCCGATCTTGGGGAAAATTAAAGCACACGATCTCTTACCTTGATCATAAGGAAGAGTGAAACTTCAAAAGGTTATCTTCCTAATGAGATACAGAGAAGCAAACCAAAAAAATGATGAGAAGTTCAATACGAGTGAAACTTCAAAACTCCATCTTCCTGATGAGATACAGAGAAGTGGGTCGAAACAATAAAGTGGTCATCTTCCTGATGAGATACAGAGAAGTGAACCAAATTCATCTTCCTGATGAGATATAGAGAAGTGGATCAAATAAATGAAGCAAAGCTAAATGTGAGTAAAACTTCACACCTCCATCTTCTTGATGAGATACAGAGAAGTTGGTCCAAAAAATAAGGCGGTCATCTTCCTGACGAGATGCAGAGAAGTGAACCAAATTCATCTTCCTAAAGAGATACAGAAAAGTGGATTAAATCAATGAGGCAGTCATCTTCCAGATGAGATTTAGAGATGTAGACCAAATCAATAAAGCAAAGCTCAATGTGAGTGAAACTTCAAACCCCCATCTTCCTGATGAGATACAAAAAGGTGGGTTAAAGCAATAAAGAGATCATCTTCCTGATGAGATACAGAGAAGTAGACCAAATTCGTCTTCCTGATGAGATACAAAGAAGTACCCCAAATCCGTCTTCCTGATGAGATACAGAGAAGTGGATCAAATTAATGAAGCAAAGCTTAATGTGAGTGAAACTTCACACCCCCATTTTCTTGATGAGATACAAAGAAGTGGGTAAAAGCAATAAATTGGTCATCTTCATGATGAGATACAGAGAAGTGGACCAAATTCGCCTTCCTGATAAGGTACAAAGAAGTGGACCAAATTCGCCTTCCTAATAAGATACAGAGAAGTGGACCAAATCCATCTTCTTCATGAGATACAGAGAAGTGGATTGAAACAATGAGGCGGTCATCTTCTTGATGAGATACAAAGAAGTAGACCAAATCAATAAAGTGAAACTTAATACGAATGAGATTTCAACCCTATCTTCCTGATGAGATACAGAGAAGTGGACCAAATCCGCCTTCCTGATGAGATACAGAGAAGTGGATTAAATCAATGAAGCGGTCATCTTCCTGATGAGATACAAAGAAGTAGACCAAAATCAAATGAAACAAAGTTCAATTTGAGTGAAGCTTCAAACCCCTATCTTTTTCATGAGATATAGAGAAATGGGTCGAAGCAATAAAATGGTCATCTTCCTGATGAGATACAAAGAAATAGACAAAGAGATGAAGCCGCAACACACTTGAAGTGTCAGTGGATTGAATCAAAGACTACGATGACAGATCTCAATCTCCTTGAAGTTGCAAGTGAGTTGAGTGAAGTTACAATAGCAAATTTTGTCTTTTTCAAATTGTCTTAGGACAAGATGAAATCACAACACCGAAGATGTAGAGAAGCAAATGCAGTGAAGCTGAAAGACTGATAAAGCGAAGGGTAGGCTGATTGAAGAAAGTGCGTAGAAGAAATGTGACCTGACAAAATTGGGCCTCCTTTTGGTCTTTGCTTTGTTCCAGCTGTGCAACAATGAGCAAAGAGGGGCAGCTGTTGGAGCCCAATTTTGATCGGGCCCAACATTCAGACCAAAAAGAAATAAACCTTAAAAAAATAATAAATTTTAAATTAAAATTTATTATTATTGTCCCTTGACAAATTTTGAGTCGAAATACCCTAAAGCCCAAAATACAAGCCCAATTACATGACCAAGGCCCAAAAAATATAAAAAATTAGAAACCTTAAGTAGACCACTTGCACTGCTGCCGCCCCTACCCTTCCACTTAGTTCCTGCAACATCAACACCGCCACCAGCAGCTTGCCACCACGTGCACCATCACCACTGGTACCTACAAAGAAGAAAAGACACCAGTTTAATGGCAATAAGACAAAATAAAATGACTATATTGAAGGCTATAAAGTCGAAATTAAAATTAGTTGTAATTTTTTACAACCATTTTCGAAATCAATACAAGTCACCTTCTAGCATTTTTAAATCAATACACCGGCATTCGAAATAAAAATAACCGAAGCATTAAAAAATCAATAGAAACTTATGAAGCAATTAATATCAGAAGTGAAAGCAGATACCAAGCATTCACATATTCAGTATTATCAAGCTATATATTTTAAATGCATATTAATTATTAATATATTTCATTTAATCCCCATTTATATATTTTTTTTAAATATTCGTAACGTTTTAATATATATTAATATACTTATTTACGTTATCATTATTATTATTTACTTCAAAAAACGTTTCAAATAATAAATAAAATAAAAAGGAAGACTGACAGGCATACCTAGATCCGAATCGTCACCGATGAGGTCGTGAACGGAGTTCCTTCGTTCGTGAGGGACTTCGATGCCCGAGTTTTTCTCCAAAACAAATGTTAGCATAATAAAAAAATAAATAATAGTAAAAAAAGAACAAATTTAAAAAATTGGAAAAAAAAACTCTTTTTTGATTTTTCTAAACAATCTAAAAATCAAAACAGTTTGTTTTTTTTTTTTTAAAGAGAAAGAACAGATTTGAAAAATAAAAACGGGGTAGATTTGATATTTTTTAAAGTTTTTACGGAGATTTGGGTTAGATATGTTTAGATCTATACCCAGTTCAGTTTTAAAAAGAAAACAGAGGTTTTTTTTTACTTACCTGGCCACCATGGACGACGGCGCGTGATGGTGGGGGGCGACGAACCAACGACGGAGGAGGGTCGAGCCTTAGGTCCGGCTGTGGGAGCCTTAAGAGAGAGAGTGAGAGAAAATAAAGAAAAATAATTTTTTTAAAAATGAATAAAATGAAATTTTAAAAGATTTTTTTTAACTTATATATAAAAGGGCAAACATCGTCGTTTTGGAGAGGCCAGACCATGGCCAAAACGGTGTCGTTCAGACGACCCAACCCGTGACCCGATCTGAACCCACGTAGGTTCCGCGTGTTTTTGACCAGAGGGATATTTATACCCTTGGTCCTTCCGCATTGTTAGCTTTCATAATTTCGTCCTTTTAATATTTTTTAATTTATTTTAAAAATCCCCTTTTAATTTTATTTTCATTTCAGTTTAATCCTTTGATTTTTGGAAGCTTGGGAAGCTGTCGCGTGTCCAAATTTTTTGGTATTTTAAGCAGAAAGCCCATATTTTATCTAAAAATCACATTTTGACCCCCAAACTTTCCCAAAATCATATTTTGACCCTTAAACTTTCACAAAATCATATTTTAACCGTAAAACTTTCCTAAAATCACATTTTGACCTCAAATTCTTTGAAACTTCATTTTTCGACCCTACTTTATTTTCTTTTTCTTCGTTTCTTTGTATATATAATTAAGTTATTTTTTCTTCGTATTTGAAATTAATCTTGTTGTTTCGATGATTTTGATTCGCATTTTTTTGTATTTCGTATTTTATCAATTTTATGCTTAATTTCTATATATTTATTTTTTCTTATAATTGTTCTTTTTTGTGTCATTTAATTTTTCCATAAATTTCTCATTCGTATTTAATTTATGCACTCATTTTTTTAAACTAAATTATTTTTTGTTCTAAAAATACAAATAATTTTAAATCCGCGGCAATATCCATTCGTGTGAAAATTTCAGAAAATTATGCCCTAATGTGCTGGGTGTGATTTTTCGTATAATTCACACGATAGAATATCCTCTTTAAACCTTTTAAATGTCCTTCAATTTTGAATATATGAGAATGTCGTGCCCTAACATGTTGGACACGACTTCAATTCTCCGAGAAATTCGAAACGCACTGGAATTTTTCTCCAATTTCAATTTTTGAAAATCATGCAGAAAAAGTTATGTGTACAAGGATCATATTTTAAACTTCACTCAAGATTTCAAGTTTTCAAAAAATATACCAATAATTTTTAACCAAAAAAACAAGGCAATATCCTTTCGTGTGAAAGGTTCGAAAAATTATGCCGTAACGTGATGGGTGTGATTTTTCGTATAATTCGCACGATCGAATATCCTCTTTAAAAACTTTCAAAATGTCCATCAATTTCGAAATCCGAGAACATCATGCCCTAACGTGCTGGACACGACTTCAATTCTTCAAGAAATTCGAAACACACGGGCATTTTTCTTCAAATTTGATTTTTGAAAATCATGTGAAATAAGTTATTTGTAAAAAGATCATATTTTATACTTTGCTCGGGATTTCAAAGTTTTAACAAACAAGACCTGAATATAGTTGACGTGGTACCAATTTTCGGCATGTGAGAGTGCTAATCCTTCCTCACACGTAACCGACTCCCGAACCCGTTTTCTGGATATCGAAGACTAGAATAATTTTTCACAATGGATTTTTTAAACGTTTTGTGGTGATCCAATCACACAAAATAAAAGGATTGGTGGTGACTCCCAATTTTTTATCATTAAAAATATTGCTCAAGACCTTTTCATAGAAAACCAATAGCGAAGAGCATCGAAACATGTAACAACTGCATGGCATTGATCGATTCACCATCTCCGTCTGCTTAATGATATAGGATTGCTTCAACTTACAATAGCTTACAAGACGTGATGCGCTCAAAATTGATCTTTTGTCTTTATTTTCAATATTGTTCCGGAAGCTTCATTATTGTGTGTCGTTAAATTTAAGTCGAGTTAAATTAATTTTAGTTATACGAATAATAAATGATTCTAGAGGAGCCATTACTTAATACACTAAGATTTTATACAGCCATTATTTTTAATTTTACAGCATTGGAACTCGATAACCATCTCAAATTGAGTACTATATATTGTTTCACATTGCTTAAATTGAAACAAATATCAATATTATAAATGTTAAGTTCATTGCAATAATGTGGAACTGGAATTTTTGCTATGGTGAGAAATTGAAACAACATCGATTCCTTAAAAGTTTTTTTACAAATTAAATTCAAATTTCTTTTATTGAAAAAAAGCCTGGAGCTAACTTAGTTATGAAAAGACACATATCGTGCCAAGAAATATCCTTCGAGGGACATGCCTTACAAATTGTAATAGTTCGTTGCTCGTATACTAGCTGGTTTCGTTTTGTATTTTTGTACTTCGATGCTAGTCTGTTAGTTATGACTTCTTCTACTTTTTGCGAGAAGAGGGCCAATATTGAAATCCTTGTTGAAATTGACTTAACGACTCAAAGTCTTACCTTGATTTCCTTATTCTTCGTTCTTTAGATTAGAGGGGCTCCGATCGACTCCGGCAGTGGCGGTTACCCGAGCAGGTGCATCTTCATGGCTTCATTTTTATTTATTATTAATATTAATTATTATTATTAATAATATTTTATTTATTAACCATTAATTTAATAGCATACACTTAAACATGGCTAATTACTGCAGTTATTTGAAAACGTTTCCCTTTTTCAAAAAACAAAGCAATAATGAGTATTTATAAATGAAATAAGTAATGTGACAGTGTATATGAAACGTTTGAAAGCTAGAAAGATGTATAAACAAATAATGAATATTTATGTGAACAAGTACCTGAATTGTAAGACCTTGAATGTTTTGGTTGTCTGTATCCCCAATGCTTGAATATAGTTTACAGAATGCTGGAAAGTGTAAGTTGTTTTTATTAATCAAGAGCGTTCAAAAAAACAAAGGTCAGTACCCTACAAAATGCTTGAATCTGGTTTTTATAACCAGTGTTACAATGATTATAAATTGTTGTTTGCCATTAAAACTTATCTTTTCCCTTTGCAGGGTCGGCTATACAGTGGTGGCTGGTGCAGAGTCGATGGCAGAGAAAGTTGATGCTGGTGGTGGCACTGCTGGTGCTGACGTGGTGCCCTCTAAGTGGCTGAGGTGGCGGTGGTGACACAAGTGGGAGCTGATTTGTGTTTTTAGGTTTAGTTTGGGTCAATTAGATTTGGCCCAAGTAGGTTTGGGGTGTAATGGGTCCAATTGGGCCCTTATTATAATTTGGATTTCATTTGGGCTTGAATTAGACATTTTTGTGATTGGACTTTTATTTTGTATTTTATTTTGGGCTTTTAATTTAATATTAAGTTTTAAATCAATTCAAATTTAAAGCAAATTTAAATTTAAACCAATTTAAACCTAATTTAAAACCAAAGGCTTGATCCAAAACTTGGGCCCGGTTAAAATTGGGCTTCAACAGCTGCCCTTCTTTCCTCGTTGCTATGTAACAGGAACGAAGCAAAGACTAAAAGAAGACCAATTTTGTCCAATCCTGTTGAATCCTGTTGCTATGTACTGGATTCGTCGTTGCGGCTTAAATCTTCCCTTCGTGTCTTCGTGGTACTAGATTCGCCATTGCGGCCTAAATATTTCCCTTTATGTCTCTGTGGTATCGGATTCGCTGCTGCGGCTTAAATCTTTCCCTTCGTGTCTTCTGAGGTACATGGTTCGTCGTTGCGACTTAAACCTTTACCTCCATGTCTTCATGGTACTGGATTCGCCGTTACGACTTAAATCTTTCCCTTCATGTTTCGCGGTACTAAGACCTATAAAATATGATCAATTGGGCCTTTAGGTGGGACAGGTTATTTAGGATGCCATGAATGAGTCAAAATGCTCCTAACTAGATGAATGTGCATGATTAATGTTAACTTTTCAAAGATTAGTTTCTTCGGCTTTGGGATTATCCCCTCGCGTCTTCTCAAATTTATGACTTGACAGATTCTCAATTTGAACCGTTCCTTTCAGGTTTGATCCTTTTAACTGGTGGTTTTGTTTAGGGTCCTTGTATCATTTAGGAATTTTCTAAAATAATACTCATGGATCCTTACTTTTTCATGTGATTTTAGTCTATTATCCATTATCTTGGTATGAAAATACTTGGGCAGTGTGGAGAAGAATGAGATTGTATTGGAATTAGAGCTTGAAGAATTGTTGACTAAAGAAAAATTACCGAATATTTACAAGGAACAAAATAATTACAAGGAACAATGTTAGATGCCTAGATATTAAATATGTGTTTCCTGATCTGAGGATCATCTTTTTGCTCGGTATGTATCTAGAGGTCTGGAGTACTTCATCGATGCCCGAAGATGTAAAATTCCTCTATCTTGTCATATTTGAGGGAACAATTGATTGCCTTTGATTTCCATTTGAGTTGCCCTTTTCGGGTTTTCAACTCAAAACCCTTTTGGTTTCAAGATGCCCTTTCATAGGTTTTCATCCTAACCTCTCCAAGGTTTTTTTTTTAGGTGAAATATTTCTTTACCAAGTCTGAATTCACCGGGTTGTATAGTTCTTTGCCATCTATTTCAGTCAAAATTAAAGCTCCTCCAGAGAAGGCTTTCTTTACCACATACGACCCTTCCCAATTAGGCATCCATTTTCCTCGAGTGTGTATTGGGAGTATTTTCTTCAAGACTCGATCTCGCTCGTGGAATACTATAGGGAGAACCTTTTTGTTATATGCTCACATCATTTGTTCTTGGTACGTCTGACCATGGCGGATGACTCTTAACCTCATTTCTTCGATAAAGTTTAACTAATCATATTTGCCTTGGGTCCATTCTGCTTCATCCAAGTTTAGCTCTGACAAGACTCGGAGAGAAGGAATCTCTACCTCGATAGGTAAAACGGCTTCCATCCCGTATACAAGTGAGAATGGCATTGTCCCAGTAGACGTTCTGACTAAAGTCCTATAAGCAAGGAGGGCGAATGGTAATTTTTCATGCCAATCTCTATAGGATTCTGTCATTTTGCAATGATCTTCTTGATATTTTTATTTGCCGCTTCCACTGCTCCATTCCTCCGATATCGTGCTGTTATTCAAGTTCAATGCATTGTCTGATATGATATTTTCTGGCACTCCGTATCGGCATACGATTTTCTTTTTTAAGAACTTGCTAACTGCAGACTTTGTAACGTTGGAATAAGAGGCAGCTTCTACCCACTTAGTGAAGTAATCAATAACCACGAAGATGAATTTATGCCTATTAAAAACCTTTGGTGAAATCGGCCCGATAACATCCATGCCCCACATAGAAAAAGGCTGCGGAGAAGTTATGACATGCAGATGTGATGGAGGTACGTGAATTTTATCTCCGTAGATCTGGCATTTGTGACATTTCTTGGCATACTTGATACAATCATTCTCCATAGTTGACTAGTAGTATTCGAATCTCATGACTTGCCTAGCCATTTTGAAACCATTAGCGTGCATACCACAAATCCCTTCATGGACTTCTTCTAGGGTTTTCTTAGCCTTGACTGCATCAACACATCTTAGCAACACCTAATCCTTTCTCCTTTTATAAAAAATTTCCCCATTTAGGACGTACTTATTTGCGAGCCTTCTCAATGTCCTTTTATCATTTTCAGTAGCTTCTTCGGGGTATTTACGGTCTTTTACATATCGGAGGATGTCTTGATACCAAGGATGTTCATATTTTCCTTCTTATTCGATCTCGTAGCAATGGGCTGGAGTCTCATAAATGCTCATTCAAATGGGCTTAATATCCTCTGGCCTGTTCACTTTTATCATCGAGGCTAGAGTGGCCAAAGCATCAGCCATTTGGTTTTCCTCGCGTGAGAGGTACTGGAATGTAACCTCATCAAATTCTTTGATCAATTCAAGGACCATATTTCGATAATCAACTAACTTGGAGTCTCTTGTCTCCCATTCTCCTCTAAGCTGGTATATTACTAACGCTGAATCTCCATATATTTCCAAGATCTTGATCCCTCGATCTATGGCTGCTTGAATCCCCATAATGCACGCCTTGTGCTCTGCAATATTGTTTGTGTAATCGAAATCAAGTTTACTTGTGAAGGTATAATGGTCTCCTTCTAGTGATACTAAGACTGCCCAAATTCCATTGCCCACGGCATTTGACGCACCATCAAAATCTAACAGCCAGGTATGCTCTGTTGCGGTCCCCTCTTCAGTGGTTGCTATATACATTAGGTCCTCATTTGGAAAGTCAAAATTTATTGGCTCATAATCCTTTAGACCTCTTCTGGCTAGGAAATCTGCTATTGCACTTCCTTTCACTGCCTTTTGCCTTACATAGACTTTATCAACTTCTGAAACCAGGATTTGCCATCTAGCCATTCTTCCGTTCAATGTAGTTAACTCCATCATGTATTTAAGAGGATCTAATTTCGAGATTAACCAAGTTGTGTGGTACAGCATGTACTGTCATAATCTTCGGGTAGTCCAAACCAACGCACAACATAACTTTTCTATCGAAGAATACCTCGCTTCACAGTTGGTAAACTTTTTGCTGAGGTAGTATATGGCTCTTTCCTTCTTTCCAGTCTCATGAACAAAATTTAAGAATGATTAATTTGTGCAGGTTAAGAATGATTGTGTAGTATGAGTATGAGTGTATGTATACAAAATTTAAGAATGATTAATTTGTGCAGGTTAAGGGTAAACAAATTATTTGAATTAGAATGAAAGAATATAAAGAGATATTTGTCGAAAGGGGACAAAATGCATTTTCATTAAGATAATGGATAAAAGTCAAATGCCCTTTACAAAAGATCTCTATCATTCTCGGGCATATAACGATAGATATGTGTCGAGTATTACTCTGAAATGATCCTAAAGGCTACAAGGAGCTCCTCTTCCGTCCAGTTGCCCAACTCCGTCACAACTCCTCCAGTCTTCTCTTCTTCTTTAAACCTCATTCCGTCGGAAATGAAAGTTTTTGATATATTAGGAAAGGTCATCAGCTCCCATTTGATTTCCTCCCTGGCCAGTCGTGCTTTTCTTATCTCTCGCTTCCTTTCCATCTCTTTCTTCTTTTCCTTCACATCTGGCTTGTATCCTAGCCTGAAGCTGTTCCACTTTCCTAGTGGTGCTGGTGCATTGATTATCCCTTGCAGATGTTTCCCAAGCCCTTTTCCTAGTAGTGTCCCTTTTTCCAATTGTCAATCGTAACCCTATTTTCATGGTTCGTGACAACTTCGATTCGAGAATTTTACTTCCTTCTGTGATGAATGTGGCATTAACAAACTCTAACGTTTGAAAAGAACATTCCACCGCCTCTTCGTTTCTTTCTACATACGGGGCATCACTTGTCACAGATGTAATGATATCCACTTCTACGTTTATTATAACCAATTTTCCTTCGGTTACCAGTTTAAGCTTCTGATGTAGTGAGGATGGTACCGCTCCCGCTAAATGGATTTAGGGTCTCCTTAATAAGCAATTGTAGAAGGGCTTAATGTACATTACCGAGAAGTCCACCTCATAGGTATTCGGGCCTATCTGCAATGGCACTTCAATTCGGTTTCTTCCTATTCCATCGAAGGCTCTAACTATGTTGTGACATATCTTCATATAGGAGCTGTCGACCGGTAATCTTTCTAGGGTGGCTAGCGACAATACATTTAAAGCTGACCCATTGTCGATGAGCACTTCGGGTAAGGTATACCCTTTGCAGCGAGTAGTGATGTGCAAAGCTTTTGTCAACCCCATTCCCCCAGATGGGATCTAGTCGTCACTGAAGAAAATAAAGTTGTCAACGCTAACGTTATTAATCAGGCTATCCAGTTTACACACATATATGTCATTAGCCACATATATTTTGTTGAGCACCCTAATTAGTGCATTGCAGTAGGCTTCTGAACTTAGCAGCAGGGCTATGATTAATATGCGTGCCGATTGTTTATGTAACTACTCGACCACACTGTACTCGCTATGTTTCAAGAATTTCAAGAATTCTTTCGCTTCTTTTTCTGCTACTAGCTCATTTACCGGCTCAAGCATGTTACTCTCTTTTTCTTCTGGTTCAATTGCTAAGACCTTTCCTTTTGCAGCTTCTTTTTTCTCTTCTTTCAAGTCATAGCATTTCCCACTACGGGTAACAAGGTTTACATCTTCTTGGGATTGCTCATCTTTGGGCATTATTATGTTACACCCGTAATTCCAAGGGACTCTCTTGCTATCTTCATAGGGAAACGGTGGAGGTTTTCGTATGACAACACAAGGTGTCCTTTGTCTTCTTGTCTCAGTACCCTTAGACATAGAGATAATTATCACAAGGCGATCAGTCTTGTTCATCCCTTTTTCTTCGGAGGCACAAATATCCTCCATCTCTTCTTCTTCTTCAAAGAACTCCAGTTCTTTATGGTCCATCAGATTCTGTACCAACATCTTGAACTCCGTACAGTGTTGAATCTCGTGTTCCTCAGCATTATGGAAGTCACAATAATTCTTGGTCATTATCATCATATCTCTACCCTTCCGCGTGATCACTCCTCTGTCTACCATTTGACGCCATACCCATTTTAAAGGTGATTTGATCTCTCCGATAGTGGTCTTAACCCTTTTACCTTTTACTCCTGCAATCGCATTCACCCCCTGATCAGGGTGGGCAGGTAAAAGGTCCCCAACTATGTTAGGTAATTAATCTTTCCACTATCTTTTTGAAAGCGAAACAGTTTTTGATTGAGTGTTAGATTACTCCTCCATGGAATTCGTACTGAGCATTGGCGTCGTACCATTTTAGAAAAGGTGGTTGTACTGGCTCCGTGTAGTATGGGGCTACTGCATGTTGGTCGTATAATTACTGGTAAAGCTCTTTATATGTCACTGGAATAAGAGTGAACTGAATCCTTTTAGTGTTTTTTCTTGAGCTTGGTTCTGACTTTGGTGGATTTTAATAATTGCTTACAGGGGTTTTAGATTTCGTCACCATGATTGACTTCGTATAATTTGGCCTGTGCATGCCAGCATTGTTTACCTTAGCTTCTTTCCTTCTGGGGGTTGTTGTTTTTCCCCTCTCCCCAGGGATAATCTTACCGCTCTTAATTGCGCTTTCAATCATTTCTCCGAACATAACCATGTCCGAGAAACTTCTTGTAGCATTTCCCAACAAGTGGTTGAGATATGGTGCTTTTAGCGTGTGGACAAAAAGCATGGTCGTCTCTTTCTCCGTTAATGGCGGCTGAACTTGGGTGGCCATATCTCTCTATCGTTGAGCATATTGCCTGAAACTCTCGTTCGGCCTTTTCTCCATATTTTGCAAGGTGATTCTATCCGGAGCAATGTCAGTAACATGACCGTATTGTTTCATAAATGTCTGGGCTAGGTCCTTCCATGAACTGATCTTTGCATGGCTTAACTGATTGCACCACTTTGTCGTAGATCCTACCAAACTATCCTGGAAACAGTGGATCAGTAATTGGTCATTGTGGATGTATCCTGTCATTTTTTGGTAGAACATAGTGATGTAAGCTTTTGGGCAACTTGTCCCATTGTATTTCTCAAACTCTAGTGCATTGAATTTTGGGGTAAGCACTAAGTCTGGAACTAGGCTTAGTTCTTTAGCATCTATCCCACAGCAGATGTCAGCCCCTTCCATTGCTTTGACCTTATCTTCCAACCACTTGTACCGCTCCTCTATCTATTTCAAAACTTCTAATTTTGTTTTCTCTGCCTTCATGATTTCATCAAGGTCGAGATTAATGAGGTTCGTAGCAGTTTCCCCTGAATTAAACCCTGATCCAATCAGATAATTGGCATGGCCTGAGGTACTAATGGGATGTAGTTGTGATCGAATGAAGATGGGAGCTCCTCACGAGTTCGATTCTGGTGGAACTTGATTGTGTATGGGAGTAAAGCTAGGAGGGTATTGGGGATCTTCATTTTCCTCCCTTGGGCTTCCTACAGGATCTTTTCCTTTTTTCGCCTCCTGCAATAGTTGGGTCAATCGATTGATTATGTTTCTTTGAGACTCAATAATCTGGTCTCTCATATCCCGTTGGACCCTTTCCAATTAGTCTTGCAACTGAGCCTACATTTGCTGTTGCATTTCTTTTTGTAACTGGTCCAACCTTTCTATTCTTTAGTCCATGGCTCTCCAAGTACCATAAGGGTGTGAGTTCTCTATTTTTTCAGGTTTAACTGAATCAAATTTTATTTAATGAGTATTTATTGTGTTAAAACGTGAGGATGCAATGTGAATGAATGCGTGAATGCAAAAGAAAGGTATTAACTTATAATTCAATTTCCATTTAGAAAACTTCACTAGATTACAAGTTCCTTTTCATAAAGCAAATTACATAAATGGTTTTGCCTTGATGCTCAGAGCTTTAACTTTCTTTAGAAGTCCCGCTAGCTGTTGACCTCGTTCTGTCTTCGTCTCATATTGTATGCTTAACTCTTCCGCTTCAACTGCTAGTGCTTGTACGTGATCGGCTACTCCGCGAATTTGATTTAAAGCCTCACCCATAACATAATCCCTGTCTCTGACTTGCTTCTGAGTTTGCTGAAGATGCCAGTAATTTGTTTCTAACGTCCTTTCCAGAATCTCGATTCGTATTTCACTATTCTACAAAGAGGCTTCTAATTCTTCCACCCTCTTATTCAGTCTCTCGATCTAAGCTCGGCTTGCCTTCAACTCCATCACTGAATTTTGGCTATGATGCCTATATAAGGATTCCTCTAATTCTCGTACTCAAGCCTTTAATTCGGTCACCTCAGCTTGACTTTCCAAAAGGTTACTCTTCATGGCATTTTTCTGAACCTGGGCATCTTGAAACTTATTTTTCCACTGATTTGTTCTATTCTTCTCTTCGCGGATATACTGTTGCTATTGTTTTGATGTCTTCCCTAAATCGATTTCATTCTTCGAGATTTCCCAAATCCTTTTCTTATTATTTTCTCCTCGGTATACGAATTCACACTTAGCTAACCCTTGAGTTACTGGTGTGAACTGTCTCGATCTGTACTGTCTTGAAACCAGAAAAGGTGCATATCCTGTTGCTCCCCATATCCCTACCAATATGACCCAGTCGAAGTCTCCGCATCGATATAATATTTCATCAGGAGAAAACCATGGTGCTCGCCACTCTATGTCTTCATCATTGAGGCTTTAGAGTATGACCTTCCACTTTTCTTCTGAGAATTTTTCTTGTCTTTGCGCAACTACGAATTCTTTCAAAGGGGAGTAATCTTTAGACAAGTACTGATAGGAGACTTTTTCTATTTTCCAAAAGTAACTATGGAACCATACCATCAACAACGGTGCACAAGCAATAAATCGACCTTCTCCCTCCTTTCTACACGCATTTAAGGATCTGAAATTTTCAGTTAATATGGTCGGGACGGGTGTAACTCTTTTATTCAATCGATCAAACAAGTCTATCACCACATCTTCTATATGTCCCAAAGCCTTTGGAAAAATGACTAACCCGTAGATACTTAGGGCTAGGATGTCAATCTTTCTCTTTGCATCTGGATGAGCCAGTATCAAATCTCATAGACTTTCCACGTGATGCATTTATTATCTCCTTTAACCTAAACCCGAGCTGCAACCCTTTTTTCGCTCATGCCGATGTTGTTTATTAACCTTTTAACAATAGTCGAGATATTTGGAGCTCTAAAATAGGCCTTATCTATCGAGATTTTCAGTCAACGGAGTAGAGTGGTGTATTCTTCTATCGTCGGTGTCATGTTTACATTCCCGAAGGTGAAGCAACTGTAGGCTGGGTTCCAATATTGCGTTAAAGCTCGAAAGAGGAATTTATCTACCTTAACCTCAAATAAGTATAGCAAATCTCTGTATTCTTGGTAAAAGGTCTGCTTCATGTCATTATCCTAACTGTCCCATATCTCTTTCAATTCCTACACATTGTTTTTGAGCCGTACTAATCCTGGTATAATCCCAAAGCTCTGACTAACTAAGCTGTCCCCTTTTGGCATTGAGTCTCCACTGACCACATACACACGACCATATTGTCTTCCACCTTATCAAGGTACTTGTTTTCCATGATCGATTCTCTTATCGGTAACTGAACCTTTGAGTCTATACATTTCCTTTTTAGGATGATGAAATGCAAAGCAAAAAAAAGACAAAATAAATAAGTTGGCAAAACACATCAATATCAATATTCAAGTATAGAGCACAGAACGTAAGAGTTTGTCTCGGATAGTTGCTAAAAGATTCAATATAACTCCTTCTAAGGCAAGTTCTTACGGCTCACTATGGTTTTAAGCTCTAAAGTAAGGGTACCCAAACAGCAGATTCCTTGATCCTCACCCATTACAAGCTCATACAGACGAGTTTAGTTTAGGGTGACACATTTCCCACATGTTTACATGCAAGTGAAAACTTCACGAAAACATGGGTACGAATGTAATCCCGAAAGCGATCCACTATCCTGCACGGAGGTGAAGACCTCATGGAGGAGTAGTTTCCCGCTTCCACTTAAAAGAGTAGTATCATATGCAGATGAATGCAAATTTATACTAGTAGTATAGCATCACAGAAAAATGTTTAAGGATCATATTTTAAACAAAATCGAGTACTTAAACTTTTGACAAAAAGACCCAAAAATAATCAATTTTGACTTGACTCTCTTTTCAAAAAAAAGTCCCCAGTGGAGTTGCCAAGCTGTCGAAATCATTTTTTTTGAAAACGTGGTTCGAAAATTATTTTAAAATTGGAAAATGGGAGTCGTCGCCTATCTTTTTATATGGTGTGATTGAATCACCAAAAAACGTTAAAAATCCGTTTTGAAAAATATTTTGGTCTTCGCAATCCAGAAAAACAAGTTCGGGAGTCGGTTACGCATGAGGAAAGGTTAGTGCCCTCATACGCCCAAAATTGGTACCACATTGATTATCTTAGGGTCATGTTTGTAAAATTTGAGAACTCGAATGAAGTTTAAAATACGATCCTTGAATGCATGAGTTATGTTTGTAAAATTTTTGTTTGGAAGTCCCACTATTTCGAGGTGATCGAGAAAGAAAGTCACGTCAAGTGAGTTAGGACATAACATTTCAAGATCCAGGAATAATGATCTTTCCTTTGTTGTAAACCTTTTAAACTTTGGAAAAGGATATTTGATTATCTCGATTTTTAAGAAAAGTCGTACCTAGTAAGTTAAGGCGTAAATTTTCAGAATCAGAGATAAAGAAACATTGTCTTGATTTAAGGGTATTCAATTATTTTGATTTGAGGAAAAATTGCACCTGGTAAGTTAAGGTACAAATTTTCAAAACTCGAAATAAAAGAATATTGCTTCGATTTTAAAGTTTTCATGAAGATAATTTTGAAAACAAATATATGAGTTTACTATGAATGATCAGTTAATAATGAATATTAGATAACACGAAGCAAAATAATTAAGCAGATAAATGTTATACAAAAATAAAAAATACGAAATACGAAGGCATAATAATTAAAATTTAAATACAAATATTGAAGAGGAAGAAAAATAAAACAATAAGAGTTAAAACAAGATTTTTGGATACCCGGGGGGTAAAATGATAATTTAGACACTTGAGGGTAAAATGGCATTTTTGGGAAAGTTCAGGGTCGAAAATAGAATTTTTAGACATCTAGGGGTAAATGGTAATTTTTGGAAAAATTGAGGTTAAAAATGGAATTTTTGGGGTAAAATGGGAATTTTTAGAGAAATCGAGGTCAAAAATGGAATTTTGAAAAGTTTAGTGGTAAAATGTAATTTTTAAAAAGTTCGAGGTCGAAAATGGTATTTTAGAAAAGTTTAGGGGTCAAAATATGATTTCTGGATAGTTTAGGAACCTCTAGGGCAATAAAACCAAAACATGGTAACACGTGGCATCCTCTCAGGCATCCTGAAGTCAAATGACTAATTTGAAAATAAGGTAGAATTTTTAGGCCAATTTCGTAATTAAACAAAACTTTATTTAGGGATGAAATTAAAACAAATTTAAAATGAACGGAACTATTTATAGAAATAAACCAAAATCATGACACGTGGCAGTCTCTTAGGTCTTCAGAAAATTAAAGGATCAACTTGAAAAAGAACGAAAATTGTTGGCCTAATTTGAAATAAATTAAATGTATGAAAATGATCAAATTGTAAAAATCAGAAAAAGTGGAAGGACCAAATGCGTAAATAGACCAATTCTGAAAACACACGGATCCTTGGCCTGGAGCGGGTTTGGTCAGATCGATCAATGGGTTAGGGCATGAAACGAAGTCGTTTTGGGGCTTAAGAGCCTAGACCAAAACGACGTCGTTTTGGTCCACTATATATATCCTTCAAAGCCTTTTTTTGTTCATTTTCTTTCTTCTTTTTTCCAAAAAGTTTCAAAAACTCTCTCACCTTCTCTGGGGTTCTCCATGGCCGGTCGAACTCCGGTGAAGGGGGCCACCGTGCATCCTCCACTGTCGGTCGTCACGCGTCGTCGCCCGCCACCGTGTATGACGGCGAAAAGGAAAAAAACATCCCTTTTTTTTAATTTTTCCTTTCTAAAACCTAGATCGGGCTTGGATCTCGTAAGATCGAGCCTTGATCTTTAAAAAAAACGAAGTTTGAAAGCTCTTTCTTATATTTTTAAAATCTATTGCACTATTAGTTTTTATTTATTTAAAATCTGCCTTTCCTTTTTCTTTGAAACCACTGTTTTGATTTTTGTTGCTTCATCTTTTTGCCGATCAGAGGGGCTCCGATCAACTCCGGCAACGACTGTTACCAGAGCAGGTGCGTCTTCTTGGCTTCATTTTTGTTTATTATTAATATTAATTATTATTATTAATAATTATTAATGTTATTTGTTACCATTACTTATTATTTATCATTATTAATATTATTAATATATAACCTTATTTATTACCCATTAATTTAATGGCATACACTTAACATGGCTAATTATTGCAATTATTTGAAAATGTTTCCCTTTTTTAAAAAAGAAAGCAATAATGAGTATTAATAAATGAAATAAGTAATGTGACAGTGTATATGAAACATTTGAAAGCTAGAAAGATGTATAAACAAATAATTAATATTTATGTGAAGAAGTACCTGAATTGTAAGACCTTGAATGTTTTGGTTGTCTGTATCCCCAATGCTTGAATATAGTTTGCAGAATGCTGGAAAGTCTAAGTTATTTTTACTAATCAAGAGCGTTCAAAAAAACAAAAGTCAATACCCTACAAAATACTTGAATCTGGTTTTTATAACCAGTGTTATAATGATTATAAATTGTTGTTTGCGATTAAAACTTATCTTTTCCCTTTGCAGGTTCGGCTATACCATGGTAGCTGGTGTAGAGTCGGTGGCAGAGGAAGTTGAAGCTGGTGGAGGCACTGCTGGTGCTGACGTGGCACCCTCTGAGTGGCTGAGGTGGTGGTGCTAACACAAGTGGGAGTTGATTTGTGTTTTTAGGTTTAGTTTGGGTCAATTAGATTTGGCCCAAGTAGGTTTGGGCTGTAATGGGTCCAATTGGGCCCTAATCGGGCCCTAATCGTAATTTGGATTTCATTTGGGCTTGAATTAGACATTTATTTTGTATTTTATTTTGGGCTTTTAATTTAATATTCAGTTTTAAATCAATTTAAATTTAATTAAATTCAAATTTAAAGCAAATTAAAATTTAAAACGATAAATTTAAATTTAAAAATAAATTTAAACCAATTTAAAACTAATTTAAAACCAAAGGCTTGATCCAAAACTTGGGCCCGGTTAAAATTGGGCTTCAATATCACCAGTAGAGAAATCTAGTATAGCTCGTTCGATTCGGAGATACACGTGCACTTTTAACCGTCACCATGACTAGAACATAAATAACTACAAAAAGTTAGAAAAATAGGACGACACACCTAACAAATATGCGTGCCTGTAATGTAAGTGCTCACGTTGCATTATTCATATGATATTTCCTACATATTTTGGTGCTAGTTTTTGGTTTGTAGTGGATGTAATAGTACATTCCTAGTTTCAACGCAGAAACACAATTACGACATAACCATCTTTATTGAACCTTATTTTTGTTATTCATTTAATGAAATTTAGGAATAGGAAAAAAGGAAGCACAAATGTGTGTGTTTGAATTAATAAGTAGATATGTCTTAATTAAAATTAATGCTTATAAAATTGAAACATTAAATGCTTTATTTTGTTGCAACGCATTCTAGTTCCATGTGGTCATAACACTTCCTATAAATGTAGGTCTTTCCCCCTTCTAATCTTGTTCGAAATTAATCTTACGAACCAAATTAAAGTAGAAACATCAAATTCACACGATATGGCAAGCCATAATGTTTATTCCATCCTAGTGGTTTTATTCTTGACTTGCGTGGCAGTAATGGCTACAAATGAGAATGACCGGATTATTAAGGAAAATAATTGTGAAACTAAAATGGGTTGGCCCTATGTTCAAGAAACTTCCACGAGTATTTTCCAGACAGAGAGTATCTCTAGCAAGTGTTGCAGCGAACTTGTTGCATTGGGAAAAGTTTGCCACGCAGCATTAGTAAAGAGGACTCTCAAGAATCCTCTATTCAAAGAACTAAAGCCAACTACAATTATAGCGAAGAGCATCGAAACATGGAACAATTGCATGGCATTGATCGATTCACCATCTCCGTCTGCTTAATGATATAGGATTGCTTCAGCTAACATTAGGTTACAAGACGTGATGTGCTCAATATTATTCATTTTTTTTATTTTAAACATTGTTCCAAAAGCTTCATTATTGTTAAATTTAAGTCGAGTTAAATTAATTTTAGTTGTACAACAATTAAATGGTTCTAGAGAAGCCATTACTTAATACACTATGATTTTATAAGGCCATTATTTTTATTTTTATAGCATTGGAACTTGATAACCATTTTAAACCGAGTACTATATATTGTTTCACATTGTTTAAATTGAAACAAATATCAATATTTTAAATGTTAAGTTCATTGACCTAACTTAGTTATGAAAAGACACATATCGTGCCAAGAAATATCCTTCGAAGGACGTGAAGTATAATTTGTAGTAGTTCGTTGCCTGTATACTAGTTGGTTTCGTTTTGTGTTTTTAGTACTTCAATGCTAGTCCGTTAGTTATGACTTATTGTTCTTTTTGGGAGAAGAGGGTCAATATTCAAATCCTTGTTGAAATTGACTTAACGACTCAAAGTCTTAACTTGATTTCCTTATTCTTCGTTCTTCAGATTACTTTTCTTTAATATGATCGGGCATTTTCCTGCAAATGTGTTCGAGACATACGTCCTACATTCTCACTATAAAAATTGTCAAATTTTCATAAAAAAAATAAAACCTATCCGTAATTCGGGCAATGCCTTCCAGAGTCTTGTAGAAATGAAAAATCATTTTTTGTTTCCAATTTAACTGTATAAGAGAATTTGTCGTTTACCAAAAAATAAAACGTCGAACAAAGAATACAATAATCGATTTTTTAGTCTCATCATAAAGAGAAACATTGGCCTATTTCCAAAGCAGGAAATATTTTGGATGAATTAATTTTGAATTTCAATCATTTGGTTGTCATTTTCCATTTTGAAACGTGATAAGTGCGATAAAAAGTTTTTAACAACAAAAAGATTTTATGATTTTACGCTTCGCATAATTATTTTAATATTATGGCACAGACATATCACCAGTAGGGAAATCTAGTATAGCTCATTCGATTCGGAGATAGACGTGCATTTTTAACCGTCACTATGACTAGAACATATAAAACTACAAAAAATTAGAAAAATAGGACGACACACACAACAAACATGTGTGCCTGTAATGCAAGTGCTCACGTTGCTTTATTCATATGATATTTCCTGCATATTATGGTGCTAGTTTTTGGTTTGTAGTGGATGTAATAGTACATTCCTAGTTTCAGCGCAGAAACACGATTACGACATAACCATCTTTATTGAACCTTATTTTTGTTATTCATTTAATGAAATTTAGGAATAGGAAAAAAGGAAGCACAAATGTGTGTGTTTGAATTAATAAGTAGATATGTCTTAATTAAAATTAATGCTTATAAAATTGAAACATTAAATGCTTTATTTTGTTGCAACGCATTCTAGTTCCATGTGGTCATAACACTTCCTATAAATGTAGGTCTTTCCCCCTTCTAATCTTGTTCGAAATTAATCTTACGAACCAAATTAAAGTAGAAACATCAAATTCACACGATATGGCAAGCCATAATGTTTATTCCATCCTAGTGGTTTTATTCTTAACTTGCATGGTAGTAATGGCTACGAAGGAGAACGACCAGATTATTAAGGAAAATAATTATGAAAGTAAAATGGGTTGGCCCTATGTTCAAGAAACTTTCACGCGTATTTTCGAGACAGGGAGTATCTCTAACAAGTGTTGCAGCGAACTTGTTGCATTGGGAAAAGTTTGCCACGCAGCATTAGTAAAGAGGACTCTCAAGAATCCTCTATTCAAAGAACTAAAGCCAACTACAATTATAGCGAAGAGCATCGAAACATGGAACAATTGCATGGCATTGATCGATTCACCATCTCCGTCTGCTTAATGATATAGGATTGCTTCAGCTAACATTAGGTTACAAGACGTGATGTGCTCAATATTATTCATTTTTTTTATTTTAAACATTGTTCCAAAAGCTTCATTATTGTTAAATTTAAGTCGAGTTAAATTAATTTTAGTTGTACAACAATTAAATGGTTCTAGAGAAGCCATTACTTAATACACTATGATTTTATAAGGCCATTATTTTTATTTTTATAGCATTGGAACTTGATAACCATTTTAAACCGAGTACTATATATTGTTTCACATTGTTTAAATTGAAACAAATATCAATATTTTAAATGTTAAGTTCATTGACCTAACTTAGTTATGAAAAGACACATATCGTGCCAAGAAATATCCTTCGAAGGACGTGAAGTATAATTTGTAGTAGTTCGTTGCCTGTATACTAGTTGGTTTCGTTTTGTGTTTTTAGTACTTCAATGCTAGTCCGTTAGTTATGACTTATTGTTCTTTTTGGGAGAAGAGGGTCAATATTCAAATCCTTGTTGAAATTGACTTAACGACTCAAAGTCTTAACTTGATTTCCTTATTCTTCGTTCTTCAGATTACTTTTCTTTAATATGATCGGGCATTTTCCTGCAAATGTGTTCGAGACATACGTCCTACATTCTCACTATAAAAATTGTCAAATTTTCATAAAAAAAATAAAACCTATCCGTAATTCGGGCAATGCCTTCCAGAGTCTTGTAGAAATGAAAAATCATTTTTTGTTTCCAATTTAACTGTATAAGAGAATTTGTCGTTTACCAAAAAATAAAACGTCGAACAAAGAATACAATAATCGATTTTTTAGTCTCATCATAAAGAGAAACATTGGCCTATTTCCAAAGCAGGAAATATTTTGGATGAATTAATTTTGAATTTCAATCATTTGGTTGTCATTTTCCATTTTGAAACGTGATAAGTGCGATAAAAAGTTTTTAACAACAAAAAGATTTTATGATTTTACGCTTCGCATAATTATTTTAATATTATGGCACAGACATATCACCAGTAGGGAAATCTAGTATAGCTCATTCGATTCGGAGATAGACGTGCATTTTTAACCGTCACTATGACTAGAACATATAAAACTACAAAAAATTAGAAAAATAGGACGACACACACAACAAACATGTGTGCCTGTAATGCAAGTGCTCACGTTGCTTTATTCATATGATATTTCCTGCATATTATGGTGCTAGTTTTTGGTTTGTAGTGGATGTAATAGTACATTCCTAGTTTCAGCGCAGAAACACGATTACGACATAACCATCTTTATTGAACCTTATTTTTGTTATTCATTTAATGAAATTTAGGAATAGGAAAAAAGGAAGCACAAATGTGTGTGTTTGAATTAATAAGTAGATATGTCTTAATTAAAATTAATGCTTATAAAATTGAAACATTAAATGCTTTATTTTGTTGCAACGCATTCTAGTTCCATGTGGTCATAACACTTCCTATAAATGTAGGTCTTTCCCCCTTCTAATCTTGTTCGAAATTAATCTTACGAACCAAATTAAAGTAGAAACATCAAATTCACACGATATGGCAAGCCATAATGTTTATTCCATCCTAGTGGTTTTATTCTTAACTTGCATGGTAGTAATGGCTACGAAGGAGAACGACCAGATTATTAAGGAAAATAATTATGAAAGTAAAATGGGTTGGCCCTATGTTCAAGAAACTTTCACGCGTATTTTCGAGACAGGGAGTATCTCTAACAAGTGTTGCAGCGAACTTGTTGCATTGGGAAAAGTTTGCCACGCAGCATTAGTAAAGAGGACTCTCAAGAATCCTCTATTCAAAGAACTAAAGCCAACTACAATTATAGCGAAGAGCATCGAAACATGGAACAATTGCATGGCATTGATCGATTCACCATCTCCGTCTGCTTAATGATATAGGATTGCTTCAGCTAACATTAGGTTACAAGACGTGATGTGCTCAATATTATTCATTTTTTTTATTTTAAACATTGTTCCAAAAGCTTCATTATTGTTAAATTTAAGTCGAGTTAAATTAATTTTAGTTGTACAACAATTAAATGGTTCTAGAGAAGCCATTACTTAATACACTATGATTTTATAAGGCCATTATTTTTATTTTTATAGCATTGGAACTTGATAACCATTTTAAACCGAGTACTATATATTGTTTCACATTGTTTAAATTGAAACAAATATCAATATTTTAAATGTTAAGTTCATTGACCTAACTTAGTTATGAAAAGACACATATCGTGCCAAGAAATATCCTTCGAAGGACGTGAAGTATAATTTGTAGTAGTTCGTTGCCTGTATACTAGTTGGTTTCGTTTTGTGTTTTTAGTACTTCAATGCTAGTCCGTTAGTTATGACTTATTGTTCTTTTTGGGAGAAGAGGGTCAATATTCAAATCCTTGTTGAAATTGACTTAACGACTCAAAGTCTTAACTTGATTTCCTTATTCTTCGTTCTTCAGATTACTTTTCTTTAATATGATCGGGCATTTTCCTGCAAATGTGTTCGAGACATACGTCCTACATTCTCACTATAAAAATTGTCAAATTTTCATAAAAAAAATAAAACCTATCCGTAATTCGGGCAATGCCTTCCAGAGTCTTGTAGAAATGAAAAATCATTTTTTGTTTCCAATTTAACTGTATAAGAGAATTTGTCGTTTACCAAAAAATAAAACGTCGAACAAAGAATACAATAATCGATTTTTTAGTCTCATCATAAAGAGAAACATTGGCCTATTTCCAAAGCAGGAAATATTTTGGATGAATTAATTTTGAATTTCAATCATTTGGTTGTCATTTTCCATTTTGAAACGTGATAAGTGCGATAAAAAGTTTTTAACAACAAAAAGATTTTATGATTTTACGCTTCGCATAATTATTTTAATATTATGGCACAGACATATCACCAGTAGGGAAATCTAGTATAGCTCATTCGATTCGGAGATAGACGTGCATTTTTAACCGTCACTATGACTAGAACATATAAAACTACAAAAAATTAGAAAAATAGGACGACACACACAACAAACATGTGTGCCTGTAATGCAAGTGCTCACGTTGCTTTATTCATATGATATTTCCTGCATATTATGGTGCTAGTTTTTGGTTTGTAGTGGATGTAATAGTACATTCCTAGTTTCAGCGCAGAAACACGATTACGACATAACCATCTTTATTGAACCTTATTTTTGTTATTCATTTAATGAAATTTAGGAATAGGAAAAAAGGAAGCACAAATGTGTGTGTTTGAATTAATAAGTAGATATGTCTTAATTAAAATTAATGCTTATAAAATTGAAACATTAAATGCTTTATTTTGTTGCAACGCATTCTAGTTCCATGTGGTCATAACACTTCCTATAAATGTAGGTCTTTCCCCCTTCTAATCTTGTTCGAAATTAATCTTACGAACCAAATTAAAGTAGAAACATCAAATTCACACGATATGGCAAGCCATAATGTTTATTCCATCCTAGTGGTTTTATTCTTAACTTGCATGGTAGTAATGGCTACGAAGGAGAACGACCAGATTATTAAGGAAAATAATTATGAAAGTAAAATGGGTTGGCCCTATGTTCAAGAAACTTTCACGCGTATTTTCGAGACAGGGAGTATCTCTAACAAGTGTTGCAGCGAACTTGTTGCATTGGGAAAAGTTTGCCACACAGCATTAGTAAAGAGGACTCTCGAGAATCCTCTATTCAAAGAACTAAAGCCAGCTACAATTATAGCGAAGTGCATCGAAACATGGAACAACTGCATGGCTTTGATTGATTCACCATCTCCGTCTGCTTAATGATATAGGATTGCTTCAACTAACAACGGGTTACAAGACGTGATCTGCTTCAATATTGTTCCGGGAGCTTCATTATTGTCTGTCGTTAAATTTAAGTCGAGTTAAATTGATTTTAGTTGTAAGACATTGAAATGGTGCTAGAGAAGCCATTACTTAATACACTATGATTTTATAAGGCCATTATTTTTAATTTTATAGCATTTGAACTTGATAACCATCTCAAATCGAGTACTATATATTGTTTCACATTGTTTAAAGTGAAACAAATATCAATATTTTAAACACTAAGTTCATTGCAATAATGTAGAACTGGAAATTTTGATGTGGTGAGAAATTGAAACAACATCGATTCCTTAAAAGTGTTTGTACAAATTAAATTCAAAATTCCTTTATCAAAAAAAAAAACCTTGACCTAACTTAGTTATGAAAAGACACATATCGTGGCAAGAAATATCCATCGAAGGACGTGCGGTATAATTTGTAATAGTTCGTTGCCTGTATACTAGTTGGTTTCGTTTTGTGTTTTTAGTACTTTGATGCTAGTTTATTAGTTATGACTTCTTGTTCTTTTTGGGAGAAGAGGGCCAATATTCAAATCCATGTTGAAATTGACTTAACGACTCAAAGTCTTAACTTGATTTCCTTATTCTTCGTTCTTTAGATTACTTTTCTTTAATATGATCGGGCACTTTCCTCCAAATGTTTCCGAGACATACGTCCTGCATTATTATTGTTTATATTTGGGGCAAAAGTGTGAATGTGAAAGAGTTAGGAAGAGATTTTTTAGACATAAGACTTTATTTAAATTTAAACTTTATTCTTTTTAGGATTAATATTTAGGATTATTATTATATTGTTTATATTTATCTTTTAGGCTTTATAATTTAGAGTTTAATTTGGATCCAATTAGGGAATTATTGTTTAGATTTAATTCAAATTATGTTTTTTGAATTTAATTTGGATCCAACTAGAGTTTTTTTTCATGTATTATAAATAGGGAATAGAGTGATATGAGAGGGCACTTTCAATTTTCTACAAAATCCTCCATTCCCCAAACCCTAGCCGTCAAAGATTATTGAAGGAAACAACCGAAGAAACACCATAGAAGCCGTCTTTGAAGAAGATCTCCACAAAGATTGAAGACCTCTTTCTAAATTCTTTTGATTTTACTTTGAGTTTTTCCTCATCTTGTGGTTATATTGTTTCTGAGATGTTTCAATTTATTAGCATGAACTAAATTCCTAAATACCTAGGAAGATGAACCCTAGGATGAATTCTGTCATTTGATTTCTGATTTTAAGCAATAAAACATAGATTTTGCTCTCAATTATGTGTTCTTAATTCTTGTTTAACGTGTTTAAATCAGAGGAGGAATAGACCCTATTTAACAGTAGATCTAGCATAATTGAGTGGAGTTGCATGCAATCCTAGAAATAGGACGACATAAATCTACCGGATTAGAGTAAAATCTAATAAGGGAATCCATAGATCGAATTAATACGATAATAGGGGTTTTAATTAGAAAGAAATTTCAATTAATCAACCTAGAGTCGATTGCTTTTATGCTTGAATATAGGTACTAGCATAATTTAGGGATTTCTACGCAGCAAAATACTAAGTGAATAAATTGCTTAATTCAGAATGATAATGGCAGATGAAATCTAGGTGAAATCTTTCTTGGGTATTGTTAGCTTCTTGGTATAAAAACACTTATTATTTCTTGCTTTAATCTTTGAAGCACTTTTTATTAATTTAGTTAAATTAGTTTACAACAATCACTTTATTCGATCACTTAGATAATAGGAAGACAGTTACTACTAGCACTTTTGGTTCTCGTGGGAACTATATCTATGCTTATCGTACTATACTATTATTTGATAGGTGCACTTGCCATAGACATATTTTTAGTTAAGTTTCGACTGCATCAAGTTTTTGGCGCCGTTGTCGGGGATTGAAATATTAGAAAAACTTTATTTCTATTACTTTAGCCATTTTTTATTTTTTATTTTTATTTTATTATTTGCATTTTTAATTTAATTTTTCTAATTTAAATTTTGTTCCCTTTTTTTTTTTGCTTTTGGTAGGTTCTTTTGGTTTATGACTAGAGGAAACCTATCGGGACCACTTCTTCACGACTCTGAAATTGAAAAGACTGCTAGCAAAAACCGTAAAGAGGTTAGAGAAGCTAAGAAAAGTTAGAAAACTTTAGTAGACGGTGAAAAGGAAAGGATATTACTGTGGAGATGGGTGAAAATCAAAATAACCAGGTTCCAACTGCTCTTCCTGTAGTGGCTAACAAAAAAAATGAGTTAATTCCGACAAGAACAGTCACAGGATGGAGAGTTTGTATTGATTACAGGAAGTTGAATGATGCTACAAGGAAAGACCACTTTCCTCTACCATTTGTTGATCAAATGTTAGAGAGGTTAGCTGGCCACATGTACTATTGATTATTGGATGGATTTTCTAGCTACATACAAATCCCGATCGCTCTTGAGGATCAAGAAAAGATGACATTTACATGTCCATATGGTACGTTTGCTTACCGAAGAATGCCGCTTGGATTATGTAATGCTCCTGGTACTTTTCAGCGATGTATGATGACTATTTTTTATGAACTCATGGAAGATATTATGGAGGTATTTATGGACGATTTCTTAGTATTCGATAATTTTTTTCATTTATGCCTTAAAAATTTAAAACGTGTTTTAATGAGATGTGAAGAAACAAACCTTGTGCTTAATTGGGAAAAGTGTCACTTCATGGTTAAAGTGGGAATTGTTTTGGGTCACAAAATTTCAAGTAAAGGGATTCCGGTTGATAAAGCAAAAATTGAAACTATTGAAAAATTACCTCCTCCTAATTCGTTTAAGGCTATTAGAAGTTTTCTAGGACATACTAGGTTTTATAGAAGATTTATTAGAGATTTTTCTAAAATAGCAAAGCCTTTAACGAATTTATTAGAAAAAGATGTGCCATTTAATTTCAATCAAGATTGTTTAGAGGCGTTTAACATTCTTAAGGAAAAATTAATTAATGCCTCGATTGTTGTTGCACCTGATTGGAATTTACCCTTTGAACTAATGTCTGATGCAAGTGATTTTGCAGTAGGTGCAGTTCTCGGACAGCGAAGAGACAAGCACTTTCAGCTGATTTATTATGCTAGCAAGACTTTGACAAATGCTCAAGCGAATTACACTACTACTGAAAAAGAATTGCTAGTTGTGGTTTTTGCATTTGATAAATTTAGATCTTATTTAATATTATCTAAAGTTATTGTTTACACTAACCATTCTGTTCTTCTCTACCTTCTTGGTAAACCAGATGCGAAACCTTGACTTATTCGTTGGGTTTTATTGCTGCAGGAATTTGATTTGGAGATTAGGGATAAGAAAGGAGCTAAAAATCTTGCAGTTGATCATCTCTCAAGACTCGAAAATCCTCATCTTGAGAACCTTAACGAAGGTATGATAGATGACTCGTTTCCTGAAGAACGACTATTGGTAGTAAGTGATTCTAGTGGTCCTTGGTTTGCAAACATTACGAATTATTTAGTTGCTAACACTTTACCAAAAGATTTGACTCATCATCAAAAGAAGCGATTCTTTTCTGATGTGAAAAATTATTTTTGGGAAGATCCTTTTCTTTTTTGTGTCTGTGGAGATCAAGTAATTCGAAGATGTGTTTCGAATGTCAAAGGGAATAAAATTTTGGAGCATTGTCACTCTGGACCGACAGACGGACACTACAGTGGAATTCGTACTACACATAAGGTCCTCGAATCAGGTTTTTATTGGCCCACTTTGTTTAAAGATGCGAACAGGTATGTTACTTCCTGTGATAAATGCCAGAGAACAGGTAATATTTCCAAACGTGATGAAATGCCTCAAACTTATATGCTTGCATGTGAAATCTTTGATATTTGGGGTGTTGATTTTATGGGACCATTCACTATTTCTTATGGAAATAAATACATACTTGTAGTAGTGGATTATGTGTCGAAATGGGTGGAAGCTCAGGCTTTACAAACTAATGATGCTAGGGTGGTAGTTCGATTTATTAAGAAACTTTTCTCTCGATTTGGAACACCTAGGACAATCATTAGCAATAGGGGTACACATTTTTGTAATGCTCAATTTGATAAAATTCTTAAGAAATATGGTGTACATCATAGAATTGCTACCCCTTATCACCCTCAAACTAGTGGTCAAGTTGAAGTGTCAAACTAAGAACTAAAACGGAACTTATAAAAGACCATAAAGACTAATAGAAAAGATTGGGCTTTGAAATTAGATGACGCTTTATGGGCTTATAGGACTACTTTTAAAACTCCCGTAGGAACATCCCCTTACAGACTTGTTTATGGGAAGAGTTGTCACTTACCACTTGAACTTGAACACAAAGCGTTTTGGGCAATTAAATTCCTAAACTCTGATCTTAAACTTGTAGGTGAAAAGAGGATGCTCCAACTAAATGAGCTTGATGAATGGCATGCTGATGCTTATGAGACTTTGAGATTATACAAAGAGGTAGCAAAACGACATCATGATTCTCGGTTAAAGCAACCTAAATAGTTCGTAGTTGGAGATCGAGTTCTTCTATTCAACTTGAGGCTTAAATTGTTTCTTGGGAAGTTAAAATCGATATGGTCAAGTCCATTCGTGGTAAAAACCATCTTTCCCTACGGTACAATAGAGGTAACACATCCTAAGTACGGCACATTCAAGGTAAACGGTCATCGATTTAAACCTTATCTTGGTGGTGATTTTCATAATGTGATAGAAGAGCTTCGGCTTCAAGATCCGCCTCAATCGTGAACTTAAACAACGAAGTCGAGCTTAGACTTTAAACAAGCGCTTATCGAGAGGCAATCCGAGTGTATTTATTTATTTATTTTACTTTCATGTTTTTTTTTTAAAAATTGAAAAAAAAATTAATTTGAAAAATTTTGAAAAGTTCAAAAAAATTAGTATATTTATTTTCAATTTTTTTTTATTTTATCTTATTTTATTTTAATTTTATTTTAGTTATGCACTATTTTTATTCTTACGATTGCTTTTTTAATTATCTCCCTCTCTGACTTAACTTTTTCTATTTTTTTTTTGCTCGAAAAATTGTACTTCCTTTAGACTCGCTACATTCATATTTTTTTCAATTCCGATGAAATCATCTTAATTTAGGGAAGTTTTACTTCTTTCCTCTTTATGATATTGTGATTATTCTGCTTATATCTATTTGTACATTGAGGACAATGTACATCTTAAGTGTGGGGAGATTTATTGTGTATTAATTGTGATAAAATTCCTGAATTATTTATTGTGTTAAAGTAATTTTCTCATACCCCATTAGAGTGAACTTTTTTTTCTATTTGGAATTTTTATTAATTTTATTTTGAGATTGATTTGTGAATCTTTTATGTATTGGATGATTTAATCTTTAAGATATGAGAGAGTCAAGCATGATGATTTGTTATTATAGAACTTTCTTTGATTATACATGTTGAGACCACATTATTGATTTGATATGCTGAGATGGTAGAGGCACTTAGGATTTAACCCCTTTTATCTTTAAAAAGTTTACCTAATAAATTAACCCCTAGTGAACCCTATTGAGCCTAACACCATTTTATTCATTAACCCATAATATTAACCCGTGATGCATATATTTGTGGTAAATTTACCCATTTATTGACTATCTTTTTGTCGAGATTTGATTTGGTTAAGTTGCCTAACTATGTTCCACTATTTGAATTGCTGAATTTTATTGTTTAAAAAAAGAAAAAAGAAAAAAAAAGTCGAAAGAAAAATTGAAAAAAGAAAAGAAAAAAAAAAGACAAAAGTGTGTTTGAGCTAGAATCATTAGTTTCATATACTATTGAGAAGCTCATGTTTATTCTTTATTATTTATGTTTATGCATATTCTTTCAATTCAGCAACTGATTTTTTTTTCTTCTAGTTTGGTAATTTATCAACTTGATCTCGATTTTAACCAATTTTTCTAGTCTTTTTCATACCTTTAACCTTGTACCCATTACAACCTTGAAAAGACCTCTTGATTGGTGTGTCATGTCATTTTACAGTGGTGGAGATTTGATTTTCAAGCAAGCTTATGGTAATAACATTTTGTGTTTGACAATTGAGAGCTTATTTAATGAACCTTAAACACTTTGAGTGCTTTGAGTGAATCTTTAGTGAGGATGTAAAGTCTTGTTGATTTTGAATTTAAGGTAATTATTTAGATAAGGGGGGACACCTATATTTTTGTACTAAAAATTTTGTAGCTTAGATTGCTTGAATCTTTAGTGTTCATTTAGATGAATTTCCAATGCATGATTGTTTGCAATTTATCTTGAAACATTATTGATAAAAATAAAGAATTAAGAAAGTTAACTTGAATGTGGGTTGTTAATTTTGATGGAGGACAAGCAAATGCTTAAGTGTGGGGATATTTGATAAGTGCCAAAAGTAACATGTTTTAGCCTCATTCTTAATGCATTTTTGGACGATTAATCTATTTAAAATAATGAATTTTATGTTCATAATCCTTTAAATTCATGTTTCTATACTTAGGAAAGAATTTGGGAGAGAAAGGAGCGAAAAAACAAGCGAAAACCGGATAAAAAGAGTAGATTTTAAGAGCCACACGAGCTGGACACATGGCAATGGACTAAATCAAAGATAAAAAGGAAAATTTGGGGCAAAAGTGTGAATGTGAAAGAGTTAGGAAGAGATTTATTAGACATAAGACTTTATTTAAATTTAACTTCACTTTTTTTAGAATTAATGTTTAGAATTATTATTATATTGTTTATATTTATCTTTTAGGTTTTATAATTTAGAGTTTAATTTGGATGCAATTAGGGAATTATTGTTTAGATTTAATTCAAATTATCTTTTTAGAATTTAATTTGGATCCAACTAGAGTTTTTTTTTCGTGTATTATAAATAGGGAATAGAGTGATATGAGAGGGGACATTCAATTTTCTACAAAATCCTCCATTCCCCAAACCCTAGCCGTCACAGATTATTGAAGGAAACAACTAAAGAAACACCATAGAAGCCGTATTTGAAGCAAATCTCCACAAAGATTGAAGTCCTCTTTCTAAATTCTTTTGATTTTACTCTGAGTTTTTCCTCATCTAGTGGTTATATTGTTTCTGAGACGTTTCAAATTTTTAGCATTAACTAAAGCCCTAAATACCTAGGGGAGATGAACCCTAGGATGAATTCTATCATTTGATTTTTTATTTTACGCAATAAATACTTGGATTTTACTCTCAATTATGTGTGCTTAATTCTTGATTTAGTATTATTGATATATTAATTCTTGTTTGATGTGTTTAAATCAGAGGAGGAATAGACCCTGTTTAAGAGTAGATCTAGCATAATTGAGTGGAGTTGCATGCAATCCTAGAAATAGGACGACATAAATCTACCGGATTAGGGTCAAATCTAATAGGGGAATCTGTAGATCGAATTAATGCGACAATAGGGGTTTTAATTAGAAAGAAATTTCAATTAATCAAACTAGAGTCAGTTGCTTTTATGCTTGAATAGAGATATTAGCATAATTTAGGGATTTCTACGAAACAAAATACTAAGAGAATAATTTGCTTAATTAAGAATGATAATGGCAGATGAAATCTAGGTGGAATCTTTCCTAAGTATTGTTTGCTTCTTGGTATAAAAACATTTATTATTTCTTGCTTTAATCTTTGACGCACTTTGTATTAATTTAGTTAAATTAGTTTACAACAATCACTTTATTCGACCGGTTAGATAATAGGAAGACAGTTATTACTAGTACTTTTGGTTCTCGTGGGAACGATATTTGTGCTTATCGTAACTATACTATTAATTGATAGGTGCACTTGTCAGAGTCATATTTTTAGTTAAGTTTCGACTGCATCAGAAACATTGGCCTATTTCCAAAGCAGGAAATATTTGGGATGAATTAATTTTGAATTTCAATTATTTAGATGTCATCATGAGTTCCAAGACATCTTCGCATGGTGTTATCAAGATATGCCTCCAAGTAGTTAAATACTCGGAATGGATAGCTAACATAGTCTCTGTTCCTAAAAAAGATGGAAAAGTGTGCATGTGTGTGGACTATCGAGATTTAAATAAAGCTAGCCCAAAGGATAACTTCCCATTACCTCACATCGACACCTTAGTAGATAATACAGTAGGTCATTCCCTGTTTTCATTCATGGATGGTTTCTCTGGGTATAACCAGATAAGGATGGACCCTGAATATATGATCAAAACCACGTTTGTCACACTATAGGGAACATTTTGCTATAAGGTGATGCCTTTCGGACTCAAAAACACAGAGGCAACTTATCAAAGAGCCATGGTAACCCTGTTTCATGACATGATGCAAAAGGAGATTGAAGTTTATGTCGATGACATGATTGCAAAATCCCAAACAGAAGAAGAGCATGTAAGAATCCTAAGAAAGTTGTTTGGGAGGCTAAAAAAGTATTAATTAAAGCTAAACCCAGCAAAGTGCACTTACGGAGCCACATCAGGAAAGCTGTTGGGCTTTGTAGTCAGCAAAAAAGGGATTAAAATAGATCCAGATAAAGTCAAAGCCATATAGGAGTTACCATCGCCCAGTACATAAAAAGAAGTTCAAGGAAAGGTGTGTTGACGCAGTTGAAGCTAAAAAGATCTTAGAAGAAGTTCATGAAGGCACTTGTGGGACACACGCTAATGGTTTCACAATGGCCAAGCAGATAATGAGATTTGGGTATTACTGGTTTGCCATGGAAAGGGATTGCATCAATTATACCAAGAGGTGCAATAAGTGTCAGATCTATGGTGACAAGATTCATGAACCTCCATCACACCTTCATGTGATGACTTCCCCCTGGCCGTTTTCTATGTGGGGTATGGATGTCATTGGGTCGATTTCTCCAAAGGCTTCTAATGGTCATAGATTTATCTTCGTGGTTATCGACTGTTTTACCAAATGGGTAGAAGCAACTTCTTATGCCAACGTCACGAAGTTTGTAGTTAGCAAGTTCTTGAAAAAGGAGATCATTTACCGATATGGGATGCCAGAAAGGATCATATCCGACAATGCCTTGAATTTGAACAATAGCACAATAGCGAAAGTCTGCGAGCAATTCAAAATCAAGCATCACAATTCCTCCCCCTATTGGCCAAAGATGAATGGAGCTATGGAGGTAGCTAATAAGAACATCAAGAAGATCATTGCGAAAATGACTGAGACCTACAAAGACTGGCACGAAAAACTACCATTTGCCCTCTTTGCTTACAGAACTTCAATCAAGACTTCTACTAGAGCAATACCATTCTTGCTCGCATATGGTATGGAAGCTGTCTTACTAATTGAGGTTGAAATACCTTCTCTCCGAGTCTTGACTAAGCTACAATTAGATGAGGCAGAATGGATTCAAGCTCGATATGATCAGTTAAACTTAATTGAAGAAAAGAGATTAAGGGCTATCCGTCATGGTCAAATGTACCAGAGAAGAATGATTCGAGCTTATGACAAAAAGGTTCATCCTAGAGAATTTCATGAGGGAGATCTAGTTTTGAAAAAGATAGTTCACATACATAAAGATTTCAAAGGCAAATGGATGCCCAACTGGGAAGGGCCTTATGCTGTAAAGAAAGCTTTTTCAAGAGGAGCTCTCATTCTAACAGAAATGGATGGCGAAGATCTGTACAACCATGTCAATTCAAACTCGGTGAAAAAATGTTTTGCCTAAAATTGAGATGAAAAATCGTAAAAGGCGTCTCCAAAAAAAAAGGGGTTCAAGATGAAAACACGTAAAGGGCGTCCTGAAAACCAAAAGGAATTTTGAGTTGAAAACCCGAAATGGGTGACTCAAGTTCAGAAGAACGGGTCGAAGTGATCGTTTCTCAGATGTAACAAGATAAAGGAATTACGACTTGAAGCATTAACAAAGCACTCTAGGTCTTGTAGACACATATTTGGGCTTAAAATGATTCTCAGCAAGTCAGCTTAGAAAAGCTCATCCTACGATGTTCGAGGCATCTAATTGTCTTTTATTGTATACTTTCTAGACTAAAATTTGTCTCCTATTTATCTTTTGAATTGTGTCTTCAATAAATTTCGACCTTATTCTTTCATAATCCCATTCAAGCATTTTGCATTTTCAATAACAGATAATGAACTAATAATATGAATCATACAAAGATCCGTGAGCATTACTCTAGAATTTCTTAAATGGTACAGGGGCTCGAAACAGAAGCATCAATTGGAAAACTTGAAAACAAGCAGTTCAGGCTGGGCTTAGAAGAAGATAGGACAGCGCACCCTTGACAGAATTTGGACAAGTGACAAGTTATGTTAACCCAAATAATAAACGGACATTCATCATATGCATTCATGTAGTTAGGAGCATTTGATTCATTCTAATCATTGCATTTAATAATTCGGGCCTACATATGAGGTCCATAGAAGCATACTTTACAGGACACATCCCCGTGAAATAGTGAGAGGAAACAATTACAGTGGATCAAGATCAAACTATAATACCAAAGAGCAAGATGAAGTTATGACATCAAATCCTATCTTCCTGAAATCTCAGTAGAGTTGGATTCAAACCACATCATTCCAAAAGGATAGATTGAAGATCCCGATCTCTTACCCCGATCCTAGGGCAGATCATCATCAACCAATCTCTTACCCCAAGCCTGAGGCAGATTACAGTCATTTGATCTCTTACCCCGAGCATGGGGCAGATCAGAACCAGTAAATCTCTTACCCCGAGCCGGGGGCAGATTGCAGCCATCCGATCTCTTACCCCGAGCCTGGGGTAGATCATCATCAGCAAATCTCTTACCCCAAGCCTAGGGCAGATTGCAGCCATTCGATCTCTTACACCGAGACTTTGGAAGATCATTATCAGCAAATCTCTTACCTCGAGCCTGGGGTAGATTGCAGCCATTCGATCTCTTACCCCGAGCCTGGGGCAGATCATCATTAGCAAATCTCTTACCCCGAGCCTGGGCAGATTGCAACCATTCGATCTCTTACCTCGAACCTGGGGAATATCATCATCAGCAAATCTCTTACCCCGAGCTTGGGGTAGATTGTAGCCATTCGATCTCTTACCCCAAGCTTGGGGCAGATCACCATTAGCCAATCTCTTACCCCGAGTCTGGGGCAGATTACAATCATTTGATCACTTACCCTAAGCCTAGGGCAGATCACAATCAGCAAATCTCTTACCCCGAGCCTAGGGCAGATCACCATCAGTAGATCTCTTACCCCGAGCCTGGGGCAGATTGCAGCTATTCGATCTCTTACCCCGAGCCTGGGGCAGATCACCATCAGCCAATCTCTTACCCCGAGCTTGGGGCAGATTGCAGTTGTTCGATCTCCTACCCCGAGCCTGGGGCAGATCATCATCAGCCAATCTCTTACCCCGAGCCTGAGGCAGATTGCAGCCGTTCAATCTCTTACCTCGAGTCTGGGATAGATCATCATCAGCCAATCTCTTTCCCCGAGCTTGGGGTAGATTACAACTGTTCGATCTTTTACCCGGAGCTTAGGGCAGATCACCATCAACCAATCTCTTACCTCGAGCCTGGGGCAGATTGTAGTCATTCGATCTCTTACCCTGAGCTTGGGGCAAATCATCATCAGCAAATCTCTTACCCCGAGCCTGGGGCAGATTGCAACCATTCAATCTCTTACCTCAAGGCTGAGGCAGATCACCATCAGCCAATCTCTTACCCCGAGCCTGGGGCAGATTGCAGTCATTCGATCTCTTACCTCGAGCCTGAGGCAGATCATCATTAGCCAATCTTTCACCTGATCATGGGGTAGATGGAAATCATTCGAAGCGATAAAGCGGACATCTTCCTGGCGAGATGTAGAGAAGTGAATCAAATCCGTCTTCCTAGTGAGATACAAAGAAGTAAATCAAGATATGGTGCTACGACACCCAAATCCTTGAAGTTGCAAGCAAATGGGGTGAAGCTACAATAGCAAATTTTTTCTTTTTTAAATTGCCTCACGGCAAGATGGAATCATAACGCCGAAGGTAGAGAAGCAAATACAGTAGAGTTGAACGGCCAATGAAGCAAAGGGTGGGCCAATTGAAGAAAGGAGCGTTAAAGAAAAAGAAATGAAACGTGACAAAATTGGGCCTCCTCTTGGTCTTTACTCCGTTCCTGTTACACATCAACGAGCAAAGAGGGGTAGCTGTTGGAGCCCAATTTTGATTGGGCCCAAACCCTGGATCAAACTTTTGATTTTAAATTTATATTAAGTTTAAATTGGTTTTAAATTTATTTTTAAATTTAAATTTAGTTTAAATTTGAAATGATTTTAAACTTAATTTAAAATTTTAATTTAAAAAGTCCAAAATACAAAAAGGCCCAATTACAAGTTTAACTAGACAAACCCAAACACTATGGCCCAATTACAAGTTTAACTAGACAGACCCAAAACCTAACCCAATTGACCCAAAATAATCAGAAGTCAATCCACTTGCCACCAACCACCTCTATCATTGGCCACTGGAATGACACCACGTCAGCACCAGCAGCACCACCCTTCAACTTGGACTGCCACCACCGCCGCTACAACCTGCAAAAGAAGACAGGATGGGGATTTAGTTAGAAGAAACAAAATAGTATGATTGTAAAATACACTATAAAGCCAAATTCAAAACAGTTTGTAAAGGGTACCGACCCTTTTTTTTAGAAGCATTCGAATTCAATAGAAGCTTTTATTAGAAATTAAGATACACAAATATTTTTATAAAGTCAATACAAAGCAGAAGATATCCGAACAGACACACAAAGCACCAAAAAAACAGTCTCAGGCATTAAGTCAAACAGGTATTCTCAACACATTTATTATTATTTATTGCTAAGTTTCCAAATTCTTTATATCCATAATATACATTAATTCGCCTATTAAATACATTGCTATTATTATTTACAATTTCCAGTTATTTCAAACGTATTAAATGAATATTATTAATAGTAATAAATATTTTAAATAATAATAATAATAATAATAATAAAAGAAAAATTCGAAGAGGCATACCTGCTATTGGAATTTGCCGCTGCTACCGTCGGAGGTGATGGAACCTCTCCGATTTCGTCCATGATGATGAGAGGCATTACGAAGAATAGATTCGGGACAAAAAAAGGATTAGAACTTTGACTAAAACACCTAGATCTAAGTTTAAAATTTAAATCCATTTAAGTTATAACAGGAAATAAATATGAAATAGATCTAAAAAAACAACAAAACTTGCTTCGTTTTTAAATCCACATCTAAAATTTTTTTGATTAAAAGATTTTTAAAAGAAAAGGGAAATTTTCGATGTATTTTAGTTTGGATTCGAGGTTTTAAAGCTCGATTTAAGACGGTTTAAAAGGAAGAAAAAAAGAGGGAAAGTTTTTACCTAGAACCACCGTGGATGGCGGCGAGTAGCAGCGCGTGGCGACGGAGCAAGAATTGGACCAAGAGCAACCCGCGATCGACCGGAGAGAAGCCAAGGAGAGAGAAGAGCGAAAAAATGGGCTTGAAACTTGTTTTTTTTTTAGAACTGAAGAAAGAAATGAAATTTTTGGTGAATTTTTCATTTATATAGCATATAGAAATGATGCAGTTTAGGGGAGAAGCCAAAGTACCCAAAATGGCACCGTTTTCGTCTGACTCGATCGGACCCAAGGGGATCCACGTGTTTTTTGAAAGTGGGCTATTTATGCCTTTAGTCCTTCAACTTTTTTTGATTTTTTCAAATCAATCCTTTTCATATTTTTAATTATTTTTTAATTTGCCCAACAATTTTTACTCCTTTTCAAATCGGTCCTTTGACCCCAGAATGTCTGAAAGGCTGCCATGTGTCCCATCTTTTTGGTTTTATTGTCCAAAGATCCCTAAATTTCCAAAAATCATGATTTAACCCCAAACTTTCCAAAAATTAAAATTTGACTCCCAATCTTTTCAAAAATCACATTTTGACCCTCGAACTACACAAAAATTACATTTTACCCTCGAACTTCACAAAAATTATATTTTTTCCCCCCAACTTTCCAAAAATTACATTTTACCCTTGAACTTCCAAAAAATCACATTTTTGCCCTCAAACTTCCAAAAATTTTCATTTACCCCCGAACTTCCAAAAATATCATTCTTGACCCCGAACTTTTCAAAAATTACCGTTTTGCTCTTGAATTTCAAAAATTTACCATTTTATCTTCGAATTTCCAAAAATTTCATTTTTGACCTCGAACTTTCAAAAAATTACCTTTTTACCCTTAGAAGTCCAAAAATTCCATTTTAACCCTAAACTTTAAAAAAATTACATTTTACCCTTGAACTACCAAAAAATCAAATTTTTACCCCTAAACTTTAAAAAATTACCATTTTACCCTCGAACTTCCAAAAATATCATTTTTAACCCCAAATTCTCTAAAAATTACCATTTTACCCGAAGCTTCTAGAAATTGCTTTTCTTACCCCCGAGTGTCCAAAAAATACCATTTTACCCTTGAAGTGTCCAACATTACCGTTTTACCTTCTAACCTCCAAAAATTACCATTTTACCCCCGAGCATCCAAAAATCGTATTTTTGACTCTGTTTGTTTTGCTTTACTTTCTCTTCAATATTCAAATTTAGATTTTAATTATTATTCTTTCGTAATTTATATTCTCTTATTTTGATTTTTATGTATGCATTTTTCTGCTTAACTATTTTGTTTAGTGTTATTTAATCTTCGTTATTTATTGTCCATTTATGTTTAATTTACGTGCGAGTTTTCAGAATTATTTTTCATACAAATAAACCTTTAAAACCAAGGCAATGTCCTTTTCGTATGGAAACCTTGGGAAATCATGCCCTAATGTGTCAGGTGTGATATTTCGTATTATTCACACGAATCGAATATCCTTTTCCAAACTTTTCAAATGCCTTTTTAATTTCGAGATTTCGAAAACGTCGTGCCCTAACGTGTTGGTCACGACTCCAATTCTCCGCTAAAGTCAAAACAAACGAGCATTCTTTTTAAAACAAAACGAGGGAATATCCTTTCGTGTGAAGACTTCGAAAAAACCATGACCTAACGTGCTGGGTGTGATTTTCCTATAAATCACATAATCGAATATCCTCTTTAAAGTCATTCAAAATGTCCTTCAGTTTCGAAAGTCCAAGAACATAGTGCCCTAACGTGTTGGACACGACTTCCAATTCTCCTAGAAATTTGAAACACATGGGCGATTTTCCTTAAAAAGGATTTTGAAAGTCATGCAAAGTTTTCTAAAAACAAAGATCGTATTTTAAGTTTTACTGTAGTTTTCAAACTTTTAACATACTAAGACTTGAAAATAATCAATGTGGTACCAATTTTGGGCATATGACGGTGCTAATCCTTCCTCATGCGTAACCGACTCCCGAACCTATTTTCAGAATTTCGAAGACCAAAATGTTTTAGAAATGTATCCGTAATTCGAGCAATACCTGCCAAAGTGTTGTAGAAACGTAAAATCATTTTTTGTTTCCAATTTAACTCTATAAGAGAATTTGTCGTTGGACAAGTTCCATCAGTTATTTCACTCAAAGTTTTCATCCTTAGTTTAGTAAACATGAGTGACAACGGGTTCACCAAAAAAGGCAACGTCGAACAAAGAAAACAATAATTGATTTGTAGTCTCATGATAAAGAGAAATATTGGCCTATTTCCAAAGCAGGAAATTTTTGGGATGAATTAATTTTGAATTTCAATCATTTGATTGTCATTTTCCTTTTTAAAATGTGATAAGTGCGATAAAAAGTTTTTAACAACAAAAAGATTTTATTATTTTACGCTTCACATAATTATTTTAATATTATGGCACATACATATCACCAGTAGATAAATCTAGTATAGCTCATTCGATTTGGAGATAGACGTGCATTTTTAATCCTCACCATGACTAGAACATATATAACTACAAAAAGTTAGAAAAATAGGACGACACACATAACAAATATGTGTGCTAGTAATGCAAGTGCTCACGTTGCTTTATTCATATGATATTTCTTGCATATTATGGTGCTAGTTTTTGGTTTATAGTGGACATAATAGTACATTCCTAGTTTCAATGCAGAAACACAATTACGACATAACCATCTTTATTGAACCTTATTTTCGTTATCCATTTAATGAAATTTAAGAATAGGAAAAAGGAAGCACAAATGATTGTGTTTGAATTAATATGTAGATTTGTGTTAATTAAAATTAATGCTTATTAAAATGAAACATCAAATGCTTTATTTTGTTGCAACGCATTCTAGTTCCATGTGGTCATAACACTTCCTATAAATGCAGTTTTTCCCTTTCTAATCTTTCTCAAAATTAATTTTACGAACCAAATTCAAGTAGAAACATCAAATTCACAGAATATGGCAAGCCTTAAAGTTAATTCCGTTGACAAGCGTCGTAAACTGTCAAAATAATTATCCTTAATCTCAAAAGAAATAATTAAATAGCGTAGTAAAGAGAAGAAGGGTCGATCCACAGGGACTTAGGAAATTCTGATTGTAGAAAGCTTTTAGTTCTTGATTTAGGTGAAATGGGATAAAAATGGGGGGTTTTGATCTAAAAGTTTAATTAAAGTAAAATGAAGAAATGAAAATTTAAATCTAAGAATTTAAAGAAAATAAATTTAAAAAGAAACTCAATTTAAGTATCAGCCTTAGGCTTCGCTTTGACTCATTTCCAACCGATCATCGAATAAGATTTTACTTCGGATAAATGCCGGTTACAGTCTACAAGATCCAATCCTTGTAACTTGTTTTTCTCTCTGGTAAACCGAAAATCCAAAATCAATTTTTGAATTTAATTTTTCTGGCTAGACTAACCACAACTATCCTCGTTAGAATAAAACAGTTTAAAATCTGGAAAAACCCGACTCAGATTATGTTGTCTCAATGAGAATCGAATTCGATCTCAATTTCCCTTAGCGGACTGCCGCTAAGTGTGTTCGCAAGAAGTCGTATGTGCTACAAGCCGTCCTTCCTCCCAACTGTAAATCGAAACAACCTTCAAACCAACGGATCCTTTTGAATTTGAAAGTGAAATGATTTTAAAAGGAAAGGCCGATTGCCTATCCAAGTTTGCAGAAAATTGAGAAATATATTCGAATATATTAAGTGCTTCTCAACTCTCACAATTGGAATTGAGTCGTTGCTTTAGCCTTTGGCTTTTTGGAAAATTAGCTGAGCATGATTATGGAAGAAATCATACACAACATTTTTTAAGAAAAATCCTAAAAATAACCTAAAAATAATAAAAGATAATTCTTGAAAATATTTAAATTAAATCCTAAAAACAAAAGATAATTTCTAATTTTGAATTTAAAACGCAGCTGATCTACTCGTCCGTCCTTGCTGACTAGATATTCTAGAAGCTGCTGACTGGACCTTCTAGAAGCTGTTGACTAGATGCCACGTCAGAATCTCAAGCCTACTAACCCAGCCTTGATTCCAAAAAATAAAATTGCAGAACTTTGCCTTTTAAGTGAAATTTTCATAATTGAAGTCCTGTATAGAAAAACGCACAAAAACGTCCAATTCAGCAACATGAACTATTTATTAATGATTAATTAAGGATAAAATATTAATCAAATGAAACACTTATCAAATTTCAATGCTTGTCCTCAAGCATTTCTCAACTAATACATCAAAATTCAAGTTTCATCCTTCATTTCACAATGCATCTAAGATAACCAAATGACTCAAGATCGAAACAATTATTGAAATCAAGAGACAATCAACTAAAGGCATAACTAGGAACAGTTTTAAACAAATCAAGACATTCCAATAACTTGTCAATTTCAATGAAGCAAAACTTAATACCCTTACAAGGGTTCACTTATTTCGCTCAAAGTGTTTGGGTTAAAGAATCGCTGAAGCTAGAACTAATCAAAACATTACCATAAGCTTGTAACTAAATCCAATCTCCACTACTAAAAATCGATCATGATGCAAAAATCAAAGGGTCTTTAAATAGGGTTGTAACGGGGCTTAGGTAGGGTAGGAAAAAGGCAAAAAATGTGTGGTAAAATGCCAAGACAAAAGATGCAATATGTAATGAGACAAGCAAAAAAAAATTTAAGCAACCATTTTTTCATCTTTTTCTCCTTTTTTTTCTTTTTTTTCCTTTCTTTTAGAACCTTTTGCTTTTTTTTTTCTTTTTTTTTGCTATTCGTACGAACAATTTTCTCTTTTTTTTTTGCTGTTCTTTTTTTCTTTATATTTTCTTTATTCAAACTCCTTTCTTTACTCTTTTTTGTTATTTATTTATTTTTTTGTGGAACAAATCTTCTTTTGTCTTGATGACGGTATGAAAAAGAGGGATGAGAATAGGAAAAGGCTCGGGTTTTGTAAATGTGGTGAAAACAAAGAATGGAAGTAAACTCAAAAGTGGCTAACTAGGGGAAATAAGTGGGAAGGAAATTTTGGGTAGAGAAGTGGTTAATCCCAAGTGCCCTTATCATATTAAAGCATCATACTCAAGCATGTAGTCTCGACAAGTATTACGCTACAAGTTCTAGAATGTTGAGAATTAGTTCGGCACACTCAATGAAATAGAGAGCAAGTAATGTAAGTATATGCTCATAAGGCTCAAAAACTCACATGAAAAGGTGGAATGTTTATTAAGTCAAGCAACATGTCAATTAACAAATATATGGAATGTCAAGTAAAATTTTATTAAAAATCACTAGTCATGCCCATTATCTATCATGCATCCTAAAACATATTACAATTAAGAAAAACTCAATTTCAACCAATCGAATAAGCAAGATAATAAAAATTTGATGCAAATTCTACCCCCTCACTTAAATCATATTGTCCTAATATGTAAATGATAGCATAAGAGAGGGAATAAAGATACTCCCAATGAGTGACGACCACGACCGCGACCACATCGGGATGTGGTCGGGCGAAGGTAATACAGAATTTCGACAAGGTTGGTTTCAGTGGAGTCGAGTCGACCGTGCACTTCGTGGATCTCGCCATGGACTTCTGACTGGGAGTTCTCTGCTGGTGCCGGTTGAGGCACTATCCTCTGAAGGAATACACGCTGATTATGAGGTGCAATGGTACCGAGCAGAATGATATAGGGTGCGTCGGGGGTATCGACTAGAAGTCCCATTGTGTCCAAACACCGTGCATCTAAAGCATCCATCACAAAAGCATATGTAAAGTGCGCAGTGTCAAATGTGAATGGAAAAAGACAAGATGCAAGGTGAGTAATATAAGGCCCGAGAATGAGTGGGCGATCGGAGCGCACAACACGCTTGAAATCGTGTGCAAAGCAAAAGCCCAAATTTACCTTAATACATGTTTGCATACACTACAAAAAGAATAGTTCAACCTTACTTAAGCATGAAATAGTATCATTACATCCAGAGTAGTTGTATGCTAGGAACCGATAAATGTAGCAAAGCGTGGGGTCGTGTATGTGTCATCCTTTCAAATCGTACGAGCATTAAATGGTCCATCCCTCGAGTTAGTGAGCCTCTCATAAGCAAGGTCAGTATCAAAATCCTGCGAAATCTCAAGTAAAGCAATTAAATAACTAGGATCCATGACGTCCGTCATGAATCCCATAGAAAAATTAAAATCTATAACCATCAAACTAAAATACTGTCCCATCAACCGAAAGAAATAACATCAGGCGAATTTATAGTAACAACTCGATTTTGCAGAAATGTAAATGTAGCATAAAATTAAAAAACTAGCTCATAAAATGTGCTACATCTAATCTCAGAGTATAAGGTCCAGCCTATGGTATTGAAATAATGCATGATAGACTCGCGCAAATGTAAAGTATCAAGAGTATGGGAAGGAATATACTTGCAAACTTGAAACTTGGGATGTCGAATGCTATTAAATCGCAAAGCTTCGTCGTCGTCAAATTGCAAGTATCCTTGCAAAACTTCCTCGATTGGGACAGAATATGTTCGGCTACGATGGTGACGCTCGAAATATTCAGCATGATAGGATGTATCATCACCGTGGAAGGGAACCTCGTCCGTACTTACGACAAGAGAAGGAGATGATGGTTACTACTCGAAATGTTACCGTGAGGGAGAATCACGTTCGGTAGTTTGTGGTGGAGGTGCATAGTTTGGAAAACCATGCTCGAAATCCTCTATATATCCAAAAATGGGTTGGTATATTAATAAAGGTTGAATATTAATGGGTTCAAAGTTTACCTTGTTCGATTGGTTTGGTGTTGTCGAGTGCATGGAGAATGAGGGAGAAGCATTGGGCATCGAGTGAAAGGAAGTGGCTGTCGGCATTGAACGAAAGGAAGGGGGCGACGACATTGGGCGTGGAGGTGGTTGCCTAGAATGTGAAGGATCGGTAGCCCCAGACCAATAGGTTCGGTCGATAGGTGGAAAAGGAGCAGCTGTTGGGTCGGGGCTAGTTCGGGTTCAGGCACAAGAGGGGCGACTGCTTGCTGCTGTCGTCCTCGACCACGACGAGGGGGTGGCTCCGACGGTTGTGGTTGTGAATCCGAATCGCTTGGGAGAGACACGAACACCGGCGCATAACGCCTCTAGCAGGTAAGGTTGATCGGCGCTTGAGGGAGCTGACTAGCTTGGTTCCTGGTTTGTACCATTTTGGGTAGATTTTTGGTGTGGCTAGAGCTTGAAGAAGATGGAGGGGTCAGCTGAAAAAGGGAAAAATGGGTTGGTGGGGTGCGTTTTATTATTTTATTTGTTTATTATTTTTGAGTTTCTTTTATTATATATTTTTGTTTTAATTTAAAAGGGAAAAAGTGGGAAGTAGATGTGACCGGTCAATAAGATAAGATGGGGGTTTTGAAAATTTAAATTGTAGATGAGGTGGGACCCATGTGTGAGGATAATAAAACAAATATGAAAAAAAAACAAGTGGAGGGAACTTAGGGAAAGGGACGGCTGGGAGGGGGAAAGTAAAAAGGTGGTATTATTATTATTATTTTTTAAATGTGTTTTAAAATAGTAAGCTAGTAGTGGGTTTTGCTAACATGTACCAATTCTCATAGTTGTTTCTTTCATGCAACATTTATTCTCGCCTGAAAAAAAAATATTAATAAATAGAAATTTAAATTACCAAAAATAAAAAATAAATAGAAATAAAAGAAAAATAACTGAAATAATGAAGTACAAAATTAAATCAATAAATAAAAGACAATGGGTTGCCTCCCATTAAGCACTTTATTTAACGTCGCTTAGCTCGACGTCTTGATTCAGACTACAGGTTCTTTCAGTTCGAGTTCTTCGATCAAACCAATTGGAGTGTTTTCATAATACGGTTTCAACCTTTGTCCATTAACTTTAAACCGTGCTCATGTGTTATCTTCAATTTCAATATCACCATGCGAAAACACTTTGGTAACCACAAAAGGTTCGAGCCACTTCGATCTAAGTTTTCCTACAAAAAGTTTAAACTTAGAATTAAATAGTAGAACCTTTTGACCGACAGAAAAAGATTTAAAAGAAATGTTATGATCATGGAATTCTTTTGTTTTTTCTTTAAAAATTTGAGCGTTATCGTAAGCATTTCTACGGATCTCCTCAAGTTCTTCAATATGCAATTTGCGTGCTTCACTGATTGCATCCATCTCCATGTTACATTGCTTGACCGCCCAATATGCGCAATGTTCCAATTCAACCGGCAAATGACATGGTTTACCGAAGACAAGGCAGTACGGAGACATTCCAATGGGGCCTTTATATGCTGTTCGGTATGCCCACAATGCATCGGTTAACTTGATACTCCAATCTTTACGGTCCGATTTGACGATCTTCTCAAGTATTGCCTTAATTTCTCGGTTTGAGACTTCTGCTTGCCCTTTTGTTTGTGGATGGTAGGTCGTTGCAATTCTTTAAGTTACTCCAAATTTCTTCATAAGGGCTTCAATTATTCGGTTGGCAAAATGAGTTCCTCTATCGCTTATTATTGCCTGTAGTGTGTAAAACCTGGAAAAAATAAAATCTTTTAGAAATTTAACTGTGGTTTTAGCATCATTATTTCGGGTAGCCTTAGCTTCTACCCATTTAGATACATAATCAACAGCAAGAATTATGTAAGTATTTCCAAATGAAGAAATAAAGGGACCCGCATAGTCAATTCCCCAAACATCAAAAATTTCACAGATATGAACTGGACTGAGTGACATTTCGTTTCTTCGACTAATGTTCCCTACTCGTTGACATTTTTTACGAGTTTTACAAAATAAATAAGAGTCACGAAAGATGTTAGGCCAAAAAAACCACATTCAAGAATTTTATGAGCAGTCCTCTTTGGTCCAAAATGGCCTCCACAAGAGTAAGAGTGACAGAAATTTAGAATTGAATTTACCTCATCTTCAATGACACATCATCGAATTACCTGATCTGAGTAGTGTTTCCAAAGGTATGGATCATCCCAAATATAAAATCGGGACTCGCTTTATTCGGTTAACTTCAACTCTCAGCAAGTCTAAAGGTAATTGACCTATAGGCAAATAATTGACCATATCTGCGAACCATGGAGTAATTTTTCGTGTCACTATCAAGTACTCCTCAGGGAATTCGTCTTGAATCGGTGGGTCGAACGTGGAAAGGGGAATACGACTCAGGTGATCGGCTACTAAATTTTGCATCCCTGTTTATCTTAAATCTCCAAATTAAACTCTTGAAGAAGTAGAATCCATAGGATGAGTCTCGGCTTCGCCTCCTTTTTGTTCATTAAATATCTCAAGGTTGCATGATCAGAAAAAATAGTAATTTTAGTTCCAAGCATATAAGATCTGAATTTTTCTAAAGCAAAAATTATAGCAAATAAATCTTTTTCTATTGTAGAATAATTTTTTTGTGTTGAGTCCAAGGTACGAGACACATAGGCTATGACATGGGGCTCTTTGCCGATTTTTTGACCCAAGACAGCTCCATCACTTGTGTCCGATGCGTCACACATGAGCTCAAAAGGGTAGTCCCAATTTGGAGGTTGAACAATCGGAGCTGATACAAGCTTTTCTTTTAGTGTGTCAAATGATTCTTTGCACTTCGCATTGAAATCAAAAGCTTGATCTTCTTGAAGCAAGTTGCAAAATGGCTATGCTACCTTTGAAAAATCCTTAATGACTTTGAGATATAATCCTACATGACCAAGAAAGAAGCGGACTTCCCTCACAGTTGTGGGGTAAGGTAGTGAGCGTATAATATCTATTTTTGCTTTATCAATCGCAATTTCATTAAAAGAAATAATATGGCCTAGAATTAACCCTTTATCAACCATAAAATGACATTTTTCGTAATTTAATACGAGGTTGAATTCTAGGCATCGTTTTAGTATATTAGTTAAATTTAAAAGGCACTCCTTAAATGAATTACCGTACACAGTAAAATCGTCCATGAAGACTTCGATCCCTTTTTCGACGTAGTCTGAGAAGATGCTAAGCATGCATCTTTGAAAAGTGGCGGGTGCATTACAAAGGCTAAAAGGCATCCGTCGATAGGCGAAAGTGTCGAAAGTACATGTAAATGTCGTTTTTTCTTGGTCTTCTGGTGCCACTGGGATCTGGAAGAAACCTGAAAATCCATCAAGACAGCAGTAATGAGATTTACCGACTAATCTTTCTGTCATTTGATCTATAAAAGGAAGAAGGAAATGATCTTTTCGAGTTAACGAATTTAACTTCCTGTAGTCGATGCAGACTCTCCATCCATTCTATACTCGTGTCAGAACTAACTCACCTTTCGAATTTTTAATTACCGTAACTCCGATTTTTTTTGGGAACACATGGACCGGACTTATCCAATTACTATCTGAGATCGGGTAAATTACATCTGCATCAAGGAGTTTTTGTATCTCCTTTTTCATGACTTCCATCATTGATAGGTTTAACCAGCGTTGACCTTCTCGTGATGGTTTCGATCCTTCTTCGATCTTTCTTTTGTGCATAAAAGTCGAAGGGTTAAGTCCTTTAATATCGATAATAGTCCACCCAATTGCCTCTTTATGCACGCATAATACTGTCACCAAATTATCTTCCTCTTCTTTTGACAATTTATTTGAGATAATTACCGGTAATGTTTCATTTTCTCCCAAAAATGCGTATTTCAAGTTTTCCGAAAATTGCTTCAAGTCGATTTGAGGGGCCTACAAAATAGAAGGTAAAATTTTAGAGTTTGAGGGATTAACGCATGAATCTGAATCAACTAAAATTTTTTTTTCAAACACCTTGATTTCCTCTTTAAAATCCTCTAATTCCCTGCACAAATTATCAACAAAGTTAGATTCTATAAACTCTTCAATGGCAGGCTCAATAATATAAATAAAATTTATACTAGCAACATTATCTGGATGTCGCATTGCTTTGTAAACATCAAATTTAACAACCTCACCGTTGAATTCCATTATAAGAAATTTGCTTCTTACATTTATTTTGGTGTGTGCTATACTAAGGAAAGGACGGCCGAGAAGGATTTCTGAAGAAGTGTTTGATCGGTCATTTTCCATGTCGATGACATAAAAATCTATCGGAAAAATAAGTTCATTTACCTTTACTAAAACGTTCTTGAGGAGTCCTTCTGGGTGCATCACAGACCAGTCAGCCAACTGTATTGTCACTTTCGTATCCTTCAAACGCTTAGTAGAGAGTGAATTGTACAAAGAAAGAGGCATAACATTTATGGAAGTGCGTAAATCACACATTGCACGTTTAATTCCAATCTTACCAATTTTGCAAGGAATAGCAAACATACCTTGGTCTTTCAACTTTGAAGGAAGCTTTCGTTGGAAAATGGCCGAGACGTGCTCTCCTAAATTCATCTTGTCTATTCTGGTAAGTCGCCTTTTATTTGTGCATAGATCTTTTAGGAATCTGGCATTCCTTGGTACCTTTTTGATTACTTCAAGAAGTGGAATATTAATTTCTACTTTCCAGAATATATCTAAAATTTCCTTTTCTTCGGCTTGCTTACCTCGTTTAACCAACCACGATGGAAAAGGAGGTGGAACAACATAGGGTGAGGGAGTGGAAGATGATGTAGGCATACATTGTATGGCAGGAGATGATACTTTCTCTTTATCTTTTTGGGTGTCTTCCTCCGTGGTCTTAAGTGCAACAATGGTACCGCTTCGGAGAGTCATGGCACTAACATTTTCTTTCGAATTTGACTCCGTTTGAGAAGGCAATTTTCCTTGGGACTCGAGTCGTCCTACTTTCTGGTCCAGTTGGCTTATTTGCTTATCTATTTCTTGTAGACGAACCTCAGTTCTATTCTAGAATTTTTCTTGGGACAAAGCTACCCTTTCAACAATGGATTCCAACGAAGACTTTGGCAGTTGATAAGGCTTAGGATGAGAAGGCCTCGGTTGATAGGCTTGATTCAGTCTTTGATTTTACCCATAGCTCAAGTTCGGATGGTCCCTCCATCCGGGATTATAAGTGTTGGTATGAGGGTTGTAAGGTCTTTGGGGAGGGCCTGGAAAATTCCCCACTGCATTAAGTTAGGCTTCGGTATCGTCTTGTAACATTGGGTAGCTGTCCGTTGGATGGTCTAGTAATGTGCATATTTCGCATAATCTGGTTATGCCAATTTTTCCTGATACAAGAGAATTAACCACATCAGTTAATTTATCGATTTTACTTTGTAAAGTACATGTACTTATCTCGTGAACCCATCGAGTGGGTTCACTAGGAGAGCGAAACTATTGGGAGTTGGTGGCTATAGTGGAAATCAAGGTTCTAGCAGCATTAGGTGTCATGTTCACAAGGACTCCTCCACTCGCAGCATCGACCATCTTCATCTCCAAAGGAAGCAAACCTTTGTAGAAATATTGAAGAAGAGTTTTCTCACTCAATCCGTGTTGGGGCAAACTAGCACAGAGTTTCTTAAATCGCCTCTAGTAGTCATAGAGTGACTCTTCATCTTTTTGGAGAATTCCAAGGATGCTTCTCCTTAGTTTGCTCACCTTAGCTTCAGGGAAGAATCTGGCAAGAAAATGTTGACTCATGTTAGCCCATGTATTAACCGAATTAGGAGGTAAATCAAATAACAAATCTTTAGCTAAATCGCTAAGGAAAAAGGAAAAGCTCGGAGTTTGATTTGGCCCTCGGATAATCCCTGTTGTTTTGTGCTCAAGCAAACCATATGAAATTCTTTAAGGTGTTTATGCAAACTTTCATTGGGCAGACCATGGAAAGTTGGTAGAAGATGGATCAAACCAATTTTTAGTACGAAAGGTGTATCTCCATTTGGGAATGTGATACATAAAGGTTGTTGATCAGTAAGCGTTGTGGTAAGTTCTCAAATGGTTTGATTGTTGTCTGCCATCAGAATTGGTCCTTCGTTATCACACTCAAAGTGTGCTTCGGTGTCAAAGGGTGTTTCTAGACTCGGCTGTGGATCTGGTTGACGTTGATGTTCTTGTTGTTTTCGTCTCTTTTTCTCTCGAAGTGTTTGTACGTGGATTCTTCGAGCTTGTTCTTCTATCTCTGGGTCGAAATCTACTAGTTCTCCTGGGTTGTTCTTCGTCATAAATCAAAAACAAAAACTTTTATCAGTAACATTGCCGAAGTCTCCGACAACGGCGGCAATTTGACAAGCGACGTAAACTGTCAAAATAATTATCCTTAATCTCAAAAGAAATAATTAAATAGCGTAGTAAAGAGAAGAAGGGTCGATCTAAAGGGACTTAGGAAATTCTGATGTAGAAAGCTTTTAGTTCTTGATTTAGGTGAAATGGGATAAAAATAGGGGGTTTTGATCTAAAGGTTTAATTAAAGTAAAATGAAGAAATGAAAATTTAAATCTAAGAATTTAAAGAAAATAAATTTAAAAAGAACCTCAACTTAAGTATCAGCCTTAGACTTCGCTTTGACTCATTTCCACCCGATCATCAAATAAGATTTTACTTCAGATAAATGCCGGTTACAATCTACAAGACCCAACCCTTGTAACTTTTTTTTCTCTCCGGTAAACCGAAAATCTAAAATCAATTTTTGAATTTCAATTTTCTGGCTAAATTAACCATGATTATCGCCGTTAGAATAAAACAGTTTAAAATCTGGAAAAACCTGACTTGAATTATGTTGTCTCAATGAGAAACGAATCCGATCTCAATTTCCCTTAGCGGATCGCCACTAACTGTGTTCACAGGAAGTCGAATGTGCTACCAACCGTCTCAACTGTAAATCGAAACAACCTTCAAACCAACGGATCCTTTTGAATTTGAAAGTGAAATGATTTTAAAAGGAAAGGCTGATTGCCAATCTAAGTTTGCAGAAAATTGAGAAATATATTTGAAGATATTAAGTGCTTTTCAACTCTCACAGTTGGAATTGAGTCGTTGCTTTAGCCTTTGGCTTTTTGGAAAATTAGCTGAGCATGATTATGGAAGAAATCATACTCAACATTTTTTAAGAAAATAAAATCTTAAAAATGAAATGTAGAGAAAAATAGAATTTTGTAAAACTTAGAAAACAAGAACAAAACAAAATAATGAGGGATGAGGGATGATTTTCTAGCTTACCCCAAGGGGGTATTTATAGTTCTCAAAAATCCTAAAAATAACTTAAAAATAATAAAAGATAATTCTTGAAAATTTTTAAATTAAATCCTAAAAACAAAAGATAATTTCTAATTTTGAATTTAAAACGCAGTTGATCCACTCGTTCATCCTTGGTGACTAAACCTTCTAGAAGCTATTGACTGGATGCCACGTCAGAATCTCATGCCCAAAGCCATGCCCACTAACCCAGCCTTGATTCCAAAAAATAAAACTGCAGAACTTTTCCTTTTAAGTGCAATTTTCAGAATTGAAGTCCTGTATAGAAAAACGCACAAAAACGTCCAATTCAACAACATGAACTATTTATTAAGGATTAATTAAGGAAAAAATATTAATCAAATGAAACACTTATAATTTGTCCTAGTGGTTTTATACTTAACTTGCGTGGCAGTAATGGCTACGAAGGAGAACGACCAGATTATTAAGGAACTTTCATGAGTATTTTTGAGATAGGGAGTATCTCTAACAAGGGTTGCAGCGAACTTGTTACGTTGGGAAAAGTTTGCCATGCAGCATTAGTAAAGAGGACTCTCGAGAATCCTCTATTCAATGAACTAAACCCAACTACAATTATAGCGAAGAGCATTGAAACATGGAACAACTGCATGGCATTGATCGATTCACCATCTCCGTCAGCTTAATGACATGGGATTGCTTCAACTAACAAAAGGTTACAAGACGTGATGTGCTAAACATTGTTCCAGAAGCTTAATCATTGTCTGTCATTAAATTTAAGTCGAGTTAATTAATTTTAGTTGTACGAAGATTAAATGGTTCTAGAGAAGCCATTACTTAATACACTATGATTTTATAAGGCTATCATTTTTAATTTTATAGCATTGGAACTTGATAACCATCTCCAATCGAGTACTATATATTGTTTCACATTGTTTAAATTGAAACAAATATCAATATTTTAAACGTTCAGTTCATTGCAATAATGTGGAACTAGGATTTTTGGTGTGGTGAGAAATTGAAACAACATCGATTCCTTAAAAGTTTTTGTACAAATTAAATTCAAATTTCCTTTATCGAAAAAAAAGCCTTAACCTAACTTTGCTATGAAAAGACACATATCGTGCCAAGAAATATCCTTCGAAGGACATGCAGTATAATTTTTAATAGTTCGTTATCCGTATACTAATTGGTTTCGTTTTGTGTTTTTAGTACTTCGATACTAGTCTGTTAGTAATGACTTATTGTTCTTTTTGGGAGAAGAGGGCATATTTTGAAATCCTTAATGAAATCGATTTAACGACTCAAAGTCTTAACTTGATTTCCTTATTCTTCGTTCTTTAGACTACTTTTCTTTAATATGATCGGTCATTTTCCTCCAAATGTGTCTGAGACATACATCCTACATTCTCACTATAAAAATTGTCAAATTTACATAAAAAAATAAAGCCTATCCGTAATTCGGGCAATGCCTGCCATAGTATTATAGAAACATAAAATCATTTGTTGTTTCCAATTTAACTCTATAAGAGAATTTGTCACTGGACAAGTTCCGTCAGTTATTTAGCTCAAAGTTGTCATCCTTAGTTTAGAAAAATTAACCGACAATGCATTTACCAAAAAAGACAACGTTAACAAAGATTACAATAATCGATTTGTAGTCTCATGATAAAGAGAAACATTGGCCTATTTCCAAAGCAGGAAATATTTGGGATGAATTAATTTTGAATTTCAATCATTTGGTTGTCATTTTCCTTTTTAAAACGTGATAAGTGCGATAAAAAGTTTTTAAGAACAAAAAGATTTTATTATTTTACACTTCGCATAATTATTTTAATATTGTGGTACATACATATCACTAGTAGAGAAATCTAGTATAGCTCATTCGATTTGGAGATAGACGTGCATTATAAACCGTCACCATGACTAGAACATATATAACTACAAAAAGTTAGAAAAACAGGACGACACACATAGCAAATATACGTGCCTGTAATGCAAGTGCTCACGTTGCTTTATTCATACGATATTTCCTGGATATTATGGTACTAGTTTTTGGTTTGTAGTGGATGTAATAGTACATTCCTAGTTTCAACGCAGAAATACAATTACGACATAACCACCTTTATTGAACCTTATTTTCGTTATCAATTTAATGGAATTTAAGAATAGGAAAAAAGGAAGCACAGATGTGTTTGTTTGAATTAATATGTAGATTTGTGTTAACTAAAATTAATGCTTATTAAATTGAAACATTAAATGCTTTATTTTGTGGCAACGTATTCTAGTTCCATGTGGTCATAACACTTCCTATAAATGCAAGTTTTGCCCCTTTTGATCTCATTCGAAATTAATTTTACAAATCAAATTCAAGTAGAAACATCAAATTCACACAATATGGCAAGCCTTAATGTTTATTCCGTCCTAGTGGTTTTATTCTTAACTTGCATGGCAGTAATGGCTATGAAGGAGAATGACCAGATTATTAAGGAAAATAATTGTGAAACTAAAATGGGTTGGCCCTGTGTTCAAGAAACTTTCACGAGTATTTTCGAGACAGGGAGTATCTCAAACAAGTGTTGTAGCGAACTTGTTGCATTGGGAAAAGTTTGCCACGCAGCATTAGTAAAGAGGACTCTCGAGAATCCTCTATTCAAAGAATTAAACCCAACTACAGTTATAGCGAAGAGCATCGAAACATGGAACAACTGCATGGCATTGATCGATTCACCATCTCTGTCTGCTTAATGATATAGGATTGCTTCAACTAACAACAGGTTACATGACGTGATGTGCTCAACATTGTTCTTTTGTCTTTATTTTCAACATTGTTCCGGAAGCTTAATTATTGTATGTCGTTAAATTTAAGTAGAGTTAAATTAATTTTATTTGTACGAAAATTAAATGGTTCTAGAGAAGCCATTACTTAATACACTATGATTTTATAAGGCCATTATTTTTAATTTTATACCATTGGCACTTGATAACCATCTCAGATTGAGTACTATATATTGTTTCACATTGTTTAAATTGAAACAAATATCAATATTTTAAACGTTAAGTTCATTGCAATAATTTGGAACTGGAATTTTTGGTGTGGTGAGAAATTGAAACAACATTGATTCCTTAAAAGTTTTTGTACAAATTAAATTCAAATTTCCTTTATCAAAAAAAAAGCCTTGACCTAACTTAGTTATGAAAAGACACATATCGTGCCAAGAAATATCCTTCGAAAGACATGCAGTATAATTTGTAATAGTTCGTTGCCCGTATACTAGTCGGTTTCGTTTTGTGTTTTTAGTACTTCGATGCTAGTTCGTTAGTTATGACTACTTGTTATTTTTGGGAGAAGAGGGCCAATATTGAAATCCTTGTTGAAATTGATTTAACTTAAAGTCTTAACTTGATTTCCTTATTCTTTGTTCTTTAGATTACTTTTCTTTAATTTGATTGGGCATTTTCCTCCAAATGTGTCCGAGACATACGTCCTACATTCTCAATACAAAAATTGTCCAATTTACATTAAAAAATAAAACCTATCTGAAATTCGAGCAATGCCTGTTAGAGTGTTGTAGAAACGTAAAATTATTTGTTGTTTCCAATTTAACTCTATAAGAGAATTTTTCATTGGACAAGTTCCATCAGTTATTTCACTCAAAGTTGTCATCCTTAGTTTAGTAAACTTGAGTGACAATGAATTCAACAAAAAAGACAACATCGAACAAAGAATACAATAATCGATTTGAAGTCTCATGATAAAGAGAAACATTGGCCTATTTCCAAAGAAGGAAATATTTGGGAAGAATTAATTTTGAATTTTAATCATTTGGTTGTCATTTTCCTGTTTAAAACGTGATAAGTGCAATAAAAAGTTCTTAAGAACAAAAAGATTTTATGATTTTACGCTTCGCATAATTATTTTAATATTGTGGCACATACATATCACAAGTGGAGAAATCTAGTATAGCTCATTCGATTTGGAGATAGACGTGCATTTTTAACCGTCACCATGACTAGAATATATATAACTACAAAAGGTTAGAAAAATAGGACGACACACATAACAAATATGTGTGCCTGTAATGCAAGTGCTCACGTTGCTTTATTCATATGATATTTCCTACATTTTATGGTGCTAGTTTTTGGTTCATAGAGGATGTAATAGCACATTCATAGTTTCAATGCAGAAACACAATTACGACAAAACCATCTTTATTGAACCTTATTTTCGTTATCCATTTAATGAAATTTAAGAATAGGAAATAGGAAGCACAGATGTGTGTTTTTGAATTAACATGTAGATTTGTGTTAATTAAAATTAATGCTTATTAAATTGAAACATTGAATGCTTTATTTTGTTGTAACGCATTCTAGTTCCATGAGGTCATAACACTTCCTATAAATGCAGGTTTTTTCACCTTCTGATCTTGTTCGAAATTAATTTTACAAACCAAAATCAAGTAGAAACATCAAATTCACACAATATGGCAAGCCTTAATATTTATTCCGTCCTAGTGGTTTTATTCTTAACTTGCGTGGCAGTAATGGTACGGAGGAGAACAACTTGATTATTAAGGAAAATAGTTGTGAAACTAAAATGGGTTGGCCTGTGTTCAAGAAACTTTCACGAGTATTTTCGAGACAGGGAGTATCTCTAACAAGTGTTGCAGCGAACTTCTTGCATTAGGAAAAGTTTGCCACGCAGCATTTGTAAAGAGGATTCTCGAGAATCCTCTATTCAAATAACTAAACCCAACTACAGTTATAGCGAAGAGCATCGAAACATGGAACAATTGCATGGCATTGATCGATTCACCATCTCCGTCTGCTTAATGATATAGGATTGCTTCAACTAACAACAGGTTACAAGATGTGATGTGCTCAATATTGTTCTTTTGTCTTTATTTTCAACATTGTTATTGAAGCTTCATTATTGTCCGTCGTTAAATTTAAGTTGAGTTAAATTAATTTTAGTTGTATGAAAATTAAATGGTTCTAGAGAAGCCATTACTTAATACACTATGATTTTATAAGGCCATTATTTTTAATTTTATAGCATTGGAACTTGATAACCATCTTAAATCAAGTACTATATATTGTTTCACATTGTTTAAATTGAAACGAATGTCAATATTTTAAATGTTATGTTCTTTTCAATAATGTGGAACTAGAATTTTTGGTGTAGTGAGAAATTGAAACAACATCGATTCCTTAAAAGTTTTTGTACAAATTAAATTCAAATTTCCTTTATCGTAAAAAAGCCTTGACCTAACTTAGTTATGGAAAGACACTTATCGTGCCAAGAAATTTCCTTCGAAGGACATCCAGTATAATTTGTAATAGTTCGTAGCCCGTATGCTAGTTGGTTTCATTTTGTGTTTTTAGTACTTCGATGCTAGTCCGTTAGTTATGACTTCTTGTTCTTTTTGGGAGAAGAGGACTAATATTGAAATCCTTGTTGAATTTCATTTAACGACTCAAAGTCTTAACTTGATTTCCTTATTCTTCGTTCTTTAGATTACTTTTCTTTAATATGATCGGACATTTTCCTCCAAATGTTTCCGAGAGATACGTCCTGCATTCTCACTATAAAAATTGTCAAGTTTACATTAAAAAATAAAACCTATCCGTAATTTGGGCAATGCCTGCCAGAGTGTTCTAGAAACGTAAAATCATTTGTTGTTTCCAATTTAACTCTAAAAGAGAATTTGTCGTTGGACAAGTTCCATTAGTTATTTCACTCAAAGTTGTCGTCCTTAGTTTAGTAAACTTGAGTGACAACGCGTTCACCAAAAAAGACAATGTCGAACAAAGAATACAAAAATCGATTTGTAGTCTCATGATAAAGAGAAACTGATAAGTGCCCAAAGTAACATGTTTTAGCCTCATTCTTAATGCATTTTTGGATGATTAATCTATTTAAAATAATGAATTTTATGTTCATAATCCTTTAAATTCATGTTTCTACACTTAGGAAAGCATTTGGGAGTAAAAGGAGCGAAAAACAAGCGAAAATCGAACAAAAAGAGAAGATTTTAGGAGCCACACGAGTTGGACACATGGCCATGAACTAAATCGAAGATAAAAAGGAAAATTTGGGGCAAAAGTGTGAATGTGGAAGAGTTAGGAAGAGATTTATTAGACATAAGACTTTATTTAAATTTAAATTTTATTTTTTTTAGGATTATTATTATATTGCTTATATTTATCATTTAGGCTTTATAATTTAGAGTTTAATTCGGATCCAATTAGGGAATTATTGTTTAGATTTAATTCAAATTATCTTTTCAGAATTTAATTTGGATCCAATTGGAGTTTTTTTCATGTATTGTAAATAGGGAATAGAGTGATATGAGAGGGGACTTTCAATTTTCTACAAAATCCTCCATTTCCCAAACCCTAGCTGTCAGAGATTATTGAAGGAAACAACTAAAGAAACACCATATAAGTCGTCTTTGAAGCAGATCTCCATAAAGATTGAAGACCTCTTTCTAAATTATTTTGATTTTACTATGAGTTTTTCCTCATCTTGTGGTTATATTGTTTCTGAGATGTTTCCATTTATTAGCATGAACTAAATTCCTAAATACCTAGGGGAGATGAACCCTAGGATGAATTCTATCATTTGATTTCTGATTTTACGCAATAAATACTTAGATTTTGCTCTCAATTATGTGTGCTTAATTCTTCATTTAGTATTCTTGATATATTAATTATTGTTTGATGTGCTTAAATCAGAGGAGGAATAGACCCTGTTTAAGAGTAGATCTAGCATAATTGAGTGGAGTTGCATGCAATCCTAGAAATAGGACGATATAAATCTACCAGATTAGAGTCAAATCTAAAAGGGGAATCCATTGATCGAATTAATGCGACAATAGGGGTTTTAATTAGAAAGAAATTTCAATTAATCAACCTAAAGTCAATTGCTTTTATGCTTGAATAGAGGTATTAGCATAATTTAGGGATTTTTACGGAATAAAATACTAAGTGAATAAATTGCTTAATTCAGAATGATAATGGCAGATGAAATCTAGGTGGAATCTTTCTTGGGTATTGTTTGCTTCTTGGTATAAAAACACTTCCTATTTCTTGCTTTAATCTTTGATGCACTTTTTATTAATTTAGTAAAATTAGTTTATAACAATCACTTTATTCAACCAGTTAGATAATAGGAAGATAGCTACTACTAGTACTTTTGGTTCTCGTGGGAACGATATCTGTGCTTACTGTAACTATACTATTAATTGATAGGTGCACTTGCCTTACTCATATTTTTAGTTAAATTTCAACTGCATCAAGTTTTTGGCGCCGTTGTCGGGGACTGAAATATTAGAAAAACTTTATTTCTATTACTTTAGCCATTTTTTTTTTATTTTTTTATTTTATTATTTGCATTTTTAATTTAATTTTTTTCCCTTTTATTTGCTTCTGGCAGGTTCTTTTGGTTTATGACTAGAGGAAACCTGTCGGGACCACTTCTTCACGACTCTAAACTTGAAAAGACCGCTCGCAAAAATCGTAAAGAGGTTAGAGATGCTAGGCAAAGTCAGAAAACTTTAGTAGATAGTAAAAAAGAAAAGGATATGTCTGTGGAGATGGGTGAAAATCAAAATAACTAGGTACGTTTGCTTACCGAAGAATGCCTTTTGGATTATGTAATGCTCCTGCTACTTTTCAACGATGTATGATGGCTATTTTTGATGAACTTGTAGAAGATATTACGGAGGTATTTATGGACGATTTATCGGTATTCGATAATTCATTCCATTTATGCCTTAAAATTTTAAAACGTGTTTTAGTGAGATGTGAAGAAACAAACCTTGTGCTTAATTAGGAAAAGTGTCACTTCATGGTTAAAGAGGGAATTGTTTTGGGTCATAAAATTTTTGGTAAAGGGATTGAGGTTGATAAAGCAAAAATTGAAACTATTGAAAAATTACCTCCTCCTAATTCGGTTAAGGCTATTAGAAGTTTCCTAGGACATGCTGAGCTTTATAGAAGATTTATTAGGGAATTTTCTAAAATAGCAAAGCCTTTAAGAATTTATTAGAAAAAGATGTGTCATTTAATTTCAGTCAGGATTGTTTAGAGGCATTTAACATTCTTAAGGAAAAATTAATTAATGCCCCTATTGTTGTTGCACCTGATTGGAATTTACCCTTTGACCTAATGTGTGATGCAAGTGATTTTGCAGTAGGTGCAGTTCTTGGACAGCGAAGAGACAAGCACTTTCAACTGATTTATTATGCTAGCAAGACTTTGACAGATGCTCAAGCGAATTACACTACTACTGAAAAAGAATTGCTAGCTGTGGTTTTTGCATTTGATAAATTTAGATCTTATTTAATATTATCTAAAGTTATTGTTTACACTGACCATTCTGCTCTTCGCTACATTCTTAGTAAACTAGATGCGAAACCTTGACTTATTCGTTGGGTTTTATTACTGCGGGAATTTGATTGGACATTAAGGATAAGAAAGGAGCTGAAAATCTTAGAGCTGATAATCTCCCAAGACTCGAAAATCCTAATCTTGAGAAGCTTAATGAAGGTATGATAGATGACTCGTTTCCTGAAGAACGACTCTTGGTAGTAAGTGATTCTGATGGACCTTGGTTTGCAAACATTGTGAATTATTTAGTTGCTAACACTTTACCAAAAGATTTGATTCATCATCAGAAGAAGCGATTCTTTATTGATGTGAAAAATTATTTTTGGGAAGATCCTTTTCTTTTTCGTCTGTGTGTAGATCAAGTAATTTGAAGATGTGTTTCGAATGTCGAAGGGAATAAAATTTTGGAGCATTGTCACTCTGGACCGACAAGAGGAAACTATAGCGAAATTCATACTGCACATAAGGTCCTCGAATCAGGTTTTTATTGGCCCACTTTGTTTAAAGATGCGAACAAGTATGTTACTTCTTGTGATAAATGCCAGAGAACAGGTAATATTTCCAAATGTGATGAAATGCCTCAAACTTATATGCTTGCATGTGAAATCTTTGATATTTGGGGTGTTGATTTTATGGGACCATTTACTATTTCTTATGGAAATAAATACATACTTGTAGCAGTGGATTATGTGTCGAAATGGGTGGAAGCTCAAGCTTTACAAACTAATGATGCTAGGGTGGTAGTTCGATTTTTTAAGAAACTTTTCTCTCGATTTGGAACACCTAGGACAATCATTAGCGATAGGGGTACACATTTTTGTAATGCTCAATTTGATAAAATTCTTAAGAAGTATGGTGTACATCATAGAACAACTACCCCTTATCACCCTCAAACTAGTGGTCAAGTTGAAGTGTCAAATCGAGAACTAAAACGTATCCTAGAAAAGATCGTAGAGACTAATAGAAAAGATTACGCTTTGAAATTAGATTACACTTTATGGGCTTATAGGACTACTTTTAAAACTCCCATAGGAACATCCCCTTACAGACTTGTTTATGGGAAGAGTTGTCACTTACCACTTGAACTTGAACACAAAGCATTTTGGGCAATTAAATTCCTAAACTCTGATCTTAAACTTGCAAGTGAAAAGAGGATGCTCCAACTGAATGAGCTTGATGACTGGCGTACTAATGCTTATGAGACTTCAAGATTATACAAAGAGGCAGCAAAGCGGCATCATGATTCTTGGTTAAAGCAACCTAAATAGTTCGTAGTTGGAGATCGAGTTCTTCTATTCAACTCGAGGCTTAAATTGTTTTTGGGAAGCTAAAATCGATATGATCAGGTCCATTTGTGGTAAAAAACCGTCTTTCCTTACGGTACAATAGAGGTAACACATCCTAAGTATGGCACATTCAAGTTAAAAGGTCATCGACTTAAACCTTATCTTGTTGGTGATTTTCATAATGTGATAGAGGAGCTTCGGCTTCAAGATCCGCCTCAATCGTGAACTTAAACAAGGAAGTCGAGCTTAGACTTTAAACAAGCGCTTCTCGGGAGGCAACCCGAGTTTTTTTATTTTTATTTATTTATTTATTTTACTTTCATGTTTTTTTTTAAATTGAAAAAAAAATAATTTGAAAAAATTTGAAAAGTTCAAAAAAATTAGTATATTTATTATCAATTTTATTTTATTTTATCTTATATTATTTTCAATTTTATTTTAGTTATGCACTATTTTTATTCTTATGGTTGTTTTTTAATTATCTCCCTCTCTAACTTGTCTTTGTCTTTTTTTTTTTGCTCAAAAAATTGCACTTCCTTTAGACTTGCTACATTCATATTTTTTTTCAATTCCGATGAAATCATCCTAATTCAGGGAAGTTTCAGTTCCTTTCCTCTTTACGATATTGTGCTTATTCTGCTTATATCTGTTTGTACGTTGAGGACAATGTACATCTTAAGTGTGGGGAGATTGATTGTGTATTAATTGTGATAAAATTCCTGAATTATTTATTGTGTTAAAGTAATTTTCTCATACCCCATTAGAGTGAATTTTTTTTTCTATTTGGAATTTTTATTAATTTTGTTTTGAGATTCATTTGTGTATCTTTTATGTATTGTATGATTTAATCTTTAAGATATGAGAGAGTCAAGCATGATGATTTGTTATTCTAGAACTTGCTTTGATTATACGTGTTAAGACCACATTATTGATTTGATCTGTTGAGATGATAGAGGCACTTAGGATTTAACCCCTTTTATCTTTAAAAAGCTTACCTAATAAATTAACCCCTAGTGAACCCTATTGAGCCTAACACCATTTTATTCATTAACCCATAATATTAACCCATGATCCATATATTTATGGTAAATTTACCCATTTATTGACTATCTTTTTGTCGAGATTTGATTTGGTTAAGTTGCCTAACTATGTCCCACTAATTGAATTGTTGAATTTTATTGTTTAAAAAAAAAAGAAAAAAGAAAAAAAAGTCGAAAAGAAAAATTAAAAAAAAAAAGACAAAAGTGTGTTTGAACTAGAATCATTAGTTCCATATACTGTTGAAAAGATCATATTTATTCTTTATTATTTATGTTGATGCATATTCTTTCAATTCAGCAACTGATTGTTTTTTTTTCTAGTTTGGTAATTTATCAACTTGATCTTGATTTTAACCAATTTTTCTAGCCTTTTTCATACCTTTAACCTTGTACCCATTACAACCTTGAAAATACCTCTTGATTGGTGTGCCATGTCATTTTATAGTGGTGGAGATTTGATTTTCAAGCAAGCTTATGGTAATAACATTTTGTGTTTGACAATTGAGAGCTTATTTAATGAACCTTAAACACTTTGAGTGCTTTGAGTGAATCTTTATTGAGGATGTAAAGTCTTGTTGATTTTGAATTTAAGGTAATTATTTAGATAAGGGGAGATACCTATATTTTTGTGCTAAAAATTTTGTAGCTTAGATTGCTTGAATCTTTAGTGTTCTTTTAGATGAATTTCCAATGCATGATTGTTTGCAACTTATCCTAAAACATTATTGATAAAAATGAAGAATTAAGAAAGTTAACTTGAATGTGGGTTGAGAATTTTGCTTGAGGACAAGCAAATGCTTAAGTGTGGGGATATTTGATAAGTGCCAAAAATAACATGTTTTAGCCTCATTCTTAATGCATTTTTGGATGATTAATCCATTTAAAATAATGAATTTTATGTTCATAATCCTTTAAATTCATGTTTCTATACTTAGGAAAGTATTTGGGAGCGAAAGGAGCAAAAAACAAGCGAAAACCGAAAAAAAAGAGCAGATTTTAAGAGCCACACGAGCTGGACACATGGCCATAGACTAAATCGAAGATAAAAAGGAAAATTTGGGGAAAAAGTGTGAATGTGAAAGAGTTTGGAAGAGATTTATTAGACATATGATTTTATTTAAATTTAAACTTTATTTTTTTTAGAATTAATATTTAGGGTTATTATTATATTGTTTATATTTATCTTTTAGGCTTTATAATATAGAGTTTAATTTGGATGCAATTAGGGAATTATTGTTTAGATTTAATTCAAATTATCTTTTTAGAATTTAATTTGGATCCAACTAGAGTTTTTTTTCATGTATTATAAATAGGGAATAAAGTGATATGAGAGGAGACTTTCAATTTTCTACAAAATCCTTCATTCCCCAAACCCTATCCGTTAGAGATTATTGAAGGAAACAATTGAAAAAACACCATAAAAACCGTATTTGAAGCAAATCTCCACAAAGATTGAAGACCTCTTTCTAAATTATTTTGATTTCACTACGAGTTTTTCCTCATCCTGTGGTTATATTGTTTCTGAGATGTTTCCATTTATAAGCATGAACTAAATTCCTAAATACCTAAGGGAGATGAACCCTAGGATGAATTCTGTCATTTGATTTCTGATTTTACGTAATAAATACTTAGATTTTGCTCTCAATTATGTGTGCTTAATTCTCGATTTAGTATTCTTGATACATTAATTCTTGTTTGATGAGCTTAAATCAGAGGAGGAATAGACTCTATTTAAGAGTAGATCTAGCAAAATTGAGTGAAGTTGCATGCAATCCTAGAAATAGGACGACATAAATCTATCGGATTAGAGTCAAATCTAATAGGGGAATCCATAGATCGAATTAATGCGACAATAGGGGTTTTAATTAGAAAGAAATTTCAATTAATCAACCTAGAGTCGATTGTTTTTATGCTTGAATATAGGTACCAGCATAATTTAGGGATTTCTACGGAACAAAATACTAAGTGAATAAATTGCTTAATTCAGAATGATAATGGCAGATGAAATCTAAGTGGAATCTTTCTTGGGTATTGTTTGCTTCTTGATATAAAAACACTTATTATTTCTTGCTTTAGCCTTTGACGTACTTTTTATTAATTTAGTTAAATTAGTTTACAACAATCACTTTATTCGATCAGTTAGATAATAGGAAGACAGTTATTACTAGTACTTTTATTTTTCGTGGGAACGATATTTGTGCTTACCGTAACAATACTATTTTGATAGGTGCACTTGCCTTTGTCATATTTTTAGTTAAGTTTCGACTGCATCAAGTTTTTGGCGTAGTTGCTGGGGACTAGAATATTAGAAAAACTTTACTTCTATTACTTTAGCCATTTTTTTATTATTTGCATTTTTAATTTAATTTTTTCCCTTTTATTTGCTTCTGGCAGGTTCTTTTGATTTATGACTAGAGGAAACCCGACGGGACCACTTCTACACGACTCTGACCTTGAAAAGACTGCTCGCAAAAATCGTACAGAGGTTATTATTCCGTCCTAGTGGTTTTATTCTTAACTTGCGTGGCAGTAATGGCTACGAAGGAGAATGACCAGATTATTAAGGAAAATAATTGTGAAACTAAAATGGGTTGGCCCTGTGTTCATGAAACTTTCACGAGTATTTTCAAGATAGGGAGTATCTCTAACAAGTGTTGCAGCGAACTTGTTGCGTTGGGAAAAGTTTGCCACGCAGCATTAGTAAAGAGGACTCTCGAGAATCCTCTATTCAAAGAACTAAACCCAACTACAATTATAGCGAAGAGCATCGAAACATGGAACAACTGCATGGCATTGATCGATTCACCATCTCCGTATGCTTAATGATATAGGATTGCTTCAACTAACAACAGGTTACAAGACGTGATGTGCTCAATATTGTTCTTTTGTCTTTATTTTCAATATTGTTCCGAAAGCTTCATTATTGTCTATCGTTAAATTTAAGTCGAGTTAAATTAATTTTAGTTGTACGAAAATTAAATGGTTCTAGAGAAGTCATTACTTAATACACTATGATTTTATAAGGCCATTATTTTTAATTTTATAGCATTGGAACTTGATAACCATCTCAAATCGAGTACTATATATTGTTTCACGTTGTTTAAATTTAAACAAATATCAATAATTTAAACGTTAAGTTCATTGAAATAATGTGGAATTGGAATTTTTTGTGTGGTGAGAAATTGAAACAACATCGATTCCTTAAAAGTTTCTGTACAAATTAAATTCAAATTTCCTTTATCGAAAAAAACCTTGACCTAACTTAGTTATGAAAAGACACATATCGTGCCAAGAAATATCCTTCGAAGGACATGCAGTATAATTTGTAGTAGTTCGTTGCTCGTATACTAGTTGGTTTCGTTTTGTGTTTTTAGTACTTCGATGATAGTCTGTTAGTTATGACTTTGTTGGAGCCCAATTTTGACCAGGCTCAAAGCTTGGATCAAGCTTTTGATTTTAAATTTATATTGAGTTTAAATTGGTTTTCAATTTATTTTAAATTAAAATTAAAATTTATTTTTAAATTTAAATTTGTTTTAAATTTAAATTTAGTTTAAATTTGAAATGGTTTTAAACTTAATTTTAAAATTTAATTTAAAAAGTTCAAAATAAAAAAAAGGCTCAATTACAGGTTTAACTAGACAAACCCAAACACTAAGGCCCAATTACAAGTTTAACTAGACAGACCCAAAACCTGACCCAATTGACCCAAAATAATCAGAAGTCAATCCACTTGCCACCAGCCACCTCTATCACCGATCACTGGAATGACGCCACGTCAGCACCAGCAACACTGCCCTTCAACTTGGACTGCCACCACCATCGCTGCAACCTGCAAAAGAAGACAAGATGAGAATTTAGTTAGAAGAAACAAAATAGTATGATTGTAAAATAGGCTATAAAGCCAAATTCAAAACAGTTTGCAAGGGGTACTGACCTTGTTTTTTAGAAGCATTCGAATTCAACAGAAGCTTTTATTAGAAATTAAGATACACAAATTTTTTTCTAAAGTCAATACAAAGCAGAAGATATCCGAACAGACACACAAAGCACCAAAAAAAATACTCAAGTCAGATTCACAATCTCAGACATTAAGTCACCCAAGTATTCTCAATAACATTTATTATTATTTATTGCTAAGCTTCCAAATTCTTTATATCCATAATATACATTAATTCGCCTATTAAATACACAGGCATTATTATTTACCATTTTCAGTTATTTCAATCGTATTAAATGAATATTATTAATAGTAATAAATATTTTAAATAATAATAATAATATTAATAAAAATAAAAGAGAAATTCGAAGAGGCATACCTGCTCGTGAAGTCGTTGCTGCTGCTGCCGGAAGCGATGGAACCTCTTCGGTTTCGTCCACGATGATGAGAGGCATTACAAAGAACAAATTCGGGACAGAAAAATGATTAGAACTTTGACTAAAAAACCTAGATCTAAGTTTAAAATTTAAATCCCTTTAAGTTATAACAGGAAATATATATGAAACAAATCTAAAAAAACACAACAAAACTTGCTTCGTTTTTAAATCCAGATCTAAATTTTTTTAGATTAAAAGATTTTTAAAAGAAAAGGGAAATTTTCGATGTATTTTGGTTTGGATTCGAGGTTTTAAAGCCCGATTTAAGACGGTTTAAAAGGAAGAAAAAAAGGGGGGAAAGTTTTTACCTAGAACCACCGTGGACGGCGGCGCGTGGTAGCCCGTTGCGACGGAGCGATGATTGGACCAAGAGCAACCCGCGGCCGGTCGGAGAGAAGCCAAGGAGAGAGAATAGCAAAAAAATGGGCTTGAAACTTGTTTTTTTTTAGAACTGAAGAAAGAAATGAAATTTTTGTTGAATTTTTTATTTATATAGCATATAGAAACGATGCCGTTTAGGGGAGGAGCAAAAGTACCCAAAATGGCACCGTTTTGGTCCAACCCGATTTGTGACCTAATCCGACCCAAGGGGATCCACGTGTTTTTCGAAAGTGGGCTATTTATGCCTTTACTCCTTCCACTTTTTTTATTTTTACAAATTAGTCATTTTCATATTTTTAATTATTTTTAATTTGCCCAACAATTTTTACTCTTTTTCAATTCTGTCCATTGACTCCAAAATGCCTGCAAGGCTGCCACGTGTCCCATCTTTTTGGTTTTATTGTCCAAAAGGTCCTTAAATTTTCCAAAATATGATTTGACCCCCAAACTTTCTAAAAATTATAATTTAACCCCTACACTTTTCCAAAATCACATATTGACCCTTGAACTTCACAAAAATTACATTTTTACCCTCGAACTTTACAAAAATTACATTTTTACCCTCGAACTTCACAAAAATTATATTTTTACCATCGAACTTTCCAAAAATTACATTTTACCCTCGAACTTCCAAAAATATCATTCTTGACCTCGAACTTTTCAAAAATTACCGTTTTGCTCTCGAATTTCCAAAATTTATCGTTTTCCCTCAGAATTTCCAAAGATTCCATTTTTGACCATAAACTTTCGAAAAATTACCATTTTACCCTTAAATGTCCAAAAATTGCATTTTTTACCTTAATCTTTCCAAAATTACATTTTTACCATTGAACTATAAAAAATCACATTTTTACCCCCAAACTTTCAAAAATGACAATTTTACCCCCAAACTTCCAAAAATATAATTTTAACCCTAGATTCTCTAAAAATTACCATTTTACCCTCAAGCTTCTAGAAATTACTTTTCTTACCCCCGAGTGTTAAAAATTTATTTACCCCCGAAGTGTCCAAAATTACCATTTTACTCTCGAACTTCAAAAAATTACCATTTAACCCTCGAGCATCCAAAAATCATATTTTTAACTCCATTTGTTTTGCTTTTCTCTCTCTTCAATATTCATATTTAGATTTTAATTTTTATTCTTTCGTATTTTATATTCTCTTATTTTGATTTTTTTGTATGTATTATTTAATCTTTGTTATTAATTTACCATTTATGTTTAATTTACATGCTAGTTTTCAGAATTATTTTTCATACAAATAAACCTTTAAAATCGAGGCAATGTCCTTTTTGTGTGTAAACCTCGGGAAATCATACCCTAACGTGTCGGGTGTGATTTTTCGTATTATTCACATGAATCGAATATCCTTTTCCAAACTTTTCAAATGCCTTTTTAATTTCAAGATTTCGAGAACGTTGTGCCCTAACGTGTTGGTCACGACTCCAATTCTCCACGAAAGTCGAAACAAACGGTCATTCTTTTTAAATCTTTTTTGAAAATCATGTGGAATAAATTATGTGCCCGAGGATCGTATTTTAAATTTAGTTCAAAAATTTAAGTTCTCAAAAAAAATATACATATATATCTATACAAATGATTTTAAAACAAAACGAGGCAATATCCTTTCGTGTGAAAACTTCGAAAAAACCATGCCTTAACGTGCTGGGTGTGATTTTCGTATAAATCACATAATCGAATATCCTCTTTAAAGTCTTTGAAAACGTCCTTCAGTTTTGAAAGTCTGAGAACATGGTGCCCTAACATGTTGGACACGACTTCCAATTCTTCTAGAAATTCGAAACACACGGGCGATTTTCCTTAAAAAGGATTTTTGAAAGTCATGCAAAGTTTTCTAAAAATAAAGATCGTATTTTAAGTTTTACTCTAGTTTTCATACTTTTAACATACTAAGACCCGAAAAAAATCAATGTGGTACCAATTTTGGGCATATGAGGGTGCTAATAATTCCTCATGCGTAACCGACTCCCGAACCTATTTTCTGAATTTCAAAGACCAAAATGTTTTTCAAAACGGATTTTAAACATTTTGTGGTGATCCAATCACACCATATAAAAAGATTGGTGGCGACTCCCATTTTTTTCGATCATTTAAAATACCAATTTTTTTATTTTTAAATATTGTTCAAGACTTGTTTGCTTTCCCAAAAATAAACGTTTCAACAGACTTCTTGTTCTTTTTGGGAGAAGAGTGCCAATATTGAAATCCTTGTTGAAATTGATTTAACGACTCAAAGTCTTAACTTGATTTCCTTATTCTTCGTTCTTTAGGTTACTTTTCTTCAATATGATTGGGCATTTTCCTCCAAATGTGTCGGAGACATAGGTCCTACATTCTCACTATAAAAATTGTCAAATTTACATAAAAAAAATAAAACCTATCCATAATTCGAGCAATGCCTGCCATGAGTGTTGTAGAAACGTAAAATCATTTGTTGTTTCCAATTTAACTCTAAGAGAATTTGTCGTCGGACAAGTTCCATCAGTTATTTCACTCAAAGTTGTCATCCTTAGTTTAGTAAACTTGAGTGACAACGCGTTCACCAAAATAGACAACGTCGAACAAAGAATACAATAATCGATTTGTAGTCTCATGATAAAGAGAAACATTGGCCTATTTCCAAAGCAGGAAATATTTGGGATGAATTAATTTGGAATTTTAATCATTTGGTTGTCATTTTCCTTTTTAAAACGTGATAAGTGAGATAAAAAGCTTTTAACAACAAAAAGATTTTATGATTTTATGCTTCGCATAATTATTTTAATATTGTGCCACATACATATCACTAGTAGAGAAATCTAGTATAGCTCATTCGATTTGGAGATAGACGTGCATTTTTAATCGTCACCATGACTAGAAAATATATAACTACAAAAAGTTAGAAAAATAGGACGACACACATAACAATTATATGTGCTTGTAATGCAAGTGCTCACGTTGCTTTATTCATATGATATTTCCTGCATATTATGGTGCTAGTTTTTGGTTTGTAGTGGATGTAATAGTACATTCCTAGTTTCAAAGCAGAAACACACTTACGACATCACCATCTTTATTGAACCTTATTTTCGTTATCCATTTAATGAAATTAAAGAATAGGAAAAAGGAAGCACAGATGTGTGTGTTTTAATTAAAATGTAGATTTGTGTTAATTAAAATTAATGCTTATTAAATTGAAACATTAAATGCTTTATTTTATTGCAACGCATTCTAGTTCCATGTGGTCATAACACTTCCTATAAATGCAGGTTTTTTCCCCTTCTAATCTTGTTCGAAATTAATTTTACGAACCAAATTCAAGTATAAACATCAAATTCACACAATGTGGCAAGCCTTAATGTTTATTCCATCCTAGTGGTTTTATTCTTAACTTGCGTGGCAGTATTGGCTACGAAGGAGAATGACCAGATTATTAAGGAAAACAATTGTGAAACTAAAATGGGTTGGCCCTGTGTTCAAAAAGCTTTCACGAGTATTTTCGAGACGGGGAGTATCTCTAACAAGTGTTGCAGCAAACTTGTTGCATTGGGAAAAGTTTGCCACGCAACATTAGTAAAGAGGACTCTCGAGAATCCTCTATTCAAAGAACTAAACCCAACTACAATTATAGCGAAGAGCATCGAAACATGGAACAATTGCATGGCATTGATCGATTCACCATATCCGTCTGCTCATTGATATATAATTGCTTCAACTAGCAACAGGTTACAAGACGTGATGTGCTCAATATTGTTCTTTTGTCTTTATTTTCAACATTGTTCCGAAAGCTTCATTATTGTCTGTAGTTAAATTTAAGTCGAGTTAAATTAATTTTAGTTGTACGAAAATTAAATGGTTCTAGAGAAGCCATTACTTAATACACTATGATTCTATAAGGTCATTATTTTTAATTTTATAACATTGGAACTTGATAACCATCTCAAATCGAGTACTATATATTGTTTCACGTTGTTTAAATTGAAACAAATATCAATATTTTAAACGTTAAGTTCATTGAAATAATGTGGAATTGGAATTTTTGGTGTGGTGAGAAATTGAAACAACATCGATTCCTTAAAATTTTTTGTACAAATTAAATTCAAATTTCCTTTATCGAAAAAAAACCTTGACCTAACTTAGTTATGAAAAGCCACTTATCGTGCCAAGAAATATCCTTCGAAGGACATGTAGTATAATTTGTAGTAGTTCATTGCCCGTATACTAGTTGGTTTTGTTTTGTGTTTTTAGTACTACGGTGTTAGTCTGTTAGTTATGACTTTGTTGGAGCCCAATTTTGACTGGGCCCAAAGCTTGGATCAAAATTTTGATTTTAAATTTATATTAGGTTTAAATTGCTTTTAAATTTAAATTTAAAATTATTTTTAAATTTAAATTTGTTTTTAATTTAAATTTAGTTTAAATTTGAAATGGTTTTAAATTTAATTTTAAAATTTAATTAAAAAAGTTAAAAATACAAAAAGGCCCAATTACAGGTTTAACTAGACAAACCCAAACACTAAGGCCTAATTACAAGTTTAACTAGACAGACCCAAAACCTAACCCAATTCACCCAAAATAATCAGAAGTCAATCCACTTGCCACCAGCCACCTTTATCATCGGCCACTGGAATAAATTTCACGTGGAATAAATTTTGTGCCCGAGGATCGTATTTTAAACTTAGTTCGAAAATTTAAGTTCTCAAAAAAAAAAATATATATATATATATATATGTATACAAATGATTTTAAAACAAAACGAGACAATACCCTTTCGTGTAAAGACTTCGAAAAAAGCATGTTCTAACGTGTTGGGTGTGATTTTCGTATAAATCATATAATCGAATATCCTCTTTAAAGTCTTTCAAAATGTCCTTCAGTTTCGAAAATCCGAGAACATAGTGCCCTAACGTCTTGGACACGACTTCCTATTCAAAATGTCCTTCAGTTTCAAATGTCTTTCAAAACACACGGGCGATTTTTCTTAAACAGGATTTTTGAAAGTCTTGCAAAGTTTTCTAAAAACAAATATCGTATTTTAAGTTTTACTCTAGTTTTCAAACTTTTAACAAACTAAGACCTGAAAATAATCAATGTGGTACAAATTTTGGGTGTTTGAGGGTGCTAATCCTTCCTCATGCGTAACCGACTCCTGAACCTAGTTTTTGAATTTTGAAGACCAAAATGTTTTTCAAAACTAATTTTAAACGTTTTATGGTGATCCAATCACACCATATAAAAAGATTGGTGGTGACTCTCATTTTTTTCGATCACTTAAAATACATATATTTTGATTTTTAAATATTGTTCGAGACTTGTTTGTTTTCCCAAAAATAAATGTTTTGATAGCTTGACGACTCCACTCGGGAAACTTTTTAAATAAACGAGAGTCGAGCAAAAGTTGATTATTTTTGGGTCTATTTTGAAAACTTTTAAAGCTTCGATTTTGCTTAATATACGATCCTTGACATTTTTTGTGTGATGCTATATTGTGTTGATATTGCTAGTATAAGTTTGTATCCATATGCATTTGGTACTACCTTTTAAGTGGAAGCGGGAAACTACTCCTTCGTGAGTTCTTCACCTTTGTACAGGATAGTGAATCGCTTTTGGGATTACATCTGTACCCATGTTTTCATGAATTTTCACTTCCATGCAAACATGTGAGAAATGTGTCCCCCTAAATCGAACTCATCCGTATGAGTCATAATAGGTGAGGATCGAGGAATCCACTAGTTTGGGTACCTTTTACTCTAGAGCCTAAAACCACATATAGTGAACCGTAAATACTTGCCTTAGAAGGAGGTATACCGAACCTTTTAGTAGTTATCCAAGACGAGTTCTTAGGTTCTTTGTTTTATACTTGTATATGGATATTACTATGTTTTGCTAACATGTTCTATTTTGTCTCTTTTGTTTGCATTGCATCATCATACAAGAAAAGGTGTTGATTTAAATTCGGTTGCCAAATAGGCAGTTTCATCATGGAGGACAAATTTCTTAATAAAGTGGAAAATAATATGGCTTTGTGCTTATGGTCGAAGGAAAGCACAAGGTCGAAGAAGATTAGGAAGACTAGAAGAAGGATTACACAATTCAGATCAAGATCCTTGAAAGGAATCAAGAAGCAAGTAAGGGGCACTTTCGACAAGTTCAGAGACATGTTCGAGATAAAGATTATGCAAAGGATGAAAAAGCAGCTGATCACATGAAAAAGCAGCATACAATATGAATCAAGATTAGAGAGGAGAAGAAAATTAGCCAAACTTCTAGGAAGATCAAAAGCTCTAGGTCATAAGGCAAAGTCGTATGTAATCTGTTTTATGTGAAGAATTTTCTCTTCTAGAGAAGTTGTTCTACTGGATTGAATTCAAAATCAATACCTTTTCTTATGCATACATGCATTTCATTCGCATTGCATATTCACATATTTTCGCATAATAATTCTAACTAAATAAAAACTTTAACAGTTACGTCAGTAATCATTGAAAACTCACATCACTATAACACTTGTAAAAAAGCCAAGGCCATGGAGCAAAGGCTCGAGCAAATCCAGAAAGAATTACAAGATCTAATGCAAGAGCACTTTTAGGAACAAATGACGATGACGTGTAGGGAGATGAAAACTTAGTTTATGGAAGTGCAAAAGAATTTGATGAATGAACTAGCAAAAGTGAAGCAAAGCATGGTCGATAAGGGAAAAGGTCCTGCGATTGAGGAAGACGTGGACCCAATTATTCCCCCAGGTTTTACACCCCTCCATAACCCAACTCCGCATGAGGTGGAAACACGGGAGACCACCGTTACTATAAGAGTGCAACAGCAGGCCACTGGCACATCAAGGCCGACAAATTATCCAGTAGGATCTGGATCAAACTTTGATGATAATGCTGCAAATCCAGGTATCCTGGATTTCGATGAAATGATGAGGGCAGATCTTCCTCGTTAGATGGAAGAAAAATACAAGCAATTATAAGAGTCGATTGAAGCGATGCAAGGAACTGAAAACTCTTACGAGATGGATGCTAAAGAATTAAGTCTGGTCCTAAATTTGGTACTCCCTCCTAGATTCAAGGCCCCAGAGTTCGAGAAATATAATTGAACAAGCTGCCCTGAAACTCACCATACCGTGTTTTGTAGGAAAATGGGAGGGCACATTCATAATGACCAATTGCTTATTCATTGTTTTCAAGATAGCCTGGCAGGATCGGCAGTTAGATGGTATAATCAATTGAGCCAGACAAAAATTCATTCATGGAGAGATTTAGCGCAAGCTTTCTTAAAGCAATATAGCCATGTGATAGAAATAGCACCTGACGTACTTACACTACAAAACATGGAAAAAAGATCAAATGAGAGTTTCAGGCAATATGCACAGAGGTGATGAGAAGTGGCAACTCAGGTACAGTCTGAAATCTAGTATGAATTAATTTTGAATTTCAATCATTTAGTTGCCATTTTCCTTTTTAAAACGTGATAAGTGTGATAAAAAGTTTTTAACAACAAAAAGATTTTATGATTTTATGCTTCGCATAATTATTTTAATATTGTGGCACATACATATCACCAGTAGAGAAATCTAGTATAGCTCATTCGATTTGGAGATAGACGTGCATTTTTAACCGTCACCATGACTAGAACATATATAACTACAAAAAGTTAGAAAAATAGGACGACACACATAACAAATATGTGTGCTTGTAATGCAAGTGTTCACGTTGCTTTATTCATATGATATTTCCTGCATATTATGGTGCTAGTTTTTGGTTTGTAGTGGATGTAAAAGTACATTCCTAGTTTCAATGAAAAACACAATTACGACATAACCGTCTTTATTGAACCTTATTTTCGTTATCCATTCAATGAAATTTAAGAATAGGAAAAAGGAAGCATAGATATGTGTGTCTGAATTAAAATGTAGATTTGTGTTAATTAAAATTAATGCTTATTAAATTGAAACTTTAAATACTTTATTTTGTTACAAGGCATTCTAGTTCCATGTGGTCATAACACTTCCTATAAATGCTGGTTTTTTCCCCTTCTGATCTTGTTCGAAATTAATTTTGCAAACCAAATTCCAGTAGAAACATCAAATTCACACAAAATGGCAAGCCTTGATGTTTATTCCGTTGGCAAGCATCGTAAACTGTCAAAATAATTATCCTTAATCTCAAAAGAAATAATTAAATAGCCTCGTAAATAGATCCACAGGGACTTAGGAAATTCTGATGTAGAAAGCTTTTAGTTACTGATTTAGGTGAAATGGGATAAAAATGGGGGGTTTTGATCTAAAAGTTTAATTAAAGTAAAATGATGAAATGAAAATTTAAATCTAAGAATTTAATGAAAATAAATTTTAAAAAAAACTCAATTTAAGTATCAATCTTAGGCTTCGCTTTGACTCATTTCCAACCGATCATCGAATAAGATTTTACTTCAGATAAATGCCGGTTACAGTCTACAAGACCCAACCCTTGTAACTTGTTTTTCTCTCCGGTAAACCGAAAATCCAAAATAAATTTTTTGATTTCAGTTTTCTAGCTAGACTAACCACGACTATAGCCATTAGAATAAAACAGTTTAAAATCTGGAAAAACCCAACTCGGATTATGTTGTCTCAATGAGAATCGAATCCGATCTCAATTTCCCTTAGCGGACCGCCTCTAAGTGTGTTCACAAGAAGTCGAATGTGCTACAAGCCGTCCTTCCTCCTAACTGTAAATCGAAACAACCTTCAAACCAACAGATCCTTTTAAATTTGAAAGTGAAATGATTTTAAAAGGAAAGGCCGATTGCCAATCCAAGTTTGCAGAAAATTGAGAAATATATTTGAAGATATTAAGTGCTTTTCAACTCTCACAATTGGAATTGAGTCGTTGCTTTAGCCTTTGGCTTTTTCGAAAATTAGCTGAGCATGATTATGGAAGAAATCATACTCAACATTTTTTAAGAAAATAAAATCTTAAAAATGAAATGTAGAGAAAAAGAGAATTTTATAAAAACATAGAAAACAAGAACAAAACTAAATAATGAGGGATGAGGGATGATTTTCTAGCTTACCCCAAGAAGGTATTTATAGTTCTCAAAAATCATAAAAATAACCTAAAAATAATAAAAGATAATTCTTGAAAATATTTAAATTAAATCCTAAAAACAAAAGATAATTTCTAATTTTGAATTTAAAACGCAGCTGATCCACTCGTCCATCCTTGCTGACTAGACCTTCTAGAAGCTGTTGACTAGACATTCTAGAAGCTGCTGACTGGATGCTACTTCAGAATCTCATGCCCATTAACCCAGCCTTGATTCCAAAAAATAAAATTGCAGAACTTTGCCTTTTAAGTGCAATATTCAGAATTGAAGTCCTATATAGAAAAACGCACAAAAATGTCCTATTCAGCAACATGAACTATTTATTAAGGATTAATTAAGGATAAAATATTAATCAAATGAAACACTTATCAAATTCCCCCTCACTTATTCAATGCTTGTCCTCAAGCATTTCTCAACTAATACATCAAAATTCAAGTTCCATCCTTCAGTTCACAATGCATCTAAGATAACCAAATGACTCAAGATCGAAACAATTATTGAAATCAAGAGACAATCAAGTAAAGGCATAACTAGGAACAGTTTTAAACAAAGCAAGACATTCCAATAACTTGTCAATTTCAATGAGGAAAAACTTAATACCCTCACAAGGATTCACTCGTTTCGCTCAAAGTGTTTGGGTTAAAGAATCGCTCAAGCCATAACTAATCAAAACATTACCGTAAGCTTGTAACTAAATTCAATCTCCACTACTAAAAATCGAACATGATGCAAAAATCAAAGGGTCTTTAAATAGGGTTGTAATGGGGCTTAGGTAGGGTAGGAAAAAGGCAAAACATGTTTGGTAAAATGCCAAGACAAAAGACGCAAAATGTAATGAGACAAGCAAAAAAAAATTAAGCAACCATTTTTTTCTTCTTTTTCTCCTTTTTTTTCCTTTTTTTTCTTTTCTTTTCGAACATTTTGCTTTTTTTTTCTTTTTTTTTCTTTTTTTTTCTATTCGTACGAACAATTTTCTCTTTTTTTTTGCTGTTCTTTTTTTATTTTTTATTTCTTTATTCGAACTCCTTTCTTTGCTCTTTTTTCTTATTTATTTATTTATTTTTTTGTGGAACAAATCTTCTTTTGTCTTGACGAGGGTATGAAAAAGAGGGATGAGAATAGGAAAAGGCTTGGGTTTTGTAAATGTGGTGAAAACAAAGAATGAAAATAAACTCAAAAGTGGCTAACTAGGGGAAATGAGTGGAAAGGCAATTTTGGGTAGAGAAGTGGTTAATCCTAAGTGCCCCTATCATATTAAAGCATCATACTCAAGCATGTAGTCTCGACAAGTATTACGCTACAAGTTCTAGAATGTTGAGAATTAGTTCGACACACTCAATGAAATAAAGAGCAAGTAATGAAAGTATATGCTCGTAAGGCTCAAAAACTCACATGAAAAGGTGGAATGTGTACTAAGTCAAGTAACATGTCAATTAAAAAATATATGGAATGTCAAGTAAAATTTTATTAAAAATCACTAGTTATGCCCATTATCTATAATGCATCTTAAAACATATTACAATTAAGAAAAACTCAATTTCAACCAATCGAATAAGCAAGATAATAAAATTTTGATGCAAATTTGACCCCCTCACTTAAATCATATTATCCCAATATGTAAATTAAAGCACAAGAGAGGGAAAAAAGATACTCCCCGTGTTTAGTGATAACCGCGATCGCGACACTGTCCTTTGAAGGAATACACGTTGATTACGAGGTGTAATGGTACCGGGCGAAACGATATAGGGTGCGTTGGGGGTACCGGCTAGAAGTCCCATTATGTCCAAACACCGTGCATCTAAAGCATCCATCGCAAAAGAATATGTAAAGTGCGTAGTGTCAAATGTCAATGGAAAAAGACGAGATACAAGGTGAGTAATATAAGGCCCGAGAATGAGTGGGCGATTAGAGCGCACAAGACGCTCGAAAGCGCGTGCGAACCAAAAGCCCAAATTTACCTTAATACCTGTTTGCATACACCACAAAAAGAATAGTTCAACCTTACTTAAGCATGAGTAGTATCATTACGTCAGAGAAACTGATGAATGTAGCGAAGCGCGAGGTCGTGTATGTGCCATCCTTTCGTAGTACGGGCATTGAATGGTCCATTCGTCGAGTTAGCGAGCCTCTCATAAGCAAGGCCAGTATCAAAATCCTGCAAAATCTCAAATAAAGCAGTTAAATAACTAGGATCCGTGACGTCCATCACGAATCCCATAGAAAAATTAAAATCTATAATCGAAAAACTAAAATATTGTCTCATTAACCGAAAAGAAATAACATCAGGCGAATTTACAGTAACAACTCGATTTGGCAGAAATGTAAATGTAGCATAAAATTCAAAAACTAGCTCATAATATGTGCTACATCTAATCTCAGAGTATAAGATCTAGCCTATGGCATTGAAATAATGCTTGACAGACACGCGCAAATGTAAAGTATCAAGATTATGGGAAGGAATATACTTGCAAACCTGAAACTTACGATGTCGAATGCTATTAAATCACAAAGCTTCGTCGTCGTCAGATTGCAAGTATCCTTGCTAAACTTCCTTGATTGGGATAGAATATGTTTGGCCGCGACAGTGGTGCTCGAAATATTCGGCACGATCAGATGCAACATCACTGTCGAAGGGAACCTTGCCCGTACTTGCGACAAAAGAAGGAGATGATGGTTGCTGCCCGGAATGTTGCCATGAGGGAGAATCACGTGCGGTAGTTTGTGGTGGAGGTGCATAGTTTGGAAAACCATGCTTGAAATCCTCTGTATATCCAAAAATGGGGTGGTATATTAATAAAGGTTGAATATTAACGGGTTGAGAGTTTACCTTGTTCGATTGGTTTGGTGTTGTCGAGTGCATGGAGAATAAGGGAGAAGCATCAGGCATCGAGTGAGAGGAAGTGGTTGTCGGCATTGAATGGAAGGAAGGGGGCGACGGCATTGGGCATGGAGGTGGTTGCTTAGAACGTGAAGAACTGGTAGCCCCAGACCGAGAGGTTCGGTCGATAGGTGGGGAGCAGCCGCTAGGGTCAGGGCTGGTTTAGGTTCAGGCGCAAAAGGGGCAGCTGCTTGTTGCTGTCGTCCTCGACCACGACGAGGGGGTGGCTTCGACGATGGTGGTTTTGAATCCGAATCGCTTGGGAGAGACACGAACGCCGGCGCATAATGCCTCTGGCTGCTAAGGTTGATCAGCGCTTGAGGGAGCCGGCGAGCTTGGTTCCTGGTTCGCACCATGATGGATAGATTTTTGGTGTGGCTAGAGGTTGAAGAAGCTGGAGGGGTCGACTGAAAAAGGGAAAAATGGGTTGATGGGGTGGATTTTATTATTTTATGAGTTTATTATTTTTGAGTTTCTTTTATTATATATTTTTTTGTTTTAATTTAAATGGGAAAAAGTGGGAAGTAGATGTGACCGGTCAATAAGATAAGATAGGGTTTTGAAAATTGAAATTGTAGATGAGGTGGGACCCATGTGTGAGGATAATAAAACAAATATAAAAAAAAAACAAATGGAGGGAATTTAGGGAAAGGAACGGCTGGGAGGGGGAAAGTAAAAAGGTGATATTATTATTATTATTATTTGTTTAAAATGTGTTTTAAAATAGTAAGGTAGTAGTGGGTTTTGCTAACATGTGCCAATTCCCATAGTTGTTGTTTTCATGCAACATTTATTCTAGTCTGAAAAAAAAATATTAATAAATAGAAATTTAAATTACCAAAAATAAAAAATAAATAGAAATAAAATAAAAAAAATGAAATAATGAAGTATAAAATTAAATAAATAAATAAATAACAATGGGTTGCCTCCCATTAAGCACTTTATTTAATGTCGCTTAGCTCGACGACTTGATTCAAACTACAGGTTCTTTCAGTTCGAGTTCTTCGATCAAACCAACTATAGCATTTTCATAATACGGTTTCAACCTTTGTCCATTAACTTTAAACCGTGCTCCTGTGAATCTTCAATTTCAATTGCACCATACGAAAACAATTCGGTAACCACAAAAGGTTCGAGGCACTTCGATCTAAGTTTTCCTGCAAAAAGTTTAAACTTAGAATTAAATAGTAGAACCTTTTGACTGACAGAAAAAGATTTAAAAGAAATGTTATGATCATGGAATTCTTTTGTTTTTTCTTAAAAAATCCGAGCGCTATCGTAAGCATTTCTACGGATCTCCTCAAGTTCTTAAATATGCAATTTGCATGCTTCACCGATTGCATCCATCTCCATGTTACATTGCTTGACTGCCCAATATGAGCGATGTTCCAATTCAACCGAAAAATGGCACGGTTTACCGAAGACAAGGCGGTATGGAGACATTCCAATGAGGCCTTTATATGCGGCTCGGTATGCCCACAATGCATCTGTTAACTTGATACTCTAATCTTTACGGTCCGGTTTGACGATCTTCTCATGTATTGCCTTAATTTCTCGATTCGAGACTTTCGCTTGCCCACTTGTTTGCAGATGGTCGGCCTTGGCGATTCTTTGAGTTACACCAAATTTCTTCATAAGGGCTTCAATTATTCAATTGACAAAATGAGTTCCCCTATCACTTATTATTGCCCGTGGTGTGCCAAACCTGGAAAAAATAAAATCTTTTAGAAATTTAATTGTGGTTTTAGCATCATTATTTTGGGTAGCCTTATCTTCTACCCATTTAGATACATAATCTACAGCAAGAATTATGTAAGTATTTCCTAATGAAGAAATAAAGGGACCCATATAGTCAATTCCCCAAACATCGAAAATTTCATAGATATGAACTGGACTGAGTGTAATTTCGTTTCTTCGACTGAAGTTCCCTACGCGTGGACATTTTTCACAAGTTTTACAAAATAAATATGAGTCACGAAAGATGTTAGGCCAAAAGAAACCACATTCAAGAATTTTATGAGTAGTCCTCTTTGGTCCAAAACGACCTCCACATGAGTAAGAGTGACAGAAATTTAAAATTGAATTTACCTCATCTTCAATGACACATCATCGAATTACCTGATCCGAGCAGTGTTTCCAAAGGTATGGATCATCCCAAATATAAAATCGAGACTCTCGCTTTATTCGGTTAACTTCAACTCTCAACAAGTCTAAAGGTAATTTACCTATAGCCAAATAATTAACCATATCTGCGAACCATGGAGTAATTTTTTGTGCCACCATCATGCTCTCCTCAGGGAATTCATCTTGAATCGGTGGGTCATATGTGGAAAGGGGAATACGACTCAAGTGATCGGCTACTAAAATTTCATATCCCTTTTTATCTTTAATCTCTAAATTAAACTCTTGAAGAAGCAGAATCCATCGGATGAGTCTCAGCTTCACCTCCTTTTTGCTCATTAAATATCTCAAGGCTGCATGATCAGAAAAAACAGTAATTTTAGTTCTAAGCAGATGAGATCTAAATTTTTCTAAAGAAAAAATTATAGCAAATAATTCTTTTTTTGTTGTAGAATAATTTTTTTGTGTTGAGTCCAAGGTACGAGACGTATAGGCTATGACATGGGGCTCTTTGCCGAATTTTTGACCCAAGATAGCTCCAACACTTGTGTCTGATGCGTCACACATGAGCTCAAAAGGGTAGTCCCAATTTGACTGTTGAACAATCGGAGCAGATACACGCTTTTCTTTTAGTGTGTCAAATGATTCTTTGCACTTCGCATTGAAATCAAAAGCTTGATCTTTCTGAAGCAAGTTGCACAATGGCTGTGCCACCTTTGAGAAATCCTTAATGAACCTGCGATAAAATCCTGCATGACTAAGAAAGGAGCTGACTTCCCTCGCAGTTGTGGGGTAAGGTAGTGAGCGTATAATATCTATTTTTGCTTTATCAACCGCAATTCCATTAAAAGAAACAATATGGCCTAGAATTAACCCTTTATCAACCATAAAATGACATTTTTCGTAATTTAATACGAGGTTGAATTCTAGGCATCGTTTTAGTATGTTAGCTAAATTTAAAAGACACTCCTTAAATGAATACCTTACACAGTAAAATCATCCATGAAGACTTCGATCCCTTTCTCGACGTAGTTTGAAAAGATGCTAAGCATGCATCTTTGGAAAGTGGCGGGTGCATTACAATGGCCTAAGGGCATCCGTTGATAGGCGAAAGTGCCGAAAACACATGTAAATGTCATTTTTTCTTGGTCTTCTAGTGCCACTAGGATCTGGAAGAAACCTGAAAATCCATCGAGACAGCAGTAATGAGATTTACTGGCTAATCTTTCTATCATTTGATCTATAAAAGGAAGGAGGCAATGATCTTTTCGAGTTAATGAATTCAACTTCCTGTAGTCGATATTGACTCTCCATCCATTCTGTACTTGTGTCAGAACTAACTCACCTTCCAAATTTTTAACTACCGTAACTTCAGTTTTCTTTGCGACCACATGGACCAGACTTACCTAATTACTATCTGAGATCGGGTAAATTACATCTACATCAAGGAGTTTTTGTATCTCCTTTTTCACGACTTCCATCATTGGTGGGTTTAACCGGCGTTGACCTTCTCGTGATGGTTTCGCTCCTTCTTCGATCTTTATTTTGTGCATACAAGTCGAAGGGCTGAGTCCTTTAATATCGACACTAGTCCACCCAATTGTCTCTTTATGCGTGTGCAATACTGTCACCAAATCATCTTCCTCTTCTTTTGACAATTTATTTGAGATAATTACTGGTAAAGTTTCGTTTTCTCCCAAAAATGCGTATTTCAATTGTTCTGACAATTGCTTCAAGCCGATTTGAAGGGCCTGCAAAATAGAAGGTAAAATTTTAGAATTTGAGGGATTAGTGCATGAATCAGAATCAACTGAAATTTTTTTTTCAAACACCTTAATTTCCTCTTCAAAATCCTCTAATTCCCTACACAAATTATCAACAAAGTTAGATTCTATAAACTCTTCAATGGTAGGCTCAATAATATCAATACAATTTATACTAGCAACATTATCTGGATATCGCATTGCTTTGTAAACATCAAATTTAACAACCTCGCCGTCGAATTCCATTGTAAGAATTCCGCTTCTTACATCTATTTTTGTGTGTGCTATACTAAGGAAAGGACGGCTGAGAAGGATTTTTGAAGACGTGTTTGATCGATCGTTTTCCATGTTGATGACATAAAAATCTGCCGGAAAAATAAGTTCGTTTACCTTTACTAAAACTTTCTCGAGGAGTCCTTCTGGGTATATCACAAACCGGTCAGCCAACTATATTGTCACTTTCGTATCCTTCAAAGGCTCAGCAGAGAGTGAGTTGTACTAAGAAAGAGGCATAACATTTATGGAAGAGCCTAAATCACACATTGCACGTTTATTCCAATCTTACCAAATTTGCAAGGAATAGAAAACATACATTGGCCTTTCAACTTCGAAGGAAGCTTTCGTTGGAAAACGATCGAGACGTGCTCTCCTAAACTCACCTTCTCTATTCCTGTAAGTCACCTTTTATTTGTGCATAGATCTTTTAGGAATCTGGCATACCTTGGTACCTTTTTGATTACTTCAAGAAGTGGAATACTAATTTCTACTTTCCAGAATATATCTAAAATTTCCTTTTCTTCGGCTTGCTTATCTCGTTTTACCAACCTCGATGGAAAAGGAGGTGGAACAACATAAGGTGAGGGAGTGGAAGATGATGTAGGCATACCTTGTATGGTAGGAGATGATACTTTCTCTTTATCTTTTTGGGTGTCTTCCTTCGTGGTCTTAAGTGCAACAATGGCACCGCTTCAGAGAGTCATGGCACTAACATTTTCTTTCGAATTTGACTCCGTTTGAGAAGCCAATTTCCCTTGGGACTCGAGTCGTTCTACTGTCTGGGCCAGTTGGCTTATTTACTTAGAGGAATTAGTCCTTCTAATTGTACTTATAAAATTTTAATGGTAGATGAATATAAACCTTGTGTGCAGGCTCAAAGGAGATTTAATCCCAATATGAAGGAAGTTGTTAAAGCTGAGGTAATTAAACTTTTAGATGCCAGAGTTATTTATCCTATTTCTGATAGTTCTTGGGTAAGTCCTGTGCAGGTTGTTCCTAAAAAAGGAGGCATGAGTATTGTGGCTAATGAAAAAAACGAGTTAATTTTGACAAGAATAGTCACAGGATGGAGAGTTTGTATTGATTACAGGAAGTTGAATGATGCTACAAGGAAAGACCACTTTCCTCTATCGTTTGTTGATCAAATGTTAGAGAGGTTAGCTGGGCACATGTACTATTGATTCTTGGATGGACTTTCTAGCTACTTTCAAATCCTGATAGCTCCTGAGGATCAAGAAAAGACGACATTTACATGTCCATATGGTACGTTTGCTTACCGAAGAATGCCTTTTGGATTATGTAATGCTCCTACTACTTTTCAGCGATGTATGATGGCTATTATTAATGAACTAGTGGAAGATATTATGGAGTTATTTATGGATGATTTCTCGGTATTCAGTAATTATTTCCATTTATGCCTTAAAAATTTAAAATGTGTTCTAATGAGATGTAAAGAAACAAACCTTGTGCTTAATTGGGAAAAGTGTTCCTTCATGGTTAAAGAGGGAATTGTTTTGGGTCATAAAATTTCTAGTAAAGGGATTGAGGTTGATAAAGCAAAAATTGAAACTATTGAAAAATTACCTCCTCCTAATTCGGTTAAGGCTATTAGAAGTTTCCTAGGACATGCTGGGTTTTATAGAATATTTATTAGGGATTTTTCTAAAATAGCATAGCCTTTAACGAATTTATTAGAAAGAGATGTGCCATATAATTTTAGTCAGGATTGTTTAGAGGCATTTAACATTCTTAAGGAAAAATTAATTAATGCCCCGATTGTTGTTGCACCTGATTGGAATTTACCCTTTGAACTAATGTGTGATGCAAGTGATTTTGCAGTAGGTGCAGTTCTTGGACAGCGAAGAGACAAGCACTTTCAACCGATTTATTATGCTAGCAAGACTTTAACAGATGCTCAAGTGAATTACACTACTACTGAAAAAGAATTGCTAGCTGTGGTTTTTGCATTTGATAAATTTAGACCATATTTAATATTATCTAAAGTTATTGTTTACACTGATCATTCTGCTCTTCGCTACCTTCTTGGTAAACCAGATGCGAACCGTGACTTATTCGTTGGGTTTTATTGTTGCGGGAATTTGATTTAGGGACACTTTCGACAAGTTCAGAGACATGTTCGAGATAAAGATTATGCAAAGGATGAAAAAGCAGCTGATCACATGCGAACATCGAAGCTGATATGTCGAGCATGCAATACGAATCAAGATCAGAGCGAGGACAAAAATTATCCAAACTTCTAGGAAGATCAAAAGCTCTAGGCCATAAAGAAAAGTCGTATGTAATCCGTTTTATGTGGAGAATTTTGTCTTTTAGAGAAGTTGCTCTAATGGAATTGAATTCAAAATCAAAGCCTTTTCTTATGCCTACATGCATTTCATTCACATTGCATATTTGCATATTTTCGCATAATAATTCTAACTAAATAAAAACTTTAATAGTTACGTCAATAATCATTGAAAACTCACATCACTATAACACTCGTAAAAAAACCAAGGCCATGGAGCAAAGGCTCAAGCAAATCCAAAAAAAATTACAATATCAAATGCAATAGCACTTTCAGGAACAAATGACGATGATGTGTAGGGAGATGAAAACTCAGTTTATGGAAGTGCAAAAGAATTTGATGAATGAACTAGCAAAAGTGAAGCAAAGCATGGTCGATAAGGGAAAAGGTCCTGCGATTGAGGAAGACGTGGACCCAATTATTCCCCCAGGTTTTACACCCCTCCATAACCCAACTTCGAATGAGGTGTAAACACAGGAGACCACCGTTACTGCAAGAGTGCAACAGCAGGCCATTGGCACATCAAGGCCGGCCAATTATCTAGTAGAATCTGGATCAAACTTTGAAGATAATGCTACAAATCTAGGTATCCCAAATTTCGATGAAATGATGAGGGCAGATCTTCCTTGTCAAATGGAAGAAAAATACATGTAATTAGAGGAGAGGATTGAAGAGATGCAAGGAACTGAAAACTCTTATAAGATGGACGCTAAAGAATTAAGTTTGGTCCTAGATTTAGTACTCCGTCCTAAATTCAAGGCCCTAGAGTTCGAGAAATATAATGGAACAAGCTGCCCTGAAACTCACCTTACCGTGTTGTGTAGGAAAATCGCAGGTTACGTTCATAATGACCAAGTGCTTATTCATTGTTTTCAAGACTACTTGACAGGATCGACAGTTAGATGGTATAATCAATTGAGCCGGGTAAAAATTCATTCATGGAGAGATTTAGCACAGGCTTTCTTAAAGCAATATAGCCATGTGATAGAAATAGCTCCTGATCGACTTACACTACAAAACATGGAGAAAAAATCAAACGAGAGTTTCAGGCAGTCTGCACAGAGGTGGCGAGAAGTGGCAACTCAGGTACAGCCGCCACTAACAAAAAAAGAAACAACGATGTTGTTCGTTAAGACTCTCAAGGTACCTTATCTCAATCATCTATTAGGAAATGCCACTAAAATATTTTCTGACATGGTCACATCGGGGGAGATAATTGAAAATGCCATTAAAAATGGCAAGATAGAGGCGGGAGAAGGCGTCAGAAGAATGACTCCCAAAAAAAGGAAAATGAGATCAACGACACGGACTCTTACAAGACAAATTACTCAAAGCTAATGATGATGGCATCATCCAGAATCACGGAAGGAAATTATCAAAGAAATCCAAGGCAGAGGTTTGGTGCGAGACCAATATATCGGGAGTTCAAGACCATAACGTTATTCATTTAGAGAACGAAATTCACTCCTATTCCCATGACATATTGGGAACTTTATCCGAAATTGTACGAGGAACGTCTCGTGGCACCAATCCATGCAAAGCCATTGCTATCACCATTCCTGAGTTGGTACGACGCGAATGCACAATGTGAATATCACGCAAGGATAGCTAGACATTCAATAGAGAACTGCGCAGCCCTAAAAAGGCCTATACAGTAGCTTATTGATGCCAAGGTACTGTTATTCGAGGATCTTGCGAATCCTAATGTATCAGCCAATCCGCTACCTAACCACCTCGATCAGGGAGTGAATGTGATCAATGAAGATTTGAGCATCAACATTATTGGGGAAGAAAATGGCGAAGGACGCTCAGCAGAAATTCATCCTTTCACCTCCGGGAGTACCCTCGACAATTGGATTGTAGAGGAGCTCTCTCTAGTCTTTAGAGCTTCTTCAAAGTAATGCTCAGGACATGCCTATTTCTTTAGGCTCGAAAGCAATATGAATATTTTTGTAAAAGGGCCCATGATCATTATCCAGTTATTTTGAATGAAAATGCATTTTCTATCTTATATGGAAATTTTTTCCCTAATTATTCTTTCATTCTTAAACCAACTTAATAAATCATTCGTACATATCCAATAAACAAAATTAATAATTCTTTAATACATACATTCTTGACTAATTTGACAAACATACTCATACACATACCATATAATCATTCTTTCATAAATTTATTTTGTTCTTTGGACCTCCCTTTCATTCCTTGACAGGTACTCGAATGTCAATAATATGAGTAACCCTGATGCTAACTTAGAACCTCATTTCGAGCAAGATATGTGTTTAGAGGAGCTTCAAGACCTCAAAGATGATCAAGATTGTAATTTACCTCTGGATCTATTAAGAATGGTAGGGTAAGAAGAAAAATAAATCCTGCCTTATTCAGACCCAATGGAAGTTATTAATCTGGGAAACGAAGATGGAAAGAAAGAGGTGAAAATTGGGACAAGCATCTCCTTAGAAACCAGAAAGGATCTTATCGAGTTGCTTCAAGAGTTCCGAGACATCTTCGCATGGTCTTATCAAGATATGCCTGGCCTGAGCACTGACATTGTGGTACACAAACTCCCTATAAAGGAAGAATACAGGCCGTTGCAGCAAAAACTCCGAAGGATGAGACCAGATGTGTTATTGAAAATAAAAAAAGAGGTCAAGAAGCAATTTGACGTTGGGTTTCTCCAAGTAGTTAAATACTCAGAATGGGTAGCTAACATAGTCCCTGTTCCTAAAAAAGATGGAAAAGTGCGCATGTGTGTGGACTATCGAGATATAAATAACGCTAGCCCAAAGGATAACTTCTCATTACCTCACATCGACACCTTAGTAGATAATACAGCAGGTCATTCCCTGTTTTCATTCATGGATGGTTTCTCTGGGTATAACCAGATAAGGATGGACCCACACTGTAGGGAACATTTAGCTATAAGGTGATGCCTTTCGGACTCAAAAACGTAGGGGCAACTTATCAAAGGGCCATGGTAACCCTGTTTCATGACATGATGCATAAGGAGATTGAAGTTTATGTCGATGACATGATTGCGAAATCCCAAACAGAAGAAGAGCATGTAAGAATCCTAAGAAAGTTGTTTGGGAGGCTAAGAAATTATCAATTAAAGCTAAACCCAGCAAAATGCACTTTCAAAGCCACGTCAGGAAAGCTGTTGGGCTTTGTAGTCAGCAAAAAAGGGATTAAAATAGATCAAAATAAAGTCAAAGCCATACAGGAGCTACCACCGCCCAGTACATAAAAAGAAGTTCGAGAATTTTTAGGGAGACTAAATTACTTGCTCGGTTCATTTCACAGTTGACTTAGAAATGTGATCCTATCTTCCATTTTCTTAGAAAGCGTAACCCAGGTGTACAGGATGATGAATGTCAGGAAACTTTTAACATGGTTAAAGATTATTTATCCAAAGCTCCCATCTTGGTACCTCCAATTCCTAATAAACCATTGATTCTGTACTTGGCGGTCTTTGAAAATTCTATGGGATGCGTACTAGGCCAACACGATGAATCTAGAAAGAAGGAAAGGGCGATATATTATCTCAGCAAGAAATTCACTGATTGTGAGACTCGATACTTGCCAATTGAAAAATTATGTTGTGCTCTAGTTTGGACCACGTGAAGATTAAGACAATACATTTGTACCATACCACTTGGTTAATCTCAAAACTATATCCTCTAAAATACATGATAGAGTTAGCCGCATTGAATGAGAGATTGGCTAGGTGGAAGATCTTGCTTTCGGAATTTGACATAGTCTATGTTAATCAGAAGCCAGTAAAAGGGAGTGCGATAGAAGACTTCCTAGCTAGCAGGGCTTTAAAAGACTATGAGGCAATAAACTTTGACTTTCCAAATGAGGATTTAATGTATGTTGCGACCACTGAAGAGGTAACAACAGTAGAACATCCTTGGAGAGTAAATTTTGATGAAGCTTCAAATGCCATGGATAATGAGTCGGGGCAGTCTTGGTATCACCAGAAGGAGACCACTACCCTTTCACCAGTAAACTCGATTTTGATTGCACAAATAACATGGCAAAATATGAGGCATGTATCATGGGAATCCGCGCAGCCATATAGTGGGGAATCAAAGTTTTGGAGATATATGGAGACTCCGCGCTAGTAATCTATCAACTCAAAGGAGAATGGGAAACAAGAGATTCTAAGCTAATGGATTACCACAAATTTGTTCTCAAGTTAATCAAGGAATTTGATGACATCACATTCCATTATCTCCCATGGGAAGAAAACTAGATTACCGATGCTCTTGCCACTTTAGCCTCGAGATTAAAGTAAATAGACCAGAAGATGTATAGACCATTCAAATGAGTATCTATGAGGCTCTAGGTCATTGTTATGATATCAAGGCAAAAGAAGAAGAAGAAAGGGATGACTGCCCATGGTACCAAGATATTTTTAGTTTGTAAGAGATCAGAAGTACCCTGAGCAAGCTTCAGAAAATGAAAAGAGGACATTGAGAAGCCTTACCAATGAGTATATCCTAGATGGGGAAATCTTATACAAAAGGAGAAAAGATAAAGTGTTGCTAAGGTGTGTTGACGCAGTTGAAGCTAGAATGATCTTAGAAGATGTTCATGAAGGCATTTGTGGGACACACGCTAATGGTTTCACAATGGCCAGGCAGATAATGAGATTTGGGTATTACTGGTTTGCCATGGAAGGGGATTGCATCAATTATGCCAAGAGGTGTAATAAGTGCCAGATCTATGCAGACAAGATTCATGAAGCTCCATCACACCTTCATGTCATGACTTCCCCCTGGCCGTTTTCTATGTGGGGTATGGATGTCATTGGGTCGATTTCTCCAAAGGCTTCTAATGGTCATAGATTTATCTTCGTGGTTATCGACTATTTTACAAATGGGTAGAAGCAACTTCTTACGCCAACGTCACAAAGTTTGTAGTTAGCAAGTTCTTGAAAAAAGAGATCATTTACCGATATGGGATGCCAAAAAGGATCATATCCGATAATGCCTTGAATTTGAACAATAGCACAATAGCGGAAGTCTACGAGCAATTCAAAATCAAGCATCGCAATTCATCCCCCTATCGCCCAAAGATGAATAGAGCTGTGGAGGCAACTAATAAGAACATCAAGAAGATCGTTGCGAAAATGACTGAGACTTACAAAGACTGGAACGAAAAACTACCATTTGCCCTCTTTGCTTACAGAACTTCAATCAGGACTTCTATTGAAGCAACACCATTCTCGCTCGCATATGGTATGGAAGCTGTCTTACCAATTGAGGTTGAAATACCTTATCTCCTAGTCTTGACTGAGCTACAATTAGATGAGGCAGAATGGATTCAAGATCGATATGGTCAGTTAAGCTTAATCAAAGAAAAGAGATTAAGGGCTATCCATCATGGTCAAATGTACCAGAGAAGAATGATGCGAGCTTATGACAAAAAGGTCCATCCTAGAGAATTTCATGAGGGAGATCTAGTTTTGAAAAAGATAGTTCCCATACATAAAGATTTCAGAGGCAAATGGATGCCCAACTGGGAAGGGCCTTATGTTGTAAAGAAAGCTTTTTCAGGAAGAGCTCTCATTCTAACAGAAATGGATGGCAAAGATCTGCACATCCCCGTCAATTCAGACTCGGTGAAAAAATATTTTGCCTAAAATTTAGATGAAAACCTGTAAAAGGTGTCTCCAAAAAAAAAAAGGTTCAAGATGAAAACCCGTAAAGGGCGTCCTGAAAACCAAAAGGAATTTTGAGTTGAAAACACGCAATGGGTGACTGAAGTTCAGAAGAACAGGTCAAAGTGATCATTTCTCAGATGCAACAAGATAAAGGAAGTTAGCTCAGAAAAGCTTATATTTGGGCTTAAAATGATTCTCAACAAGTTAGCTCAGAAAAGCTCATCCTGCGATGTTCGAGGCATCTAATTGTCTTTTATTGTATACTTTCTGGACTAAAATTTGTCTCCTATTGATCTTTTGAATTGTGTCTTCAATAAATTTCAACCTTATTCTTTCATAATCCCATTAAAGCATTTTGCATTTTCAATAACGGATAATGAATTAATAATATGAATCATACAAAGATCCGCGAGCATTACTCTGAAATTTCTTAAATGGTACATGGGCCCAAAACAGAACCATCAATTGGAAAACTTGAAAACAAGCAGTCCAGGCTGGGCTTAGAAGAAGATAGTGCAACGCACCCTTGACAGAATTTGGACAAGTGACAAGTTATGTTACCCCAAATAATAAACGGACATTCATCATATGCATTCATGTAGTTAGGAGCATTTGATTCATTCTAATCATTGCATCCTAATAATTCGAGCCTACATATGAGGTCCATAGAAGCATACTTTATAAGACACATCCTCGTGAAATAATAAGAGGAAACAATTACAGTGGATTAAGATCAAACTATAATACCAAAGAGCAAGATGAAGTTTCAACATTAAATCCTATCTTCCTGAAATCTCAGTAGAGTTGGATTCAAACCACATCATTCCAAAAGCATAGATTGAAGATCTCGATCTCTTACCCCGAGCCTGGGGCAGATCATCATCAACCAATCTCTTACCCCGAGCCTAGGGTAGATTGAAGCCATTCGATCTTTTACCCCGAGCTTGGGGCAGATCAAAACCAACAAATCTCTTACCCCGAGTCGAGGGCAAATTGTAGCCATCCGATCTCTTACCCCGAGCCTGGGGTAGATCATCATCAGCAAATCTCTTACCCCAAGCCTGGAGCAGATTGTAGCCATACGATCTCTTACACCGACCCTAGGGAAGATCATCAATAGCAAATCTCTTACCCCGAGCCTAGGGTAGATTGCAGCCATTCGATCTCTTACCCCGAGGCTGGGGAAGATCATCATTAGCAAATCTCTTACCCTAAGCCTGGGTAGATTGCAGCCATTCGATCTCTTACCTCGAACTTGGGGAAGATCATCATCAGCAAATCTCTTACCCCGAGCTTGGGCTAGATTCAGCCATACGATCTCTTACCCCAAGCTTGGGGCAGATCACCATCAGTCAATCTCTTACCCCAAGTCTGGGGCAGATTGCAGTCATTTGATCTCTTACCCCGAGCCTAGGGTAGATCACCATCAGCAAATCTCTTACCCCGAGCCTAGGGCAGATCACCATCAGCAAATCTCTTACCCCAAGCCTGGGGTAGATTGCAGCCATTCGATCTCTTACCCCAAGCCTGAGGCAGATAACCATCAGCCAATCTCTTACCCCGAGCCTAAGGCAGATTGTAGTCGTTCGATCTCTTACCTCGAGCTTAGGGCAGATCATCATCAGCCAATCTCTTACCCTGAGCCTGGGGTAGATTGTAGCCGTTCGATCTTTTACCCCGAGCTTGGGGCAGATTACCATCAACCAATCTCTTACCTCGAGCCTGGGGTAGATTGTAGTCATTCGATCTCTTACCCCAAGCTTGGGGCAGATCATCATCAGCAAATCTCTTACCCCGAGCCTGGGGTAGATTGCAACCATTCAATCTCTTACCTCAAGGCTGAGGCAGATCACCATCAGCCAATCTCTTACCCCGAGCCTGGGGCAGATTGCAGTCATTCGATCTCTTACCCCGAGCCTGAGGCAGATCATCATCAGCCAATCTCTCACCCTATCATGGGATAGATGGCAATCATTTGAAGCGATAAAGTGGACATCTTCCTGGCGAGATGCAGAGAAGTGAACCAAATCCGTCTTCCTAGTGAGATACAAAGAAGTAAATCAAGATATGGTGCTACGACACCCAAATCCCTGAAGTTGCAAGCGAATGGGGTGAAGCTACAGTAGCAATTTTTTTATTTTTTAAATTGTCTCACGGTAAGATGGAATCATAACGCCGAAGGTAGAGAAGCAAATACAGCAGAGTTGAATGACCAATGAAGCAAAGGGTGGGCCAATTGAAGAAAGGAGCATTAAAGAAAAAGAAATGAAACGTGACAAAATTGGGCCTCCTCTTGGTCTTTGCTCTGTTCCTGTTACACATCAACGAGCAAAGAGGGGCAGCTGTTGGAGCCTAATTTTGACTGGGCCCAAACCTTGGATAAAACTTTTGATTTTAAATTTATATTAAGTTTAAATTGGTTTTAAATTTATTTTTAAATTTAAATTTAGTTTAAATTTGAAATGGTTTTAAACTTAATTTAAAACTTTAATTTAAAAAGTCTAAAATACAAAAAGGCCTAATTACAAGTTTAACTAGACAAACCCAAACACTATGGCCCAATTACAAGTTTAACTAGACAAACCCAAACACTATGGCCTAATTACAAGTTTAACTAGACAGACACAAAACCTAACCCAATTGACCCAAAATAATTAGAAGTCAATCCACTTGCCACCAACCACCTCTATCACTGGCCACTGGAATGACACCACGTCAGCACCAGCAGCACCACCCTTCAACTTGGACTGCCGCCACCACCGCCGCTGCAACCTGTAAAAGAAGACAAGATGGGGATTTAGTTAGAAGAAACAAAATAGTATGATTGTAAAATACACTATAAAGCCAAATTCAAACCAGTTTGTAAGGGGTACTGACCCTTTTCTTTAGAAGCAGTCGAATTCAACAGAAGCTTTTATTAGAAATTAAGATACACAAATATTTTTCTAAAGTGAATACAAAGCAGAATATATCCGAATAGACACACAAAGCACCAAAAAAACAATCTCAGGCATTAAGTCAAACAGGTATTCTCAACACATTTATTATTATTTATTGCTAAGTTTCCATATACATTAATTCGCCTATTAAATACATTACTATTATTATTTACCATTTTCAGTTAGTTCAAATGTTTTAAATGAATATTATTAATAGTAATAAATATTTTAAATAAATAATAATAATATTATTAATAAAAATAAAAGAGAAATTCGAAGAGGCATACTTGCTATTGGAATTCGCCGCTGCTGTCGTCGGAGGTGATGGAACCTCTCCGGTTTCGTCCATGAAGATGAGAGGCATTACAAAGAATAGATTTGGGACAAAAAAAGGATTAGAACTTTGAGTAAAAAACCTAGATCTAAGTTTAAAATTTAAATCCCTTTAAGTTATAACAGGAAATATATAAGAAACAAATCTAAAAAAAACAACAAAACTTGCTTCGTTTTTAAATCCAGATCTAAATTTTTTTCGATTAAAAGATTTTTAAAACAAAAGGGAAAATTTCGATGTATTTTGGTTTGGATTCGAGGTTTTAAGACCCGATTTAAGATTGTTTACAAGGAAGAAAAAAAAAGGGGGAAAGTTTTTACCTAGAACCACCGTGGATGGCGGCGCATGGCAGCGCGTGGCGACAGAGCAATGATTGGACCAAGAGCAACCCACAGCCAGCCGAAGAGAAGCCAAGGAGAGAGAAGAGCGAAAAATGGGCTTGAAACTTGTTTTTTTTTTTTAGAATTGAAGAAAGAAATGAAATTTTTGGTGAATTTTTCATTTATATAGCATATAGAAATGACGCAGTTTAGGGGAGCAGCCAAAGTACCCAAGATGGCACCGTTTTGGTCCGACCCGATCCGAACCAGAGGGATCCACGTGTTTTTTGAAAGTGGGTTATTTATGCCTTTAGTCCTTCCGCTTTTTCTGATTTTTACACATTTGTCCTTTTCATATTTTTAATTATTTTTTAATTTGCCCAACAATTTTTACTCTTTTTCAAATAGGTCCTTTGACCCTAGAATGCCTGAAAGGCTACCATGTGTCCCATCTTTTTGGTTTTATTGTCCAGAGGTCCCTAATTTTTCCAAAAATCACAATTTGACCCTCAAACTTTCCAAAAATTATAATTTGACTCCCAAACTTAAAAAAATCACATTTTGACCCTCGAACTTCACAAAAATTACATTTTACCCTCGAACTTCACACAAATTATATTTTTACCCATGAACTTTCTAAAAATTGTATTTTACCCCTAAACTTCCAAAAAATCACATTTTTGCCCTTAAACTTCCAAATATTACCATTTTACCACCAAACTTCCAAAAATATCATTCTTGACCCCGAATTTTTCGAAAATTACTGTTTTACAATCGAATTTCCAAAATATACCATTTTACCTCCAAATTTCCAAAAATTCCATTTTTAACCTCGAACTTTCAAAAAATTACCATTTTACCCTTATTTGTCCAAAAATTCCATTTTTAACCCTAAACTTTCAAAAAATTACATTTTACCCTTGAACTACCAAAAATCACATTTTTACCCTTAAACTTCAAAAAATTACGATTTTACCCCCAAACTTTCAAAAATATCATTTTTAACCCTAAATTCTCTAAAATTATCGTTTTCAAATAATTACCATTTTACCCCCGAACTTCCAAAAATTATAATTTTTAACCCTAAATTATCTAAAAATTACCATTTTGCCCTCAAGATTCTAAAAATTACTTTCTTACCCTCGAGTGTCCAAAAATTACCATTTTCCCCCCGAAGTGTCCAAAATTACTGTTTTACCCTCGAACCTCTTAAAAATTCCATTTTACCCCCTAGCATCCAAAAATCGTATTTTTGACTCCATTTGTTTTGCTTTTCTTTCTCTTTAAAATTAATATTTAGATTTTAATTATTATTCTTTTGTAATTTAAATTCTCTTTTTTTGATTTGTGTGTATGTATTTATCTGCTTAACTATTTTGTTTCGTGTTATTTAATCTTCGTTATTAATTGTCCATTTATGTTTAATTTACATGCTAGTTTTTAGAATTATTTTTCATATAAATAAACCTTTAAAACCGAGGCAATGTCCTTTTCGTGTGGAGACCTCGAGAAATCATGCCCTAACGTGTCGGGTGTGATTTTTTGTATTATTCACACGAATTGAATATCCTTTTCCAAACCTTTCAAATGCCTTTTTAATTTCAAGATTTCGAGAACGTCGTGCCCTAACGTGTTGGTCACGACTCCAATTGTTAGCGAAAGTCAAAACAAACGAGCATTCTTTTTAAATCTTTTTTGAAAATCATGTGGAATAAATTTTGCGCCCGAGGATCGTATTTTAAACTTAGTTCAAAAATTTAAGTTCTCAAAAAAAATATACATACATATATACAAATGATTTTAAAACAAAACGAGGCAATATCCTTTCGTGTGAAGACTTCGAAAAAACCATGCCCTAACGTGCTGGGTGTGATTTTCGTATAAATCACATAATAGAATATCCTCTTTAAAGTCTTTCAAAATGTCCTTCAATTTCAAAAGTTCGAGAACGTAGTGCCCTAATGTGTTGGACACGACTTCCAATTCTCCTAGAAATTCGAAACACGAGCGATTTTCCTTAAAAAGGATTTTTGAAAGTCATGCAAAGTTTTCTAAAAACAAAGATCGTATTTTAAGTTTTACTCTAGTTTTCAAACATTTAACATAATAAGACCCGAAAATAAACAATGTGGTACCAATTTTGGGCATATGAGGTGGTAATCCTTCCTCATGCGTAACCAACTCCCGAACCTATTTTCTGAATTTTGAAGACCAAAATGTTTTTCAAAATAGATTTTAAACGTTTTGTGGTGATCCAATCACACAATATAAAAAGATTGGAGGAGACTCCCATTTTTTTCGATCATTTAAAATACCAATTTTTTTATTTTTAAATATTGTTCAAGACTTGTTTGTTTTCCCAAAAACAAACGTTTCAACAGACTTCTTGTTCTTTTTAGGAGATGAGTGCCAATATTGAAATCCTTGTTGAAATTGATTTAACGACTCAAAGTCTTAACTTGATTTCCTTATTCTTCGTTCTTTAGATTACTTTTCTTTAATATGATCGGGCATTTTCCTCCAAATTTGTGTGAGACATACGTCCTACATTCTCACTATAAAAATTTTCAAATTTACATAAAAAAATAAATCTATCCATAATTCGGGAAATGCCTGCCAGTGTTATAGAAACGTAAAATCATTTGTTGTTTCCAATTTAACTCTATAAGGGAATTTGTCATTAGAAAGTTCCATTGGTTATTTCACTCAAACTTGTCGTCCTTAGTTTAGTAAACTTGAGTGACAACACGTTCAGCAAAAAAGACAACGTCAAACAAAGAATACAATAATCGATTTGTAGTCTCATGATAAAGAGAAACATTGGCCTATTTCCAAAGCAGGAAATATTTGGGATGAATTAATTTTGAATTTCAATCATTTGGTTGTCATTTCCCTTTTTAAAACGTGATAAGTGTGATAAAAAGTTTTAAACAACAAAAAGATTTTATGATTTTATGCTTCGCATAATTATTTTAATATTGTGGCACATACATATCACCAGTAGAGAAATCTAGTATAGCTCATTCGATTTAGAGATAGACGTGCATTTTTAACCGTCACCATGACTAGAACATATATAGCTACAAAAAGTTAGAAAAATAGGACGACAGACATAACAAATATGTGTGCCTGTAATGTAAGTGCTCACATTGCTTTATTCATATGATATTTCCTGCATATTATGGTGCTTGTTTTTGGTTTGTAGTGGATGTAATAGTACATTCCTAGTTTCAATGTAGAAACACAATTACGACATAACCATCTTTATTGAACCTTATTTTCGTTATCCATTCAATGAAATTTAAGAATAGGAAAATGGAAGCATAGATGTGTGTGTTTGAATTAAAATGTTGATCTGTGTTAATAAAAATTAATGTTTATTAAATTGAAACATTAAATACTTTATTTTGTTGCAAGGCATTCTAGTTCCATGCGGTCATAACAGTTCCTATAAATGCAGATTTTTCCCGCTTCTGATCTTGTTCAAAATTAATTTTACGAAACAAATTCAAGTAGAAACATCAAATTCACACAATATGGCAAGCCTTAATGTTTATTCCGTTGACAAGCATCGTAAACTGTCAAAATAATTATCCTTAATTCAAAAGAAATAATTAAATAGCGTAGTAAAGAGAAGAAGGGTCGATCCACAAGGACTTAGGAAATTCTGATGTAGAAAGCTTTTAGTTCTTGATTTAGGTGAAATGGGATTTAAATGGGGGGTTTTGATCTAAATTTTAATTAAAGTAAAATGAAGAAATGAAAATTTAAATCTAAGAATTTAAAGAAAATAAATTTAAAAAGAAACTCAATTTAAGTATCAGCCTTAGGCTTCGCTTTGACTCATTTCCAACCGATCATCGAATAAGATTTTACTTCGGATAAATGCCGGTTACAGTCTACAATACCCAACCCTTGTAACTTGTTTTTCTCAATGAGAATCGAATTCGATCTCAATTTCCCTTAGCGGACCACCTCTAAGTGTGTTCACAGGAAGTCGAATGTGCTACAAGCCGTCCTTCCTCCCAACTGTAAATCGAAACAACCTTCAAAACAACGATCCTTTTGAATTTGAAAGTGAAATGATTTTAAAAGGAAAGGTCGATTGCCAATCCAAGTTTTCAGAAAACTGATAAATATATTCGAAGATATTAAGTTCTTTTCAACTCTCACAATTGGAATTGAGTCATTGCTTTAGCCTTTGGCTTTTTGGAAAATTAGCTGAGCATGATTATGGAAGAAATCATACTCAACATTTTTTAAGAAAATAAAATCTCAAAAATGAAATGTAGAGAAAAAGAGAATTTTATAAAACTTAGAAAACAAGAACAAAACTAAATAATGAGGGATGAGGGATGATTTTCTAGCTTACCCCAAGGGGGTATTTATAGTTCTCAAATATCCTAAAAATAATAAAAGACAATTCTTGAAAATATTTAAATTAAATCCTAAAAACAAAAGATAATTTATAATTTTGAATTTAAAACGCAGCTGATCCACTTGTCTATCCTTGCTGACTAGACCTTCTAGAAGCTGCTGACTAGACCTTCTAGAAGCTGCTGATTGGATGCCACGTCAGAATCTCATGCCCACTAACCCAGCCTTGATTCCAAAAAATAAAACTGCAGAACTTTGCCTTTTAAGTGCAATTTTCAGAATTGAAGTCCTGTATGGAAAAACACACAAAAACGTCCAATTCAGCAACATGAACTATTTATTAAGGATTAATTAAGGATAAAATATTAATCAAATGTAACACTTATGAAATCAAATTCCCCCTCACTTATTCAATGCTTGTCCTCAAGCATTTCTCAACTAATACATAAAAATTCAAGTTCCATCATTTATTTCACAATGCATCTAAGATAACCAAATGACTCAAGATCGAAACAATTATTGAAATCAAGAGACAATCAAGTAAAGGCATGACTAGGAACAGTTCTAAACAAAGCAAGACATTCCAATAACTTGTCAATTTCAATGAAGCAAAACTTAATACCCTCACAAGGATTCACTCGTTTTGCTCAAAGCGTTTGGGTTAAAGAATCGTTGAAGCTAGAACTAATCAAAACATTACCATAAGCTTGTAACTAAATCCAATCTCCACTACTAAAAATCGAACATGATGCAAAAATCAAAGGGTCTTTAAATAGGGTTGTAACGGAGCTTAGGTATGGTAGAAAAAAGGCAAAAAATGTGTGGTAAAATGCCAAGACAAAAGATGCAAAATGTAATGAGACAAGCAAAAAAAAAAAATTAAGCAACCATTTTTTTCTTCTTTTTCTCCTTTTTATTTTCCTTTCTTTTCAAACCTTTTACTTTTTTTCTTTTTTTTTGCTGTTCTTTTTTTCTTTATTTTTTCTTTATTCGAACTCCTTTCTTTGCTCTTTTTTCGTATTTATTTATTTATGTTTTTATGGAAAAAATCTTCTTTTGTCTTGACGAGGATATGAAAAAGAGGGATGAGAATAGGAAAAGGCTCGGGTTTTGTAAATGTGGTGAAGACAAAGAATGAAAATAGACTCAAAAGTGGCTAACTAGGGGAATGAGTGGGAAGGCAATTTTGGGTAGAGAAGTGGTTAATCCTAAGTGCTCCCATCATATTAAAGCATCATACTCAAGCATGTAGTCTCGACAAGTATTACGCTACAAGTTCTAGAATGTTGAGAATTAGTTCGGCACACTCAATGAAATAAAGAGAAAGTAATGAAAGTATATGCTCGTAAATCTTAAAAACTCACATGAAAAGGTGGAATGTGTACTAAGTCAAGCAACATGTCAATTAACAAATATATGGAATGTCAAGTAAAATTTTATGAAAAATCACTAGTCATGCCCATTATCTATCATGCATCCTAAAACATATTACAATTAAGAAAAACTCAATTTCAACCAATCGAATAAGCAAGATAATAAAAATTTGATGCAAATTCTACCCCTTCACTTAAATCATATTGTCCCAATATGTAAATGAAAGCATAAGAGAGGGAATAAAGATACTCCCCGTGTTTAGTGACGATCGTGACCGCGACCACATCGGGATGTGGTCGGGCGAAGGTAAGACAGAATTTCGGCAAGGTTGGTTTCAACGGAGTCGAGTCAACCGTGCACTTCGTGGATCTCGGCATGGATGTCTAACTAGGAGTTCTCTGCTGGTGTCGGTTGAGGCACTGTCCTTCAAAGGAATACACACTGATTACGAGGTGTAATGGTACCAGGTGGAACTATATAGGGTGCGTCGGGGGTACCGACTAGAAGTCCTATTGTGTCCAAACACCGTGCATCTAAAGCATCCATCGAAAAAGCATATGTAAAGTGTGTAGTGTCAGATGTCAATGGAAAAAGACGAGATGCAAGGTGAGTAATATAAGACCCGAGAATGAGTGGGCGATCGGAGCGCACAACACGCTTGAAAGCGCATGCGAACCAAAAGCCCAAATTTACCTTAATACATGTTTACATACACCACAAAAAGAATAGTTCAACCTTACTTAAGCATTACGTAGTATTATTACGTCTAGAGTAGTTGTATGCTAGGAACCGATGAATGTAGCGAAGCGTGGGGTCATGTATGTGCCATCCTTTCGTTGTACGGGCATTGAATGGTCCACCCACAGAGTTAGTGAGCCTCTCATAAGCAAGGTCAATATCAAAATCCTGTGGAATCTTATGTAAAGCAGTTAAATAACTAGGATCCGTGACGTCCGTCACGTATCCCATAGAAAAATTAAAATCTATAACCGTCAAACTAAAATACTGTCTCATCAACCGAAAAGAAATAACATTAGGCGAATTTACAATAATAAATCGATTTTACAGAAATGTAAATGTAGCATAAAATTCAAAAACTAGCTCATAATATGTGCTACATATAATCTTAGAGTATAAGATCCAGCCTATGGCATCGAAATAATGCATGATAGACTCGCGCAAATGTAAAATATCAAGAGTATGGGAAGGAATATACTTGCAAACCTGAAACTTACGATGTCGAATGTTATTAAATCGCAAATCTTCGTCATCGTCAAATTGCAAGTATCCTTGCAAAACTTCCTCGATTGGGACAGAATATGTTCGACCGTGACGGTGATGCTCGAAATATTCGGCATGATCGGATGCAGCATCACCATGGAAGAGAACCTCGCCCGTACTTGCAGCAAGAGAAGGAGACGATGGTTGCTGCCCGAAATGTTACCGTGAGGGAGAATCACGTTCGGTAGTTTGTGGTAGAGGTGCATAGTTTGGAAAGCCATGCTCGAAATCCTCTGTATATCCGAAAATTGGGTGGTATATTAATAAAGGTTTAATATTAACAGGTTCAGAGTTTACCTCGTCCGATTGCTTTGGTGTTGTCGAGTGCATGGAGAATGACGGAGAAGCATCGAGCATCGAGTGAGAGGAAGTGGCTATCGGCATTGAACGGAAGGAAGGGGGCGATTGGGCGTGGAGGTGGTTGCAACGTGAAGGACCAGTAGCCCCAGACCAAGAGGTTTGATCGATAGGTAGAGAAGGAGAAGCCGCTGGGGTCGAGGCTGGTTTGGGTTCGGGCGCAAGAGGGGCGACTGCTCGCTACTGTCGTCCTCGACCACGACGAGGGGGTGGCTCCGACGGTGGTGGTTGTGAATCCGAATCGCTTGGGAGAGACACGAACGCCCAACGCATAACGCCTCTGGCCGGTAAGGTTGATCGACGCTTGAGGGAGACGACGAGCTTGGTTTCTGGTTTGCACCATGCGAAAACACTTCGGTAACCATAAAAGGTTCGAGCCACTTCAATCTATGTTTTCCTACAAAAAGTTTAAACTTAGAATTAAATAGTAGAACCTTTTGACCGATAGAAAAAGATTTAAAAGAAATGTTATGATCATGAAATTCTTTTGTTTTTTCTTTAAAAATCTGAGTGTTATCGTAAGCATTTCTAAGGATCCCCTCAAGTTTTTGAATATGCAATTTGTGTGCTTCACCGATTGCATCCATCTCCATGTTACATTGCTTGACCGCCCAATATGCGTAATGTTCCAATTCAACCGGCAAATGGCATGGTTTACCGAAGACAAGGCGGTATAGAGACATTCTAATGGGGCCTTTATATGCGGTTCGGTATGCCCACAATGCATCGGTTAACTTGATACTCCAATCTTTACGGTTCGGTTTGACGATCTTCTCAAGTATTGCCTTAATTTCCCAGTTCAAGACTTCCGCTTGCCCATTTGTTTACGGATGGTAGGCCGTGGTGGTTCTTTGAGTTACTCCAAATTTCTTCATTAGGGCTTCAATTATTCGATTGACAAAATGAGTTCCCCTATCGATTATTATTGCCCGTGGTATGCCAAACCTGGAAAAAGTAAAATCTTTTAGAAATTTAACCGTGGTTTTAGCATCATTATTTCGAGTAGCCTTAGCTTCTACCCATTTAGATACATAATCTACAGCAAGAATTATGTAAGTATTTCCAAATGAAGAAATAAAGGGACCCATATAATCAATTCCCCAAACATCGAAAATTTCACAGATATGAACTGGACTGAGTGACATTTCATTTCTTCGACTGATGTTCCCTACGCGTTGACATTTTTCACAAGTTTTACAAAATAAAAAAGAGTCACGAAAGATGTTAGGCCAAAAGAAACCACATTCAAGAATTTTATGAGCAGTCCTCTTTGGTCCAAAATGACCTCCACAAGAGTAAGAGTGACAGAAATTTAAAATTGAGTTTACCTCATCTTCAGTGACACATCATTGAATTACTTGATCCGAGCAGTGTTTCCTAAGATATGGATCATCCCAAATATAAAATCGAGACTCTCTCTTTATTCAGTTAACTTTAACTCTCAGCAAGTCTAAAGGTAATTTACCTATAGCCAAATAATTGACCATATCTACGAACCATGGAGTAATTTTTCGTGCCACCATCAAGCTCTCCTCAGTGAATTCATCTTGAATCGATAGGTCAGATGTGAAAAGGGGAATACGACTCAAGTGATCAGCTACGAAATTTTCGCATCCCTTTTTATCTTTAATCTCCAAATTGAACTCTTGAAGAAGTAGAATCCATCGGATGAGTCTCGGCTTCGCCTCCTTTTTGCTCATTAAATATCTCAAGGCTGCATGATCAGAAAAAACAGTAATTTTAGTTCCAAGCAGATAAGATCTGGATTTTTCTAAAGCAAAAATTATAGTAAATAGTTCTTTTTCTGTTGTAGAATAATTTTTCTGCGCTGAGTCCAAGGTACGAGACGCATAGGTTATGACATGGGGCACTTTGCCGATTTTTTGACCCAAGACAGCTTTAACACTTGTGTCCAATCATCACACATGAGCTCAAAAGGGTAGTCCCAATTTGGCGGTTGAATAATCGGAGCTGATACAAGCTTTTCTTTTAGTGTGTCAAATGATTCTTTGCACTTCACATTGAAATCAAAAGCTTGATCTTTCTGAAGCAAGTTGCACAATGGTTGTACTACCTTTGAGAAATCCTTAATGAACCTGCGATAAAATCCTGCCTAACCAAGAAAGGAGTGGACTTCCCTCACAGTTGTGGGGTAAGGTAGTGAGCATATAATATCTGTTTTTGCTTTATCAACCGCAATTCCATTAAAAGAAATAATATGGCCTAGAATTAACCCTTTATCAACCATAAAATGACATTTTTTGCAATTTAATACGAGGTTGAATTCTAGGCATCGTTTTAGTATATTAGTTAAATTTAAAAGGCACTCCTTAAATGAATTACCGTACACAGTAAAATCGTGCATGAAGACTTCGATCCCTTTCTCGACGTAGTCTGAGAAGATGCTAAGCATGCATCTTTGGAAAGTGGCAGGTGGATTACAAAGGTTGAAGGGCATCCGTCGATAGGCGAAAGTGTCGAAAGGACATGTAAATGTCATTTTTTCATGGTTTTCTAGTGCCACTGGATCTGGAAGAAACTTAAAAATCCAGCAAGACAGTAGTAATGAGATTTACTGGCTAATCTTTCTATCATTTGATCTATAAAAGGAAGGAAGAAATGATCTTTTCGAGTTAACGGATTCAACTTCCTGTAGTTGATGCAGACTCTCCATCCATTCTGTACTCGTATCGGAACTAACTCACCTTTCAAATTTTTAATTATCGTAACTTCGATTTTCTTTGGGACCACATGGATCGGACTTACCCAATTGCTATCTGAGATCGGGTAAATTACATCTGCATCAAGGAGTTTTTGTATCTCCTTTTTCATGACTTTCATAATTGGTGGGTTTAACCGGCGTTGACCTTCTCTTGATGGTTTCGCTCCTTTCTCGATCTTTATTTTGTGCATACAAGTCGAAGGGCTGAGTCCTTTAATATCGATAATAGTCCACCCAATTGCCTCTTTATGCACGCGTAATACTGTCACCAAATCATCTTCCTCTTCTTTTGACAATTTATTTGAGATAATTACCGGTAAAGTTTCGTTTTCTCCTAAAAATGCGTATTTCAAGTGTTCCGACAATTGCTTCAAGTCGATTTGAGGGGCGTGCAAAATGGAAGGTAAAATTTTAGAGTTTGAGGGATTAGCGCATGAATCAGAATCAACTGAAAATTGTTTTTCAAACACCTTGATTTCCTCTTCAAAATCCTCTAATTCCCTGCACAAATTATCAACAAAGTTAAATTCTATAAACTCTTCAATGGCAGGCTCAATAATATCAATAAAATTTATACTAGCAACATTATCTGGGTATCTCATTGCTTTGTAAACATAAAATTTAACAACCTTACTGTTGAATTCCATTGTAAGAATTTTGCTTCTTACATCTATTTTTGTGTGTGCTATACTAAGGAAAGGATGGTCGAGAAGGATTTTTGAATAAGTGTTTGATCGATCATTTCCATGTCGATGACATAAAAATCTATCGAAAAAATAAGTTCATTTACCTTTACTAAAACGTTCTCGAGGAGTCCTTCTGGGTGTATCATAGACCGGTCAGCCAGCTGTATTGTCACTTTCGTATCCTTCAAAGGCTCAGCAGAGAGTGAGTTGTACAAAGAAAGAGGCATAACATTTATGGAAACACCTAAATTACACATTGCACGTTTAATTCCAATCTTACCAATTTTGCAAGGAATATCAAACATACCTTGGTCTTTCAACTTTGAAGGAAGCTTTTGTTGGAAAACGGTCGAGATGTGCTCTCCTAAATTCACCTTCTCTATTCCGGTAAGTCACCTTTTATTCGTGCATAGATCTTTTAGGAATCTGGCATACCTTGGTACCTTTTTGATTACTTCAAGAAGTGGAATATTAATTTCTACTTTCCAAAATATATCTAAAATTTCCTTTTCTTCGACTTGCTTATCTCGTTTTACCAACCTCGATGGAACAACATAGGGTGAGGGAGTTGAAGATGATGTATGCATACCTTGTATGGTAGGAGATGATACTTTCTCTTTATCTTTTTGGGTGTCTTTCTCCGTGGTCCTAAGAGCAACAATGGTACCGCTTCGGAGAGTCATGGCACTAACATTTTCTTTCGGATTTGACTCCGTTTGAGAAGGCAATTTCCCTTGGGACTCAAGTCGTCCTACTATTTGGGCCAGTTGGCTTATTTGCTTATCTATTTCTTGTAGACGAACCTTAGTTCTATTCTGGAATATTTCGTGGGATAAAGCTAACCTTTCAACAATGGATTCCAACGAAGACTTTGGCGGTTGATAAGGCTGAGGATGAGAAGGCCTCAATTGATAGGCTTGATTCGGTCTTTGATTTTGTCCATAGCTCAAGTTCGGATGGTCCCCCCATCTGGGATTATAAGTGTTGGTATGAGGGTTGTAAGGCCTTTGGGGAGGGCTTGGAAAATTCCCCACTGCATTAACTTAGGCTTCGGTATCGTCTTGTAACTTTGGGCAACTGTCCGTTGGATGGTCTGATAATGTGCATATTCCGCATAATCTGGTTGTGCCAATTTTTCCCGAAACAAGAGAATTAACCACATCAGTTAATTTATCGATTTTACTTTCTAAAGTACATGTACTTATCTCGTGAACCCGTCGAGAGGGTTCACTAGGAGGGCGAAACAGTTTGGAGTTGCCATAGTGGAAATCAAGGTTCTAGCCACATTAGGTGTCATGTTCACAAGAGCTCCTTCACTCGCAACATCAACCATCTTCATCTCCAAAGGAAGCAAACCTTGTTTTTCTCGAAACTTGTTTTTCTCTCCGGTAAATCGAAAATCCAAAATCAATTTTTTAATTTCAGTTTTCTGGCTAGACTAACCACGACTATTGCCGTTAGAATAAAACAGTTTAAAATCTGGAAAAACCCGACTCGGATTATGTTGTCTCAATGAGAATTGAATCCGATCTCAATTTCACTTAGCAGACCGTCGCTAAGTGTGTTCACAGGAAGTCGAATGTGCTACAAGCCGTCCTTCCTCCCAATTGTAAATCGAAACAACCTTCAAACCAACGAATCCTTTTGAATTTGAAAGTGAAATGATTTTAAAAGGAAAGATCGATTGCCAATCCAAGTTTGCAAAAAATTGAGAAATATATTCGAAGATATTAAGTGTTTTTCAACTCTCACAATTGGAATTGAGTCGTTGCTTTAGCCTTTGGCTTTTTGGAAAATTAGCTGAGCATGATTATGGAAGAAATCATACTCAACATTTTTTAAGAAAATAAAATCTTAAAAATGAAATGTAGAGAAAAAGAGAATTTTATAAAACTTAGAAAACAATAACAAAACTAAATAATGAGGGATGAGGAATGATTTTCTAGCTTACCCCAAGGGGGTATTTATAGTTCTCAAAAATCCTAAAAATAACCTAAAAATAATAAAAGATAGTTCTTGAAAATATTTAAATTAAATCCTAAAAACAAAAGATAATTTCTAATTTTGAATTTAAAAAGCAGTTGATCCACTCATCCATCCTTACTAACTAGACTTTCTAGAAACTGCTGACTGGACCTTCTAAAAGCTGCTGATTGGATGCCACGTCAGAATCTCATGCCCAAAGTCATGCCCACTAACCCAGCCTTGATTCCAAAAAATAAAACTGTAGAACTTTGCCTTTTAAGGGCAATTTTCAGAATTGAAGTCCTATATAGAAAAACACACAAAAACATCCAATTCAGCAACATGAACTATTTATTAAGGATTAATTAAGGATAAAATATTAATAAAATGAAACACTTATAATCCATCCTAGTGGTTTTATTCTTAACTTACGTGGCAGTAATGGCTATGAAGGAGAACGACCAAATTATTAAGGAACTTTCATGAGTATTTTTGACATAGGGAGTACTTTCAAGATACGGAGTATCTCTAACAAGTTTGCCACGCAGCATTAGTAAAGAGGACTCTCGAGAATCCTCTATTCAATGAACTAAACCCAACAACAATTATAGCGAAGAGCATCGAAATATGGAACAACTGCATGGCATTGATCGGTTCACCATCTCCGTCTACTTAATGATATAGGATTGCTTCAACTAACAAAAGGTTACAGCACATGATGTGCTCAACATTGTTCTTTTGTCTTTATTTTCAACATTGTTCCAGAAGCTTAATCATTGTCTGTCGTTAAATTTAAGTCAAGTTAAATTAATTTTAGTTGTACGAAAATTAAATGGTTCTAGACAAGTCATTACTTAATACACTATGATTTTATAAGGCCATTATTTTTAATTTTATAGCATTGGAACTTGGTAACCATCTCAAATCGAGTACTATATATTGTTTCACATTGTTTAAATTGAAACAAATATCAATATTTTAAATGTTAAGTTCATTGAAATAATGTGGAACTAGAATTTTTTGTGTGGTGAGAAATTGAAACAACATCGATTCCTTAAAAGTTTTTGTACAAATTAAATTCAAATTTCCCTTATCGAAAAAAGCCTTGACCTAACTTAGTTATGAAAAGACACATATCATGCCAAGAAATATCATTCGAAGGACATGCAGTATAATTTGTAATAGTTTGTTGCCCATATACTAGTTGGTTTCGTTTTGCGTTTTTAGTACTTCGATTCTAGTCCATTAGTTATGACTTCTTGTTCATTTTGGGAGAAGGGGGCCAATATTGAAATCCTTGTTGAAATTGATTTAACGACTCAAAGTCTTAACTTGATTTCCTTATTCTTCGTTCTTTAGATTACTTTTCTTTAATATGATCGGGCATTTTCCTCCAAATGTGTTCAAGACATAAGTCCTACATTCTCACTATAAAAATTGTGAATCTTACATAAAAAAATAAAACCTATCCGTAATTCCGGCAATGCCTGCCATAATGTTATAGAAACGTAAAATCATTTATTGTTTCCAATTTAACTCTATAAGAGAATTTTTCATTGGACAAGTTCCATCAGTTATTTCACTCAAAGTTGTCTTCCTTAGTTTAGTAAACTTGACTGACAACGCGTTCACCAAAAAAGACAACGTCAACAAAGAATACAATAATCGATTTGTAGTCTCATGATAAAGAGAAACATTGGCCTATTTCCAAAGCAGGAAATATTTGGGATGAATTAATGTTGAATTTCAATAATTTGGTTGTCATTTTCCTTTTTAAAATGTCATAAGTGCGATAAAAAGTTTTTAAGAACAAAAAGATTTTATGATTTTACGCTTCGCATAATTATTTTAATATTGTGGCACATACATATCACCAGTAGAGAAATCTATTATAGCTCATTCGATTTGGAGATAAACGTGCATTTTTAACCATCACCATGACTAGAACATATATAACTACAAGAAGTTAGAAAAATAGGACGACACACATAACAAATATGTGTGCCTGTAATGCAAGTGCTCACGTTGCTTTATTCATATGATATTTCTTGCATATTATGGTGCTAGTTTTTGGTTTGAAGTGGATGTAATAGTACATTACTATTTCAATGTAGAAACACAATTACGACATAACCATCTTTATTGAACCTTATTTTTGTTATCCGCTTAATGAAATTTAAGAATAGGAAAAAAGGAAGCACAATGCGTGTGTTTGAATTAATTTGTAGATTTGTGATAATTAAAATTAATGCTTATTAAATTGAAACATTAAATGCCTTATTTTGTTGCAACGCATTCTAGTTCCATGCGGTCATAACACTTCCTATAAATGTAGGTTTTTTCCCCTTCTGATCTTGTTCGAAATTAATTTTACGAATCAAATTCAAGTAGGAACATCAAATTCACAGAATATGGCAAGCCTTAATGTTTATTCCGTCCTAGTGGTTTTATTCTTAACTTGCGTGGCAGTAATGGCTACGTAGGAGAATGACCAGATTATTAAGGAAAATAATTGTGAAACTAAAATGGGTTGGCCTTGTGTTCAAGAAACTTTCACAAGTATTTTCGAGATAGGGAGTATCTCTAACAAGTGTTGCAGCGAACTTGTTGTGTTGGGAAAAGTTTGCCACGCAGCATTTGTAAACAGGACTCTCGAGAATCCTCTATTCAAAGAACTAAACCCAGCTACAGTTATAGCGAAGAGCATCGAAATATGGAACAACTGCATGGCATTGATCGATTCACCATCTCCGTCTGCTTAATGATATGGGATTGGTTCAACTAACAGCAGCTTACAAGACGTGAAGTGCTCAACATTGTTCTTTTGTCTTTATTTTCAACATTGTCCTGGAAGCTTAATTATTGTCTGTCGTTAAATTTAAGTCGAGTTAACTTAATTTTAGTTGTATGAAAATTAAATGGTTCTAGAGAAGCCATTACTTAATACACTATGATTTTATAAGGCCATTATTTTTAATTTTATAGCATTGGAACTTGATAACCATCTCAAATCGAGTACTATATATTGTTTCACATTGTTTAAATTGAAACAAATATCAATATTTTAAACGTTAAGTTCATTGCAATAATGTGGAACTGAAATTTTTGGTGTGGGGAGAAATTGAAACAACATCGATTCCTTAAAATTTTTTGTACAAATTAAATTCAAATTTCCTTTATCGAAAAAACAGCCTTGACCTAATTTAGTTCTGAAAAGACACATATCGTGTCAAGAAATATCCTTCAAAGGACATGCAGTATAATTTGTAATAGTTTGTTGCCCGTATACTAGTTGGTTTCGTTTTGTTTTTTTAGTACTTCGACGCTAGTCCGTTAGTTATGACTTCTTCTTCTTTTTAGGAGAAGAGGTCTAATATTTAAATGCTTATTGAAATTGATTTAATGACTCAAAGTCTTAACTTGATTTCCTTATTCTTCGTTCTTTAGATTACTTTTCTTTAATATGATCGGGCATTTTCCTCCAAATGTGTCCAAGACTTACGTCCTACATTCTCACTATAAAAATTGTCAAATTTACATAAAAAAAATAAAACCTACCCGTAATTCGGCCAATGCCTGCCAGAGTGTTATAGAAACATAAAATCATTTGTTGTTTCCAGTTTAACTCTATAAGAGAATTTGTCGTTTAACAAGTTCCATCAGTTATTTCGTTCAAAGTTGTCATCCTTAGTTTAGTAAACTTGAGTGACAATGCGTTTAGAAAAAAAGACAACGTCAAACAAAGAAAACAATAATCGATTTGTAGTCTCATGATAAAGAGAAACATTGGCCTATTTCCAAAGCAGGAAATATTTGGGATGAATTAATTTTGAATTTGAATCATTTAGTTGTCATTTTCCTTTTTAAAATGTGATAAAAGTTTTTAACAACAAAAGATTTTATGATTTTACGCTTTATATAATTATTTTAATATTGTGGCACAAACATATCACCAGTAGAGAAATCTAGTATAGCTCATTCGATTTGGAGATAGACGTGCATTATAAACCGACACCATGACTAGAACATATATAACTATAAAAAGTTAGAAAAATAGGATGAAACACATAACAAATATGCGTGCCTGTAATGCAAGTGCTCACGTTGCATTATTCATATGATATTTCCTGCATATTATGGTGCTAGTTTTTGGTTTGTAGTGGATGTAATAGTACATTCCTAGTTTCAACGCAGAAACACAATTACGACATAACCATCTTTATTGAACCTTATTTTCGTTATCCATTTAATGAAATTTAAGAATAGGAAAAAAGGAAGCACAGATGTGTGTGCTTGAATTAATATGTATATTTGTGTTAATTAAAATTAATGCTTATTAAATTGAAACATTAAATGCTTTGATTATACATGTTGAGACCACATTATTGATTTGATATGCTAAGATGATAGAGGCACTTAGGATTTAACCCCTTTTATCTTTAAAAAGCTTACCTAATAAATTAACCCCTAGTGAACCCTATTGAGCCTAACACTGTTTTATTCATTAACCCATAATAGTAACCCATGATCCATATATTTGTGGTAAATTTACCCATTTATTGACTATCTTTTTGTCGAGATTTGATTTGGTTAAGTTGCCTAACTATGTTCCACTATTTGAATTGTTTAATTTTATTGTGTAAAAAAAAAAAAGAAAAAAGAAAAAAAAAGTCGAAAAGAAAAATTGAAAAAAAAAAAGAGAAAAAAAAGACAAAAGTGTGTTTTAGCTAGAATCATTAGTTCCATATACCGTTGAAAAGCTCATGTTTATTCTTTATTATTTATGTTGATGCATATTCTTTCAATTCAGCAACTGATTGTTTTTTTTTCTAGTTTGGTAATTTATCAACTTGATCTCGATTTTAACCAATTTTTCTAGCCTTTTTAATACCTTTAACCTTGTACCATTACAACCTTGAAAAGACCTCTTGATTGGTGTGTCATGTCATTTTACAGTGGTGGAAATTTGATTTTCAAGAAAGCTTATGGTAATAACATTTTGTGTTTGACAATTGAGAGCTTATTTAATGAACCTTAAACACTTTGAGTGCTTGGAGTGAATCTTTAGTGAGGATGTAAAGTCTTGTTGATTTTGAATTTAAGCTAATTATTTAGATAAGGGGAGACACCTATATTTTTGTGCTAAAAATTTTGTAGCTTAGATTGCTTGAATCTTTAGTGTTATTTTAGATGAATTTCCAATGCATGATTGTTTGCAATTTATCCTGAAACATTATTGATAAAAATGAAGAATTAAGAAAGTTAACTTGAATTTGGGTTGAAAATTTTGCTTGAGGACAAGCAAATGCTTAAGTGTGGGGATATTTGATAAGTGCCAAAAGTAACATGTTTTAGCCTCATTCTTAATGCATTTTTGGATGATTAATCTATTTAAAATAATGAATTTTATGATCATAATCCTTTAAATTCATGTTTCTATACTTAGGAAAGCATTTGGGAGCGAAAGGAGCGAAAAACAAGTGAAAATCGGACAAAAAGAGCAGATTTTAGGAGCCACACGAGCTGGACACAAGGCCATGGACTAAATCGAAGATAAAAAGGAAAATTTGGGGCAAAAGTGTGAATGTGAAAGAGTAAGGAAGAGATTTATTAGACATAAGATTTTATTTAAATTTGAACTTTAATTTTTTTTTAGAATTAATATTTGGATGCAATTAGGGAATTATTATTTAGATTTAATTCAGATTATCTTTTTAGAAGTTAATTTGGATCCAACTAGAGTTTTTTTTTATGTATTATAAATAGGGAATAGAGTGATATGAGAGGGGACTTTTAATTTTCTACAAAATCCTCCATTCCCCAAACTCTAGTCGTTAGAGATTATTGAAGGAAACAACTGAAAAAACACCATAGAAGCCGTCTTTGAAGCAGATCTCCACAAAGATTGAAGACCTCTTTCTAAATTATTTTGATTTTACTATGAGTTTTTCCTCATCTTGTGGTTATATTGTTTTTGAGATGTTTTCATTTATTAGCATGAACTCAATTCCTAAATACCTAGGGGAGATGAACCTTAGGATGAATTATGTCATTTGATTTCCATTGATTTTACGCGCGTTGTGGCAAGCGACAGCACGTGAACCAACGAGTGATGGGCATCGGAGATGTGGCAGTTAAGCATGCCGGTCGGTGGCGCGTGTGCGGCGGAAGATGGTCGGGCATCGGACTGCCAAGCTGCGGCTTTGGAGAGAAAAAGGGGGTGTTGAGAGAGTTTGGTTTGTTTTTTTGAAGAAAGAAATAATGAAAATGAAAATAAAACTAAAATGGCCTTTCAAAGACCCTTGAAATGGTGCCGTTTCAAGGGCTGAAAACGACACCGTTTCACTCTTTAAGCCCAATACCCGTTCGACCCCACCCGATCTAACCCGTCAGGATCTACGTGTTTTTGAGAAAAGGGATATTTATGCATTTGGTCCTTTCGTATTTTTTATTGTTTCAATTTAGTCCTTTTTATATTTTTAATTATTTTTAAATTGGCCCGATAATTTTTTAATACTTTTCAATTTAATACCTTGACCTTTTGAAAGCACTAGGAGCTGCCACGTGTCATGCCTTTGGCTTATTTATGCAAATGATCCCTCTTACTTCTAATTTGTTTCAATTTAGTCCTTAAATCAAGTTCTGTTTAATTATAAAATTGGCCCAAAAATTTTAAATGATTTTCAAATTAGTCCTTAAACTTCAGGATGCCTGAGAGGCTGCCACGTGTCACCTATTTTTTGTTTTATTACCCTGGAGGTCCTTAAACTGTCCAAAAATCACATTTTGACCCTTAAACTTCTCTAAAAATATATTTTAACCCCTAAACTTTCTAAAAATTACATTTTTTACCCGTGAACTTTCCAAAATTCCATTTTTGGCCTCGATTTTCCCAAAAAATTGCATTTTACACCCAAACTTCCCAAATTCCATTTTTGACCCCGATTATTCCAAAAATTATATTTTTACCCTCAAACTTTCCAAAATTCCATTTTTGGCCTCGATTTCACCAAAAGTTACCATTTTACCCTCAAACTCTGTAAAATTATATTTTTACATCGATTTCACTAAAAATTACCATTTTACCCCTAAACTTCCTAAAATTCCATTTTTGACCCCAATTTTTCCAAAATTACCATTCTTGCCCTCGAGTGTCTAAAATTACCATTTTACCCCCAAGTACCTAAAAATCACATTTTCAACTTTGATTATTTATTTTCCTTCCTTTTTAATATTTGTATTTAATTTTAATTATTATGCACTTGTATTTTGTATTTTTTATTTTTGTTTACCATTTATCTACTTAATTATCTTGCTTCATGTTATCTAATATCCAATATCAACTGCTCATTCATATCAAACTCACATATTTGTTTTCAAAATTGTTTTCATAAAAACTTTAAAATCGAGGCAATATTCTTTTATTTCGAGTTTTGAAAATTTGTGTCTTAACTTACTAGGAACGATTTTTCTTCAAATCGAAATAATCGAATATCCTTAAATCAAGGCAAAGTTTCTTTATCTCTGATTCTGAAAATTTGTACCTAAACTTACTAGGTGCAACTTTTTTCTTTAAATCGAGATAATCTAACATCCTTTTCAAAAGTGTTAAAAAATTTTAAAAAAAGGAAAGCTCGTTATTTTTGGATCTCGAAATGTTGTGTCCTAACTCACTGGACGCGATTTTCTTCCTCGATCACTTTGAAATAGTGGGACTTTCAAACAAAATCAATTTCTTTTAAACGTAACTCATGCATTCAAGGATCGTACTTTAAACTTTATTCGAGCTTTCAAAATTTTACAAATAAGACCCTAAGATAATCAATGTGGTACCAGTTTTGGGTGTATGAGGGTGCTAACCCTTCCTCATGCGTAACCGACTCCCGAACTTGTTTTCTGGATTGTGAAGGCCAAAATATTTTTGAAAATGGATTTTAAACGTTTTGAGGTGATCCAATCACACTGTACAAAAGGATTGGTGGCAACTCCCATTATTTTTGGATTTTAAAATAATTTTTTAAACACGTCGTTTTCAAAAAAGATGGTTTCGATAGGGTCCATGATTATTATCCAGTTATTTTCAATGAAAATGCATTTTCTATCTTATATGGCAATATTTTCCCTAATTATTCTTTCATTCTTAAACCAACTTAATAAACCATTCGTACATATCCAATAAACAAAATTAATAATTCTTTAATACAAACATTCTTGACCAATTTGACAAACATACTCATACACATACCATATAATCATTCTTTCGTAAATTTATTTTGTTCTTTGGACCTCCCTTTCATCCCTTGATAGGTCCTTGAATTTCAATAATATGAGTAATCCTGATGCTAACTTAGAGCCTCATTTTGAGCAAGATATGTGTTTAGAGGAGCTTCAGGACCTCGAAGATGATCAAGATTGTAATTTGCCCCCGGATCTGTTAAGAATGATGGAGCAAGAAGAAAAACAAATCATGCCTTATTCAGACTCAATAGAAGTTATTAATCTGGGAAACGAAGATGAAAATAAAAAGGTGAAAATTGGGACAAGCATCTCCTTAGAAACCAGAAAGGATCTTATTGAGTTGCTTCAAGAGTTCCAAGACATCTTCGCATGGTCTTATCTAGATATGCCTGGCCTGAGCACTGACATTGTGGTACACAAACTCCCTATAAAGGAAGAATGCAGGCCTGTACAGCAAAAGCTCCAAAGGATGAGACCAGATGTGTTATTGAAAATAAAAGTAGAGGTCAAGAAGCAAATTGACGTTGGGTTTCTCCAAGTAGTTAAATACTCAGAATGGGTAGCTAACATAGTCTTTGTTCCTAAAAAAGATGAAAAAGTGCACATGTGTGTGGACTATCGAGATTTAAATAAAGCTAGCCCAAAGGATAACTTCCCATTACCTCACATCGACACCTTAGTAGATAATACAGTAGGTCATTCCCTATTTTCATTCATGGATGGTTTCTCTGGGTATAACTAGATAAGGATGGACCCTGAAGATATGATCAAAACCACGTTTGTCACACTGTAGGGAACATTTTGCTATAACGTGATGCCTTTCGGACTCAAAAATACAGGGGCAACTTATCAAAGGGCCATGGTAACCCTGTTTCATGACATGATGCAGAAGAAGATTGAAGTTTATGTCGACGACATGATTGTGAAATACAAAATGGAAGAAGAGAATTTAAGAATCCTAAGAAAGTTGTTTGGGAGGCTAAGAAACTATCAATTAAAGCTAAACCCAGCAAAGTGCACTTTGGGAGCCACATCAGGAACGCTGTTGAGCTTTGTAGTCAGCAAAAAAGGGATTGAAATATATCCAAATAAAGTCAAAGCCATACAGGAGCTACCACCGCTCAATGCATAAAAAAAAGTTTGAGTATTTTTTGGGAGACTAAATTACATTACTCGGTTCATTTCACGGTTGATTGAGAAATGTGATCCTATCTTCCGTCTGCTTAAAAAGCGCAACTCAAGTGTATGGGATGATGAATGTCAGGAAACTTTTAACAAGGTTAAAGATTATTTATCCAAAGCTCTCATCTTAGTATCTTGAATTCCTAATAAACCGTTGATCTTGTACTTAGCGGTCTTTGAAAATTCTATAGGATGCATACTAGGCCAACACGATGAATCTGGAAAGAAGGAAAAGGCGATTTATTATCTCAGCAAGAAATTCACTGATTGTGAGACTCGATACTCGCCAATTGAAAATTTATGTTGTGCTCTAGTTTGGACCACATGAAGATTAAGATAATACATGCTGTACCATACCACTTGGTTAATCTCAAAACTAGATCCTCTGAAATACATAATTGAGTCAGCTGCATTTAATGGGAGATTAGCTAGGTGGCAGATCTTGCTTTCGGAATTCGACATAGTCTATGTCAATCAAAATGCAGTAAAAGGGAGTGGGATAGCGGACTTCCTAGCTAGCATGGCTTTAGAAGACTATGAGCCAATAAACTTTGACTTTTCAAACGAGGATTTAATGTATGTTGCGACTATTGAAGAGGTAATAACATTAGAACATCCTTGGAGAGTAAATTTTAATGGAGCTTCAAATGTCACGGATAATGGAGTCGAGGTAGTCTTGGTATCACCAGAAGGAGACCACTACCCTTTCACCAGTAAACTCGATTTTGATTGCACAAATAACATGGCAGAATATGAGGCATGTATCATGGGAATCCGCGCAGCCATAGAGTGGGGAATCAAAGTTTTGGAGATATATAGAGACCCCGTGCTGGTAATTTATCAACTCAAAGGAGAATGGGAAACAAGAGATTCTAAGCTAGTGGATTACCATAAATTGGTTCTCGAGTTGATCAAGGAGTTTGATGATGTCACATTCCATTATTTCCCACGGGAAGAAAACTAGATTGCCGATGCTCTTGCCACTTTAGCCTCGAGATTAAACTAAATAGACCAGAAGATGTAAAGACCATTCAAATGAGTATCTATGAGGCTCAAGGTCATTATTATGATATCAAGGCAGAAGAAGAAGAAGAAAGGGATGATCGCCCATGGTACCAAGATATTCTTCAGTGTGTAAGAGAACGCAAGTACCCCGAGCAAGCTTTAAAAAATGAAAATAGGACATTGAGAAGACTTGCCAATGAGTAGTTCTAAATGGGAAAATCTTGTACAAATGGAGAAAAGATCAGGTGTTGCTAAGGTGTGTTGACGCAGTTGAAGCTAGAAAGATCTTAGAAGAAGTTCATGAAGGCATTTGTGGGACACACGCTAATTGTTTCATAATGGCCAGGCAGATAATGAGATTTGGGTATTATTCGTTTGCCATGGAATGGGATTGCATCAGTTATGCCAAGAGGTTCAATAAGTGTCAGATCTATGGAGACAAGATTCATGAACCTCCATCAACCTTCATGTCATGACTTCCCCCTGGCCATTTTCTATGTGGGGTATGGATGTCATTGGGCCGATTTCTTCAAAGGCTTCTAATGGTCATAGATTTTTCTTCGTGGTTATCGATTATTTTACCAAATGGGTAGAAGCAACTCCTTATGCCAACGTCACGAAGTTTGTAGTTAGCAAGTTCTTGAAAAAGGAGATCATTTGCCGATATGGGATGCTAGAAAGGATCATATCCGACAATGCCTTGAATTTGAACAATAACACAATAGCGAAAGTCTGCGAGCAATTCAAAATCAAGCATCACAATTCCTCCCCCTATCGCCCAAAGATTCATGGAGCTGTGGAGGCAGCTAATAAGAACATCAAGAAGATCGTTGCGAAAATGAATGAGACCTACAAAGATTCATGGAGCTGTGGAGGCAGCTAATAACATCATAATTATACCATTCTCGCTCGCATATGGTATGGAAGCTATTTTACCAATTGAGGTTGAAATACCTTCTCTCCAAGTCTTGACTGAGCTACAATTAGATGAGGCAGAATGGATCCAAGCTCGATATGGTCAGTTAAACTTAATCGAAGAAAAGAGATTAAGGGCTATCCGTCATGGTCAAATGTACTAGAGAAGAATGATGTGAGCTTATGACAAAAAGGTCCATCCTAGAGAATTTCATGGGGGAGATCTAGTTTTGAAAAAGGTACTTCCAATGCATAAAGATTTCAGAGGCAAATGGATGCCCAACTGAGCAGGGCCTTATGCTATAAAGAAAGCTTTTTCAGGAGGATCTCTCATTCTAATAGAAATGGATGACAAAGATTTGCACAACCCTATCAATTTAGACTCGATGAAAAAATATTTTGCCTAAAATTGAGATGAAAACCCGTAAAGGGTGTCTCCAAAAAAGAAAGGGGTTCAGGATGAAGTTTCAACATCAAATCCTATCTTCCTGAAATCTCAGTAGAGTTGGATTCAAATCACATCATTCCAGAAGGATAGATTGAAGATCCCGATCTCTTACCTCGAGCTTAGGGCAGATCATCATCAACCAATCTCTTACCCCGAGCCTGGGGTAGATTGTAGCCATTCAATCTCTTACACCAAGCTTCGGGCAAATCAAAACCAGTAAATCTCTTACCCGAGTCGAGGGCAGATTGCAGCCATTCGATCTCTTACCCCGAGCCTAGGCTAGATCGTTATCAGCAAATCTCTTACCTCGAGCCTGGGGCAGATTACAACCATTAGATCTCTTACCCTGAGCCTAGGGAAGATCATCATCATCAAATCTCTTACCCCGAGCCTGGGGTAGATTGCAACCATCCGATCTCTTACCCCGAGCCTGGGGAAGATCATCGTTAGCAAATCTTTTTCCCCGAGCCTAGGCAGATTGCAGCCATTCGATCTCTTACCCCGAACCTAGGAAAGATCATCATCAGCAAATCTCTTACCCAGAGCTTGGGGAAGATTGCAGTCATTCGATCTCTTACCCCAAGCTTGGGGCAGATTACAGTCGTTCGATCTTTTACCCTGAGCTTGGGGTAGATCACCATCAACCAATCTCTTACCCCGAGCCTGGGGAAAATTGTAGTCATTCAATCTCTTACCCCGAGCTTGGGGCAGATCATCATCAGCAAATCTCTTACCCCGAGCTTGGGGTAGATCATCATCAGCAAACCTCTTACCCCTAGCCTAGGGCAGATTGCAACCATTCAATCTCTTACCTCAAGGCTAAGGCAGACCATCATCAGCCAATCTTTTACCCCTAGCCTGGGACAGATTGCAGTCATTCGATCACTTACCTCAAGCCTGAGGCAGATCATCATCAACCAATCTCTCACCCGATCATGGGGTAGATGGCAATCATTCGAAGCGATAAAGTGGACATCTTCCTGGCGACATGCAGAGAAGTGATCCAAATTCGTCTTCCTAGTGAGATACAAAGAAGTAAATCAAGATATGGTGCTACGACACCCAAATCCCTGAGTTACAAGCGAATGGGGTGAAGCTACAGTAGCAAATTTTTTCTTTTTTAAATTGCCTCATGGCAAGATGGAATCATAACGCCGAAGGTAGAGAAGCAGACGCAACAGAGTTGAACGACCAATGAAGTAAAGGGTGGGCCAATTGAAGAAAGGAGCGTCAAAGAGAAAGAAATGAAATGTGACAAAATTGGGCCTCCTCCTCTTGGTCTTTGCTCCGTTCCTGTTACACATCAACGAGCAAATAGGGGTAGCTGTTGGAGCCCAATTTTGACTGGGCCCAAACCTTGGATCAAACTTTTGATTTTAAATTTATATTAAGTTTAAATTGGTTTTAAATTTAAATTTGTTTTAAATTTAAATTTAGTTTAAATTTGAAATAGTTTTAAACTTAATTTTAAAATTTAATTTAAAAAGTCCAAAATACAAAAAGACCCAATTACAAGTTTAACTAGACAAACCCAAAAACTAAGGCCCAATTACAAGTTTAACTAGACAGACCCAAAACCTAACCCAATTGACCTAATATAATCAGAAGTCAATCCACTTACTGCCAACCACCTCTATCATTGGCCACTGGAATGACACCACGTCAGCACCAGCAGCACCACCCTTCAACTTGGACTACCACCACTCCGCTGCAACCTGCAAAAGAAGACAAGATGGGGATTTAGTTAGAAGAAACAGAATAGTATGATTGTAAAATACACTATAAAGCAAAATTCAAAACAGTTTGTAAGGGGTACTAACCCTTTTTTTTAGAAGCATTCGAATTCAACAGAAGCTTTTATTAGAAATTAAGATACACAAATATTTTTCTAAAGTCAATACAAAGCAGAAGATATCCGAACAGACACACAAAGCACCAAAAAAACAGACTCAAGTCAGATTCACAGTCTCAGGCATTAAGTCACACAAGTATTCTCAACACATTTATTACTATTTATTGCTAAGTTTCCAAATTCTTTATATCCATATATACATTAATTCGCCTATTAAATACACTGCTATTATTATATACCATATTTAGTTATTTCAAACGTATTAAATGAATATTATTAATAGTAATGAATATTTTAAATAAATAATAATAATAATATTAATAAAAATAAAAGAGAAATTCGAAGAGGCATACCTGCTCGTGAAGTTACCGCTGCTGCCGTTGGAGGCAATGGAACCTCTCCGGTTTCATCCACGATGATGAGAGGCAGAACAGATTCGGGACAAAAAAAGGATTAGAACTTTGATTAGAAAACCTAGATCTAAGTTTAAAATTTCAATCCCTTTAAGTTATAACAGGAAATATATATGACACAGATCTAAAAAAACAACAAAACTTGCTTCGTTTTTAAATCCAGATCTAAATTTTTTTCGATTAAAAGATTTTTAAAAGAAAAGGGAAATTTTCGATGTATTTTGGTTTGGATTCGAGGTTTTAAAGCCCGATTTAAGATGGTTTAAAAGGAAGAAAAAAAGGGGGAAAGTTTTTACCTACAACCACCGTGGACAGCGGCGCGTGGCGACGGAGTGATGATTGGACCAAGAACAACCCGCAGCTTGCCGGAGAGAAGCCAAGGAGAGAGAAGAGCGAAAAAATGTGCTTGAAACTTGTTTTTTTTTTTAGAACTAAAGAACGAAATGGAATTTTTGGTGAATTTTTTATTTATATAGCATATAGAAACGATGACGTTTAGGGGAGGAGCCAAAGTACCCAAAACGGCACCGTTTTGGTTCAACCCAATCCATGACCTTATCCGACCTAGGGGGATCCACGTGTTTTTTGGAAGTGGGCTATTTATGCCTTTACTCCTTTCGCTTTTTTATTTTTACAAATCAGTCCTTTTCATATATTTAATTATTTTTTAATTTGCCCAACAATTTTACTCTTTTTCAATTCGATCCATTGACCCCAAAATGCTTGAAAGGTTGCCACGTGTCCCATCTTTTTGGTTTTATTATCCAAAAGGTCCTTAAATTTTCTAGAAATACGATTTGACCCTTAAACTTTCAAAAAATTATAATTTGACCCCAAACTTTTTCCAAATTCACATATTGACCCTCGAACTTCACAATAATTACATTTTTACCCTCGAACTTCACAAAAATTATATTTTTACCCTCGAACTTTCCAAAATTTACATTTTACCCCTAAACTTCAAAAAATCACATTTTTGCCCCCAAACATCCAAAAATTCCCATTTTACCCTCGAACCTCCAAAAATATTATTCTTGACCTTGAACTTTCCAAAAATTATCGTTTTGCTCTCGAATTTATGAAATTTACCATTTTACCTTTTAATTTCCAAAAAATTCATTTTTGACCCTAAACATTCCAAAAATTACCATTTTTACCCCTGAACTACCAAAAAATCACTTTTTTACCCCTAAAATTTTAAAAATTATCATTTTACCCTCGAACTTCCAAAAATATAATTTTTAACCCCAAATTCCTTAAAAATTATCATTTTACCCCCAAGCTTCTAGAAATTACTTCTTACCGCCGGGTGTTCGAAAATTATCAATTTGCCCTCGAAGTGTCCAAAATTATCGTTTTAGTCCTGAACTTCCAAAATTTACCATTTTACCCCCGGGCATCCAAAAATCGTATTTTTAACTCCATTTGTTTTCCTTTTCTTTCTCTTCAATATTCATATTTAGATTTTAATTATTATTTTTTCGTATTTTATATTCTCTTTTTTTTTATTTTTGTGTATGTATTATTTGTTTAACTATTTTGTTTCGTGTTATTTAATCTTCGTTATTAATTGTCCATTTATGTTTAATTTACATGCTAGTTTTCAGAATTATTTTTCATACAAATAAACCTTTAAAACCGAGGCAATTTCCTTTTCATGTGAAAACCTCAGGAAATCATATCCTAATGTGTCGAGTGTGATTTTTCGAATATCCTTTTCCAAACTTTTCAAATGCCTTTTTAATTTCAAGATTTCGAGAATGTCGTGCCCTAACTGTTGGTCACGACTCCAATTCTCTGCGAAAGTCGAAACAAACGGGCATTCTTTTTAAATCTTTTTTGAAAATCATGTGGAATAAATTATGCGCCCGAGGATTGTATTTTAAACTTAGTTCAAAAATTTAAGTTCTCAAAAAAAATATACATATATATATACAAATGATTTTGAAACAAAACGAGGCAATATCCTTTCGTGTGAAGACTTCGAAAAAACCATGCCCTAACGTGCTGAGTGTGATTTTCGTATAAATCACATAATTGAATATCCTCTTTAAAGTCTTTGAAAATGTCCTTTAGTTTCGAAAGTCCGAGAACATAGTGCCCTAACGTGTTGGGCATGACTTCCAATTCTTCTAGAAATTCGAAACACACAGGCGATTTTCCTTAAAAAGGATTTTTGAAAGTCATGCAAAGTTTTCTAAAAACAAAGATCATATTTAAAGTTTTACTCTAGTTTTCAAACTTTTAACATACTAAGACCCGAAAATAATCAATGTGGTACCAATTTTGGGCGTATGAGAGTGCTAATCCTTCCTCATGCGTAACCGACTCCCGAACCTACTTTTTGAATTTCAAAGACCAAAATATTTTTCAAAACGGATTTTAAACGTTCGGTGGCGACTCCCATTTTTTTTGATCATTTAAAATACCAATTTTTTTATTTTTAAATATTGTTCAAGACTTGTTTGCTTTCCCAAAAATAAACGTTTCAACAAACTTCTTGTTCTTTTTGGGAGAAGAGTGCCAATATTGAAATCCTTGCTGAAATTGATTTAATGACTCAAAGTCTTAACTTGATTTCCTTATTCTTCGTTCTTTAGATTACTTTTCTTTAATATGATTGGGCATTTTCCTCCAAATGTGTCTGAGACATACGTCCTACATTCTCACTATAAAAATTGTCAAATTTACATAAAAAAATAAAACCTATCCGTAATTCGGGCAATGCCTGCCAGAGTGTTGTAGAAACGTAAAATCATTTGTTGTTTCCAATTTAACTCTATAAGAGAATTTGTTGTTGGACAAGTTCCATCAGTTATTTCACTCAAAGTAAACTTTAGTGACAATGCGTCCACCAAAAAAGACAACGTCGAACAAAGAATACAATAATCGATTTGTAGCCTCATAATAAAAAAAAACATTGGCTTATTTCCAAAGCAGGAAATATTTGGGATGAATTAATTTTGAATTTTAATCATTTGGTTGTCATTTTCCTTTTTAAAACGTGATAAGTGCGATAAAAAGTTTTTAACAACAAAAAGATTTTATGATTTTATGCTTCGCATAATTATTTTAATATTATGGCACATACATATCACTAGTAAAGAAATCTAGTATCGCACATTCGATTTTGAGATAGACGTGCATTTTTAATCGTCACCATGACTAGAACATATATAACTACAAAAATTTAGAAAAATAGGACGACACACATAACAAATATGTGTGCTTGTAATGCAAGTGCTCATGTTGATTTATTCATATGATATTTCATACATATTATGGTGCTAGTTTTTGGTTTGTAGTGGGTGTAATAGTACATTCCTAGTTTCAATACAGAAACACAATTACGACATCACCATCTTTATTGAACCTTATTTTCATGATCCATTTAATGAAATTTAAGAATAGAAATAAGGAAGCATAAATGTGTGTGTTTGAATTAATATGTAGATTTGTGTTAATTAAAATTAATGCTTATTAAATTGAAACATTAAATGCTTTATTTTGTTCCAACGCATTCTAGTTCCATGTGGTCATAACACTTCATATAAATGTAGGGTTTTTCCCCATCTATACTTGTTCGAATTTAATTTTACGAACCAAAATCAAGTAGAAACATCAAATTCACACAATAGGGCAAGCCTTAATATTTATTCCGTCCTTGTGGTTTTATTCTTAACTTGCGTGGCAGTAATGGTTACAAAGGAGAACGACCAGATTATTAAGGAAAATAATTGTGAAACTAAAATGGGTTGGCCCTATTTTCAAGAAACTTTCACGAGTATTTTCGAGATAGGGAGTATCTTTAACAAGTGTTGCAGCGAACTTGTTGCGTTGGGAAAAGTTTGCCACGCAGCATTAGTAAAGAGGACTCCCGAGAATCCTCTATTCAAAGAACTAAACCCAACTACAATTATAGCGAAAAGCATCAAAACATGGAACAACTACATGGCATTGATCGATTCACCATCTTCGTCTTCTTAATGATATAGGATTGCTTTAACTAACAATAGGTTACAAGATGTGATGTGCTCAATATTGTTCTTTTGTCTTTAATTTCAACTTTGTTCCGGAAGCTTCATTATTGTCCGTCGTTAAATTTAAGTCAAGTTAAATTATTTTAGTTGTATGAAAATTAAATGGATCTAGAGAAGCCATTACGTAATACACTATGATTTTATAAGGCCATTATTTTTAATTTTATAGCATTGGAACATGAGAACCATCTCAAATCGAGTACTATATATTGTTTCACATTGTTTAAATTGTAACAAATATCAATATTTTAAACATTAAGTTCATTGCAATAATGTGGAACAAGAATTTTTGGTGTGCTGAGAAATTGAAACAACATTGATTCCTTAAAAGTTTTTGTACAAATTAAATTCAAATTTGTAATAGTTATGAAAAGACACATATCGTGCCAAGAAATATCCTTCGAAGCACATGCAGTATAATTTGTAATAGTTCGTTGCACATATACTAGTCGATTTCATTTTGTGTTTTTAGTACTTCGTTGCTAGTCCGTTAGTTATGACTTCTTGTTCTTTTTGGGAGAAGAGGGCCAATATTGAAATCCTTGTTGAAATTGATTTAACGACTCAAATCCTTAACTTGATTTCCTTATTCTTCGTTCTTTAGATTACTTTTCTTTAATATGATCGGGCATTTTCCTCCAAATGTGTCCGAGACATACGTCCTACATTCCCACTATAAAAATTGCCAAATTTAAAATAAAAAATAAAACCTATCCGTAATTAGAGTAATGCCTGCCAGAGTGTTGTAGAAACGTAAAATCATTTGTTGTTTCCAATTTAACTCTAAAAGAGAATTTTTCGTTGGACATGTTCCATTAGTTATTTCACTCAAAGTTTTCTTGCTTAGTTTAGTAAACTTGAGTGACAACGCGTTTACCAAAAAAGACAACGTCGAAGAAAGAATGCAATAATCGATTTGTAGTCTCATGATAAAGTGAAACATTGGCCTATTTCCAAAGCAAGATATATTTGGGATGAATTAATTTTCAATTTCAAACATTTGGTTGTCATTTTCTTTTTTAAAACGTGATAAGTACGATAAAAAGTTTTTAACAACAAAAAGATTTTATGATTTTACGCTTCGCATAATTATTTTAATTTTGTGGCACATAAATATCCCTAGTAGAGAAATCCAGGATAGCTTATTCGATTTGGAGATATAACTGTATTTTTAACCGTCACCATGACTAGAACATATATAACTACAAAAAGTTAGAAAAATAGGACGACACACATAACAAATATGTGTGCCTGTAATGCAAGTGCTCACATTGCTTTATTCATATGATATTTCCTGCATATTATGGTGGTAGTTTTTGGTTCGAAGTGGATGTAATAGCACATTTAGTTTCAATATAGAAACACAATTACGACAAAACCATCTTTATTGAACCTTATTTTTGTTATCCATTTAAGGAAATTTAAGAATAAGGAAAAGGAAGCACAGATGTGTGTGTTTGAATTAGCATGTAGTTAATGCTTGTTAAATTGAAACACTGAATGCTTTGTTTTGTTGCAACACATTCTAGTTCCATGCGGTCATAACACTTCCTATAAATGTAGGTTTTTTCCCCTTCTGATCTTGTTCGAAATTAATTTTACGAATCAAATTCAAGTAGGAACATCAAATTCACAGAATATGGCAAGCCTTAATTTTTATTCCGTCCTAGTGGTTTTATTCTTAACTTGCGTGGCAGTAATGGCTACGAAGGAGAACGACCAGATTATTAAGGAAAATAATTGTGAAACTAAAATGGGCTGGCCCTGTGTTCAAGAAAGTTTCACGAGTATTTTCGAGACAGGGAGTATCTCTAACAAGTGTTGCAGTGAACTTGTTGCGTTGGGAAAAGATTGTCACGCAGCATTAGTAAAGAGGACTCGCTAGAATCCTCTATTCAAAGAACTAAACCTAACTACAATTATAGCGTAGAGCATCGAAACATGGAACAACTGCATGGCATTGATCGATTCACCATCTCTGTCTGCTTAATGATATAGGATTGGTTCAACTAACAATAGGTTACAAGATGTGATATGATCAATATTGTTCTTTTGTCTTTATTTTCAACATTCTTCCGGAAGCTTCATTATTCTCCGTCGTTAAATTTATGTCGAGTTAAATAAATTTTAGTTGTATGAAAATTAAATGGTTCTAGAGAAGCCATTACTTAATACACAATGATTTTATAAGGCCACTATTTTTAATTTTATAGCATTGGAACTTGATAACCATCTCAAATCGAGTACTATATATTGTTTCACATTGTTTAAATTGAAACAAATAGCAATACTTTAAACGTTAATTTCATTGCAATAATGTGGAACTGGAATTTTTGGAGTGGTGAGAAACTGAAACAACATCGAGTCCTTAAAAGTTTTTGAACAAATTAAATTCAAATTTCCTTTATTGAAAAAAAGCCTTAACCTAACTTAGTTATGAAAAGACACATATCGTGCCAAGAAATATCCTTTGAAGGACATGCAGTATAATTTGTAATAGTTTGTTGCCCGTATACTTGTTGGTTTCGTATTGTGTTTTTAGTACTTCGATGCTAGTCCGTTAGTTATGACTTCTTGTTCTTTTTGGGAGAAAAGGGCCAACATTAAAATCCTTGTTGAAATTGATTTAACGACTCAAAGTCTTAACTTGATTTCCTTATTATTCGTTCTTTGGATTACTTTTCTTTAATATGTCAGGCATTTTCCTCCAAATGTGTCCGAGACATACGTCCTACATTCTCACAATAAAAATTATCAAATTTACAGACAAAAATAAAACCTATCCGAAATTCGGGCAATGCCTGCCAGAGTGTTGTAGAAACGTAAAATATTTTCTTGTTTCCAATTTAACTCTATGAGAGAATTTGTCGTTGGACATGTTCCATTAGTTATTTCACTCAAAGTTATCTTGCTTAGTTTAGTAAACTTGAGTGACAATACGTTTACCAAAAAAGACAACGTCAAAGAAAGAATACAATAATCGATTTGTAGTCTCATGATAAAGAGAAACATTGGCCTATTTCCAAAGCAGGATATATTTGGGATAAATTAATTTTGAATTTCAATCATTTAGTTGCCATTTTCCTTTTTAAAACGTGATAAGTGCGATAAAAAAGTTTTTAACAACAAAAAGAATTTATGATTCTACGCATCGCATAATTATTTTAATATTGTGGCTCATACATATCACGAGTAGAGAAATCTAGTATAGCTCATTTGATTCAGAGATAGACGTGCATTTTTAACCGTCACCATGACTAGAACATATATAACTACAAAAAGTTAGAAAAATAGGACGTCACACATAACAAATATGTGTGCCTGTAATGCAAGTGCTCACATTGCTTTATTCATATGATATTTCTTGCATATTATGGTCCTAGTTTTTGGTTCGAAGTGGATGTAATAGCACATTCATAGTTTCAATGCAAAAACACAATTACGACAAAACCATCTTTATTGAACCTTATTTTTGTTATCCATTTAATTAAATTTAAGAATAGGAAAAAGGAAGCACAGATGTGTTTGTTTGAATTAACATGTAGTTAATGCTTGTTAATTTGAAACATTGAATGCTTTGTTTTGTTGCAACGCATTCTAGTTCCATGCGGTCATAACACTTCCTATAAATGAAGGTTTTTTCCCCTTCTAATCTTGTTCGAAATTAATTTTACGAACCAAATTCAAGTAGAAACATCAAATTCACACAATATGGAAAGCCTTAATGTTTATTCCGTCCTAGTGGTTTTATTCTTAACTTGCGTGGCAGTAATGGCTACGAAGGAGAATGACCAGATTATTAAGGAAAATAATTGTGAAACTAAAATGGGTTGGCCCTGTGTTCAAGAAACTTTCACGAGTATTTTCAAGACAGGGAGTATCTCTAACAAGTGTTGCAGCGAACTTGTTGCGTTGGGAAATGTTTGCCACGCAGCATTAGTAAAGAGGACTCTCGAGAATCCACTATTCAAAGAACTAAACTCGACTACAATTATAGCGAACAGCATCGAAACAGGGAACAACTGCATGGCATTGATCGATTCACCATCTCCGTCTACTTAATGATATAGGATTGCTTCAACTAACAACAGGTTACAAGACGTGATGTGCTCAATTTTGTTCTTTTGTGTTTATTATCAACATTCTTCCGGAAGCTTCATTATTCTCCGTCGTTAAATTTAAGTCGAGTTAAATTAATTTTAATTGTATGAAAATTAAATGGTTCTAGAGAAGCCATTACTTAATACACTATGATTTTATAAGGCCACTATTTTTAATTTTATAGCATTGGAACTTGATAACCATCTCAAATCGAGTACTATATATTGTTTCACATTGTTTAAATTGAAACAAATAGCAATATTTTAAACGTTAAGTTCATTGCAATAATGTGGAACTGGAATTTTTGGAGAGGTGAGAAATTGAAACAACATCGAGTCCTTGAAAGTTTTTGAACAAATTAAATTCAAATTTCCTTTATCGAAAAAAAGCCTGAACCTAACTTAGTTATGAAAAGACACATATCGTGCCAAGAAATATCCTTTGAAGGACATGCAGTATAATTTGTAATAGTTTGTTTCCCGTATACTTGTTGGTTTCGTATTGTGTTTTTAGTACTTCGATGCTAGTCCATTAGTTATGACTTCTTGTTCTTTTTGGGAGAAAAGGGCCAGCATTAAAATCCTTGGTGAAATTGATTTAACGACTCAAAGTCTTAACTTGATTTCCTTATTATTCGTTCTTTGGATTACTTTTCTTTAATATGTCGGACATTTTCCTCCAAATGTGTCCGAGACATACGTCCTACATTCTCACAATAAAAATTATCAAATTTACAGACAAAAATAAAACTTATCCGAAATTGGGGCAATGCTTGCCAGAGTGTTGTAGAAACGTAAATTCTTTTCTTGTTTCCAATTTAACTCTATAAGAGAATTTATCGTTGGACATGTTCCATTAGTTATTTCACTCAAAGTTATCTTGCTTAGTTTAGTAAACTTGAGTGACAATGCGTTTACCAAAAAAGACAACGTTGAAGAAAGAATACAATAATCGATTTGTAGTCTCATGATAAAGAGAAACATTGGCCTATTTCCAAAGCAGGATATATTTGGGATGAATTGATTTTGAATTTCAATCATTTAGTTGCCATTTTCCTTTTTAAAACATGATATGTGCGATAAAAAAAATTTTAACAACAAAAAGATTTTATGATTCTACGCATCGCATAATTATTTTAATATTGTGGCTCATACATATCACGAGTAGAGAAATCTAGTATAGCTCATTCGATTTGGAGATAGACATGCATTTTTAACCGTCACCGTGACTAGAACATATATAACTACAAAAAGTTAGAAAAATAGGACGACACACATAACAAATATGTAAAGAAATATCGTGCCAAGAAATATCGACAAGCAGTATAATTTGTAATAGTTCGCTGCCCGTATAGTAGTTGGTTTTGTTTTGTGTTTTTAGTACTTCGATGCTAGTCCGTTAGTTAAGAATTCTTGTTCTTTTAGGGAGAAGAGGGCCAACATTAAAATCCTTGTTGTAATTGATTTAACGACTCAAAGTCTTAACTTGATTTCCTTATTCTTCGTTCTTTAGATTACTTTTCTTTAATATGATCGAGCACTTTCCTCCAAATGTGTCCGAGACATACGTCCTACATTATCACCGTAAAAATTATCAAATTTACATAAAAAAATAAAACCTATCCGAAATTCGGGCAATGCCTAACAAAGTGTTGTAGAAACATAAAATCATTTGTTGTTTCCAATTTAACTCTATAAGAGAATTTGTCGTTGGACATGTGCCATTAGTTGTTTCACTCAAAGATATCTTTCTTAGTTTAGTAAACTTGAGTGACAATGCGTTTACCAAAAAAGACAACGTCGAACAAAGAATACAATAATCGATTTGTAGTCTCATGATAAAGAGAAACATTGGCCTATTTCCGAAGTAAGATATATTTGGGATGAATTAATTTTGAAAACGTGATAAGTGAGATAAAAAGTTTTTAACAACAAAAAGATTTTATGATTTTACACTTCGTAGAATTATTTTAATATTGTGGCACATGGATATTACCTGTAGAGAAATCTAGTATAGCTCATTCGATTTGGAGATAGACGTGCATTTTTAATCGTCACAATGACTAGAACATATATAACTACAAAAAGTTTGAAAAATAGGACGACACACATAACAAATATGTGTGCCTGTAATGCAAGTGCTCACGTTGCTTTATTCATATGATATTTCCTGCATATTATGGTGCTAGTTTTTGGTTCGTAGAGGATGTATTAGCACATTCATAGTTTCAATGCAAAAACACAATTACGACAAAACCATCTTTATTGAACCTTATTTTCATTATCCATTTAATGAAATTTAAGACTAGGAAAAAGGAAGCATAGATGTGTGTGTTTGAATTAACATGTAGATTTGTGTTAATTAAAATTAATGCTTATTAAATTGAAACATTGAATGCTTTGTTTTGTTGCAATGCATTCTAGTTCCATGCGGTCATAACACTTCCTATAAATGAAGGTTTTTCCACTTCTAATCTTGTTCGAAATTAATTTTACGAACCAAATTCAAGTAGAAACATCAAATTCACACAATATGGCAAGCCTTAATGTTTATTTTGTCCTAGTGGTTTTATTCTTAACTTGCGTGGTAGTAATGGCTACGAAGGAGAACGACCAGATTATTAAGGAAAATAATTGTGAAACTAAAATGGGTTGGCCCTGTGTTCAAGAAACTTTCACGAGTATTCTCAAGACAGGGAGTATCTCTAACAAGTGTTGCAACAAACTTGTTGTGTTGGGAAAAGTTTGCCACGCATGATTAGTAAAGAGGACTCTTAAGAATCCTCTATCCAAAGAACTAAACCTAACTACAATTATAGCGAAGACAACTGCATGGCATTGATCGATTCACCATCTTCGTCTGCTTAATGATATAGGATTGCTTCAACTAACAACAGGATACAAGACGTGATGTGCTCAATATTGTTCTTTTGTCTTTATTTTCAACATTGTTCTGGAAGCTTCATTATTGTCCGTCGTTAAATTTAAGTCGAGTTAAATTAATTTTAGTTGTTTGAAAATGAAATGGTTCTAGAGAAGCCATTACTTAATACACAATGATTTTATAAGGCCATTTTTTTTAATTTATAGCATTGGAACTTGATAACCATCTCAAATCGAGTACTATATATTGTTTCACATTGTTTAAATTGATGCAAATATCAATATCTTAAACGTTAAGTTCATTGGAATAATGTGGAACTGGAATTTTTGGTGTGGTGAGAAATTGAAATAACATCGATTCCTTAAAAGTTTTTGTACAAATTAAATTCAAATTTCCTTTATCGAAAAATAGCCTTGATCTAACTTCGTTATGAAAAGACACATATCGTGCCAAGAAATATCCTTCGAAAGACATGCAGTATAATTTGTAGTAGTTCATTGCCCGTATACTAGTTGGTTTCGTTTTGTGTTTTTAGTACTTCGATGCTAGTTCGTTAGTTATGACTTCTTGTTCTTTTTGGGAGAAGAGGGCCAACATTGAAATCCTTGTTGAAATTCATTTAACGACTCAAAGTCTTAACTTCATTTCCTTATTCTTCGTTCTTTAGATTACTTTTCTTTAATATGATCGGACATTTTCCTCCAAATGTGTCCGAGACATACGTCCCTCATTCTCACTATAAAAATTATCAAATTTACATAAAAAAATAAAACCTATCCGAAATTCGGGCAATGCTTGCAAGTGTGTTCTAGAAACGTAAAATCATTTGTTGTTTCCAATTTAACTCTATAAGAGAATTTATCGTTGGGCAAGTTTCATTAGTTATTTCACTCAAAGTTATCTTGCTTAGTTCAGTAAACTTGAGTGACAATGCGTTTACCAAAAAAGACAACGTCGAAGAAAGAATACAGTAATCGATTTGTAGTCTCATGATAAAGAGAAACATTGGCCTATTTCCAAAGCAGGATATATTTGGGATGAATTAATTTTGAATTTCAATCATTTAGTTGCCATTTTCCTTTTTAAAACGTGATAAGTGCGATAAAAAAGTTTTTAACAACAAAAAGATTTTATGATTTTACGCTTCGCATAATTATTTTAATATTGTGGCTCATACATATCACGAGTAGAGAAATCTTGTATAGCTCATTCAATTTGGAGATAGACGTGCATTTTTAGCCGTCACCATGACTAGAACATATATAACTACAAAAAGTTAGAAAAGTAGGATGACACACATAACAAATATGTGTGCCTATAATGCAAGTGCTCACGTTGTTTTATTCATATGATATTTCCTGCATATTATGGTGCTAGTTTTTGGTTCGTCGTGGATGTAATAGCACATTCATAGTTTCAATGCTAAAACACAATTACGACAAAACCATCTTTATTGAACCTTATTTTCGTTATCCATTTAATGAAATTTAAGAATAGGAAAAAGGAAGTGCAGATGTGTGTGTTTGAATTAATGTGTAGATTTGTGTTAATTAAAATTAATGCATATTAAATTGAAACATTAAATGCTTTGTTTTGTTGCAACGCATTCTAGTTCCATGCGGTCATACCACTTCCTATAAATGCAGGGTTTTTCCCCTTCTAATATTGTTCGAAATTAATTTTATGAACCAAATTCAAGTAGAAACATCAAATTCACACAATATGGCAAGCCTTAATGTTTATTCCGTCCTAGTGGTTTTATTCTTAACTTGCATGGCAGAAATGGCTACGAAGGAGAACGACCAGATTATTAAGGAAAATAATTGTGAAACTAAAATGGGTTGGCCCTGTGTTCAATAAACTTTCACGAGTATTTTCGAGACAGGGAGTATCTCTAACAAGTGTTGTAGCGAACATGTTGCGTTGGGAAATGTTTCCCACGCAGCATTAGTAAAGAGGACTCTCGAGTATCCTCTATTCAAAGAACTAAACCCAACTACAATTATAGCAAATAGTATCGAAACATGGAACAATTGCATGGCATTGATCGATTCACCATCTCTGTTTGCTTAATGATATAGGATTGCTTCAATTAACAACAAGTTACAAGACGTGATGTGCTCAATATTGTTCTTTTGTCTTTATTTTCTACATTCTTCTGGAAGCTTCATTATTGTCCATCATTAAATTTAAGTCGAGTTAAATTAATTTTAGTTGTATGAAAATTAAATGGTTCTATAGAAGCCATTACTTAATACACTATGATTTTATAAGGCCATTATTTTTAAATTTATAGTATTGGAACTTGATAACCATCTCAAATAGAGTACTATATATTGTTTCACATTGTTTAATTTGAAACAAATATCAATATTTTAAACTTTAAGTTCATTATAATAATGTGGAACTGGAATTTTTGGTGTGGTGAGAAATTGAAACAACATCGATTCCTTAAAAGTTTTTGTACAAATTAAATTCAAATTTCCTTTATCGAAAAAAAGCTTTGACCTAACTTAGTTATGAAAAGACACATATCGTACCAAGAAACATCCTTCGAAGGACATGCAGTATAATTTGTAGTAGTTCATTGCCCGTATACTAGTTGGTTTCGTTTTGTGTTTTTAGTACTTCGATGCTAGTTCGTTAGTTATGACTTCTTGTTCTTTTTGGGAGAAGAGGGCCAACATTGAAATCCTTGTTGAAATTCATTTAACGACTCAAAGTCTTAACTTCATTTCCTTATTCTTCGTTCTTTAGATTACTTTTCTTTAATATGATCGGACATTTTCCTCCAAATGTGTCCGAGACATACGTCCCTCATTCTCACTATAAAAATTATCAAATTTACATAAAAAAATAAAACCTATCCGAAATTCGGGCAATGCTTGCAAGTGTGTTCTAGAAACGTAAAATCATTTGTTGTTTCCAATTTAACTCTATAAGAGAATTTATCGTTGGGCAAGTTTCATTAGTTATTTCACTCAAAGTTATCTTGCTTAGTTCAGTAAACTTGAGTGACAATGCGTTTACCAAAAAAGACAACGTCGAAGAAAGAATACAGTAATCGATTTGTAGTCTCATGATAAAGAGAAACATTGGCCTATTTCCAAAGCAGGATATATTTGGGATGAATTAATTTTGAATTTCAATCATTTAGTTGCCATTTTCCTTTTTAAAACGTGATAAGTGCGATAAAAAAGTTTTTAACAACAAAAAGATTTTATGATTTTACGCTTCGCATAATTATTTTAATATTGTGGCTCATACATATCACGAGTAGAGAAATCTTGTATAGCTCATTCAATTTGGAGATAGACGTGCATTTTTAGCCGTCACCATGACTAGAACATATATAACTACAAAAAGTTAGAAAAGTAGGATGACACACATAACAAATATGTGTGCCTATAATGCAAGTGCTCACGTTGTTTTATTCATATGATATTTCCTGCATATTATGGTGCTAGTTTTTGGTTCGTCGTGGATGTAATAGCACATTCATAGTTTCAATGCTAAAACACAATTACGACAAAACCATCTTTATTGAACCTTATTTTCGTTATCCATTTAATGAAATTTAAGAATAGGAAAAAGGAAGTGCAGATGTGTGTGTTTGAATTAATGTGTAGATTTGTGTTAATTAAAATTAATGCATATTAAATTGAAACATTAAATGCTTTGTTTTGTTGCAACGCATTCTAGTTCCATGCGGTCATACCACTTCCTATAAATGCAGGGTTTTTCCCCTTCTAATATTGTTCGAAATTAATTTTATGAACCAAATTCAAGTAGAAACATCAAATTCACACAATATGGCAAGCCTTAATGTTTATTCCGTCCTAGTGGTTTTATTCTTAACTTGCATGGCAGAAATGGCTACGAAGGAGAACGACCAGATTATTAAGGAAAATAATTGTGAAACTAAAATGGGTTGGCCCTGTGTTCAATAAACTTTCACGAGTATTTTCGAGACAGGGAGTATCTCTAACAAGTGTTGTAGCGAACATGTTGCGTTGGGAAATGTTTCCCACGCAGCATTAGTAAAGAGGACTCTCGAGTATCCTCTATTCAAAGAACTAAACCCAACTACAATTATAGCAAATAGTATCGAAACATGGAACAATTGCATGGCATTGATCGATTCACCATCTCTGTTTGCTTAATGATATAGGATTGCTTCAATTAACAACAAGTTACAAGACGTGATGTGCTCAATATTGTTCTTTTGTCTTTATTTTCTACATTCTTCTGGAAGCTTCATTATTGTCCATCATTAAATTTAAGTCGAGTTAAATTAATTTTAGTTGTATGAAAATTAAATGGTTCTATAGAAGCCATTACTTAATACACTATGATTTTATAAGGCCATTATTTTTAAATTTATAGTATTGGAACTTGATAACCATCTCAAATAGAGTACTATATATTGTTTCACATTGTTTAATTTGAAACAAATATCAATATTTTAAACTTTAAGTTCATTATAATAATGTGGAACTGGAATTTTTGGTGTGGTGAGAAATTGAAACAACATCGATTCCTTAAAAGTTTTTGTACAAATTAAATTCAAATTTCCTTTATCGAAAAAAAGCTTTGACCTAACTTAGTTATGAAAAGACACATATCGTACCAAGAAACATCCTTCGAAGGACATGCAGTATAATTTGTAATAGTTTGTTGCTCGTATTCTGGTTGGTTTCATTTTGTGTTTTTAGTACTTCGATGCTAGCCCGTTAGTTATGACTTCTTGTTCTTTTCTAGAGAAGAGGGCCAACATTAAAATCCTTGTTGAAATTGATTTAACAACTCAAAGTCTTAACTTGATTTCTTTATTCTTTGTTCCTTAGATTACTTTTCTTAAATATGATTGGGCATTTTCCTCCAAATGTGTCCGAGACATACGTCCCACATTCTCACTATAAAATTTATCAAATTTACATAAAAAAATAAAACCTATCTGAAATCCGAGCAATGCCTACCAGAGTGTTGTAGAAACGTAAAATCATTTGTTGTTTCCAATTTAACTCTATAAGAGAATTTTTTGTTGGACATGTTCCATTAGTTATTTCACTCCAAGTTATCTTGCTTAGTTTAGTAAACTTGTGTGACAACGCGTATACCAAAAAAGACAACGTCGAACAAAGAATACAATAATCGATTTGTAGTCTCATGGTAAAGAGAAACATTGGCCTATTTCCAAAGCAGGATATATTTGGGATGAATTAATTTTGAATTTCAATCATTTAGTTGCCATTTTCCTTTTTAAAACCTGATAAGTGCGATAAAAAGTTTTTAACAACAAAAAGATTTTATGATTCTACACATCGCATAATTATTTTAATATTGTGGCTCATACATATCACGAGTAGAGAAATCTAGTATAGCTCATTCGTTTGGAGATAGACGTGCATTTGTAACCGTCACCATGACTAGAACATATATAACTACAAAAAGTTAGAAAAATAGGACGACACACATAACAAATATGTGTGCCTGTAATGCAAGTGCTCACATTGCTTTATTCATATGATATTTGCTGCATATTATGGTGCTAGTTTTTGGTTCGAAGTGGATGTAATAGCACATTCATAGTTTCAATGCAGAAACACAATTACGACAAAACCATCTTTATTGAACCTTATTTTCGTTATCCATTTAATGAAATTTAAGAATAGGAAAAAGGAAGCACAAATGTTTGTGTTTGAATTAACATGTAGATTTGTGTTAATTAAAATTAATGCTTATTAAATTGAAACATTAAATGCTTTATTTTGTTCCAACGCATTCTAGTTCCATGCGGTCATAACACTTTCTATAAATGCAAGTTTTTTCCCCTTCTAATCTTGTTCGAAATTAGTTTTACGAAACCAAATTCAAGTAGAAACATCAAATTCACACAATATGGCAAGCCTTAATGTTTATTCCGTCCTAGTGGTTTTATTCTTAACTTGCGTGGCAGAAATGGCCTTGAAGGAGAACGACCAGATTATTAAGGAAAATAATTGTGAAACTAAAATGGGTTGGCCCTGTGTTCAAGAAACATTCACGAGTATTTTCGAGACAGGGAGTATCACTAACAAGTGTTGCAACGAACTTGTTGCGTTGGGAAAAGTATGCCACACAGCATTAGTAGAGAGGTCTCTCAAGAATCCTCTATTCAAAGAACTAAACCCAACTACAGTTATAGCGAAGAGCATCGAAACATGGAACAACTGCATGGCATTGATCGATTCACCATCTCCGTCTGCTTAATGATATAGGATTGCTTCAACTAACAACAGGTTAAAAGACGTGATGTGCTCAATATTGTTCTTTTTGTCTTTATTTTCAACATTGTTCCGAAAGCTTCATTATTGGCCGTCGTTAAATTTAAGTCGAGTTAAATTAATTTTAGTTGTATGAAAATTTAATGGTTCTAAAGAAGCCATTACTTAATACACTATGATTTTATAAGGACATTACTTTTAATTTATAGCATTGGAACTTGATAACCATCCCAAATCGAGTACTATATATTGTTTCACATTGTTTAAATTGAAACAAATATCAATATTTTAAACTTTACGTTCATTGCAATAATGTGGAACTGGAATTTTTGGTGTGGTGAGAATTGAAACAACATCGATTCCTTAAAAGTTTTTGTCCAAATTAAATTCAAATTTCCTTTATCGAAAAAAAGCCTTGACCTAACCTAGTTATGAAAAGACACATATCGTGCCAAGAAAAATCCTTCGAAGGACATGCAATATAATTTGTAATAGTTCGTTGCTCATATAGTAGTTGGTTTCGTTTTGTGTTTTTAGTACTTCGATGCTAGTCCGTTAGTTATGACTTCTTGTTCCTTTTGGGAGAAGAGGGCCAACATTGAAATCCTTGTTGAAATTGATTTAGCAACTCAAAGTCTTAACTTTATTTCCTTATTCTTCGTTCTTTAGATTACTTTTCTTTAATATGATCGGGCATTTTCCTCCAAATGTGTCCTAGACATACGTCCTACATTCTCACTATAAAAATTATCAAATTTACATAAAAACTTAAAACCTATCCGAAATTCAGGCAATGCCTGCCAGAGTGTTGTAGAAACGTAAAATCATTTGTTGTTTCCAATTTAACTCTATAAGAGAATTTTTCGTTGGAGAAGTTCCAGTAGTTATTTCGCTCAAAGTTATCTTGCTTAGTTTAGTAAACTTGAGTGACAACATCGAAGAAAGAATACAATAATCGATTTGTAGTCTCATGATAAAGAGAAACATTGGCCTATTTCCAAAGCAGGATATATTTGGGATGAATTAATTTTGAATTTCAATCATTTAGTTGCCATTTTCCTTTTTAAAACGTGATAAGTGTGATAAAAAGTTTTTAACAACAAAAAGATTTTATGATTTTACGCTTCGAATAATTATTTTAATATTGTAGCACGTACATATCACTATTAGGGAAATCTAGTATAGCTTATTCGATTTGTAGATAGACGTGCATTTTTAACCATCACCATGACTAGAACATATATAACTACAAAAAGTTAGAAAAATAGGACGACACACATAACAAATATGTGTGCCTGTAATGCAAGTGCTCACATTGCTTTATTCATATGATATTTCGTATATATTATGGTGCTAGTTTTTGGTTCGTAGTGGATGTAATAGCACATTCATAGTTTCAATGCAAAAACACAATTACGACAAAACCATCTTTATTGAACCATATTTTCACTATCCATTTAATGAAATTTAAGAATAGGAAAAAGGAAGCAAAGATGTGTGTGTTTGAATTAACATGTGGATTTGTGTTAATTAAAATTAATGCTTATTAAATTGAAACATTAAATGATTTATTTTGTTGCAATGCATTCTAGTTCCATGCGATCATAACACTTCCTATAAATGCAAGTTTTTTCCCCTTCTAATCTTGTTCAAAATTAGTTTTACGAACCAAATTCAAGTAGAAACATTAAATTCACACAATATGGGAAGCCTTAATGTTTATTCCGTCCTAGTGGTTTTATTCTTAACTTGCGTGGCAGAAATGGCTACGAAGGAGAACGACCAGATTATTAAGGAAAATAATTGTGAAACTAAAATGGGTTGGCCCTGTGTTCAAGAAACTTTCACGAGTATTTTCGAGACAGGGAGTATCACTAACAAGTGTTGCAGCGAACTTGTTGCATTGGGAAAAGTATGCCACACAGCATTAGTAGAGAGGACTCTCAAGAATCCTCTATTCAAAGAACTAAACCCAACTACAAATATAGCGAAGAGCATCGAAACATGGAACAACTGCATGGCTTTGATCGATTCACCATCTCCATCTACTTAATGATATAGGATTGCTTCAACTAACAACAGGTTAAAAGACGAGATGTGCTCAATATTGTTCTTTTGTCTTTATTTTCAACATTGTTTCGTAAGCTTCATTATTGTCCGTCATTAAATTTAAGTCAAGTTAAATTAATTTTAGTTGTATGAAAATTTAATTATTCTAGAGAAGCCATTACTTAATACACTATGATTTTATAAGGCCATTACTTTTAATTTTATAGCATTGGAACTTGATAACCATCCCAAATCGAGTACTATATTTTGTTTCACATTGTTTAAATTGAAACAAATATCAATATTTTAAACTTTACGTTCATTGCAATAATGTGGAATTGGAATTTTGGTGTAGTGAGATATTGAAACAACATCGATTCCTTAAAAGTTTTTGTACAAATTAAATTCAAATTTCATTTATCGAAAAAAAGCCTTGACCTAACATAGTTATGAAAAGACACATATCATGCCAAGAAATATCCTTCGCAGGACATGCAGTATAATTTGTAATAGTTCGTTGCCCGTATACTAGTTGGTTTCATTTTGTGTTTTTAGTACTTTGATGCTAGTCCGTTAGTTATGACTTCTTGTTCTTTTTTGGAGAAGAGGTCCAATATTGAAATCCTTGTTAAAATTGATTTAACAACACAAAGTCTTAACTTGATTTCCTTATTCTTTGTTCTGTAGATTACTTTTCTTTAATATGATCGGGCATTTTCCTCCAAATGTTTCCAAGACATACGCCCTGCATCTCACTATAAAAATTGTCAAATTTACACTAAAAAATAAAACCTATTCATAATTTGGGCAATGCCTGCCAGAGTATTCTAGAAACGTAAAATCATTTGTTGTTTCCAATTTAACTCTAAAAGAGAATTTGTCGTTGGACAAGTTCCATTAGTTATTTCACTCAAAGTTGTTGTCCTTAGTTTAGTATACTTGAGTGACAACGCGTTCACCAAAAAAGACAACGTCGAACAAAGAATACAATAATCGATTTGTAGTCTCATGATAAAGAGAAACTGATAAGTGCCAAAAGTAACATGTTTTAGCCTCATTCTTGATGCGTTTTTGGATGATTAATCTATTTAAAATAATGAATTTTATGTTCATAATCCTTTAAATTCATGTTTCTATACTTAGGAAAGCATTTTGGAGCGAAAGGAGTGAAAACCGAACAAAAAAAGAAGATTTTAGGAGCCACACGAGCTGGACACATGGCCATGGACTAAATCGAAGATAAAAAGGAAAATTTGGGGCAAAAGTGTGAATGTGAAAGAATTAGGGAGAGATTTATTAGACATAAGAATTTATTTAAATTTAAACTTTATTCTTTTAGGATTAATATTTAAGACTATTATTGTATTGTTTATATTTATCTTTTAAGCTTTATAATTTAGAGTTTAATTTGGATCCAATTATGGAATTATTGTTTAGATTTAATTCAAGTTATCTTTTTTTAATTTAATTTAGATCCAACTAGAGTTTTTTTTCATGTATTATAAATAGGGAATAGAGTAATATGAGAGGGGACTTTCAATTTTCTACAAAATCCTCCATTCCCCAAACCCTAGCCGTCAGGTTTTATTGAAGGAAACAAATGAAGCAACACCATAGAAGCCGTCTTTGAAGCAAATCTCCACAAAGATTGAAGACCTCTTTCTAAATTATTTTGATTTTACTATGAGTTTTTCCTCATCTTGTGGTTATATTGTTTCTGAGATGTTTCCATTTATTAGCATGAACTAAATTCCTAAATACCTAGGGTAGATGAACCCTAGGATGAATTCTGTCATTTGATTTATGATTTTACGCAATATATACTTAGATTTTGCTCTCAATTATGTATGCTTAATTCTTGATTTAGTATTCTTGATATATTAATTCTTGTTTGATGTGCTTAAATAAGAGGAGGAATAGACCCTGTTTAAGAGTAGATCTAGCATAATTGAGTGGAGTTGCATGCAATCCTAGAAATAGGACGACATAAATCTATCGGATTAGAGTCAAATCTAATAGGGGAATCCATAGATCGAATTAATGAGATAATAGGGGTTTTAATTAGAAAGAAGTTTCAATTAATCAACCTAGAGTCAGATGCTTTTATGCTTTAATAGAGGTATTAGCATAATTTAGGGATTTCTACGGAACAAAATACTAAGTGAATAAATTGCTTAATTCAGAATGATAATGGAAGATGAAATCTAGGTGAAATCTTTCCTGGGTATTGTTTGCTTCTTGGTATAAAAACACTTATTATTTATTGTTTTAATCTTTGGTGCACTTGTTATTAATTTAGTTAAATTAGTTTACAACAATCACTTTATTCAACCAGCTAGATAATAGGAAGACAGTTACTACTAGTACTTTTGGTTCTCGTGGGAATGATATATGTGCTTACCGTAACTATACTATTAATTGATAGGTGCACTTGCCTTAGTCATATTTTTAGTTAAGTTTCGACTGCATCAAGTTTTTGGCGCCGTTGCCGGGGATTGAAATATTAGAAAAACTTTATTTCTATTACTTTAGCCATTTTTTTATTTTTTATTTTTATTTTATTATTTGCATTTTTAATTTAATTTTTTTCCCTTTTATAAGCTTCTGGTAGGTTCTTTTGGTTTATGACTAGAGGAAACCCGTCGGGACCACTTCTTCACGACTCTGAATGTGAAAAGACTGCTCGCAAAAATCGTAAAGAGGTTAGAGAAGCTAAGCAAAGTCAGAAAACTTTAGTAGACTGTAAAAAATAAAAGGATATTACTGTGGAGATGGGTGAAAATCAAAATAACTATGTTCCTCTTGCTCTTCCTAATCCTCCAGCTCGTCGAACTTTGTATGATTATGCTAAGCCTACTCTGATTGGGGCTGAAACAAGTATTGTCAGGCCGAATGTTAATGCGAATAATTTTGAAATCAAGCCGGGTATGATTCAGATGGTACAACAATATGTTAAGTTTGATGGTTTGTAGGATGAAGATCCGAATGCTCTGTGGCTAATTTTCTTGAGATTTGTGACACTTTCAAAATTAATGGTGTTACTGATGATGCCATACGCTTACGGTTGTTCCCGTTTTCGTTGAGGAACAAGGAAAAAATGTGGTTAAATGCTTTACCACGAGGTTCTATAACCACTTGGGATCAAATGACTGAGAAGTTCTTATTAAAATATTTTCCACCGGCTAAGACAGCTAATTTGAGGAATGACATCTCTTCTTTTGCTCAAATTGATATTGAGACACTTTATGAAGCATGGGAGAGGTTCAAAGATTTATTGAGAAGGTGTCCTCATCATGGGTTACCTTTGTGGCTCCAAGTTCAAACTTTGTACAATGGTTTGAATACCTCGACTAGACAGATGGTTAATTCAGCAACTGGGGGAACTTTAAATAACAAGACACTAGAAGAAGCTCAAGAATTTATTGAGGAGGTGGCATTAAATAATTATCAGTGGCAAGTTACGAGAGTAAAACTTGTGAAGGCAGTAAAGATTTATGATGTTGATGTTGTTTCTATGTTAGCTCATCAGGTTGAAACTCTTAATTAAAAAATTGATGGTTCGAATTTTTCTAAGAAGGTACATTCGGTGATGCAGTGCAATCAAAATGGACGAGGATAATGAGTTCAGAATATCTCCATAAGCAAGCAGAATTTTTAGGTAATAAGTCTAAACCTTAAAATAATCCCTATAGTAATACTTATAATGTAGGTTGGAGATATCAGCCAAATTTTTCATGGGGTGGTCAAGGATATCAAAGATCACAAATTCCTCTAGGTTTTCAGCAGCTACATCAACAAGAAAAAAATTCTAACCTCGAAGATATGCTTGCTAAATTTATTTCGACTTCTCAAGCAAGATTTCAAAGTAATGAGACAGCTTTAAAAAATCAGTAGGCATCTATTCATGGACTTGAAAATCAAATCGGACAGCTTGCTAAAATGATTTTGGAAAGACAGCCAGGTAGTTTACTTAGCAACACTAAACCAAACCCAAAGGAACATGCAAAAGCAATTACATTGAGGAGTGGGAAAGAGTTGGTTGAACCGAAAAAGAAATTGAAGCAAAAATCCGATGAGAAAGATGATGAGGTAGCAAAAACTGAGGAAATTCAGGTACAAGTGCTTAAAGAATATAAACCATCAATTCCCTATCCAGAAAAGTTGAAGAAAGACCGCAAGGATGAACAATTCGGTAAATTTCTTGATTTTTTTAAACAATTACATATTAACTTACCTTTTGTTGAAGCTCTTTTGCAGATTCCCACTTATGCAAAATTTTTAAAAGAGCTACTGACAAATAAAAGGAAGTTAGAGGAGTTGTCCACTGTGGAGCTTAATGGGGAGTGCTCAGCTATTCTCCAAAATAAATTGCCTACCAAGCTGAAAGATCCGAGGAGTTTCACTATCCCATGTTTTATTGGTAGTTTAAATATTGAGAAAGTATTGGCTGATTTGGGTGCTAGTATTAATTTAATGCCTTATAAAATGTTCAAGCAACTTGGTCTTGGGGAACCTAAACCCACTAGGATGAGTATTCAATTAGCTGACAGATCTGTTAAATATTCTAGGGGAATTTTCGAAGATGTGCTTGTGAAAGTAGATAAATTTATTTTCCTTGTTGACTTTGTTATACTTGACATGAATGAGGATTTTGAGGTACCTTTGATTTTAGGAAGACTTTTTTTAGCCACTGCTAGAGCTATTATTGATGTGGGTAGTGGTACACTTGTGCTTAGGGTAGGTGATGATGAAATTATTTTTCAGATTTATAATGCCATGCGATTTTCTCAAGAGCAAGATGATTCCTGTTATTTTATTGATTTTACTGATCATGCTATTGAAAATTCATTGCAGGAAATTGTTCATAAAGACTCTTTGGAACTATGCGTTCTTCAAGGAGGGGAGATCGATGGAGATAATTTTGTGTTTAATGAGATGAAAAATGATCTAGATGCTAATGAGTCCCTAACGAGACAAAAAAAATTTGAGACCATTGAGGTAAGTAAAGAATTGAGGTTGAAACCCTCTATTGAAGAACCTCCTAAATTTGAACTAAAGCAATTACCTGATCATTTGGAGTATGCATTTTTAGGGAATAATTCTACATTGCCGATAATTATTGCTTCAGATTTCAAGCGAGAAAGAGGAATTACAGCAGGTGCTAAGGGAACATAAATGAGTAATGGCTTGGAAATTTTCTAACATTAGAGGAATTAGTCCTTCTTTTTGTACTCGTAAAATTTTAATGGAAGATGAATATAAACCTTGTGTGCAGGCTCAAAGGAGATTAAATCCTAATATGAAGGAAGTTGTTAAGGCTGAGGTAATTAAACTTTTAGATGTCGTAGTTAGTTATCCTATTTCTGATAGTACTTGGGTCAGTCCTGTGCAGGTTGTTCCTAAAAAAGGAGGCATGACTGTTATGGATAACGAAAAAAACGAGTTAATTCTAATAAGAACAGTCACAGGATGGAGAGTTTGTATTGATTACAGGAAGTTGAATGATGCTACAAGGAAAGACCACTTTCCTCTACCGTTTGTTGATCAAATGTTAGAGAGGTTAGCTAGCCACATGTACTATTGATTCTTGGATGGACTTTCTGGCTACTTTCAAATCCCGATAGCTCTTGAGGATCAACAAAAGACGACATTTACATGTCCATATGGTACGTTTGCTTACCGAAGAATGCCTTTTGGATTATGTAATGCTCCTGCTACTTTTTAGCGATGTATGATGGTTATTTTTTATGAACTCGTGGAAGATATTATGAAGGTATTTATTGACAATTTCTTGGTATTCGATAATTCTTTCCATTTACGCCTTAAAAATTTAGAACGTGTTTTAATGAGATGTGAAGAAATAAACCTTGTGCTTAATTGGGAAAAGTGTCACTTCATGGTTAAAGAGGGAATTGTTTTGGGTCATAAATTTCTATTAAAGGGATTGAGGTTGATAAAGCAAAAATTAAAACTATGGAAAAATTACCTCCTCCTAATTCGGTTAAGGCTATTAGAAGTTTCCTAGGACATGCTAGGTTTTATAGAAGATTTATTAGGGATTTTTCTAAAATAGCAAAGCCGTTAACGAATTTATTAGAAAAAGATGTGCCATTTAATTTCAGTCAGGATTGTTTAGAGACATTTAACATTCTTAAGGAAAAATTAATTAATGCCCCGATTGTTGTTGCACCTGATTGAAATTTACCCTTTGAACTAATGTGTGATGCAAGTGATTTTGCAGTACGTGCAGTTCCTGGACAGCGAAGAGACAAGCACTTTCAACCGATTTATTATGCTAGCAAGACTTTGACAGATGCTCAAGCGAATTACACTACTACTGAAAAAGAATTGCTAGCTGTGGTTTTTGCATTTGATAAATTTAGATCTTATTTAATATTATCTAAAGTTATTGTTTACACTGACCACTCTGCTCTTCGCTACCTTCTTGGTAAACCAGATGTGAAACCTTGACTTATTTGTTGGGTTTTATTGTTGCAGGAATTTGATTTGGAGATTAAGGATAAGGAAGGAGCTGAAAATCTTACAGCTGATCATCTCCCAAGACTCGAAAATCCTCATTTTGAGTAGCTTAATGAAGGTATGATAGATGACTCGTTTCTTGAAGAATGACTCTTGGTAGTAAGTGATTCTGATGGTCCTTGGTTTGCAAACATTGCAAATTATTTAGTTGCTAACACTTTACCAAAAGATTTGACTCATCATCAAAAGAAGCGATTCTTTGCTGATGTGAAAAATTATTTTTGGAAAGAATCCTTTTCTTTATCGTGTGTGTGCAGATCAAGTAATCCGAAGATGTGTTTTGAATGTCGAAGGGAATAAAATTTTGGAGCATTGTCACTCTGGACCGACAAGAGGACACTATAGTGGAATTCGTACTGCACATAAGGTCCTCGAATCAGGTTTTTATTGGCCCACTTTGTTTAAATATGCGAACAGGTATGTTACTTCTTGTGATAAATGCCAGAGAACAAGTAATAGTTCCAAATGTGATGAAATGCCTCAAACTTATATGCTTGCATGTGAAATCTTTGATATTTGGGGTGTTAATTTTATGGGACCATTTACTATTTCTTATGGAAATAAATACATACTTGTTACAGTGGATTATGTGTCGAAATTGGTGGAAGCTCAAGCTTTACAAACTAATGATGGTAGGGTGGTAGTTCGATTTCTTAAGAAAATTTTCTCTTGATTTGGAAGACCTAGGACAATCATTAGCGATAGGGGTACACATTTTTGTAATGCTCAATTTGATAAAATTCTTAAGAAGTATGGTGTACATCATAGAACAGCTACCCCTTATCACCCTTAAACTAGTGGTCAAGTTGAAGTGTCAAACCGAGAACTAAAACGTATCTTAGAAAAGACCGTAGAGACTAATAGAAAATATTGGGCTTTGAAATTAGATGACGCTTTATGGGCTTATAGGACTGCTTTTAAAACTCCCATAGGAACATCCCCTGACAGATTTGTTTATGGGAAGAGTTGTCACTTACCACTTGAACTTGAACACAAAGCATTTTGGGCAATTAAATTCCTAAACTTTGATCTTAAACTTGCAGGTGAAAAGAGGATGCTCCAACTGAATGAGCTTGATGAATGGCGTGCTAATGCTTATGAGACTTCAAGATTATACAAACAGGCAGCAAAGCGACATCATGATTCTCGGTTAAAGCAATCTAAACAGTTCGTAGTTGGAGATCGAGTTCTTCTATTCAAATTGAGGCTTAAATTGTTTATTGGGAAGCTAAAATCGATATGGTCGGGTCCATTTGTGGTAAAAATCGTCTTTCCCTACGGTACAATAGAGGTAACACATCCTAAGTATGGCACATTCAAGGTAAACGGTCATCGACTTAAACCTTATCTTGGTGGTGATTTTCATAATGTGATAGAGGAGCTTCGGCTTCAAGATCCACCTCAATCGTGAACTTAAACAAGGAAGTCGAGCTTAGACTTTAAACAAGCGCTTCTCGGGAGGCAACCCGGGTGTTTTTATTTTTATTTATTTATTTATTTTACTTTCATGTTTTTTTTTAAAAAATTGAAAAAAAATTAATTTGAAAAATTTTGAAAAGTTCAAAAAAATTATTATATTTATTTTCAATTTTATTTTATTTTATCTTATTTTATTTTCAATTTTATTTTAGTTATGCACTATTTTTATTCTTATGGTTGTTTTTTTAATTATCTCTCTCTCTGACTTGTCTTTGTCTATTTTTTTTTTTTGCTCGAAATATTGCACTTCCTTTAGACTCGCTACATTCATTTTTTTTTTCAATTCCGATGAAATCATCCTAATTCAAGGAAGTTTCAATTCCTCTCCTCTTTATGATATTGTGCTTATTCTGCTTATATCTGTTTGTACATTGAGGACAATGTACATCTTAAGTGTGGGGAGATTGATTGTGTATTAATTGTGATAAAATTCCTGATTTATTTATTGTGTTAAAGTAATTTTCTCATACCCCATTAGAGTGAATTTTTTTCTATTTGGAATTTTTATTAAATTTGTTTTGAGATTGATTTGTAAATCTTTTATGTATTGGATGATTTAATTTTTAAGATATGCGAGAGTCAAGTATGATGATTTGTTATTCTAGAACTTGCTTTGATTATACATGTTGAGACCACATTATTGATTTGATATGCTGAGATGATAGAGGCACTTAGGATTTAACCCCTTTTATCTTTAAAAAGCTTACCTAATAAATTAACCCCTAGTGAACCCTATTGAGCCTAACACCATTTTATTCATTAACCCATAATATTAACCCATGATCCATATATTTGTGGTAAATTTACCCATTTATTGACTATCTTTTTGTCGAGATTTTATTTGATTAAGTTGCCTAACTATGTTCCACTATTTGAATTGCTGAATTTTATTGTTTAAAAAAAAAGAAAAAAGAAAAATTGAAAAAAAGAAAAGACAAAAGTGTGTTTGAGCTAGAATCATTAGTTCCATATATTGTTGAAAAGCTCATGTTTATTCTTTATTATTTATGTTGATTCATATTCTTTCAATTCAGCAACTAATAGTTTTTTTTTCTAGTTTGGTAATTTATCAACTTGATCTCGATTTTAACCAATTTTTCTAGCCTTTTTCATACCTTTAACCTTGTACCCATTACAACATTGAAAAGACCTCTTGATTGGTATGTCATGTCATTTTACAGTGGTGGAGATTTCAAGCAAACTTATGGTAATAACATTTTGTGTTTGACAATTGAGAGCTTATTTAATGAACCTTAAACACTTTGAGTGCTTTGAGTGAATCTTTAGTGAGGATGTAAAGTCTTGTTGATTTTGAATTTAAGGTAATTATTTAGATAAGGGGAGACACCTATATTTTTGTGTTAAAAATTTTGTAGATTAGATTGCTTGAATCTTTAGTGTTCTTTTAGATGAATTTCCAATGCATGATTGTTTCCAATTTAACTCTATAAGAGAATTTGTCGATGGACAAGTTCCATCGGTTATTTCACTCAAAGTTGTCGTCCTTAGTTTTGTAAACTTGAGTGACAACACGTTCACCAAAAATGACAACGTCGAACAAAGAATACAATAATCGATTTGTAGTCTCATGATAAAGAGAAACATTGGCCTATTTCCAAAGCAGGAAATATTTGGGATGAATTAAATTTGAATTTCAATCATTTAGTTGCCATTTTCCTTTTTAAAACGTGATAAGTGCGATAAAAAGTTTTAACAACAAAAAGATTTTATGATTTTAGGTTTCACAGAATTATTTTAATATTGTGGCACATACATATCACCAGTAGAGAATTCTAGTATAGCTCAATCGATTTGGAGATAGACGTGCATTTTTAACCGTCACCATGACTAGAACATATTTAGATTTTCATTCTCTTTAATATTCATATTTAGATTTAAATTATTATTCTTTCGTATTTTATATTCTCTTATTTTGATTTTTGTGTAAGTATTTATCTGCTTAACTATTTTGTTTCATGTTATTTAATCTTCGTTATTAATTGTCCATTTATGTTTAATTTACATGCTAGTTTTCAAATTTATTTTTCATACAAATAAACCTTTAAAATAGAGGCAATATCCTTTTGTGTGGAAACCTCAAAAAATCATGCCGTAATGTGTCGGGTGTGATTTTTTGTGTAATTCACATGAATCTAATATCCTTTTCCAAACTTTTCAAATGCCTTTTTAATTTCGAGATTACGAGAACGTTGTGCCCTAATGTGTTGGTCACAACTCCAATTCTCCGCGAAAGTCGAAACAAACAAACATTCTTTTTAAATCTTTTTTGAAAATCACGTGGAATAAATTTTGTGCTCGAGGATCGTATTTTAAACTTAGTTCGAAAATTTAAGTTCGCAAAAAAAATATAAATATATATATACAAATGATTTTAAAACAAAACGAGACAATATCCTTTCGTGTAAAGACTTCGAAAAAACATGCCCTAACGTGCTGGGTGTGATTTTCGTATAAATCACATAATCAAATATCCTCTTTAAAGACTTTTAAAATGTCCTTTAGTTTCGAAAGTCCAAGAACATAGTGCCCTAACGTGTTGGACAGGACTTCCTATTCTCCTAGAAATTTGAAACACACGGGTGATTTTCCTTAAATAGGATTTTTGAAAGTCATGCAAAGTTTTCTAAAAACAAAGATCATATTTTAAGTTTTACTCTAGTTTTCAAACTTTTAACAAACTAAGACCCGAAAATAATCAATGTGGTACCAATTTTGGGCGTATGAAGGTGCTAATCCTTCCTTATGCATAATCAACTCTCGAACCTATTTTCTGAATTTCGAAGACCAAAATGTTTTTCAAAATGGATTTTAAACACTTTGTGGTGATCCAGTCACACCATATAAAAAGATTGGTGGCGACTCCCATTTTTCTGATCATTTAAAGTACCCATATTTTGAATTTTAAATATTGTTCGGGACTTGTTTGTTTTCCCAAAAATAAACGTTTCGACAGCTTAACGACTCCACTAGGGAAACTTTTTAAATAAACGAGAGTCGAGCCAAAGTTGATTATTTTCGGGTCTATTTTGAAAACTTTTAAAGCTTCGAGGGGTCTTCACCTCCGTGTAGGGTAGTGAATCGCTTTCGGGATTACATCCGTACCCATGTTTTCATGAAGTTTTCACCTCCATGCAAACATGTGAGAAATGTGTCCCCCTAAACCGAACTCATTCATATGAGCCTATAATGGGTGAGGATCGAGGAATCCACTGGTTTGGGTACCTTTTACTCTAGAGCCTAAAACCATATATAGTGAACCGTAAGTACTTGCCTTAGAAGGAGTTATAAGTTATCCAAGACGAGTTCTTAGGTTCTTTGTTTTATACTTGTATATGGATATTACTATGTTTTGCTAACATGTTCTATTTTGTCTCTTTTGTTTGAATTGCATCATCATACAAAAAAATGTGTTGATTTAAATTCAGTTGCCAAATATGCAGTTTCATCATGGAGGACAAATTTCTTAATAAAGTGGAAAATAACATGGCTTTGCGCTTATGGTCGAAGGAAAGCACAAGGTCGAGGAAGATTTGGAAGACTAGAAGAAGGATTACACAATTCAGATCAAGATCCTTGAAAGGAATCAAGAAGCAAGTGAGGGGCACTTTCGACAAGTTCAGAGATATGTTTGAGATAAAGATTATGAAAAGCATGAAAAAGCAGCTGATCACATGCGAACATCGAAGCTGATATGTCGAGCATGCAATATGAATCAAGATCAGAGCGGGGATGAAAATTAGCCAGACTTCTAGGAAGATCAAAAGCTCTAGGCCATAAGGCAAAGTCTTATGTGATCCGTTTTATGTGGAAAATTTTGTCTTCTAGAGAAGTTGTTCTTATGGGATTGAATTCAAAATCAATGCCTTTTCTCATGCATACATGCATTTTATTCGCATTGCATATTCGCATATTTTAGCACAATAATTCTAACTAAATAAAAACTTTAACAATTACGTCAGTAATCATTGAAAACTCACATCACTATAACACTCATAATAAACCAAGGCCATGGATCAAAGGCTGGGGCAAATCAAGAAAGATTTACAAGATCAAATGCAAGAGCACTTTTAGGAACAAATGACGATGATGTGTAGGGAGATGAAAACTCAGTTTATGGAAGTGCAAAAGAATTTGATGAATGAACTAGCACAAGTGAAGCAAAGCATGGCCAATAAGGGAAAAGGTCCTACATTTGAGGAAGACGAGGACCCAATTATTCCCCCAGGTTTTACACCCCTCCATAACCAAACTCCGCATGAGGTGCAAACACGGGAGACCACCGTTACTATAGGAGTGCAACAGTAGGCCACTGGCACATCAAGGCCGACCAATTATCCAGTAGGATCTGGATCAAACTTTGAAGATAATGCTGCAAATCTAGGTATCTCGGATTTCAATGAAATGATGAGGGCAGATCTTCCTCGCTAAAGAATTAAGTCTGGTCCTAGATTTGGTACTCCCTCCTAAATTCAAGGCCCCAGAGTTCGAGAAATATAATGGAACAAGCTGCCCTAAAACTCACCTTACCGTGTTTTGTAGGAAAATGGCAAGGCACGTTCATAATTACGAACTACTTATTCATTGTTTTCAAGATAGCCTGGTAGGATCGGTAGTTAGATGGTATAATTAATTGAGCCGGGCAAAAATTCATTCATGGAGAGATTTAGCGCAGGCTTTCTTAAAGCAATATAGCCATGTGATAGAAATAGCTCCTGACCGACTTACACTACAATTCATGAAGAAAAAATCAAACGAGAGTTTTAGGCAGGGCTAGAAGTGGCAACTCAGGTACAGCCGCCACTAACAAAAAAAGAAACAACGATGTTGTTCGTTAACACTCTCAAGGCACCTTATCTCAATCATCTATTAGGAAATGCCACTAAAAGTTTTTCTGACATGGTCATATCGGGGGAGATAATTGAAAATGTCATTAAAATGACAAAGATAGAGGCGAGAGAAGGCGTCAGAAGAACAGCTCCCAAAATAAAGGAAAATAAGATCAGCAACACGGACTCTTACAAGACAAATTACTCAAAGCTAATGATGATGGCATTGCCTAGAATCACGAAAGGAAATTATCAAAGAAATCCAAGACAGAGGTTTGGTGTGAGACCAATATATCGAGAGTTCAAGACCATAACATAATTCATTTAGAGAACGAAATTCACTCCTATTCCCATGACATATAGAGAACTTTATCCGAAATTGTACGAGGAATGTCTTGTGGCACCAATCCATGTAAAGCCATTGCTACCACCGTTCCCGAGTTGGTACGACGCAAACTTACAATGTGAATATCACGCAAGGATAGCCAAACATTCAATTGAGAACTGCACAGCCCTAAAAAGGCATGTATAGTAGCTTATTGATCCCAAGGTACTGACATTCGAGGATCCTGTGAATCCAAGTGTATCAGGGAATCTGCTACCTAACCACCCCGATCAGGGAGTGAATGCGATCAGTGAAGATTTGAGAATTAACATTATTAGGGAGGAAAATGGTGAAGGACGCTCATCAGAAATTCGTCCTTTCACCCTGGGAGTACCCTCGACAATTGGATTGTAGAGTAGCTCCCTGTAGTCTTTAGGGCTTCTTCAAAGTAATGCTCAAAACAGGCCTATTGCTTTAGGCTCGAAAGCAATATAGATCTTTTTGTAAAAGGGTCTGTTAAAGCCCAATTTTAACCGGACCCGAGTGTTGGATTAAGCCTTTTATTTAAGTTGGGTTTAAATTGATTTAAATTTATTTTTAAATTTAAATTAATATTAAATTAAAAGTTCAAAACAAAGACAAAATTTAAAGTCCAATTACAAACTTAAAAAGCCTAAGTCCAATTGACCCTATTGGGCCCATTTTGAAACGACCCAAATGACCCAACTAAACCTAAAGCTAAACCCTGAATCTGGTAGCTAAGCTTGTACCCCCACTTGCACTACTGACACCTCCATCTCAGCCAGTCAAAACGTGCCACGTCACCACCAGCGACTACCAGTCAACCACTTGCCTTTGTACTAACCGCCACTGCCATGGCCGAACCTGCAAAAGCAAAGAAGAGAAGTTTTAATTACATACAACAATTTATCATCATTATAATTCTGGTTATAAAATCAAATTCAAACCGATTGTAAAGGGTTACATGTTCTTTGAAAAAGAAATAAACTTTGAAGCATTTGCAAGTTTACTTTCAAAATCATTACACTAAACGCGTTGCAATTGAATACAAAAGGAGACAGATACAAAGCAACCACAAGCAGACCCAAAATATTCAAGCATTAAAATCATTCAGGTATTGCTTCAATACATTCATTCATTATCATTCATAATTTAGGTATTTAAACCTTTTATGTTCTATTTTTTTTTTAATTGTATTGAAGGTATAGCTATTATTATTTATTATCATTTTCGGTTATCTCAAAAACATTAAATGAAAGTTATAATTATTATTAATAATATTAATATTAATTTAATTATAACAATGACCATAACAATATCAATGGCAAATATAATTAATATTATTAATAATATAATAATAATAATAATTAGTAATAAAAAAGAAAGCCAAAGGACGGAGGTACTTCCATGATCGTCGTTGTCGGAGTAGCCACAAGAGCCCACCGACCCGTCGCCGTTACGCCCACGAAGATCATGATCTGCAGAAAGAACAAAAACAGATTTGAGAATATAAAATAAATAAGTTTTAAAAAAAGAAAAAATCAAACGTTTTAAACAAAAAGAAAGGGGCTCTTAAAAGGAAAAAACGAAAGTGCTTAAAAAATTTCCAGATCTGGAAAATCCAGATCTGAGTTTACAAAGGAGGAAAAGGGATGCTTTACCTCCAAACAAGGACTGCGCGTGGTGGCAAGCAGCGGCGCGTGCACCGGCAAGTGATGGGCGTCGGAGATATGGTTGTTACGCGCGTCGGTCGGTGGCGCGCGTGCGGTGGAAGACGATCGGGCATCGGACGGCCAAGCGATGGCTTTGGAGAGAAAAAGGGGGGGTTGAGAGAGTTTGGTTTGTTTTTTTGAAGAAAGAATGAATGAAAATGAAAAAAAAACTAAAATGGCCTTTTAAAGACCGTCAAAACGGCAACGTTTTGAGGGCTGAGTTTCAGCCCCAAAACGACGCTGTTTCACTTTTTAAGCCCAATACTTGTCCGACCCAACCCGATCAGACCCGCCAGGATCCGCGTGTTTTTGAGAAAAGAGATATTTATGCATTTGGTCCTTCCGTATTTTTGATTGTTTCAATTTAGTCCTTTTTGTACTTTTAATTATTTTTAAATCGACCCAATAATTGTTTAATACTTTTCAATTTAATCCCTTGACCTTTCGAAAGCATCAGGAGCTGCCACGTGCCATGCTTTTGGCTTATTTATGCAAATGATCCCTCTTACTTCTAATTTGTTTCAATTTAATCCTTAAATCAAGTTCTTTTTAATTATAAAATTGGCCTAGAAATTTTAAATGATTTCAAATTAGTCCTTGGACTTCAGAATGCCTGAGAGACTGCCACGTGTCACCTATTTTTTGGTTTTATAGCCCTAGAGGTCCTTAAACTATCCAGAAATCTCATTTTGACCCCTAAACTCCTCCAATATTATATTTTAACCCCTGAACTTTTTGAGAATTACATTTTACCCCTGAACTTTCCAAAATTCCATTCTTGACATTGATTTCCCAAAAATTACATTTTTACCCTTGAACTTGTAAAAATTCCAATTTTAACCCCAATTATCCTAAAAATTACATTTTTACCCTCAAACTTTCCAAAATTCCATTTTTAGCCCCAATTTCACCAAAAAATACCATTTTACCCTCGAACTTCCCAAAATTTTATTTTTGACCTCGATTTCACCAAAAAATACCATTTTACCCTTGAAGTTCCTAAAATTCCATTTTTCACCCTAATTTTTCCAAAATTACCATTCTTACCCTCGAGTGTCTAAAATTACCATTTTACCCCCGGGTACCCAAAAATCACATTTTCAACTTAAATTATTTATTATCCTTCCTTTTTAATATTTGTATTTAATTTTAATTATTATGCCCTTATATTTTGTATTTTTTATTTTTGCTTACCATTTATCTGCTTAATTATCTTGCTTCATGTTATCTAATATCCAATATCAACTGCTCATTCATATCAAACTCACATATTTGTTTTCAAAATTGTTTTCATAAAAACTTTAAAATCAAGGCAATATTCTTTTAATTCGAGTTTTGAAAATTTGTGTCTTAACTTACTAGGCACGATTTTTCTTCAAATCGGAATAATCGAATATCTTTAAATCAAGGTAATGTTTCTTTGTCTCTGATTCTAAAAATTTGTACCTAAACTTACTAGGTGCAACTTTTTTCTTTAAATCAAGATAATCGAACATCCTTTTCAAAAGTGTTAAAAAAATTTTACAATAAAGGAAAGCTCGTTGTTTCTGGATCTCGAAAAGTTGTGTCCTAACTCATTGAACGTGTTTTTCTTCCTTGATCACTTTGAAATAGTGAGACTTTCAAACAAAATCGATTTCTTTTAAACAGAACTCATGCATTCAAGGATCGTAGTTTAAACTTTATTCGAGCTTTCAAAATTTTACAAACAAGACCCTAAGATAATCAATGTGGTACCAATTTTGGGCGTATGAGGGTGCTAACCCTTCCTCATGCGAAGACTAAAATATTTTTCAAAACGAATTTTAAACATTTTGAGGTGATCCAATCACACCGTAGAAAAGGATTGGTGGCGACTCCCATTATTTTTCAATTTTAAAATAATTTTCGAAACACGTCGTTTTCAAAAAATATGGTTTCAATAGGGTTCATGATCATTTTCCAGTTATTATCAATGAAAATGCATTTTCTATCTTATAATGGGTAGAAGCAACTTCTTATGCCAACGTCACGAAGTTTGTAGTTAGTAAGTTCTTGAAAAAGGAGATCATTTACCGATATGGGATGCCAGAAAGGATCATATCCAACAATGCCTTGAATTTGAACAATAGCACAATAACGAAAGTTTGCGAGCAATTCAAAATCAAGCATCACAATTCCTCCCTCTATCATCCAAAGTTGAATGGAGCTATGGAGGCAACTAATAAGAACATCAAGAAGATCGTTCCGAAAATGACTGAGAACTACAAAGACTGGCATGAAAAACTACCATTTGCCCTCTTTGGTTACAAAACTTCAATCAAGACTTCTACTAGAGCAACACAATTCTCGCTCGCATATGGTACGAAAGCTGTCTTACCAATTGAGGTTGAAATACCTTCTCTTTGAGTCTTGACTGAGCTACAATTAGATGAGGCAGAATGGATCCAAGCTCGATATGATCAGTTAAACTTAATCGAAGAAAAGAGATTAAGGGCTATCCGTCATGGTCAAATGTACAAGATAAGAATGATGTGAACTTATGACAAAAAGGTCCATCCTAGAGAATTTCATGAGAGAGATCTAGTTTTGAAAAAGATACTTCCCGTACATAAAGATTTTAGAGGCAAATGGATGCCCAACTAGGAAGGGCCTTATGCTGTAAAGAAAACTTTTCCAAGGGGAGCTCTCATTCTAACAGAAATGGGTGGCAAAGATTTGCATAACCCTGTCAATTCAGACTCGGTGAAAAAATATTTTGCCTAAAATTGAGATGAAAACCCGTAAAGGGTGTCTCTAAAAAAGAAAGTGGTTTAGGATGAAAACCCGTAACGGGCGTCCTGAAAACCAAAAGGAATTTTGAGTTGAAAACCCGTAAAGGGTGACTCAAGTTCAAAGGAACGGGTCGAAGTGATCATTTCTCAGATGTAACAAGATAAAGGAATTACGACTTAAAGCATCAACAAAGCACTACAGGTCTTCTAGACACATATTTTGGCTTAAAATGATTCTCAGCAAGTTAGCTCAAAAAAGCTCATCCTGCGATGTTCGAGGCATCTAATTGTCTTTTGTTGTATACTTTCTTGACTAAAATTTGTCTCCTATTGATCTTTTGAATTGTGTCTTCAATAAATTTCTACCTTATTCTTTCATAATCCAGTTCAATCATTTTGCATTTTCAATAACGGATAATGAACTAATAATATGAATCATACAAAGATTTGCGAGCATTAATCTGGAATTTCTTAAATGGTACAGGGGCTCGAAACAGAACCATCAATTGGAAAACTTGAAAACAAGCAGTTCCGACTGGGCTTTGAAGAAGATAGGACAGCGCACCCTTGACAGAATTTGGACAAGTGACACGTTATGTTAACCCAAATAATAAACGGACATTCATCATATGCATTCATGTAGTTATGAGCATTTGATTCATTCTAATCATTGCATCCTAATAATTCGGGCCTACATATGAGGTCAATAGAAGCATACTTTAATGGACACATCCCTGCGAAATAGTGAGAGGAAATAATTACAGTGGATCAAGATCAAACTATAATACCAAAGAGCAAGATGAAGTTTCGACATCAAATCCTATCTTCCTGAAATCTCAGTAGAGTTGGATTCAAACCACATCATTCCAGAAGGATAGATTGAAGAAACTGATCTCTTACCTCGAGCTTAGGGCAGATCATCATTAACCAATCTCTTACCCCGAGCCTGGGGCAGATAGTAGCCATTCGATCTATTACCCCGAGCTTGGGGTAGATCAAAACCAATAAATCTCTTACACCGAGCTGGGGGCAAATTACAGCCATACGATATCGTACCCCGAGCCTGGGCTAGATCATCATCAGTAAATCTCCTACCCCGAGCCTAAGGAAGATCATCATTAGCAAATCTCTTACCCCGAGCTTGGGGTAGATTGCAGCCATCCGATCTCTTACCTCGAGCCTAGGGCAGATCATCATTAGCCAATCTCTTACCCCGAGCCTGGGGCAGATTGCAACCATTCGATCTCTTACCTCGAACCTGGGGAAGATCATCATCAGCCAATCTCTTACCTATAGCCTGGGATAGATTGCAGTCACTCGATCTCTTACCTCAAGCTTGGGGCAGATCACCATCAACCAATCTTTTACCTCGAGCCTGGGGTAGATTATAGTCATTTGATCTCTTATCCCGAACTTGGGGCAGATCACCATCAGCAAATCTCTTACCCCGAGCCTGGGGCAGATTGCAGCCATTCAATCTCTTACCCCGAGCTTCGGGCAAATCACCATTAGCCAATCTCTCACCCCGAGCCTGGGGCAGATTGCTGTCGTTCGATCTCTTACCTCGAGCCTGGGGCAGATCATCATCAGCCAATCTCTTACCCTGAGCCTGGGGTAGATTGTAGCCGTTCGATCTTTTACCCCGAGCTTGGGGTAGATCACCATCAACCAATCTCTTACCCCGAGCCTGTGGCAGATTATAGTCATTCGATCTCTTACCCCGAGCTTGGGGCAGATAATCATCAGCAAATCTCTTACCCTGAGCCTGAGGCAAATCACCATCAACCAATCTTTTACCCTGAGCCTGGGCCAGATTACAGTCATTCGATCTCTTGTCTCGAGCCTGAGGTAGATCATCATCAGCCAATCTCTCACCCGATCATGGGGTAGATGATAATCATTTGTAGTGATAAAGTGGACATCTTCATGGCGAGATGCAGAGAAGTGAACCAAATCCGTCTTCCTAATGAGATACAAAAAAGTAAAGAAAGATATGGTGCTACGACACCCAAATCCCTGAAGTTGCAAGCGAATGGGGTGAAGCTATAGTAGTAAATTTTTTCTTTTTTAAATTACCTCATGGCAAGATGGAATCATAACGCCGAAGGTAGAGATGCAGATACAACAAAGTTGAACGACCAGTGAAGCAAAGGGTAGGCCAATTGAAGAAAGCAGTGTCAAAGAAAAAGAAATGAAACGTGACAAAATTGTGCCTCCTCTTGGTCTTTGCTCCGTTCCTGTTACACATCAACGAGCAAATAGGGGCAGCTGTTGGAGCTCAATTTTGACTGGGCCCAAACCTTGAATGAAACTTTTGATTTAAAATTATATTAAGTTTAAATAGGTTTTAAATTTATTTTTAAATTTAAATTTGTTTTAAATTTAAATTTAGTTTAAATTTGAAATGGTTTTAAACTTAATTTTAAATTTTAATTTAAAAAGTCCAAAATACAAAAAGGCCTAACTACGAGTTTAACTAGACAACCCAAAAACTAAGGCCCAATTACAAGTTTAACTAGACAGACCCAAAACCTAACCCAATTGACCCAAAATAATCAGAAGTTAATCCACTTGCCATCAACCACCTCTATTACCGACCACTGGAATGAAACCATGTTAGCACCAGCAGCACCACCCTTCAACTTGGACTGCCACCACCGCCGTTGCAACCTGCAAAAGAAGACAAGATGGGGATTTAGTTAGAAGAAACAAAATAGTATGATTGTAAAATACACTATAAAGCCAAATTCAAAACAGTTTGTAAGGGGTACTGACCCTTTTTTTTAGAAGCATCCGAATTCAACTGAAGCTTTTATTAGAAATTAAGATACACAAATATTTTTCTAAATTCAATACAAAGCAGAAGATATCTGAACAGACACACAAAGCACCAAAAAAATAGACTCAAGTCAGATTCACAGTCTCAAGCATTAAGTCACACAGGTATTCTCAACACATTTATTATTATTTATTACTATGTTTCCAAATTCTTTATATCCATAATATACATTAATTCGCCTATTAAATACACTGCTATTATTATTTACCATTTTCTATTATTTCAAACGTATTAAATGAATATTATTAATAGTAATAAATATTTTAAATAAATAACAATAATATTAATAAAAATAAAAGAGAAATTTGAAGAGGCAACCTGCTCATGAAGTAGCTGCTGCTGCCGCCGGAGGCGATGGAACCTCTCCGGTTTCGTCCATGATGATGAGAGGCATTACAAAGAACAGATTCGGGACAAAAAAAGGATTAGAATTTTGACTAAAAAAAATAGATTTTTTTAGATTAAAAGATTTTTAAAAGAAAAGGGAAATTTTTGATTAAAAGATATGAAACAAATCTAAAAAAAACAACAACACTTGCTTCATTTTTAAATCCAGATCTAAAATTTTTTTTATTAAAAGATTTTTAAAAGAAAAGGGAAATTTTCAATGTATTTTGGTTTGGATTCGAGGTTTTAAAGCCCGATTTAAGACGGTTTAAAAGGAAGAAAAAAAAAGGGGAAAGTTTTTTCCTAGAACCATTGTGGACGGTGGCGTGTGGCAGCGCGTGGCGTCGGAGCGATGATTGGACCAAGAGCAATCCGCGGCCGACCGGAGAGAAGCCACGGAGAGAGAAAAGTGAAAAAATGGGCTTGAAACTTTTTTTTTTTTTAGAACTAAAGAAAGAAATGAAATTTTTGGTGAATTTTTCATTTATATAGCATATAGAAACAATGTCGTTTAGGGGAGGAGCCAAAGTACCCAAAATGGCACCATTTTGGTCTGACCCGATCCGTGACCTGATCCGACCCAAGGAGATCCACATGTTTTTTGAAAGTGGGCTATTTATGACTTTAGTCCTTCTGCTTTTTTTTATTTTTACAAATCAATCCGTTTCAAATTTTTAATTATTTTTTAATTTACCCAACAATTTTCTCTTTTTCAATTCGGTCTTTTAACCCCAAAATGCCTAAAAGGCTGTCACGTGTCCCATCCTTTTGGTTTTATTGTCCAGAAGGTCCCAAAATTTTCTAAAAATACAATTTAACCTCCAAACTTTCCAAAAATTATAATTTGACCCCCAATCTTTCCCAAAATCACATATTAACCTTAAACTTCACAAAAATTACATTTTTACCCTTGAACTTCACAAAAATTATATTTTTACCCTCGAATTTCCAGAATTTACCATTTTACCTCCAAATTTCCAAAAATTCCATTTTTGCCCTTAAACTTTAAAAAAATTAGCATTTTACCCTTAGATGACCAAAAATTCCATTTTTAACCCTAAACTTACAAAAAAAATATATTTTTACCCCTAAACTACCAAAAATTCCCATTTTTATCCCTAAAATTTCAAAAATTACCATTTTACCCTCGAACTTTTAAAAATATCATTTTAAACCCTAAATCCTCTAAAATTACCATTTTACCCCTAAGGTTCTAGAAATTACTTTTCTTACCCTCGAGTGTCCAAAAATTACCAAGAAGTATCCTTCGAAGGACATGTAGTATAATTTTTAATAGTTCATTGCCCGTATACTAGTTGGTTTCATTTTGTTTTTTTAGTACTTCGATACTAGTCCGTTAGTATGACTTGTTCTTTTTGGGAGAAGAAGGCCAACATTGAAATCCTTATTGAAATTGATTTAACGACTCAATGTCTTAACTTGATTTTCTTATTCTTCGTTCTTTAGATTACTTTTCTTTAATTTGATCGGGCATTTTCCTCCAAATGTGTCCAAGACATACGTCCTACATTCTCATTATAAAAATTATCAAATTTACATAAAATAATAAAACCTATTCGTAATTTGGGCAATGCCTGCCAGAGTGTTGTAGAAACGTAAAATCATTTGTTGTTTCCAATTTAACTCTATAAGAGAATTTGTCGTTGGACCAGTTCCGTTAGTTATTTCACTCAAAGTTGTCGTCCTTAGTTTAGTAAACTTGAGTCACAATGCGTTCACCAAAAAAGACAACGTCGAACAAAGAATACAATAATCGATTTGTAGTCTCATGATAAAGAGAAACATTATCCTATTTCTGAAGCAGTATATATTTGGGATGAATTATTTTTGAATTTCAATCATTTAGTTGCTATTTTCCTTTTTAAAACGTGATAAGTGCGACAAAATTTTTTTAACAACAAATAGATTTTATGATTTTATGCTTCGCATAATTATTTTAATATTGTGGCACATACATATGACCAGTAGAGAAATCTAGTATAGCTCATTCGATTTGGAGATAGACGTGCATTTTTAACCGTCACCATGACTAGAACATATATAACTACAAAAAGTTAGAAAAATAGGACGACACACATAACAAATATGTGTGCCTGTAATGCAAGTGCTCACGTCGCTTTATTCATATGATATTTCCTGCATATTATGGTGCTAGTTTTTGGTTTGTAGTGGATGTAGTAGTACATTCCTAGTTTCAATGTAGAAACACAATTACGACATGACCATCTTTATTGAACCTTATTTTCGTTATCCATTTAATGAAATTTAAGAATAGGAAAAAGGAAGCACAAATGTGTTTGTATGAATTAATATGTAGAATTCTGTTAATTAAAATCAATGCTTATTAAATTGAAACATTAAATGCTTTATTTTTTTGCAACGCATTCTAGTTCCATGTGATCATAACACTTCCTATAAATGTAGGTTTTTTCCCCTTCTAATCTTGTTCGAAATTAATTTTATGAACCAAATTCAAGTAGAAACATCAAATTCACACAATATAGGAAGCCTTAATGTTTATTCCATCCTAGTGGTTTTATTCTTAACTTGCGTGGCAATAATGGCTACGAAGGAGAACAACCAGATTATTAAGGAAAATAATTGTGAAACTAAAATGGGTTGGCCCTGTGTTCAAGAAACATTCACGAGTATTTTCGAGATAGGGAGTATCTCTAACAAGTGTTGCAGCCAACTTGTTGCATTGGGAAAAGTTTGACGTGCAGCATTAGTAAAGAGGACTCTCGAGAATCCTCTATTCAAAGAACTAAACCGAACTACAATTATAGCGAAGAGCATCGAAACATGGAACAACTGCACGATATTAATCGATTCACCATCTTCGTCTGCTTAATGATATAGGATTGCTTCAACTAACAACAGGTTACAAGACGTGATATGCTCAATATTGTTCTTTTGTCTTTATTTTTGACATTTTTTCGGAAGCTTCATTATTGTCCGTCGTTAAATTTAAGTCCAGTTAAATTAATTTTAGTTGTACGAAAATTAAATGGTTCTAGAGAAGCCATTACTTAATACACTATGATTTTATAAGGTCATTATTTTTAATTTTATAGCGTTGGAACTTGATAACCATCTTAAATCAAGTACTATATATTGTTTCACATTGTTTAAATTGAAACAAATGTCAATATTTTAAACGTTTTGTTAATTGCAATAATGTGGAACTAGAATTTTTGGTGTGGTGAGAAATTGAAACAACATCTATTCCTTAAAAGTTTTTGTACAAATTAAATTCAAATTTCCTTTATCGTAAAAAATTCTTGACCTAACTTAGTTATGGAAAGACACATATCGTGCCAAGAAATATCCTTCGAAGGACAAGCAGTTGTAATAGTTCGTTGCCCGTATACTAGTTGGTTTCGTTTTGTGTTTTCAGTACTTCGATGCTAGTCCGTTAGTTACGACTTCTTGTTCTTTTTGGGAGAAGAGGGCCAATATTGAAATCCTTGTCGAAATTGATTAACGACTCAAAGTTTTAACTTGATTTCCTTATTCTTCGTTCTTTAGATTACTTTTCTTTAATATGATCGGGCATTTTCCTCCAAATGTTTTCGAGACATACGTCATGCATTCTCACTATAAAAATTGTCAAATTTACATAAAAAATAAAACCTATCCTTAATTCGGGCAATGCCTGCCAAAGTGTTGTAGAAACGTAAAATCATTTATTGTTTCAAATTTAACTCTATAAGAGAATTTGTCGTTGGACAAGTTCCATTAGTTATTTCACTCAAAGTTGTCGTCCTTAGTTTAGTAAACTTGAGTGACAACGCGTTCACCAAAAAAGACAACATCGAACAAAGAATACAATAATCGATTTGTAGTCTCATGATAAAGAGAAATTGATAAGTGTCAAAAGTAACATGTTTTTGCCTCATTCTTAATGCGTTTTTGGATGATTAATCTATTTAAAATAATGAATTTTATGTTCATAATCCTTTAAATTCATGTTTCTATACTTAGGAAAGCATTTAGGATCAAAAACTGGACAAAAAGAGCAGATTTTAGGAGCCACACGAGCTAGACACATGGCCATGGACTAAATTGAAGATAAAAAGGAAAATTTGGGGCAAAAGTGTGAATGTGAAAGAGTTAGGAAGAGATTTATTAGACATAAGACTTTATTTAAATTTAACTTTATTTTTTTTAGAATTAACGTTTAGGATTATTATTATATTGTTTATATTTATCTTTTAGGCTTTATAATTTAGAGTTTAATTTGGATCCAATTAGGGAATTATTGTTTAGATTTAATTCAAATTATCTTTTTTGAATTTAATTTGGATACAACTAGAGTTCTTTTTCATGTATTATAAATAGGGAATAAAGTGATATGAGAGGGAACTTTCAATTTTGTACAAAATCCTCCATTCCCCAAACCCTAGCTATCGGAGATTATTGAAGGAAACAACTGAAGAAACACAATAGAAGCCGTCTTTGAAGCAGATCTCCACAAAGATTGAACATCTCTTTCTAAATTCTTTTGATTTTACTATGAGTTTTTCCTCATCTTGTGGTTATATTGTTTTTGAGATGTTTCCATTTATTAGCATGAACTAAATTCCTAAATACCTAGGGGTTCATTTGATTTCTGATTTTACGCAATAAATACTTAGATTTTGCTCTCAATTATGTGTGCTTAATTCTTGATTTAGTATTCTTGATATATTAATTATTGTTTGATGTGCTTAAATTAGAGGAGGAATAGACCCTGTTTAAGAGTAGATCTAGCATAATTGAGTAGAGTTGCATGCAAACCTAGAAAGAGAACGACATAAATCTACCGGATTAGAGTCAAATCTAATAGGGGAATCCATAGATCTAATTAATGCGACAATAGGGGTTTTAATCAGGAAGAAATTTCAATTAATCAACCTAGAGTTAGTTGCTTTTATACCTGAATAGAGGTATTAGCATAATTTAGGATTTCTACGGAACAAAATACTGAGTGAATAAATTGCTTAATTCAGAATGATAATGGCAGATGAAATCTAGGTTGAATCTTTCCTGGGTATTGTTTGCTTCTTTGTATAAAAACACTTATTATTTCTTGCTTTAATCTTTGACGCATTTTTTATTAATTTAGTTAAATTAGCTTACAACAATCACTTTATTCGACCGGTTAGATAATAGGAAGATAGTTACTACTAGTACTTTTGGTTCTCGTGGGAATGATATCTGTGCTTACCGTAACTATACTATTAATTTATAGGTGCACTTGCCTTAGACATATTTTTAGTTAAGTTTCGATTACATCAAGTTTTTGGCGCCATTGCTGGGGACTGAAATATTAGAAAAACATTACTTCTATTACTTTAGCCATTTTTTTATTATTTATTTTATTTTATTATTTACATTTTTAATTTAAATTTTCTAATTTAATTTTTTCCCTTTTTTTTGCTTTTGGCAGGTTCTTTTGGTTTATGACTAGAGGAAACCCGTCGAGACCACTTCTTCACGACTCTGAACTTGAAAAGACTGCTAGCAAAAATCGTAAAGAGGTTAGAGAAGCTAAGCAAAGTCAGAAAACTTTAGTAGACGGTAAAAAGGAAAAGAATATTACTGTGGATATTACTTTAGTTTGATGGTTTGCAGGATGAAGATCTGAATGCTCATTTGGCTAATTTTCTCGAGATTTGTGACACTTTCAAAATTAATGGTGTTACTAATGATACCATACGCTTACGGTTATTCCTGTTTTCATTGAGGAACAAGGCAAAAATATGGTTAAATGCTTTACCACGAGGTTCTATCACCACTTGGGATCAAATGACTGAGAAGTTCTTATTAAAATATTTTCTGTCGGTTAAGACAGCTAAGTTGAGGAATGACATCTCTTCTTTTGCTCAAATTGATAATGAGACACTTTATGAAGCATGGGAGAGGTTCAAAGATTTATTGAGAAGGTGTCCTCATCATGGGTTACCTTTGTGGCTCCAAGTTCAAACTTTCTACAATGGTTTGAATCCCTCGACTAGACAGATGGTTGATTCAGCAGCTGGGGGAACTTTAAATAACAAGACACTAGAAGAAGCCCAAGAATTTGTTGAGAAGGTGGCATTAAATAATTATCAGTGATAAGTTACAAGAGTAAAACCTGTTAAGGCAGCAGGGATTTATGATGTTGATGTTGTTTCTTTGTTGGCTCATCAGGTTGAAACTCTTAATAAAAAAATTGATGGTTTGAATTTTTCTAAGCAGGTACATCCGGTGATGTAGTGCAATCAAAATGGAGCGGGGATGATGAGTTTGGAATATCTCCATGAGCAAGCAGACTTTTTAGGTAATAATTCTAAACCTCAAAATAATACCTATAGTAATACTTATAATACAAGTTGGAGATATCACCCAAATTTTTCATGGGGTGGTCAAGGAAATTAAAGATCACAAATTCCTCCAGGTTTTCAACAGCCACGTCAACAAGAAAAATAGTCTAACGTTGAAGATATGCTTGCTAAATTTATTTCGAATTCTGAAGCAAGATTTCAAAGTAATGAGACAGGTTTAAAAAATTAGCAAACATCTATTCATGGACTTGAAAATCAAATCGGATAGCTTGCTAAAATGATTTCGCAAAGACAGCCAGGTAGTTTAACTAGCAACACTGAACCAAACCCAAAGGAACATGCAAAAGTGATTACATTGAGGAGTGGGAAAGAGTTGGTTGAACCGAAAAGGAAATTGAAGCAGAAATCCGATGAGAAAGATGATGAGGTAACAAAAACTGAGGAAATTCAGGTACCAGTGCTTAAAGAATATAAACCATCAATTCCCTATTCGAAAAAGTTGAAGAAAGATCGCAAGGATGAACAATTCGGTAAATTTTTTGATCTTTTTAAACAATTACATATTAACTTACCTTTTGTTAAAGCTCTTTTTCAAATGCCCACTTATGCAAAATTTTTAAAAGAGTTGCTGACAAATAAAAGGAAGTTAGAGGAGTTGTCCACTGTAGAGCTTAATGGAGAGTGCTCAGCTAGTCTCCAAAATAAATTGCCTACCAAGCTAAAAGATCCAAAGAGTTTCACTATCCCTTGTTTTATTGGTAGTTTAAATATTGAGGAAGCATTGGCTGACTTGGGTGTTAATATTAATTTAATGCGTTATAAAATGTTCAAACAACTTGGTCTTGGGGAACCTAAACCCACTACGATGAGTATTGAATTAACTGACAAATCTATTAAATATCCTAGGGGAATTATTGAAGATGTGCTTGTGAAAGTAGATAAATTTATTTTCCCTCTTGACTTTGTTATACTTGACATGGATGAGGATTTTGAGGTACCATTGATTTTAGGAAGACTTTTTTTAGCCACCGCTAGAGCTATTATTGATGTGGGTAGGTGATGATGAAATTATTTTTCAGATTTATAATGCCATGCGATTTTCTCAAGAGCAAGATGATTCCTATTATTTTATTGATTTTACTGATCATGCTATTCAAAATTCATTGCAGGAAATTGTTCATAAAGACACTTTAGAACTATGCCTTGTTCAAGGAGGGGAGATCGTTGGAGATAATTTTGTGTTTAATAAGATGAAAACTGATCTAGATGCTAATGAGCCCCTAACGAAACAGAAAAATTTTGAGACTATTGAGGTAAGTAAATAATTGAGGTTGAAACCCTCTATTGAAGAACCTCTTAAATTGGAACTGAAGTAATTACCCGATCATTTAGAGTATGCATTTTTAGGGAATAATTCTACATTGTCGATAATTATTGCTTCAAATTTAAAGCTGAATGAGAAAGAGGAATTACTGCAGGTGCTAAGGTAACATAAACGAGCAATGGCTTGAAAAATTTCAGTGGAAGATGAATATAAACCTTGTGTGCAGGCTCAAAGGAGATTAAATCCCAATATGAAGGAAGTTGTTAAGGCTAAGCTAATTAGACTTTTAGATGCTGGAGTTATTTATCCTATTTCTAATAGTACTTGGGAAAGTCCTGTGCAGGTTGTTCCTAAAAAAGGAGGCATGACTGTTGTGGCTAACAAAAAAATGAGTTAATTCCGACAAGAACAGTCACAGGATGGAGAGTTTGTATTGATTACAGGAAGTTGAATGATGCTACAAGGAAAGACCACTTTCCTCTACCGTTTGTTGATCAAATGTTAGAGAGGTTAGCTGGCCACATGTACTATTGATTATTGGATGGACTTTCTGGCTACTTTCAAATCCCGATAGCTCTTGGTGATCAAGAAAAGACGACATTTACATGTCCATATGATACGTTTGCTTACCAAAGAATGTCTTTTGGATTATGTAATGCTCCTGCTACTTTTCAGTGATGTATAATGGTTATTTTTTATGAACTCGTGGAAGATATTATGGAGGTATTTATGGACGATTTCTTGGTATTCAGTAATTCTTTCCATTTATGCCTTAAAAATTTAAAACGTGTTTTAATGAGATGTAAAGAAACAAACCTTGTGCTTAATTGGGAAAAGTGTCACTTCATGGTTAAAGAGGGAATTGTTTTGGGTCATAAAATTTCTAGTAAAGGGATTGAGTTTGATAAAGCAAAAATTGAAACTATTAAAAAATTACCTCCTCCTAATTCGGTTAAGGCTATTAGAAGTTTTCTAGGACATGTTGGGTTTTATAGAAGATTTATTAGGGATTTTTCTAAAATAGCAAAGCCTTTAACGAATTTATTAGAAAAAGATGTGCCATTTAATTTCAGTCAAGATTGTTTAGAGGCATTTAACATTCTTAAGGAAAAATTAATTAATGCCCTGATTGTTGTTGCACCTGATTGGAAGTTACCCTTTGAACTAATGTGTGATGCAAGTGATTTTGCAGTAGGTGCAGTTCTTGGACAGCGAAGAGACAAGCAATTTCGAGTCTTGGACAGCGAATTAAACTACTACTGAAAAAGAATTGTTAGTTGTGGTTTTTGCATTTGATAAATTTAGATCTTATTTATTGTTTACACTAACCATTCTGCTCTTCGCTACCTTCTTGGTAAACCAGATGCGAAACCTTGACTTAATCGTTAGGTTTTATTGCTGTAGGAATTTGATTTGGAGATTAAGGATAAGAAAGGAGCTGAAAATCTTGCAGCTGATCATCTCTCAAGACTCGAAAATCCTCATCTTGAGAAGCTTAATGAAGGTATGATAGATGACTCGTTTCCTGAAGAATGACCCTAGGATAAATTCTGTCATTTGATTTCTGATTTTACGCAATAAATACTTAGATTTTGCTCTCAATTATATGGGCTTAATTCTTGATTTAGTATTATTGATATATTAATTCTTGTTTGATGTGCTTAAATCAGAGGAATAGACCCTGTTTAAGACTAGATCTAGCATAATTGAGTGGAATTGCATGCAATCATAGAAATAAAACAACATAAATCTACCGGATTAGAGTCAAATCTAATAGGGGAATCCATAGATCGAATAAATGCGACAATAGAGGTTTTAATTAGAAAGAAATTTCAATTAATCAACCTAGAGTCAGTTACTTTTATGCTTGAATAGAGGTATTAGCATAATATAGGGATTTCTACAGATTAAAATACTAAGTGAATAAATTGCTTAATTCAAAATGATAATGGCAGATGAAATCTAGGTGGAATCTTTCCTGGGTATTGTTTGCTTCTTGGTATAAAAACACTTATTATTTCTTGCTTTAATCTTTGACGCACTTTTTATTAATTTAGTTAAATTAGTTTACAACAATCACTTTATTCGACCGGTTAGATAATAGGAAGACAGTTATTACTAGTATTTTTGGTTCTCGTGGGAACGATATCTGTGCTTACCGTAACTATACTATTAATTGATAGGTGCACTTGCCATAGTCGTATTTTTAGTTAAGTTTCGACTGCATCAGGAACATTGGCCTATTTCCAAAGCAGGAAATATTTTGGTTGAATTAATTTTGAATTTCAATTATTTAGTTGTCATTTTACTTTTTTAAACGTGATAAGTGCGATAAAAGTTTTTCACAACAAAAAGATTTTATGATTTTACGCTTCGCATAATTATTTTAATATTATGGCACATACATATCACCAGTAGAGAAATCTAGTATAGCTCATTTGATTTGGAGATAGACGTGCACCATGACTAGAACATATATAACTACAAAAAGTTAGAAAAATAGGACGACACATATAACAAATATGTGTGCCAGTAATGCAAGTGCTCACATTGCTTTATTCATATGATATTTCCTGCATATTATGGTGCTAGTTTTTGGTTTGTAGTGGATGTAATAGTACATTCCTAGTTTCAATGCAGAAACATAATTACGACATAACCATCTTTATTGAACCTTATTTTCATTAACCATTTAATGAAATTTAAGAATAGGAAAAAAGAAGCGCAGATGTGTGTGTTTGCATTAATATGTAGATTTGTGTTAATTAAAATTAATGCTTATTAAATTGAAACATTAAATGCTTTATTTTGTTGCAACGCATTCTAGTTCCATGTGGTCATAACACTTCCTATAAATACAGGTTTTTTCCCCTTCTAATCTTGTTCGAAATTAATTTTACGAACCAAATTCAAGTAGAAACATCAAATTCACACAATATGGAAAACCTTAATGTTTATTCCATCCTAGTGGTTTTATTCATAACTTGCGTGGCAGTAATGGCTACAAAGGAGAACAACCATGTTATTAAGGAAAATAATTGTGAAACTAAAATGGGTTGGACCTATGTTCAAGAAACTTTCACGAGTATCTTTGAGATAGGGAATATCTCTAACAAGTGTTGCAGCGAACTTGTTGCATTGGGAAAAGTTTGTCACGCAGCATTAGTAAAGAGGACTCTCGAGAATCCTCCGTTCAAAGAACTAAACCCAACTACAATTATAGGAAAGAGCATCGAAACATGGAACAATTGCATGGCATTGATCGATTCACCATCTCCGTCTGCTTAATGATATAGGATTGCTTCAACACACAACAGGTTACAGGACGTGATATGCTCAATATTGTTCTTTTGTCTTTATTTTCTACATTGTTCCGGAAGCTTCATTATTGTTTGTCGTTAAATTTAAGTCCAGTTAAATTAATTTTAGTTGTACGAAAATTAAATGTTTCAGGAGAAGCCATTACTTAATACACTATGATTTTATAAGGCCATTATTTTTAATTTTATAGCATTGGAACTTGATAACCATCTCAAATCAAGTACTATATATTGTTTCACATTGTTTAAATTGAAACAAATATCAATATTTTAAACGTTAAGTTCATTGCAATAATGTGGAATAGGAATTTTTTGTATGGTGAGAAATTGAAACAACATGGATTCCTTAAAAGTTTTTGTACAAATTAAATTCAAATTTCCTTTATCGAAAAAAAGCCTTGACCTAACTTAGTTTTGAAAAGACAAATATCGTGCCAAGAAATATCTTTTGAAGGATATGCAGTATAATTTGTAATAGTTCGTTGCATTTATACTAGTTGGTTTCGTTTTGTGTTTTTAGTACTTCGATGCTAGTCCGTTAGTTATGACTTCTTGTTCTTTCTGGGAGAAGAGGGCCAATATTGAAATCCTTGTTAAAATTGATTTAACGACCCAAAGTCTTAACTTGATTTCCTTATTCTTCATTCTTTAGATTACTTTTCTTTAATATGATCGGTTATTTTCCTCCAAATGTGTTCGAGACATACGTCCTACATTCTCATTATAAAAATTATCAAATTTACATAAAAAAATAAAACCTATCTGAAATTCGGGCAATGCCTGCCAGAGTGTTGTAGAAACGTAAAATCATTTGTTGTTTCCAATTTAACTCTATAAGAGAATTTGTTGTTGGACAAGTTCCATTAGTTATTTCACTCAAAGTTGTCGTCCTTATTTTAGTAAACTTGAGTCACAACGCGTTCACCAAAAAAGACAACGTCGAACAAAGAATAAAATAATCGATTTGTAGTCTCATGATAAAGAGCATTAGCCTATTTCCAAAGCATGAAATATTTGGGATGAATTAATTTTGAATTTCAATCATTTTGTTGTCATTTTCCTTTTTAAAACGTGATAAGTGCGATAAAAAGTTTTTAACAACAAAAAGATTTTATGAATTTACACTTCGCATAATTATTTTAATATTGTGGCACATACATATCACCAGTAGAGAAATCTAGTATAGCTCATTCGTTTTGGAGATAGACGTGAATTTTTAACCGTCACCATGACTAGAACATATATAACTACAAAAAGTTAGAAAAATAGGACAACACACATAACAAATATGTGTGCCTGTAATGCAAGTGCTCACGTTGCTTTATTCATATGATTTTTCCTGCATATTATGGTGCTAGTTTTTGGTTTGTAGTGGATGTAATAGTACATTCCTAGTTTCAATGCAGAAAAACAATTACGACATAACCATCTTTATTGAACCTTATTTTTGTTATCCATTTAATGAAATTTAAGAATAGGAAAAAGGAAGCACAGATGTGTGTGTTTGAATTAATATGTTGATTTGTGTTAATTAAAATTAATGCTTATTAAATTGAAACATGAAATGCTTTATTTTGTTGCAACGCATTCTAGTTCCATGCGGTCATAACACTTCCTATAAATATAAGTTTTTTCCCCTTCTAATCTTGTTCGATATTAAAAAATTTTATGAACCAAATTCAGGTAGAAACATCAAATTCACACAATATGGCAAGCCTTAATGTTTATTCCGTCCTAGTGGTTTTATTCTTAACTTGTGTGGCAGTAATGGCTACGATGGAGAACGACCAGATTATTAAGGAAAATAATTGTGAAACTAAAATGGGTTAGCCCTATGTTCAAGAAACTTTCACGAGTATATTCAAGACAGGGAGTATCTCTAACAAGTGTTGCAATGAACTTGTTGTGTTGGGAAAAGTTTGCCACGCAACATTAGTAAAGAGGACTCTCGAGAATCCTCTATTCAAAGAACTAAACCCAACTACAATTATAGCGAAGAGCATCGAAACATGGAACAATTGCATGGCATTGATCGATTCACCATATCCGTCTGCTCAATGATACAGGATTGCTTCAACTAACAACAGGTTACAAAACGTGATGTGTTCAATATTGTTCTTTTGTCTTTATTTTCAACATTGTTCCGGAAGCTTCATTATTGTCTGTCGTTAAATTTAAGTCGAGTTAAATTAATTTTAGTTGTACGAATATTAAATGGTTCTAGAGAAGCCATTACTTAATACACTATGGTTCTATAAGGTCATATTTTTAATTTTATAGCATTGGAACTTGATAACCATCTCAAATCGAGTACTATATATTGTTTCACGTTGTTTAAATTGAAACAAATATCAATATTTTAAACGTTAAGTTCATTGAAATGATGTGGAACTGGAATTTTTGTTGTGGGGAGAAATTAAAACAACATCGATTCCTTAAAATTTTTTGTACAAATTAAATTCAAATTTCCTTTATCGAAAAAAAAACCTTGACCTAACTTAGTTATGAAAAGAAACATATCGTGCCAAGAAATGTCCTTCGAAGGACATGCAGTATAATTTGTAGTAGTTCGTTGCCCGTATACTAGTTGGTTTCGTTTTCTGTTTTTAGTACTTCGATGTTACTCTGCTAGTTATGACTTTGTTGGAGCCTAATTTTGACCGAGCCCAAAGCTTGGATCAAAATTTTGATTCTAAATTTATATTAAGTTTAAATTGGTTATAAATTTATTTTAAATTTAAATTAAATTTTTTTTTTAAATTTAACTTTAGTTTAAATTTGAATGGTTTTAAACTTAATTTAAAATTTAATTTAAAAAGTTCAAAATACAAAAAGGCCCAATTACAGGTTTAACTAAACAAACCCAAACACTAAGGCCCAATTACAAGTTTAACTAGACAAACCCAAAACCTAACCCAATTGACCCAAAATAATCAGAAGTCAATCCACTTGCCACCAGCCACCAGCCACCAGCCACCTCTATCACCAGCCACTGGAATGACACCACGTCAGCACCAGCAACACCACCCTTCAACTTGGACTGCCACCACTACGCTGCAACCTGTAAAAGTAGACAAGATGGGCATTTAGTTAGAAGAAAAAAATAGTATGATTGTAAAATAGGCTATAAAGCCAAATTCAAAACAGTTTGTAAGGCGTACTGACCCTGTTTTTTAGAAGCATTCTAATTCAACAGAAGCTTTTAATAGAAATTAAGATACACAAATATTTTTCTAAAGTCAATACAAAGCAGAAGTATCTGAATAGACACACAAAACACCAAAAAAACAGACTCAAGTTAGATTCACAGTCTCAGGCATTAAGTCACCCAAGTATTCTCAATAACATTTATTATTATTTATTACTAAATTTCCAAATTCTTTATATCCATAATATACATTAATTCGCCTATTAAATACACTGCTATTATTATTTACCATTTTCAGTTATTTCAAACGTATTAAATGAATATTATTAATATTAATAAATATTTTAAATAAATAATAATAATACTAAATAAAAATAAAAGAGAAATTCAAAGAGGCATACCTGCTCGTGAAGTCGCCGTTGCTGCCGCTGGAGGCGATGGAACCTCTCAGATTTCGTCCACGATGATGAGAGGCAGTACAAAGAACAAATTTGGGACAAAAAAATGATTAGAACTTTGACTAAAAAACCTAGATCTAAGTTTAAAATTTAAATCCCTTTAAGTTATAACAGGAAATATATATGAAACAGATCTAAAAAAAACAACAAAACTTGCTTCGTTTTTAAATCCAGATCTAAACATTTTTTCAATTAAAATATTTTTAAAACAAAAGGGAAAATTTTGATGTATTTTGGTTTGGATTCGAGGTTTTAAAGCTCGATTTAAGACGGTTTAAAAGGAAGAAAAAAAAGGGGGAAAGTTTTTACCTAGAACCACCGTGGACGGCGGCGCGTGGAGACAGAGCAACGATCGGACCAAGAGCAACTCGCGGTCGGCCGGTGAGAAGCCAAAGGAGTGAGAAGAGAGAAAAAATGGGCTTGAAACTTGTTATTTTTAGAACTGAAGGAAGAAATGAAATTTTTGCTGAATTTTTCATTTATATAGCATATAGAAACGACGCCGTTTAGAGGAGGAGCCAGAGTACCCAAAACGTACCGTTTTGATCCAACCTGATCCGACCCAGTGGGAACCGCGTAGTTTTTGAAAGTGGGCTATTTATCCTTTAGTCCTTTCGTTTTTTTTTATTTTTACAAATTAGTCGTTTTCATATTTTTAATTATTTTTTAATTTACCCAACAATTTTCACTCTTTTCAATTCTGTCCTTTGACCCAGAACGCCTGAGAGGCTGCCACGTGTCCCATCTTTTTGGTTTTATTGCCCAGAAGGTCCCTGAATTTTTTAGAAATAATAACTTGACCCTAAACTTTCTAAAAATTATATTTTGATACTCAAACTTTTCCAAAATCATATTTTAACCCCTAACTTCACAAATATTACATTTTACCCCCGAACTTCACAAAAATTATATTTTTGCCCTCGAAATTCCAAAATTTACATTTTACCCCTAACTTCCAAAAAAACACATTTTTCCCCCAAACTTCAAAAAATTACCATTTACCCCCGAACTTCCAAAAAAATCATTCTTGACCCTAAACTTTTCAAAAATTACCATGTTACCCTTGAATTTCCAAAAAATACCATTTTACCCTTGAATTTCCAAAAATTCCATTATTAACCCTCGAACTTTCCAAAAATTACCATTTTACCCCCGAACTTTCGAAAATATCATTTTAACATTGAATTTTCTAAAAATTTCCATTTTACCCCCAAGCTTCTAGAAATTACTTTTTTTACCCTCGAGTGTCCAAAATTACCATTTTGCCCCTAAAGTGTCCAAAATTATTATTTTACCCTCGGACCTCCAAAAATTACCAATTTACCCCTGAGCATCCAAAAATTATATTTTTTACTCCATTTGTTTTGCTTTTCTTTCTCTTTAATATTCCTATTTAGATTTTAATTATTATTCATTCGTATTTTATATTCTCTTACTCTATTTTTTGTGTATGTATTTATCTGCTTAACTATTTTGTTTCATGTTATTTAATCTTCGTTATTAATTGACCATTTATGTTTAATTTACATGCTAGTTTTCAAAATTATTTTTCATACAAATAAACCTTTAAAATTGAGGCAATGTCCTTTTTGTGTGGAAACCTCGGGAAATCATGCCCTAACGTGTCGGGTGTGATTTTTTGTATAATTCACATGAATCTAATATCCTTTTCCAAACTTTTCAAATGCCTTTTTAATTTCGAGATTCCGAGAACGTTGTGCCCTAACGTGTTGGTCACGACTCCAATTCTCCACAAAAGTCAAAACAAACAGACATTCTTTTTAAATCTTTTTTGAAAATCACGTGGAATAAATTTTGTGCCCGAGGATTGTATTTTAAACGTAGTTCAAAAATTTAAGTTCTCAAAAAAAATATACATATTATATACAAAAAACGAGGCAATATCCTTTTGTGTAAAGACTTCGAAAAAACCATGTCCTAACGTGCTGGGTGTGATTTTCATATAAATCACATAATCGAATATCCTCTTTATAGTCTTTCAAAATGTCCTTTAGTTTCGAAAGTCCGAGAACATAGTGCCCTAATGTCTTGGACACGACTTCCTATTCAAAATGTCCTTCAGTTTCGAAAGTCTTTCAAAACACACGGGCGATCTTCCTTAAATAGGATTTTTGAAAGTCATGCAAAGTTTTCTAAAAACAAAGATTGTATTTTAAGTTTTACTCTAGTTTTCAAACTTTTAACAAACTAAGACCCAAAAATAATCAATGTGGTACCAATTTTGGGCGTTTGAGGGTGCTAATCCTTCCTCATGCGTAACCGACTCCCGAACCTATTTTCTGAATTTCGAAGACCAAAATGTTTTTCAAAACGGATTTTAAACGTTTTGTGGTGATCCAATCACACCATATAAAAAGATTGGTGGAGACTCCCTTTTTTTCTATCATTTAAAATACCCATATTTTGATTTTTAAATATTGTTCGAGACTTGTTTGTTTTCCAAAAAATAAACGTTTCGACAGCTTGACGACTCTACTCGGGAAACTTTTTAAATAAACGAGAGTCGAGCCAAAGTTGATTATTTTCGGGTCTATTTTGAAAACTTTTAAAGCTTCGATTTTGCTTAATATACGATCCTTGATATTTTTTGTGTGATGCTATATTGTGTTGATATTGCTAGTATAAGTTTGTATCCATATGCATTTGGTACTACCTTTTAAGTGGAAGTAGGAAGCTACTCCTTCGTGATGTTTTCACCTCCGTGCAGGATAGTGAATCGCTTTCGGGATTACATCCGTACCCATGTTTTCATGAAGTTTTCACTTTCGTGCAAACATGTGAGAAATGTGTCCCCTTAAACCGAACTCATCCGTATAAGCCTATAATGGGTGAGGATCGAGGAATTCACTGGTTTGGGTACCTTTTACTCTAGAGCCTAAAACCACATATAGTGAACCGTAAGTACTTGCCTTAGAAGGAGTTATACTGAACCTTTTAGTAGTTATCCAAGACGAGTTCTTAGGTTCTTTATTTTATACTTGTATATGGATATTACTATGTTTTGCTAACATGTTCTATTTTGTCTCTTTTGTTTGCATTGCATCATCATACAAGAAAAGGTGTTGATTTAAATTCGGTTGCCAAATAGGCAGTTTCATCATGGAGGATGGATTTCTTAATAAAGTGGAAAATAACATGGCTTTGCGCTTATGGTCGAAGGAAAGCACAAGGTTGAAGAAGATTTGGAAGACTAGAAGAAGGATTACGCAATTTAGATCAAGATCCTTAAAAGGAATCAAGAAGCAAGTAAGGGGTACTTTCGAAAAGTTTAGAGACATGTTCGAGATAAAGATTATGCAAAGTATGAAAATGCAGCTGATCACATGCGAACATCGAAGCTGATATGTCGAGCATGCAATACGAATCAATATCAGAGCGGGGACGAAAATTAGCCAGACTTCTAGGAAGATCAAAAGCTCTAGGCCATAAGGCAAAGTCGTATGTAATCCGTTTTATGTGAAGAATCTTCTCTTCTAGAGAAGTTGTTCTAATGGGATTGAATTCAAAATCAATGCCTTTCCTTATGCATACATGCATTTCATTCGCATTGCATATTCGCATATTTTCGTATAATAATTCTAACTAAATAAAAACTTTAATAGTTACGTCTGTAATCATTGGAAACTCACATCACTATAACACTCGTAAAAAAGCCAAGGCCATGAAGCAAAGGCTCAAGCAAATCTAGAAAGAATTACAAGATTAAATGCAAGAGCACTTTCAGAAACAAATGACGATGATGTGTAGGGAGATGAAAACTCAGTTTATGGAAGTGCAAAAGAATTTGATGAATGAACTAGCACAAGTGAAGCAAAGCATGGCCAATAAGGGAAAAGGTCCTGCAATTGAGGAAGACAATGACCCAATTATTCCCCCAGGTTTTACACCCCTCCATAACCTAACTCCGCATGAGGTGCAAACACGGGAGACCACCATTACTATAAGAGTGCAACAGTAGGCCACTGGTACATCAAGGCCGGTCAATTATCCAGTAGGATCTAAATCAAACTTTGAAGATAATGCTGCAAATTTGGGTATCCCAGATTTTGATGAAATGATGAGGGCAGATCTTCCTCATCAGATGAAAGAAAAATACAAGCAATTAGAGGAGTCGATTGCAGCGATGCAAGGAATTGAAAACTATTACGAGATGGATGCTAAAGAATTAAGTCCAGTCCTAGATTTGGTACTCCCTCCTAAATTCAAGGCCCTAGAGTTCGAGAAATATAATGAAACAAGCTGCCCTGAAACTCACCTTACCATGTTTTGTAGGAAAATGGCAGGGCACATTCATAATGACCAACTGCTTATTCATTGTTTACAAGACAACCTGGCAGGATCGACAGTTAGATGGTATAATCAATTGAGCAGGGCAAAAATTCATTCATGGAGAGATTTAGCGCAGGCCTTCTTAAAGCAATATAGCCATGTGATAAAAATAGCTCCTGACCAGCTTACACTACAAAACATGGAGAAAAGATCAAACGAGAGTTTCAGGCAGTATGCACAGAGGTGGCGAGAATTGGTAACTCAAGTACAACCGCCACTAACAAAAAAAGAAACAACGATATTGTTCGTTAACACTCTCAAGGCACCTTATCTCAATCATCTGTTACGAAATGCCACTAAAAGTTTTTGACATGGTCATATCGGGGGAGATTATTGAAAATGCCATTAAAAATGACAAGATAGAGGCGGGAGAAGGCGTTAGAAGAACGGCTCCCATAAAAAAGGAAAATGAGATCAACAACACGGACTCTTACAAGATAAATTACTCAAAGCTAATGATGATGGCATCACCTAGAATCACGGAAGGAAATTATCAAAGAAATCCAAGGCAGAGGTTTGGTGCGAGACCAATATATCGAGAGTTTAATACCATAACGTAATTCATTTAGAGAACAGAATTCACTCCTATTCCCATGACATATAGGGAACTTTATCTGAAATTGTACGAGGAACGTCTCGTGGCACCAATCCATGCAAAGCCATTGCTATCACCATTCCTGAGTTGGTACGACGCGAATGCACAATGTGAATATCACGCAAGGATAGCCAGACATTCAATTGAGAACTGCGCAGCCCTAAAAAGGCATGTACAGTAACTTATTAATGCCAAGGTACTGATAATTGAGGATCTTGTGAATCCTAATGTATCAGGGAATCCGCTACCTAACCACCTCGATCAGGGAGTGAATGCGATCAGTGAAGATTTGAGCATCAACATTATTGGGGAAAGAAAATGGTGAAGGACGCTCAGCACAAATTCGTCCTTTCACCTTCGGGAGTACCCTCGACAATTGGACTGTAGAGGAGCTCCCTGTATTCTTTAGGGCTTCTTTAAAGTAATGCTCAGAACACGCCTATTGCTTTAGGCTCGAAAGCAATATGGATTTTTTTGTAAAAGAGCCCATGATCGTTATCCAGTTATTTTGAATGAAAATGCATTTTCTATCTTATATGGTAATTTTTTCCCTAATTATTCTTCCATTCTTAAACCAACTTAATAAATCATTCGTACATATCCATTAAACAAAATTAGTAATTCTTTAATACATACATTTTTGACCAATTTGACAAACATACTCATACACATACCATATAATCATTCTTTCGTAAATTTATTTCGTTCTTTGGACCTCCCTTTCATCCCTTGATAGGTCCTCGAATGTCAATAATATGAGTAACCCTGATGCTAACTTAGAGCCTCATTTCCAACAAGATATCTGTTTAGAGGTGCTTCAGGACCTCGAAGATGATTAAGATTGTAATTTACCTTCGGATCTGTTAAGAATGATGGTGCAAGAAGAAAAACAAATCCTACCTCATTCAGATCCAATGGAAGTTATTAATCTGGGAAACGGAGATGAAAAGAAAAAGGTGAAAATTTGGATAAGCATCTCCTTAGAAACCAGAAAGGATCTTATCGAGTTGCTTCAAGAGTTCCAAGACATCTTCGTATTGTCTTATCAAGATATGCCTGGCCTGAGCACTGACATTGTGGTACACAAACTCCCTATAAAGGAAGAATGTAGGCCTATGCAGCAAAAGCTCTGAAGGATGAGACCAAATGTGTTATTGAAAATAAAAGAAGAGGTCAAGAAGCAATTTTACGTTGGGTTTCTCCAAGTAGTTAAATACTCAGAATGGGTAGCTAACATAGTCTTTGTTCCTAAAAAAGATTGAAAAGTGCGCATGTGTGTGGACTATCGAGATTTAAATAAAGGTAGCCCAAAGGATAACTTCCCATTACCTCACATTGACACCTTAGTAGATAATACAGTAGGTCATTCTCTATTTTCATTCATGGATGGTTTATCTGGGTATAACCAGATAAGAATGGACCCTAAAGATATGATCAAAACCACGTTTGTCACACTATAGGGAACATTTTGCTATAAGGTGATGCCTTTCGGACTAAAAAACGCAGGGGCAACTAATCAAAGGGCCATGGTAACCCTGTTTCTTGACATGATGCATAAGTAGATTGAAGTTTATGTCGACGACATGATTATGAAATCCCAAACAGAAGAAGAGCATGTAAGAATCCTAAGAAAGTTGTTTGGGAGGCTAAGAAAGTACCAATTAAAGCTAAACCCAGCAAAGTGCACTTTCGAAGCCACGTCAGGAAAGCTGTTAGGCTTTGTAGTCAGCAAAAAAGGTATTGAAATAGATCCAGATAAAGTCAAAGCCATACAGGAGATACCACCGCCCAGTACATAAAAAGAAGTTTGAGGATTTTTAGCTCCAATTCCTAATAAACCGTTGATCTTGTACTTTGCGATCTTTGAAAATTTTATGGGATGCGTACTAGGCTAACACGATGAATCTGGAAAGAAGGAAAGGGCGATATATTATCTCAGCAAGAAATTCACTAATTGTGAGACTCGATACTCGCCAATTGAAAATTTATGTTGTGTTGTAGTTTGTACCACGTGAATATTAAGACAATACATGTTGTACCATACCACTTGGTTAATCTCAAAACTAGATCCTCTGAAATACATGATGGAGTCAGCCGCATTAAATGGGAGATTGGCTAGGTGACAAATCTTGCTTTCGAAATTCGACATAGTCTATATGTCAATCAAAAGGCAGTAAAAGGGAGTGCGATAGCGGACTTCCTAGCTAGTAGGGTTTTAGAAGACTATGAGCCAATAAACTTCGACTTTCAGAATGAGGATTTAATGTATGTTGCGACCACTGAAGAGGTAACAATAGTAGAACATCCTTGGAGAGTAAATTTTGATAGAGCTTCAAATGCCATGGATAATGGAGTCGGGGCAGTCTTGGTATCACCAGAAGGAGACCACTACCCTTTCACTAGTAAACTTGATTTTGATTACACAAATAACATGGTAGAATATGAGGTATGTATCATGGGAATCCATGCAGCCATAGAGCGGGAAATCAAAGTTTTGGATATATATGGAGACTCCGCGCTAGTAATCTATCAACTCGAAGGAGAATAGGTAACAAGAGATTCTAAGCTAGTGGATTACCACAAATTTGTTCTCGAGTTAATCAAGGAGTTTGATGACATCACATTCCATTATCTCCCACGGGAAGAAAACTAGATTACCGATGCTCTTGCTACTTTAGCCTCGAGATTAAAGTAAATAGACCAGAAGATGTATAGACCATTCAAATGAGTATCTATGAGGCTCCAGGTCATTGTTATGATATCAAGGTAGAAGAAGAAGAAGAAAGGGATGACTGCCCATGGTACCAAGATATTCTTCAGTTTGTAGGAGATCGCAAGTACCCCGAGCAAGCTTCAGAAATTGAAAAAAGGACATTGAGAAGACTTGCCAATGAGTATGTCCTAGATGGGGAAATCTTGTACAAAAGGAGAAAAAATCAAGTGTTGACGCAGTTGAAGCTAGAAAGATGTTAGAAGAAGTTCATGAAGGCATTTGTAGGACACACGCTAATGGTTTCACAATGGCCAGGCAGATAATGAGATTTGGGTATTATTGGTTTGCCATGAAAGGGGATTGCATCAATTATGCCAAGAGGTACAATAAGTGTCAGATCTATGGAGACAGGATTCACGAACCTTCATCACACCTTCATGTCATGACTTCCCCTGGCCGTGTTTATGTAGGGTATGGATGTCATTAGGTTGATTTCTCCAAAGGCTTCTAATGGACATAGATTTATCTTCGTGGTTATCAACTATTTTACCAAATGGGTAGAAGCAACTTCTTATGCCAACGTCACGAAGTTTGTAGCTAGCAAGTTATTGAAAAAGGAGTTCATTTGTCGATATGGGATGCTAGAAAGGATCATATCCGACAATGCCTTGAATTTGAACAATAGCACAATAGCGGAAGTCTGCGAGCAATTCAAAATCAAGCATCACAATTCCTCCCCCTATCACCCAAAGATGGATGGACCTGTGGAGGCAGCTAATGAGAACATCAAGAAGATCGTTGCGAAAATGACTGAGACCTACAAAGACTGGCACGAAAAACTACCACTTGCCCTCTTTGCTTACAGAACTTCAATCAGGACTTCTACTGGACCAACACCATTCTTACTCGCATATGGTATGAAAGCTGTCTTACCAATTGAGGTTAAAATACCTTCTCTCTGAGTCTTGACTGAGCTACAATTAGATGAGGCAGAATGGATCCAAGCTCGATATGGTCAGTTAAACTTAATCAAAGAAAAGAGATTAAGGGCTATCCGTCATGGTCAAATGTACCAGAGAAGAATGATGCGAGCTTATGACAAAAAGGTTCATCCTAGAGAATTTCATGAGAGAGATCTAGTTTTGAAAAAGATAGTTCCCATACATAAAGATTTTAGAGGGAAATGGATGCCTAGCTGGGAAGGGACTTATGCCATAAAGAAAGTTTTTTCAGGAGGAGCTCTCATTCTAATAGAAATGGATGGAAAAGATCTGCACAACCCCGTCAATTCAGACTCGGTGAAAAAATATTTTGCCTAAAATTGAGATGAAAACCTGTAAAGGGCATCTCCAAAAAAAAAATGGGTACAAGATGAAAACCCGTAAAGGGTGTCCTGAAAACCAAAAGGAATTTTGAGTTGAAAACCCACAAAGGGTGACTCAAGTTCAAAAGAATGGGTCGAAGTGATCATTTCTCAGATGTAACAAGATAAAGGAATTACGACTTGAAGCATCAACAAAGCACTCCAGGTCTTCGAGACACATATTTGGGCTTAAAATGATTCTCAGCAAGTCGGCTCAGAAAAGTTCATCCTGTGATGTTCGAGGCATCTAATTGTCTTTTATTGTATACTTTCTAGACTAAAATTTGTCCCCCATTAATCTGTTGAATTGTGTCTTCAATAAATTTCAACCTTATTCTTTCATAATCTCATTCAAGCATTTTGTATTTTCAATAACAGATAATGAACTAAAAATATGAATCATACAAAGATCCACGAGCATTACTCTGGAATTTCTTAAATGTTACAGGGGCCTGAAACAGAGACATTAATTGGAAAACTTGAAAACAAGCAGTTCAGGCTGGGCTTAGAAGAAGATAGGACAGCGCACCCATGACAGAATTTGGACAAGTGAATGTTAACCCAAATAATAAACGGACATTCATCATATGCATTCATGTAGTTAGGAGCATTTGATTCATTCTAATCATAGCATCCTAATAATTTGGGCCTACATATGAGGTCCATAAAAGCACACTTTACAGGACACATCCCCACGAAATAGTGAGAGGAAACAATTACAGTGGATCAAGATCAAACTATACTACCAAAGAACAAGATGAAGTTTCGACATCAAATCCCATCTTCCTAGAATCTCAGTAGAGTTGGATTCAAACCACATCTTTCCAAAAGGATAGATTGAAGATCCCAATCTCTTACCCCGAGCTTGTGGCAGATCATCATCAACCAATCTCTTACCCCGAGCTTGGGGTAGATTGCAGCCATTCGATCTCTTACCCCGAGCTTGGGGCAGATTAAAATCAACAAATCTCTTACCCCGAGCCGGGGGCAGATTGTAGTCATCCGATCTTTTACACGAGCCTAGGGAAGATCATCATCAGCAAATCTCTTACCCCGAGCTTGGGGTAGATTGCAGCCATCCGATCTCTTACCCCGAGCTTAGGGCAGATCATCATTAGCAAATCTCTTACCCCGAACCTGAAGAAGATCATCATTAGCAAATCTCTTACCCCGAGCTTGGGGCAGATTGCAGCCATTCGATCTCTTACCCCGAGTCTGGGGCAGATTACAGTCATTCGATCTCTTACCCCAAGCCTACGATAGATAACCATCAACAAATCTCTTACCCCGAGCCTAGGGCAGATTACAGCCATTCAATCTCTTACCTCGAGCCTGAGGCAGAATACAGCCATTCGATCTCTTACCCCGAGCCTGGGACAGATCATCATCAGCCAATCTCTTACCCCTAGCCTAGGGCATATTGTAACCATTCGATCTTTTACCCCGAGCTTGGGGCAAATCACCATCAACCAATCTCTTAACCCGAGCCTGGGGCAGATTGTAGTCATTCGATCTCTTACCCCGAGTTTGGGGCAGATCATTATCAGTAAATTTCTTACCCCGAGCCTGGGGCAGATTGCAACCATTCAATCTCTTACCTCAAGGCTGAGGCAGATCACCATCAGCCAATCTCTTACCTCGAGCCTGGGGTAGATTGCAGTCATTCGATCTCTTACCTCGAGCCTGAGGTAGATCATCATTAGCCAATCTCTCACCCGATCATGGGGTAGATGGCAATCATTCGAAGCGATAAAGTGGGCATCATCCTGGTGAGAAGCAAAAAAGTGAACAAAATCCGTCTTACTAGTGAGATACAAAGAAGTAAATCAAGATATGGTGCTACGACACCCAAATCCCTGAAGTTACAAGCGAATGGGGTGAAGCTACAGTAGCAAGTTTTTTCTTTTTTAAATTGCCTCACGGCAAGATGGAATCATAACGCCGAAGGTAGAGAAGCAGATACAGCAGAGTTGAACGACCAATGAAGTAAAGGGTGGGCCAATTGAAGAAAGGAACGTTAAAAGAAAAATAAATGAAATGTGACAAAATTGGGCCTCCTCTTCGTCTTTGCTCCGTTCTTGTTACACATCAAAGAGCAAAGAGGGGCAGCTGTTGGAGCGCAATTTTGACTGGGCCCAAACCTTGGATCAAACTTTTGATTTTAAATTTATATTAAGTTTAAATTGGTTTTAAATTTATTTTTAAATTTAAATTTAGTTTAAATTTGAAATGGTTTTAAACTTAATTTAAAGAGTCCAAAATATAAAAAGGCCCGATTACAAGTTTAACTAGACAAACCCAAACACTATGGCCCAATTACAAGTTTAACTAGACAGACCAAAAACCTAACCCAATTGACCCAAAATAATCAGAAGTCAATCCACTTGCCACCAACCACCTCTATCACTGGCCACTGGAATGACACCACGTCAGCACCAGCAGCACCACCCTTTAACTTGGACTGCCACCACCGCCGCTGCAACCTACAGAAGAAGACAAGATGGGGATTTAGTTAGAAGAAACAAAATAGTATGATTGAAAAATACACTAAAAAGCCAAATTCAAAACAGTTTGTAAGGGGTATTGACCCTTTTTTTTAGAAGCATTCGAATTCAACAGAAGCTTTTATTAGAAATTAAGATACACAAATATTTTTCTAAAGTCAATACAAAGCAGAAGATATCCGAGCAAACACACAAAGCACCAAAAAAACAGTCTCAGGCATTAAGTCAAACAGGTATTCTCAACACATTTATTATTATTTATTGCTAAGTTTCCAAATTCTTTATATTCATAATATACATTAATTCGCCTATTAAACACATTGCTATTATTATTTACCATTTTCAGTTATTTCAAACGTATTAAATGAATATTATTAATAGTAAAAAATATTTTAAATAAATAATAATAATAATAATATTAATAAAAATAAAAGAGAAATTCGAAGAGGCATACCTGCTATTGCAATTCGCCGTTGTTGCCGTTGGAGGCGATGGAACCTCTCCGGTTTTGTCCACGATGATGAGAGGCATTATAAAGAACAGATTCGGGACAAAAAAGGATTAGAACTTTGACTAAAAAACCTAGATCTAAGTTTAAAATTTAAATCCCTTTAAGTTATAACAAGAAATATATATGTAACATATCTAAATAAAAAAACAAAACTTGCTTCGTTTTTAAATCCAGATCTAAATTTTTTTTGATTAAAAGATTTTTAAATGAAAAGGGAAAATTTCGATGTCTTTTGGTTTGGATTCAAGGTTTTAAAGCTCGATTTAAGACGGTTTAAAAGGAAGAAAAAAAAAAGGGGAAAGTTTTTACCTAGAACCACCGTGGATGGCGACGCATGGCAGTGCGTAGTGACGGATCGACGATTGGACCAAAAGCAACCCACGACCGGTCGAAGAAAAGCCAAGGAGAGAGAAGAGCAAAAAAATGGGCTTGAAACCTTTTTTTTTTAGAACTAAAGAAAGAAACGAAATTTTTGGTGAATTTTTCCTTTATATAGCATATAGAAACGACGCAGTTTAGGGGAGGAGCCAAAGTACCAAAAATGACACCATTTTTGTCCGACCTGATCCGACCTAGGGGGATCCACGTGTTTTTTGAAAGTGGGCTATTTATGCCTTTAATCCTTCCGCTTTTTCTAATTTTTACAAATCAGTCCTTTTCATTTTTTTAATTATTTTTTAATTTGCCCAACAATTTTTACTCTTTTTCAAATTGATCCTTTGACCCCAGAATGCCTGAAAGGCAGCCACGTGTCCCATCTTTTTTGTTTTAATATCTAGAGGTCCCTAAATTTTTTAAAATCACGATTTGACCCCCAAACTTTCCAAAAATTATAATTTGACTCCCAAACTTTTTAAAATTCACATTTTGACCCTCAAACTTTAGAAAAATTACATTTTTACCCTCGAACTTCACAATAATTATATTTTTGCCCCTAAACTTTCCAAAAATTACATTTTACCCTTGAACTTCCAAAAAATCACATTTTTGCCCCAAAAATTAAAAAAATTACCATTTTACCCCCGAACTTTCAAAAATATCATTCTTGACCTCGAACTTTTTGAAAATTATCATTTTGCTCTCGAATTTCCAAAATTTACCATTTTACCTCTAAATTTCCAAAAATTCCATTTTTGACCTCGAACTTTCAAAAAATTACCATTTTACCATTAGATGTCTAAAATTTCATTTTTGACCCTAAACTTTCAAAAATTACATTTTACCCCTAAACTAGCAAAAAATCACATTTTTACCCCTAAATTTTCAAAAATTACCATTTTACCCCTAAACTTCCAAAAATATCATTTTAACCCCAAATTCTCTAAAAATTCCCATTTTACCCCCAAGCTTCTAGAAATTGCTTTTCTTACCCCCGAGTGTCCAAAATTACCATTTTACCCTCGAGCATCCAAAAATCGTATTTTTGACTCCATTTGTTTTGCTTTTCTTTCTCTTTAATATTCATATTTAGATTTTAATTATTATTCTTTCGTAATTTATATTCTCTTATTTTGATTTTTGTGTATGTATTTATCTACTTAACTATTTTGTTTTGTGTTATTGAATCTTCGTTATTAATTGTCCATTTATGTTTAATTTACATGCTAGTTTTCAGAATTATTTTTCAGAAAAATAAACCTTTAAAATCGAGGTAATGTCCTTTTCGTGTAGAAACCTCGGGAAATCATGCTCTAACGTGTCAGGTGTGATTTTTCCTATTATTCACATGAATCAAATATCCTTTTCCAAACTTTCAAATGCCTTTTTAATTTCGAGATTTCAAGAACGTCGTGCCCTAACGTGTTGGTCATGACTCCAATTCTCCGCGAAAGTCGAAACAAATGGGCATTCTTTTTAAATATTTTTTGAAAATCATGTGGAATTAATTATGTACCCGAGGATCATATTTTAAACTTAGTTCAAAAATTTTAGTTCTCAAAAAAAATATACATATATATATATTCAAATGATTTTAAAACAAAACGAGGCAATATCCTTTCGTGTGAAGACTTCGAAAAAACCATGCCCTAACGTGCTGGGTGTGATTTTCATATAAATCACATAATCGAATATCCTCTTTAAAGTCTTTCAAAATGTCCTTCAGTTTCGAAAGTTCGAGAACATAGTGCCCTAACGTGTTGGACACGACTTCTAATTCTCCTAGAAATTCAAAACACACGGGCGATTTTCCTTAAAAAGGATTTTTGAAAGTCATGCAAAGTTTTCTAAAAACAAAGATCTTATTTTATGTTTTACTCTAGTTTTCAAACATTTAACATACTAAGACCCGAAAATAATCAATGTGGTACCAATTTTGGGTGTATGAGGGTGCTAATCCTTATCATGCGTAATCGACTCCCGAACCTATTTTCTGAATTTCGAAGACCAAAATGATTTTCAAAACAGATTTTAAACATTTTTTGTTGATCCAATCACACCATATAAAAAGATTGGTGGCAACTCCCATTTTTTCGATCATTTAAAATACCAATTTTTTTATTTTTAAATATTGTTCAAGACTTGTTTGTTTTCCCAAAAATAAACGTTTCAACAGACTTCTTGTTCTTTTTAGGACATGAGTGCCAATATTGAAATCCTTGTTGAAATTGATTTAACAACTCAAAGTCTTAACTTGATTTTTTTATTCTTCGTTCTTTAGATTACTTTTCTTTAATATGATCGGCTTTTTCCTCCAAATGTGTCCGAGACATACATCCTACATTCTCATTATAAAAATTTTCAAATTTACATAAAAAAAATAAAACCTATCCGTAATTCAGGCAATGCCTACCAGAGTGTTGTAGAAACGTAAAATCATTTGTTGTTTCCAATTTAACTCTATAAGAGAATTAGTCGTTAGACAAGTTCCATCAGTTATTTCACTCAAAGTTGTCGTCTTTAGTTTAGTAAACATGAGTGACAATGCGTTCACCAAAAAAGACAACGTCGGACAAAGAATACAATAATCGATTTGTAGTCTCATGATAAAGAGAGACATTAACCTATTTCCAGAGCAGAAAATATTTGGGATGAATTAATTTTGAATTTCAATCATTTGATTGTAATTTTCCTTTTTAAAATGTGATAAGTGCGATAAAAAGTTTTTAATAAAAAAAAGATTTTATGATTTTACGCTTCGCATAGTTATTTTAATATTATGGCACATACATATCACCAGTAGAGAAATCTAGTATAGCTGATTAGATTTGGAGATAGACATGCATTTTTAATCGTCACCATGACTAGAACATATATAACTACAAAAAGTTATAAAAATAGGACGACACACATAACAAATATGTGTGCTTGTAATGCAAGTGCTCACGTTGCTTTATTCATATGACATTTCCTGCATATTATGGTGCTAGTTTTTGGTTTGTAGTGGATGTAATAGTACATTCCTAGTAAATGGAGGAGCCCTTGTAAATATGACTCCTAATGCGGCTAGAACCTTTATTTCCACTATGGCTACCAACTCCTAATAGTTTCGTCCTCCTAGTGAACCCTCTCGACGGGTTCACGAGATAAGTACATCTATTTTAGAAAGTAAAATTGATAAATTAACTGATGTGGTTAACTCTCTTGTTTCAGGAAAAATTGGTGCACCCAGATTATGCGGAATATGCACATTACCAGACCATCCAACGGACAACTGCCCAATGTTACAAGACGATACCGAAGCCCAAGTTAATGCAGTGGTGAATTTTCTAGGCCCTCCCCAAAGGCCTTACAACACCCACGCCAACACTTACAATCCTGGGTGGAGGGACCATCCGAACTTGAGCTATGGGCAAAATCAAAGGACCAAATCAAGTCTATCAACCGAGGCCGTCTCATCCTCAGTTATATCAACCGCCAAAGTCTTCTTTGGAATCCATTGTTGAAAGGTTGGCTTTGTCCCAAGAAAAACTCCAAAATAGAACTGAGGTTTGTCTACAAGAATTAGAAAAGCAAATGAGCCAAATGGCTCAGACAGTAGGATGACTCGAGTCCCAAGGGAAATTGCCTTCTCAAATAGAGTCAAATCCGAGAGAAAATATTAGCGCCATTACTCTCCGAAGTGGTACTGTTGTAGCACCTAAGACCTTGGAGGAAGGCACCCAAAAGAAAGATAAAGAGAAAGCACCATCCCCCACCATACAAGATACATCCACATCATCTTCCACTCCTTCTCCCTATGTCGTTCCGCCACCTTTTCCATCGAGGTTGGTAAAACGAGATAAGCAAGCAAAAGAAAGGGAAATTTTAGATATATTCCAGAAAGTAGAAATTAATATTCCACTTCTTAAAGTAATAAAAAAGGTACCAAGGTATGTCAGATTCCTAAAAGATCTATGCACAAATAAAAGGTGACTTATCGGAATAGAGAAGCTGAATTTAGGAGAGCACGTCTCGGCCATTTTCCAACGAAAGCTTCCACCAAAGTTGAAGGACCAAGGTATGTTTGTTATTCCTTGCAAAATTGGTAAGATTGGAATTAAACGTGCAATGTGTGATTTAGGCGCTTTCATAAATGTTATGCCTCTTTCTTTGTCCAACTCACTCTCTGCTGAGCCTTTGAAGGATACGAAAGTGACAATACAGCTGGCTGACTGGTCTGTGATATACCCAGAAGGACTCCTCGAGAACGTTTTAGTAAAGGTAAATGAACTTATTTTTCCAGCAGATTTTTATGTCATCGACATGGAAAACGACCGATCAAACACTTCTTTAGAAATCCTTCTCGGCCTTCCCTTCCTTGGTATAGCAAACACAAAAATAGATGTAAGAAGTGAAATTCTTACAATGGAATTCGACGGTGAGGTTGTTAAATTTGATGTTTACAAAGCAATGCGATATCCAGATATTGTTGCTAGTATAAATTTTATTATTATTATTAAGCCTATCATTGAAGAATTTATAGAAACTAACTTTGTTAATAGTTCGTGCAGGGAATTGGAGGATTTTGAAGAAGAAACAAGAGAGTTGGGAACATTTTTTAGTTGATTCTGATTCATGCAGTAAACCCTCAAACTCTAAAATTTTACCTTCCATTTTGCAGGCCCCTCAGATCGACTTAAAACAATTGCCGGAACACTTGAAATATACGTTTTTGGGAGAAAACGAAACTTTGTCGATATTTATCTCAAATAATTTATCAAAAGAAAAGGAAGATGATTTGGTGACAGTATTGCACACGCATAAAGAGGCAATTGGGTGGACTATTACCGATATTAAAGGACTCAACCCCTCGACTTGTATGCATAAAATAAAGATCGAAGAAGGAGCGAAACCATCACGAGAAGGTCAACGCCGATTAAACCCACCAATGATGGAAGTCGTGAAAAAAGAGATACAAAAACTCCTTGATGCAGATGTTATTTACCCGATCTCAGATAGTAATTGGGTAAGTTCGGTCCATGTGGTCCCAAAGAAAACTGGAGTTACGGTAATTAAAAACTCGGAAGGTGAGTTACTTTCGACACGAGTACAGCAGTGTAACATGGAAATGGATGCAATCGGTGAAGCACGCAAATTGCATATTCAAGAACTTGAGGAGATCCATAGAAATGCTTACGATAGCACTAGGATTTTTAAAGAAAAAGAAAAAGAATTCCATTATCGTAACATTTCTTTTAAATATTTTTCTGTCGGTCAAAAGGTTCTACTATTTAATTCTAAGTTTAAACTTTTTGTAGGAGAACTTAGATCAAAGTGGCTCGGACCTTTTGTGGTTACCGAAGTGTTTCTGCATGGTGCAATTAAAATTGAAGATAACACAGGAGCACAGTTTAAAGTTAATGGACCCGTATTATGAAAACGCTCCAGTTGGTTTAATTGAAGAACTCGAATTGAAAGAACCTGTAGTCTGAATTAGGTCGCCGAGCTAAACGACGTTAAATAAAGCGCTTAATGGGAGGCAACCCATTGTTTTTATTATTATTTAATTTTATACTTTGTTATTAATTTATTTATGTTATTTATATTATTTTATTTCTCTTTTTTTATTTTTGGTATTTTAAATTTTTATTTATTAATATTTTTATTTCAGACTCAAATAAATGTTGCATGAAAGCAACACTATGGGAATTGGCGCATAATAGCAAAATCGACCCCACATTTTTACCCCTCATTCCCAACACGGTCGTCGCTAAACACGGGGAGTATCTCTATTCCCTCTCTTGTGCTTTCTTTTACATATTGGGACAATATTACTTAAGTGAAGGGGGGTAGAATTTGCATCAAATTTTTATCTTGCTTATTCGATTGGTTGAAATTGAGTTTTTTCTTAATTATAATATGTTGAAATTTCTTGTTGCTTATCCTATGTTTCACTTTATCTCTTTGATTTTAGTATGACTTGTGATCTTGCTTTTGTTGGAATTTAGGATGCATGATAGATGATGGACATGACTAGTGATTTTTAATAAATTTTACTTGACATTCCATATATTTGTTAATTGACATGTTGCTTGAGTTAGTACACATTCCACCTTTTCATGTGAGTTTTGAGCCTTACGAGCATATACTTTCATTACTTGCTCTTTATTTCATTGAGTGTACCGAACTAATTCTCAACATTCTAGAACTTGTAGCGTAATACTTGTCGAGACTACATGCTTGAATATGATGCTTTAATATGATAGGGGCACTTAGGATTAACCACTTCTCTACCCAAAATTGTCTTCCCACTCATTTCCCGTAGTTAGCCACTTTTAAGTCTAGTTTCATTCTTTGTTTTCACCACATTTACAAAACCCGAGCCTTTTCCTATTCTCATCCCTCTTTTTCATACCCTCGTCAAGACAAAAGAAGATTTGTTCCACAAATAAATAAATAAATAAATAAGAAAAAAGAGTAAAGAAAGGAGTTCGAATAAAGAAAAAAATAAAGAAAAAAAGAACAACAAAAAAAAGAGAAAACTGTTTGTACGAATAGCAAAAAAAAAAAAGCAAAAGGTTCGAAAAGAAAATATAGAAAAAGAAGAAAAAAAATCACGGTTGCTTAAACTTCTTTTCTTGTCTCATTATATTGGTTCGATTCATGGCTTGAACTTCAACATTTTGCATCTTTTTTCTTGGCATTTTACCACACATTTTTTGCCTTTTTCCCTACCTTACCTAAGCCCCGTTACAACCCTGTTTAAAGACCCCTTTATTTTTGCATCATGTTCGATTTTAGTAGTAGGGATTGGATTTAGTTACAAGCTTATAGTGATGTTTTTATTAGTTCTTGCTTGAGCGATTCTTTAACCCAAACACTTTGAGCGGAACGAGTGAATCCTTGTGAGGGTATTAAGTTTTTCTTCATTGAAATTGACGGGTTATTGGAATGTCTTACTTTGTTTAAAATTGTTCCTAGTTATGCCTTTACTTGATTGTCTCTTGATTTCAATAATTGTTTCGATCTTAGGTCATTCGGTTATCTTGGATGCATTGTGAAATGAAGGATGAAACTTGAGTTTTGATGTATTAATTGAAAAATGATTGAGGACAAGCATTGAATAAGTGAGGGGGAATTTGATAAGTGTTTTATTTGATTAATATTTTATCCTTAATTACTACTTAATAATTAGTTCATGTTGCTGAATTGGACGTTTTCGTGCATTTTCTATGCAGGACTTTAATTCTGGAAATTGCACTTAAAAGGAAAAGTTCTACAGTTTTATTTTCTGGAATCAAGGCTGGGCTAGTGGGCATGACTTTGGTCATGAGATTCTGCCGTGGCATCCAGTCAGCAACTTCTAGAAGGTCCAGTTAGCAATGATGGATGAGTGGATCAGCTGCATTTTAAATTCAAAACTAGAAATTATCTTTTGGTTGTTTAGGATTTAATTTGAACATTTTCAAGAATTATCTTTTATTATTTTTAGGGTTTTTGAGAACTATAAATACCCCATTGGGGTAAGCTAGAAAATCATCCCTCATCCCTCATTGTATTGTTTTATTCTTGTTTTCTAAACTCTATAAAATTCTCTTTTTCTCTACATTACATTTTTATGTTCTTTACTTTCTTAAAATGTTTAGTATGATTTCTTCCATAATCATGCTCAGCTAATATTCCAAAAGCCAAAGGGCTAAAGCAATGACTCAATTTCAATTGTGAGAGTTGAAAAGCACTTAATATCTTTGAATATATTTCTCAATTTTCTGCAAACTTGGATTGACAATCGGCCTTTCCTTTTAAAATCATCTCACTTTCAAATTCAAAAGGATCCGTTGGTTTGAAGGTTGTTTTGATTTACAGTTGGGAGGAAGGACGGCTTGTAGCATATTCGACTTCCTGTGAATACACTTAGCAGTGGTCTGCTAAGGGAAAATGAGATCGGATTCGATTCTCATTGAGACAACATAATCCGAGTCGGGTTTTTTTAGATTTTAAATTGTTTTATTCTAACGACGATAGTCGTGGTTAGTCTAGCTAGAAAACTGAAATTCAAAAATTGATTTCGGATTTTAGATTTATCGAAGAGAAAAAAAGTTACAAGGGTTGGGCCTCGTAGACTATAACCGACATTTATCCGAAGTAAAATCTTATTCGATGATCGGTTGGAAATGAGCCAAAGCGAAGCCTGAGGATGATATTTAAAACTGAATTTCTTCTTAAATTTAGTTCCATTAAATTCTTAGATTTCAATTTCCATTTTTTTTACTTTACTTTAATTAAAATTTTACATTAAAACCCCCTATTTTGATCCCATTTCACCTAAATAAAAAACTAAAGGCTTTCTACATCATAATCACCTACGTCCCTGTAGATTGATCCTTCTTCTCTTTACTACACTATTTAATTATTTCTTTTGAGATTAAGGATAATTATTTTGACAGTTCACGATACTTGTCAAAAATTGTCAAATTTACATAAAAAAATAAAACCTATCCGTAATTCGAGAATCCTACAAGAGTGTTGTAGAAATGTAAAATCATTTGTTGTTTCCAATTTAACTCTATAAGAGAATTTGTCGTTGGACAAGTTCCATCAGTTATTTTACTCAAAGTTGTCATCCTTAGTTTAGTAAACTTGAGTGACAACTCGTTCACCAAAAAAGACAATGTCGAACAAAGAATACCATAATCTATTTGTAGTCTCATGATAAACAGAAACATTGGCCTATTTCCAAAGCAAGAAATATTCGAGATGAATTAATTTTGATTTTCAATCATTTGGTTGTCATTTTCCTTTTTAAAATGTGATAAGTGCAATAAAAAGTTTTTAACAACAAAAAGATTTTATGATTTTACGCTTCGCATAATTATTTTAATATTGTGGCACATACATATCACCAGTAGAGAAATCTAGTATAACTCATTTGATTTGGAGATAGACGTGCATTTTTTACCATCACCATGACTAGAACATATATAACTACAAAAAGTTAGAAAAATAGGACGACACACATAACAGATATGTGTGCCTGTAATGCAAGTGCTCACGTTGCTTTATTCATATGATATTTCCTACATATTATGGTGCTAGTTTTTGGTTTGTAGTGGATGTAATAGTACATTCCTAGTTTCAATGCAGAAACACAATTATGATATAATCATCTTTATTGAACCTTATTTTCGTTATCCATTTAATGAAATTTAAGAAGAGGAAAAAAGGAAGCACAGATGTGTGTGTTTGAATTAATATGTAGATTTGTGTTAATTAAAATTAATGCTTATTAAATTGAAACATTAAATGCTTTATTTTGTTGCAACACATTCTAGTTCCAGGTGGTCAAAACACTTCCTATAAAGACATAATAATTCTAACTAAATAAAAACTTTAACAGTTACGTCAGTAATCATTGAAAACACACATCACTATAACACTCGTAAAAAAACCAAGGCCATGGAGCAAAGGCTTGAGCAAATCCCAAAAAGAATTTAAAGATCAAATGCAAGAGCACTTTTAGGAACAAATGACGATGATGTGTAGGGAGATGAAAACTCAGTTTATGGAAGTGCAAAAGAATTTGATGAATGAATTAGCACAAGTGAAGGAGAGCATGGCCGATAAAGGAAAAGGTCCTGCAATTGAGGAAGACAAGGACCCAATTATTCCCCTAGGTCTTACACCCTCCATAACCCAACTCCGCATGAGGTGCAAACATGGGAGACCACCGGTAGTATAAGAGTGCGACAATAGGCCACTGGACATCAAGGCCTGCCAATTATCTAGTAGGATCTGGATCAAACTTTGAAGATAATGTTGCAAATCTAGGTATCCCGGATTTCGATGAAATGATGAGGGTGGATCTTCCTCGTCAGATGGAAGAAAATTACAAGTAATTAGAGGAGAGGATTGAAGCGATGCAAGGAACTGAAAACTCTTACGAGATGAACGCTAAAGAATTATGTCTGGTCATAGATTTGGTACTCCCTCCTAAATTCAAGGCCCTAGAGTTCGAGAAATATAATGGAACAAGCTACCCTGAAACTCACCTTACTGTCTTTTGTAGGAAAATGGCAGGGCACGTTCATAATGACCAACTACTTATTCATTGTTTTCAAGACAGCCTGGCAGGATCGGCAGTTAGATGGTATAATCAATTGAGCCAGGCAAAAATTCATTCATGGAGAGATTTAGCGTAGGCTTTCATAAAGCAATATAGCCATGGAAAGAAACTGATAAGTGCCAAAAGTAACATGTTTTAGCCTCATTCTTAATGCGTTTTTGGATGATTAATCTATTTAAAATAATGAATTATATGTTCATAATCCTTTAAATTCATGTTTTTATACTTAGGAAAGCATTTGGGAGCAAAAGGAGAGAAAAACAAGTGAAAACCGAACAAAAAAAGAAGATTTTAGGAGCCACACGAGCTGGACACATGGCCATGGACTAAATCGAAGATAAAAAGGAAAATTTGGGGCAAAAGTGTAAATGTGAAAGAGTTAGGGAGAGATTTATTAGACATAAGAATTTATTTAAATTTAAACTTTATTTTTTTAGGATTAATATTTAGGACTATTATTATATTGTTTATATTTATCTTTTAAGCTTTATAATTTAGAGTTTAATTTGGATCCAATTACGAAATTATTGTTTAGATTTAATTCAAATTATCTTTTTTGAATTTAATTTGGATCCAACTAGAGTTTTTTTTCATGTATTATAAATAGGGAATAGAGTAATATGAGAGGGGACTTTCAATTTTCTACAAAATCCTCCATTCCCCAAACCCTAGCCGTCAGAGATTATTAAAGGAAAGAAATGAAGCAACACCATAGAAGCCGTCTTTGAAGCAAATCTCCACAAAGATTGAAGACCTCTTTCTAAATTATTTTGATTTTACTATGAGTTTTTCCTCATCTTGTGGTTATATTATTTCTGAGATGTTTCCATTTATTAGCATGAACTAAATTCCTAAATACCTAGGGTAGATGAACCCTAGGATGAATTCTGTCATTTGATTTATGATTTTACGCAATATATACTTAGATTTTGCTCTCAATTATGTATGCTTAATTCTTGATTTAGTATTCTTGATATATTAATTCTTGTTTGATGTGCTTAAATAAGAGGAGGAATAGACCCTGTTTAAGAGTAGATCTAGCATAATTGAGTGGAGTTGCATGCAATCTAGAAATAGGATGACATAAATCTACCGGATTAGAGTCAAATCTAATAGGGGAATCCATAGATCGAATTAATGCGACAATATGGGTTTTAATTAGAAAGAAGTTTCAATTAATCAACCTAGAGTCAGATGCTTTTATGCTTTAATAAATGTATTAGCATAATTTAGGGATTTCTACGGAACAAAATACTAAGTGAATAAATTGCTTAATTCAGAATGATAATGGCAGATGAAATCTAGGTGAAATCTTTCCTGGTTATTGTTTGCTTCTTGGTATAAAAACACTTATTATTTTTTGCTTTAATCTTTGGCACACTTTTTATTAAATTAGTAAAATTAGTTTACAACAATCACTTTATTCAACCAGTTAGATAATAGGAAGACAGTTACTACTAGTACTTTTGGTTCTCGTGGGAATGATATCTGTGCTTACCGTAACTATACTATTAATTGATAGGTGCACTAGCCTTAGTCATATTTTTAGTTAAGTTTCGACTGCATCAAGTTTTTGGCGTTGTTGTCGAGGATTGAAATATTAGAAAAACTTTATTTCTATTACTTTAGCCATTTTTTTATTTTTTATTTTTATTTTATTATTTGCATTTTTAATTTAATTTTTCTAATTTAATTTTTTTCTCTTTTATATGCTTCTGGCAGGTTCTTTTGGTTTATGACTAGAGGAAACCCGTCGGGACCACTTCTTCACGACTTTGAACGTGAAAAGACTGCTCGCAAAAATCGTAAAGAGGTTAGAGAAGCTAAGCAAAGTCAGAAAACTTTAGTAGACTGTAAAAAAGAAAAGGATATTACTGTGGAGATGGGTGAAAATCAAAATAACCAAGTTCCTCTTGCTCTTCCTGATCCTCCTGCTCGTCAGACTTTGTATGATTATGCTAAGCCTAATCTGATTGGGGCTGAAACAAGTATTGTCAGGCCGAATGTTAATGCATATAATTTCAAAATCAAGCCGAGTATGATTCAGATGGTACAACAATATGTTCAGTTTGATGGTTTGTAGGATGAAGATCCGAATGCTCGTTTGGCTAATTTTCTTGAGATTTGTGACACTTTCAAAATTAATGGTGTTACTGATGACGCCATACGCTTACGGTTGTTCTACAATGGTTTGAATCCCTCGACTAGACAAATGGTTGATTCAGCAACTGGGGGAACTTTAAATAACAAGACACTAAAAGAAGCTCAAGAATTTATTGAGGAGGTGTCATTAAATAATTATCAGTGGCAAGTTACGAGAGTAAAACCTGTGAAGGCAGTAGAGATTTATGATGTTGATGTTGTTTCTATGTTAGCTCATCAGGTTGAAACTCTTAATAAAAAAATTGATGGTTTGAATTTTTCGAAGCAGGTACATCCGGTGATGCAGTGCAATCAAAATGGACGAGGATAATGAGTTCAGAATATCTCCATGAGCAAGCAGACTTTTTAGGTAATAAGTCTAAACCTCAAAATAATCCCTACAGCAATACTTATAATGCAGGTTGGAGATATCAGCCAAATTTTTCATGGGGTGGTCAAGGAAATCAAAGATCACAAATTTCTCTAGGTTTTGAGCAGCCACATCAACAAGAAAAAAAGTCTAACCTTGAAGATATGCTTGCTAAATTTATTTCGACTTCTTAAGCAAGATTTCAAAGTAATGAGACAACTTTAAAAACTCAGTAGGCATCTATTCATGGACTTAAAAATCAAATCGGATAGCTTGCTAAAATGATTTTGGAAAGACAACCAGATAGTTTACCTAGCAACACTGAACCAAACCCAAAGGAACATGCAAAAGCAATTACATTGAGGAGTGGGAAAGAGTTGGTTGAACCGAAAAAGAAATTGAAGCAAAAATCCGATGAGAAAGATGATGAGGTAGCAAAAACTGAGGAAATTCAGGTACCAGTGCTTAAAGAATATAAACCATCAATTCCTTATCCAGAAAAGTTGAAGAAAGACTGCAAGGATGAACAATTCGGTAAATTTCTTGATCTTTTTAAACAATTACATATTAACTTACCTTTTGTTGAAGCTCTTTTGCAGATGCCCACTTATGCAAAATTTTTAAAAGAGCTGCTGACAAATAAAAGGAAGTTAGAGGAGTTGTCCACTGTGGAGCTTAATGGGGAGTGCTCAGCTATTCTCCAAAATAAATTGCCTACCAAGCTGAAAGATCCAGGGAGTTTCACTATCCCATGTTTTATTGGTAGTTTAAATATTGAGAAAGCTTTAGCTGATTTGGGTGCTAGTATTAATTTAATGTCTTATAAAATGTTCAAGCAACTTGGTCTTAGGGAACCTAAACCCACTAGGATGAGTATTCAATTAGCTGACAGATCTGTTAAATATCCTAGGGGAATTTTTGAAGATGTGCTTGTGAAGATGAGTATTCAATTAGCTGACAGATCTGTTAAATATCCTAGGGGAATTTTTGAAGATGTGCTTGTGAAAGTAGATAAATTTATTTTCCTAGTTGACTTTGTTATACTTGACATGAATGAGGATTTTGAGGTACCTTTGATTTTAGGAAGACTTTTTTTAGCCACTGCTAGAGCTATTATTGATGTGGGTAGTGGTACACTTGTGCTTAGGGTAGGTGATGATGAAATTATTTTTTAGATTTATAATGCCATGTGATATTCTCAAGAGCAAGATGATTCCTGTTATTTTATTGATTTTACTGATCATGCTGTTCAAAATTCATTGCAGGAAATTGTTCATAAAGACACTTTGGAACTAAGCGTTCTTCAAGGAGGGGAGATCGATGGAGATAATTTTGTGTTTAATGAGATGAAAAATCATCTAGATGCTAATGAGTCCCTAACGAGACAAAAAAATTTTGAGACCATTGAGGTAAGTAAAGAATTGAGGTTGAAACCCTCTATTGAAGAACCTCCTAAATTGGAACTGAAGCAATTACCTAATCATTTGGAGTATGCATTTTTAGGGAATAATTCTACATTGCCGATAATTATTGCTTTAGATTTAAAGCGAGAAAGAGGAATTACTGCAGGTGCTAAGGGAACAAAAATGAGTAATGGCTTGGAAAATTTCTAACATTAGAGGAATTAGTCCTTCTTTTTGTACTCGTAAAATTTTAATGGAAGATGAATAGAAACCTTGTGTGCAGGCTCAAAGGAGATTAAATCCTAATATGAAGGAAGTTGTTAAGGCTGAGGTAATTAAACGTTTAGATGTCGTAGTTATTTATCCTATTTCTGATAGTACTTGGGTAAGTCCTGTGCAGGTTGTTCCTAAAAAAGGAGGCATGACTGTTGTGGCTAACGAAAAAAACGAGTTAATTCCGACAAGAACAATCATAGGATGGAGAGTTTGTATTGATTACAGGAAGTTGAATGATGCTACAAGGAAAGACCACTTTCCTCTACCGTTTGTTGATCAAATGTTAGAGAGGTTAGCTAGCCACACGTACTATTGATTCTTGGATGGACTTTCTGGCTACTTTCAAATCCCGATAGCTCTTGGGGATCAACAAAAGACGACATTTACATGTCCATATGGTACGTTTGCTTACCGAAGAATGCCTTTTGGATTATGTAATGCTCTTGCTACTTTTTAGCGATGTATGATGGCTATTTTTTATGAACTCGTGGAAGATATTATGGAGGTATTTATTGACGATTTCTTGGTATTCGGTAATTCTTTCCATTTATGCCTTAAAAATTTAGAACGTGTTTTAATGAGATGTGAAGAAATAAACCTTGTGCTTAATTGGGAAAAGTGTCACTTCATGGTTAAACAGGGAATTGTTTTGGGTCATAAATTTCTATTAAAGGGATTGAGGTTGATAACGTAAAAATTAAAACTATGGAAAAATTACCTCCTCCTAATTCGGTTAAGGCTATTAGAAGTTTCCTAGGACATGCTAGGTTTTATAGAAGATTTATTAGGGATTTTTCTAAAATAGCAAAGCCTTTAACGAATTTATTAGAAAAAGATGTGTCATTTAATTTCAGTCAGGATTGTTTAGACACGTTTAACATTCTTAAGGAAAAATTAATTAATGCCCCGATTGTTGTTGCACCTGATTGAAATTTACCCTTTGAACTAATGTGTGATGCACGTGATTTTGCAGCAGGTGCAGTTCCTGGACAGCGAAGAGACAAGCACTTTCAACTGATTTATTATGCTAGCAAGACTTTGACAGATGCTCAAGCGAATTACACTACTACTGAAAAAGAATTGCTAGCTGTTGTTTTTGCATTTGATAAATTTAGATCTTATTTAGTATTATCTAAAGTTATTGTTTACACTGACCATTCTGCTCTTCGCTACCTTCTTGGTAAACCAGATGTGAAACCTTGACTTATTTGTTGGGTTTTATTGCTGCAGGAATTTGATTTGGAGATTAAGGATAAGAAAGGAGCTGAAAATCTTGCAGCTGATCATCTCCCAAGACTCGAAAATCCTCATTTTGAGTAGCTTAATGAAGGTATGATAGATGACTAGTTTCCTGAAGAATGACTCTTGGTAGTAAGTGATTCTGATGGCCCTTGGTTTGCAAACATTGCAAATTATTTAGTTGCTAACACTTTACCAAAAGATTTGACTCATCATCAAAAGAAGCGATTCTTTGCTGATGTGAAAAATTATTTTTGGGAAGAATCCTTTTCTTTATCGTGTGTGTGTAGATCAAGTAATTCGAAGATGTGTTTCGAATGTCGAAGGGAATAAAATTTTGGAGCTTTGTCACTCTGGACCGACAAGAGGACACTATAGTGGAATTCGTACTGCACATAAGGTCCTCGAATCAGGTTTTTATTGGCCCACTTTGTTTAAAGATGCGAACAGATATGTTACTTCTTGTGATAAATGCCAGAGAACAGGTAATATTTCCAAATGTGATGAAATGCCTCAAACTTATATGCTTGCATGTGAAATCTTTGATATTTGGGGTGTTAATTTTATGGGGCCATTTACTATTTCTTATGGAAATAAATACATACTTGTTGCAGTGGATTATGTGTCGAAATGGGTGGAAGCTCAAGCTTTACAAACTAATGATGCTAGGGTGGTAGTTTGATTTCTTAAGAAACTTTTCTCCTGATTTGGAACACCTAGGACAATCATTAGTGATAGGGGTACACATTTTTGTAATGCTCAATTAGATAAAATTCTTAAGAAGTATGGTGTACATCATAAAACAGCTACCCCTTATCACCCTCAAACTAGTGGTCAAGTTGAAGTGTCAAACCGAGAACTAAAACATATCTTAGAAAAGACCGTAGAGACTAATAGAAAAGATTGGGCTTTGAAATTAGATGACACTTTATGGGCTTATAGGACTGCTTTTAAAACTCCCATAGGAACATCCCCTGACAGATTTGTTTATGGGAAGAGTTGTCACTTACCACTTGAACTTGAACACAAAGCGTTTTGGGCAATTAAATTCCTAAACTCTGATCTTAAACTTGCAGGTGAAAAGAGGATGCTCCAACTGAATGAGCTTGATGAATGGCATGCTAATGCTTATGAGACTTCAAGATTATACAAACAGGCAGCAAAGCGACATCATGATTCTCGGTTAAAGCAACCTAAACAGTTTGTAGTTGGAGATCGAGTTCTTCTATTCAACTCGAGGCTTAAATTGTTTATTGGGAAGCTAAAATCGATATGGTTAGGTCCATTTGTGGTAAAAACCGTCTTTCCCTACAGTACAATAGAGGTAACACATCCTAAGTACGGCACATTCAAGGTAAACAGTTATCGACTTAAACCTTATCTTGGTGGTGATTTTCATAATGTGATAGAGGAGCTTCGGCTTCAAGATCCACCTCAATCATGAACTTAAACAATGAAGTCGAGCTTAGACTTTAAACAAGCGCTTCTCGGGAGGCAACCCGGGTGTTTTTATTTTTATTTATTTATTTATTTTACTTTCATGTTTTTTTTAAAAAAATTGAAAAAAAAAATTAATTTGAAAAAATTTGAAAAGTTCAAAAAATTTAGTATATTTATTTTCAATTTTATTTTATTTTATCTTATTTTATTTTCAATTTTATTTTATTTTATCTTATTTTATTTTAGTTATGCACTATTTTTATTCTTATGGTTGTTTTTTTAATTATCTCCCTCTCTGACTTGTCTTTGTCTATTTTTTTTTGCTCGAAAAATTGCACTTCCTTTAGACTCGCTACATTCATATTTTTTTTTCAATTCCAATGAAATCATCCTAATTCAGGGAAGTTTCAATTCCTTTCCTCTTTATGATATTGTGCTTATTCTGCTTATATCTGTTTGTACATTGAGGACAATGTACATCTTAAGTGTGGGGAGATTGATTGTGTATTAATTGTGATAAAATTCCTAAATTATTTATTGTGTTAAAGTAATTTTCTCATACCCCATTAGAGTGGATTTTTTTTCTATTTGAAATTTTTATTAAATTTGTTTTGAGATTGATTTGTAAATCTTTTATGTATTGGATGATTTAATCTTTAAGATATGAGAGAGTCAAGCATGATGATTTGTTATTCTAGAACTTGCTTTGATTATACATGTTGAGACCATATTATTGATTTCTTATGCTGAGATGATAGAGGCACTTAGGGTTTAACCCCTTTTATATTTAAAAAGCTTACCTAATAAATTAACCCCTAGTGGACCCTATTGAGCCTATCACCGTTTATTCATTAACCCATAATATTAACCCATGATCCATATATTTGTGGTAAATTTACCCATTTATTGACTATCTTTTTGTCGAGATTTGATTTGGTTAAGTTGCCTAACTATGTTCCACTATTTGAATTGCTGAATTTTATTGTTTAAAAAAAAAAGAAAAAAGAAAAATTGAAAAAAAGAAAAGACAAAAGTGTGTTTGAGCTAGAATCATTAGTTTCATATATTGTTGAAAAGCTCATGTTTATTCTTTATTATTTATGTTGATGCATATTCTTTCAATTCAGCAACTGATAGTTTTTTTTTCTAGTTTGGTAATTTATCAACTTGATCTCGATTTTAACCAATTTTTCTAGCCTTTTTCATACCTTTAACCTTGTACCCATTACAACATTGAAAAGACCTCTTGATTGGTGTGTCATGTCATTTTACAGTGGTGGAGATTTGATTTTCAAGCAAGCTTATGGTAATAACATTTTGTGTTTGACAATTGAGAGTTATTTAATGAACCGTAAACACTTTGAGTGCTTTGAGTGAATCTTTAGTGAGGATGTAAAGTCTTGTTGATTTTGAATTTAAGGTAATTATTTAGATAAGGGGAGACACCTATATTTTTGTGTTAAAAATTTTGTAGCTTAGATTGCTTGAATCTTTAGTGTTCTTTTAGATGAATTTCCAATGCATGATTGTTTCCAATTTAACTCTATAAGAGAATTTGTCGATGGACAAGTTCCATCGGTTATTTCACTCAAAGTTGTCGTCCTTAGTTTTGTAAACTTGAGTGATAACGCATTCTCCAAAAATGACAACGTCGAACAAAGAATACAATAATCGATTTGTAGTCTCATGATAAAGAGAAACATTGGCCTATTTCCAAAGCAGGAAATATTTGGGATGAATTAATTTTGAATTTCAATCATTTAGTTGCCATTTTCCTTTTTAAAACGTGATAAGTGCGATAAAAAGTTTTTCATAACAAAAAGATTTTATGATTTTAGGCTTCGCATAATTATTTTAATATTGTGGCACATACATATCACCAGTAGAGAATTCTTGTATAGCTCATTCAATTTGGAGATAGATGTGCATTTTTAACCGTCACCATGACTAGAACATATTTAGATTTTCATTCTCTTTAATATTCATATTTAGATTTAAATTATTATTCTTTCGTATGTTATATTCTCTTATTTTGATTTTTGTGTATGTATTTATCTGCTTAACTATTTTGTTTCATGTTATTTAATCTTCGTTATTAATTGTTCATTTATGTTTAATTTACATGCTAGTTTTCAACTTTATTTTTCATACAAATAAACCTTTAAAATCGAGGCAATATCCTTTTGTGTGGAAACCTCGAAAAATCATGCCCTAATGTGTCGGGTGTGATTTTTTGTATAATTCACATGAATCTAATATCCTTTTCCAAACTTTTCAAATGCCTTTTTAATTTCGAGATTCCGAGAATGTTGTGCCCTAACATGTTGGTCACGACTCCAATTCTCCGCGAAAGTCGAAACAAACAGACATTCTTTTTAAATATTTTTTGAAAATCACGTGGAATAAATTTTGTGCCCGAGGATCGTATTTTAAACTTAGTTCAAAAATTTAAGTTCTCAAAAATATATATAAATATATATATACAAATGATTTTAAAACAAAATGAGACAATATCCTTTCGTGTAAAGACTTCGAAAAAACCATGCCCTAACGTGCTTGGTGTGATTTTCGTATAAATCACATAATCAAATATCCTCTTTAAAGTCTTTCAAAATGTCCTTTAGTTTCGAAAGTCCAAGAACATAGTGCCCTAACGTGTTGGACACGACTTCCTATTCTCCTAGAAATTTGAAACACACGGGCGATTTTCCTTAAATAGGATTTTTGAAAGTCATGCAAAGTTTTCTAAAAACAAAGATCGTATTTTAAGTTTTACTCTAGTGTTCAAACTTTTAACAAATTAAGACCCGAAAATAATCAGTGTGGTACCAATTTTGGGCGTATGAAGGTGCTAATCCTTCCTCATGCATAATCGACTCCTAAACCTATTTTCTGAATTTCGAAGACCAAAATGTTTTTCAAAATGGATTTTAAACGCTTTGTGGTGATCCAATCACACCATATAAAAAGATTGGTGGCGACTCCCATTTTTCTGATCATTTAAAATACCCATATTTTGAATTTTAAATATTGTTCGAGACTTGTTTGTTTTCCCAAAAATAAACATTTCGACAGCTTAACGACTCCACTAGGGAAACTTTTAAATAAACGAGAGTCGAGCCAAAGTTGATTATTTTCGGGTCTATTTTGAAAACTTTTAAAGCTTCGAGGGGTCTTCACCTCCATGTAGGATAGTGAATCGCTTTCGGGATTACATCCATACCCATGTTTTCATGAAGTTTTCACCTCCATGCAAACATGTGAGAAATGTGTCCCCCTAAACCGAACTCATTCATATGAGCCTATAATGGGTGAGGATCGAGGAATCCACTGGTTTGGGTACCTTTTACTCTAGAGCCTAAAACCATATATTGTGAACCGTAAGTACTTGCCTTAGAAGGAGTTATAAGTTATCCAAGAAGAGTTCTTAGTTTCTTTGTTTTATACTTGTATATGTATATTACTATGTTTTGCTAACATTTTCTATTTTGTCTCTTTTGTTTGCATTGCATCATAATACAAAAAAAGGTGTTGATTTAAATTCGGTTTCCAAATAGGCAGTTTCATCATGGAGGACGAATTTCTTGATAAAGTGGAAAATAACATGGCTTTGCGCTTATGGTCGAAGGAAAGCACAAGGTCGAGGAAGATTTGGAAGACTAGAAGAAGGATTACGCAATTCAGATCAAGATCCTTGAAAGGAATCAAGAAGCAAGTGAGGGACACTTTTGACAAGTTCAGAGATATGTTCGAGATAAAGATTATACAGAGGATGAAAAAGCAGCTGATCACATACGAACATCGAAGCTGATATGTTGAGCATGCAATATGAATCAAGATCAGAGCGGGGATGAAAATTAGCCAGACTTCTAGGAAGATCAAAAGCTCTAGGCCATAAGGCAAAGTTGTAAGTAATCCGTTTTATGTGGAGAATTTTGTCTTCTAGAGAATTTGTTCTTATGGGATTGAATTCAAAATCGATGTCTTTTCTTATGCATACATGCATTTTATTCGCATTGCATATTCGCATATTTTAGCCTAATAATTCTAACTAAAAAAAAACTTTAACAGTTACGTCAGTAATCATTGAAAACTCACATCACTATAACACTCATAAAAAACCAAGGCCATGGAGCAAAGGCTAGGGCATATCAAGAAAGAATTACAATATCAAATGCAAGAGCACTTTCAGGAAACAAATGACGATGATGTGTAGGGAGATGAAAACTCAGTTTATGGAAGTGCAAAAGAATTTGATGAATGAACTAGCACTAGTGAAGCAAAGCATGGCCGATAAGGGAAAAGGTCCTACAATTGAGGAAGACGAGGACCCAATTATTCCCCTAGGTTTTACACCACTCCATAACCAAACTCCGCATGAGGTACAAACACGGGAGACCACTGTTACTATAGGAGTGCAACAGTAGGCCACTGGCACATCAAGGCCAGCCAATTATCCAGTAGGATCTATCAAACTTTGAAGATAATGCTACAAATCTAGGTATCCCGAATTTCGATGAAATGATGAGGGCAGATCTTCCTCGTTAAAGAATTAAGTCTGGTCCTAAATTTGGTACTCCCTCCTAAATTCAAGGCCCTAGAGTTCGAGAAATTTAATGGAACAAGCTACCCTGAAACTCACCTTACCGTGTTTTGTAGGAAAATGGCAGGGCATGTTCATAATGACCAACTGCTTATTCATTGTTTTCAAGACAGCCTGGAAGGATCGGCAGTTAGATGGTATAATCAATTGAGCTGGGCAAAAATTCATTCATGGAGATATTTAGCGCAGGCTTTCTTAAAGAAATATAGCCATGTGATAGAAATAGCTCCCAACCGACTTACACTACAAAACATGGAGAAAAAATCAAAAGAAAGTTTCAAGCAGGGCAAGAAGTGGCAACTCAGGTACAGCCGCCACTAACAAAAAAAGAAACAACTATGTTGTTCGTTAACACTCTCAAGGCACCTTATCTCAATCATCTATTAGGAAATGCCACTAAAAGTTTTTCTGACATGGTCATATCGGGGGAGATAATTGAAAATGCCATTAAAATGACAAAGATAGAGGTGAGAGAAGGCGTCAGAAGAACAGCTCCCAAAAAAAAGGAAAATGAGATCAACAACACGGACTCTTACAAGACAAATTACTCAAAGCTAATGATGATGGCATCGCCCAGAATAACGAAAGGAAATTATCAAAGAAATCCAAGACAGAGGTTTGGTGTGAGACCAATATATCGAGAGTTCAAGACCATAACGTAATTCATTTAGAGAACGAAATTCACTCCTCTTCCCATGACATATAGAGAACTTTATCCGAAATTGTATGAGGAACGTCTTGTGGCACCAATCCATGTAAAGCCATTGCTACCACCGTTCCCGAGTTGGTACAACGCAAATGCACAATGTGAATATCACACAAGGATAGCCAAACATTCAATTAAGAACTGCACAGCCCTAAAAAGGCATGTACAGTAGCTTATTGAAACCAAGGTACTGATATTCGAGGATCCTGCGAATCCAAATGTATCAAGGAATTCGCTACCTAACCACCCCGATCAGGGAGTGAATGCGATCAGTGAAGATTTGAGAATTAACATTATTAGGGAAGAAAATGCTGAAGGAAGCTCAGCAAAAATTCGTCCTTTCACCTCGGGAGTACCCTCGACAATTGGATTGTAGAGCTCCCTGTAGTCTTTAGGGCTTCTTCAAAGTAATGCTCAGAACAGGCCTATTGCTTTAGGCTCGAAAGCAATATGGATCTTTTTGTAAAAGGGTCTGTTGAAGCCCAATTTTAACCGGGCTCGAGTGTTGGATTAAGCCTTTTATTTTAAGTTGGGTTTAAATTGATTTAAATTTATTTTTAAATTTAAATTTATCTTAAATTTAAATTTATCTTTTTAAATTTAAATTTGCTTTAAATTTAAATTTAATTAAAATTTAATTTGATTTAAAACTTAATGTTAAATTAAAAATCCAAAACAAAGACAAAATTTAAAGTCCAACTACAAACTTAAAAGGCCTAAGTCCAATTGACCCAATTGGGCCCATTTTGAAACGGCCCAAATGACCCAACTAAACCTAAAGCTAAACCCTGAATCTGGTAGCTAAGCTTGTACCCCCACTTGCACTACTGACACCTCCATCTCGGCCAGTCAGAACGCGCCACGTCACCGCCAGCGACTACCAGTCAACCACTTGCCTTTGCACTAACCGCCACTGCCATGGCCGAACCTGCAGAAGCAAAGAAGAGACAAGTTTTAATTACATACAACAATTTATCATCATTATAATTCTGGTTATAAAATCAAATTCAAACCGATTGTAAAGGGTTACATGTTCTTTGAAAAAGAAATAAACTTTGAAGCATTTGCAAGTTTACTTTCAAAATCATTACACTAAACGCGTTGCAATTGAATACGAAAGGAGACAGATACAAAGCAACCACAAGCAGACCCAAAATATTCAAGCATTAAAATCATTCAGGTGTTGCTTCAATACATTCATTTATTATCATTCATAATTTAGGTATTTAAACCTTTTATGTTCTGGTTTTTTTTTTAAATTGTATTGAAGGTATAGCTATTATTATTTATTATCATTTTCGGTTATCTCAAAGACATTAAATGAAAGTTATAATTTTGATTAATAATATTAATATTATTTTAATAATAACAATGATCATAACAATATCAATGGCAAATAAATTAATATTATTAATAATATAATAATAATAATAAGTAATAAAAAAGAAAGCCAAAGGACGGAGGTACTTCCCTGATCGCCATTGTCGGAGTAGCCACCGGAGCCCACCCACCCGTCGCGTTACGCCCACGGAGATCATGATCTACAAAAAGAACAAAAACAAATTTGAGAATATAAAATAAAGGGGTTTTAAAAAAAGAAAAAATCAAACGTTTTAAACAAAAAGAAAGGGGCTCTTAAAAGGAAAAAAGGAAAGTGCTTAAAAAATTTCCAGATCTGGAAAATCCAGATCTGAGTTTACAAAGGAGGAAAAGGTATGCTTTACCTACAAACAAGGACTGCGCGTGGTGGCAAGCGGCGGGGAGTGCACCGGTGAGTGATGGGCGTCGGAGATGTGGTGGTTACGTGCGTCGATTGGTGGCTCACGTGCGGTGGAAGACGATCGGGCATCGGACGGCCAAGCGACGGCTTTGGAGAGAAAAAGGGGGGGTTGAGAGAGTTTGGTTTGTTTTTTTGAAGAAAGAAAGAATGAAAATGAAAAAAAAAACTAAAATGGCCTTTTAAAGACCCTCAAAACGAGAACGTTTTGAGGGCTGAGTTTCAGCCCCAAAACGACGCCGTTTCACTTTTTAAGCCCAATACTTGTCCGACTCGACCCGATCCGACCCGCCAGGATCCGCGTGTTTTTGAGAAAAGAGATATTTATGCATTTGGTCCTTCCGCATTTTTTATTGTTTCAATTTAGTCCTTTTTGTACTTTTAATTATTTTTAAATCGACCCAATAATTGTTTAATACTTTTCAATTTAATTCCTTGACATTTCGAAAGCATCAGGAGCTGTCACGTGTCATGCCTTTGGCTTATTTATGCAAATGATCCCTCTTACTTCTAATTTGTTTCAATTTAATCCTTAAATCAAGTTCTATTTAATTACAAAATTGACCTAGAAATTTTAAATTATTTTCAAATTAGTCCTTGGACTTCAGAATGCCTGAGAGGTTGCCACGTGTCACCTGTTTTTTGGTTTTATAGCCCTGGAGGTCCTTAAACTATCCAAAAATCACATTTTGACCCTTAAACTCCTCCAAAATTATATTTTAACCCTTGAATTTTTGAGAATTACATTTTACCCCTGAACTTTCCAAAATTCCATTTTTGACCTTGATTTTCCCAAAAATTACATTTTTACCCCTAAACTTCCCAAAAATCCATTTTTGACCCAATTATCCCAAAAATTACATTTTTACCCTCAAACTTTCCAAAATTCCATTTTTAGCCCCAATTTTACCAAAAATTACCATTTTACCCCCAAACTACCCAAAATTTTATTTTTGACCTCGATTTCACCAAAAATTACCATTTTACCCTCGAAGTTCCTAAAATTCCATTTTTCACCCTAATTTTTCCAAAATTACCATTCTTACCCTTCAGTGTCTAAAATTACCATTTTACCCGTGGGTACCCAAAAATCACATTTTCAACTTCGATTATTTATTTTCCTTCCTTTTTAATATTTGTATTTAATTTTATTTATTATGCCCTTATATTTTGTATTTTTTATTTTTGCTTACCATTTATCTGCTTAATTATCTTACTTACCATTTATCTGCTTAATTATCTTGCTTCATGTTATCTAATATTCAATATCAACTGCTCATTAATATCAAACTCACATATTTGTTTTCAAAATTGTTTTCATAAAAACTTTAAAATCAAGGCAATATTCTTTTAATTCGAGTTTTGAAAATTTGTGTCTTAACTTCCTAGGCACGATTTTTCTTCAAATCGGAATAATCAAATATCTTTAAATCAAGGCAATGTTTCTTTATCTCTGATTCTAAAAATTTGTACCTAAACTTACTAGGTGCAATTTTTTTCTTTAGATCGAGATAATCGAACATCCTTTTCAAAAGTGTTAAAAAAATTTTACAATAAAGGAAAGCTCGTTATTTCTAGATCTCGAAATGTTGTGTCCTAACTCACTGGACGTGATTTTCTTCCTTGATCACTTTGAAATAGTGGGACTTTCAAACAAAATCGATTTTTTTAAACATAACTCATGCATTCAAGGATCTTACTTTAAAATTTATTCGAGCTTTCAAAATTTTATAAACAAGACCCTAAGATAATCAATGTGGTACCAATTTTCGGTGTATGAGGGTGCTAACCCTTCCTCATGCTAACCGACTCTCGAACTTGTTTTCTGGATTGCGAAGACTAAAATATTTTTCAAAACGGATTTTAAACATTTTGAGGTGATCCAATCACACCGTACAAAAGGATTGGTGGCGACTCCTATTATTTTTTGATTTTAAAATAATTTTCGAAACATGTCGTTTTCAAAAAAGATGGTTTCAATAGGGTTCATGATCATTTTCCAGTTATTATCAATGAAAATGCATTTTCTATCTTATATGGTAATTTTTTCCCTAATTATTCCTTCATTCTTAAACCAACTTAATAAACCATTCGTACATATCCAATAAACAAAATTAATAATTCTTTAATACATACATTCTTGACCAATTTAACAAAAATACTCATACACATACCATATAATCATTCTTTCGTAAATTTATTTTGTTCTTTAGACCTCCCTTTCATCCCTTGACAGGTCCTCGAATGTCAATAATATGAGTAACCCTGATGCTAACTTAGAGCCTCATTTCGAGCAAGATATGTGTCTAGAGGAGCTTCAAGACCTCGAAGATGATCAAGATTGCAATTTGCCTTCGGATCTGTTAAGAATGATGGAGCAAGAAGAAAAACAAATCCTGCCTCATTCAGACCCAATGGAAGTTATTAATTTGGGAAACGAAGATGAAAAGAAAGAGGTGAAAATTGGGACAAGCATCTCCTTAGAAACAAGAAAGGATCTTATTGAGTTGCTTCAAGAGTTCCAAGACATCTTCGCATAGTCTTATCAAGATATGCCTGGCCTGAGCACTGACATTGTGGTAGACAAACTCCCTATAAAGGATGAATGCAGGCCTTTGTAGCAAAAGCTCCGAAGGATAAGACCAGATGTGCTATTGAAAATAAAAGAAGAGGTCAAGAAGCAATTTGACGTTGGGTTTCTCCAAGTAGTTAAATACTCAGAATGGGTAGCTAACATAGTCTCTGTTCCTAAAAAAGATGGAAAAGTGCGCATGTGTGTAGATTATCGAGATTTAAATAAAGCTAGCCTAAAGGATAACTTCCCATTACCTCACATCGACACCTTAGTAGATAATACAGCAGGTCATTCCCTGTTTTCATTCATGGATGGTTTCTCTGGGTATAACCAGATAAGGATGGACCCTGAAGATATGATCAAAACCACGTTTGTCACACTGTAGGGAGCATTTTGCTATAAGGTGATGCCTTTTAGACTCAAAAACGTAAGGGTAACTTATCGAAGGGCCATGGTAACCCTGTTTCATGACATGATGCATAAAGAGATTGAAGTTTATGTCGACGACATGATTGCTAAATCCCAAATGGAAGAAGAGCATGTAAGAATCCTAAGAAAGTTGTTTGGGAGGCTAAGAAAGTATCAATTAAAGCTAAACCTAGGAAAGAGCACTTTCGGAGCCACATCAGGAAAGCTGTTGAGCTTTGTAATCAGTAAAAAAGGGATTGAAATAGATCCAGATAAAGTCAAAGCCATATAGGAGCTACCACCGCCTAGTGCATAAAAAGAAGTTCAAGGATTTTTAGGGAGACTAAATTACAGTGCTCGGTTCATTTCACGGTTGATTGAGAAATGTGATCCTATCTTCCGTCTGCTTAGAAAGCGCAAACCAAGTGTATGGGATGAAGATTGTCAGGAAACTTTTAACAAGGTAAAAGATTATATATCCAAAGCTCCCATCTTGGTACCTTCAATTCCTAATAAATTGTTGATCTTGTACTTTACGGTCTTTGAAAATTCTATGGGTTGCATACTAGTCCAACATGATGAATCTGGAAAGAAGGAAAGGGCGATTTATTATCTCAGCAAGAAATTCACTGATTGTGAGACTCGATACTCGGTAATTGAAAAATTATGTTGTGCTCTAGTTTGGACCACGTAAAGATTAAGACAATACATGCTGTACCATACCACTTGGTTATTCTCAAAACTAGATCCTCTAAAATACATGATGGAGTCAGCTGCATTGAATGGGAGATTGGCTAGGTGGCAGATCGTGCTTTCGAAATTCTACATAGTCTATGTCAATCAAAAGGAAGTAAAAGGTAGTGCGATAGCAGACTTCCTAGCTAGCAGGGCTTTAGAAGACTATGAGCCAATAAACTTCGACTTTTCGAATGAGGATTTAATGTATGTTATGACTACTGAAGTGGTAACAACAGTAGAACATCCTTGAAGAGTAAATTTTGATGGAGCTTCAAATGCCACGGATGGAGTCGAGGTAGTTTTGGTATCACCAGAAGGAGACCACTACCCTTTCACCAGTAAACTCGATTTTGATTGCACAAATAACATGGCAGAATATGAGGCATGTATCATGGGAATCCGTACAGCATTAGAGTGGATCAAAGTTTTAGAGATATCATGGGAATCCGTGCAGCATTAGACCATGGAAGGAGTTTGATGACGTCACATTCCATTATCTCACTTGGGAAGAAAACTAGATTACCGATGCTCTTGCCACTTTAGCCTCGAGATTAAAGTAAATAGACCAGAAGATGTAAAGACCACTCAAATGAGTATCTATAAGGCTCCAAGTCATTGTTATTATATCAAGGCAGAAGAAGAAGAAGAAAGGGATGACCGCCCATGGTACCAAGATATTTTTCAGTGTGTAAGAGATCGCAAGTACCCCGAGCAAGCTTCAAAAAATGAAAAGAGGACATTGAGAAGACTTACCAATGAGTATGTCCTAGATGGGGAAATCTTGTACAAAAGGAGAAAAGATCAGGTGTTGCTAAGGTGTGTTGATGCAGTTGAAGCTAGAAAGATCTTAGAAGAAGTTTATGAAGGCATTTACGGGACACACGCTAATGGTTTCACATTGCCCAAGCAGATAATGAGATTTAGGTATTACTGGTTTGCCATGGAAGGGGATTGCATCAATTATGCTAAGAGGTGCAATAAGTGTCAGATCTATGGAGACAAGATTCATGAACCTCCATCACACCTTCATGTCATGACTTCCCCTTGGCCGTTTTCTATGTGGGGTATGGATGTCATTGGGCCGATTTCTCCTAAGGCTTCTAATGGTCGTAGATTTTTCTTCATGGTTATCGACTATTTTACCAAATGGGTAGAAGCAACTTCTTATGCCAACGTCACGAAGTTTGTAGTTAGTAAGTTCTTGAAAAAGGAGATCATTTACCGATATGGGATGCCAGAAAGGATCATATCAAAAAATGACTTGAATTTGAACAATAGCACAATAGCGGAAGTCTGCGAGCAATTCAAAATCAAGCATCACAATTCCTCCCTCTATCACCCAAGGATGAATGGAGCTATGGAGGCAACTAATAAGAACATCAAGAACATCGTTGTGAAAACGACTAAGACCTACAAAGACTGGCATGAAAAACTACCATTTGCCCTCTTTGGTTACAAAACTTCAATCAGGACTTCTACTAGAGCAACACCATTCTCGCTCACATATGGTACGAAAGTTATCTTACCAATTGAGGTTGAAATACCTTCTCTCCGAGTCTTGACTGAGCTACAATTAGATGAGGAAGAATGGATCCAAGCTCGATATGATCAGTTAAACTTAATCGAAGAAAGAGATTAAGGGCTATCCGTCATGGTCAAATGTACCAGAAAAGAATGATGTGAGCTTATGACAAAATGGTCCATCCTAGAGAATTTCATGAGGGAGATCTAGTTTTGAAAAAGATACTTCCCATACATAAAGATTTCAGAGGCAAATGGATGCCCAACTGGGAAGGGCCTTATGTTGTAAAGAAAGCTTTTCCAAAAGGAGCTCTCATTCTAACAGAAATGGATGGCAAAGATTTGCATAACCCTGTCAATTCAGACTCGGTGAAAAAATATTTTGCCTAAAATTGAGATGAAAACCCGTAAATGGTGTCTCCAAAAAAGAAAAGGGTTTAGGATGAAAACCCATAAAGGGCGTCCTGGAAACCAAAAGGAATTTTGAGTTGAAAACTCGCAAAGGGTGACTCAAGTTCAAAAGAACGGTCGAAGTGATCGTTTCTCAAATGTAACAAGATAAAGGAATTATGACTTGAAGCATCAACAAAGCACTCCAAGTCTTCTAGACACATATTTTGGCTTAAAATGATTCTCAGCAAGTCAGCTCAAAAAAACTCATCCTGCGATGTTCGAGGCATCTAATTATCTTTTGTTGTATACTTTCTTGACTAAAATTTGTCTCCTATTGATCTTTTGAATTGTGTCTTCAATAAATTTCGACCTTATTCTTTCATAATCCAATTCAAGCATTTTTCATTTTCAATAACGGATAATGAACTAATAATATGAATCATACAAAGATCCGCGAGCATTACTCTGGAATTTCTTAAATGGTACAGTGGCTCGAAACAGAACCATCAATTGGAAAACTTGAAAACAAGCAATTCAGGCTGGGCTTAGAAGAAGATAGGACAGCGCACCCTTGATAGAATTTGGACAAGTGACAGGTTATGTTAACCCAAATAATAAACGGACATTCATCATATGCATTCATGTAGTTAGGAGCATTTGATTCATTCTAATCATTGCATCCTAATAATTTGGGCCTATATATGAGGTCAATAGAAGCATACTTTACAGGACACATCCCTGCGAAATAGTGAGAGGAAACAATTACAGTGGATCAAGATCAAACTATAATACCAAAGAGCAAGATGAAGTTTCGACATCAAATCTTATCTTCCTGAAATCTCAGTAGAGTTGGATTCAAACCACATCATTCCAGAAGGATAGATTGAAGATCCCGATCTCTTACCCCGAGCTTAGGGTAGATCATCATTAACCAATCTCTTACCCTGAGCCTGGGGCAGATTGTAGCCATTCGATCTATTACCACGAGCTTGGGGCAGATCAAAACCAGTAAATCTCTTACCCCGAGCCTGGGCTAGATCATCATCAGCAAATCTCTTACCCCGAGCCTAGGGAAGATCATCATTAGCAAATCTCTTACCCCAAGCTTGGGGTAGATTGCAGCCATCCGATCTCTTACCTCGAGCCTGGGGCAGATCATCATTAGCCAATCTCTTACCCCGAGCCTGGGGTAGATTGCAGCCATTCGATCTCTTACCCCGAACCTGGGTTAGATCATCATCAGCCAATCTCTTACCCCGAGCCTGGGGCAGATTGCAGTCATTCGATCTCTTACCCCAAGCTTGGGGCAGATCACCATCAGGCAATCTCTTACCTCGAGCCTGGGGCAAATTGTAGTCATTCGATCTCTTACCCCAAACTTGGGGCAGATCACCATCAGTAAATCTCTTACCCCGAGCCTGGGGCAGATTGCAGCCATTCAATCTCTTACCTCGAGCTTCGGGCAAATCACCATCAACCAATCTCTCACCCCGAGCTTGGGGCAGATTGCTACCGTTCGATCTCATACCTCGAGCCTGAGGCAGATCATCATCAGTCATTCTCTTACCCTGAGCCTGGGGCAGATTGAAGCCGTTCGATCTTTTACCCCGAGCTTGGGGCAAATCACATCAACCAATCTCTTACCTCGAGCCTGGGGCAGATTATAGTCATTCGATCTCTTACCCCGAGCTTGGGGCAGATAATCATCAGCAAATCTCTTACCCTGATCCTGAGGCAGATTGCAACCATTCAATCTCTTACCTCAAGGCTGAGGCAGATCACCATCAGCCAATCTTTTACCCCGAGCCTGGGGCAGATTGCAGTCATTCGATCTCTTATCTCGAGCCTGAGGCAGATCATCATCAGCCAATTCTCACCCGATCATGAGGTAGATGGCAATCATTTGAAGCGATAAAGTGGACATCTTCATGGCGAGATGTAGAGAAGTGAACCAAATCAGTCTTCCTAGTGAGATACAAAAAAGTAAAGAAAGATATGGTGCTACGACACCCAAATCCCTGAAGTTGCAAGTGAATGGGGTGAAGCTACAGTAGCAAATTTTTTCTTTTTTAAATTACCTCATGGCAAGATGGAATCATAACACCGAAGGTAGAGATGCAGATACAACAAAGTTGAATGACCAGTGAAGCAAAGGGTAGGCTAATTGAAGAAAGCAGCGTCAAAGAAAAAGAAATGAAAAGTGACAAAATTGGGCCTCCTCTTGGTCTTTGCTCCGTTCCTATTACACATCAACGAGCAAATAGGGGCAGCTGTTGGAGCCCAATTTTGACTGGGCCCAAACCTTGAATCAAGCTTTTGATTTTAAATTATATTAAGTTTAAATTGGTTTTAAATTTATTTTTAAATTTAAATTTGTTTTAAATTTATTTTTAAATTTAAATTTAGTTTAAATTTGAAATGGTTTTAAACTTAATTTTAAAATTTAATTTAAAAAGTCCAAAATACAAAAAGGCCCAATTACAAGTTTAACTAGACAAACCCAAACACTAAGGCGCAATTACAAGTTTAACTAGACAAACCCAAAACCTAACCCAATTGACCCAAAATAATCAGAAGTCAATTCACTTGCCACCAACCACCTCTATTATCGACCACTGGAATGAAACCATGTCAGCACCAGCAGCACCACCCTTCAACTTGGACTGCCACCACTGCCGTTGCAACCTACAAAAGAAGACAAGATGGGGATTTAGTTAGAAGAAACAAAATAGTATGATTGTAAAATACACTATAAAGTCAAATTCAAAATAGTTTGTAAAGGGTACTGACCCTTTTTTTTAGAAGCATCCGAATTCAACTGAAGCTTTTATTAGAAATTAAGATACACAAATATTTTTCTAAATTCAATACAAAGCAGAAGATATCCGAACAGACACACAAAGCACCAAAAAAATAGACTCAAGTCAGATTCACAGTCTCAAGCATTAAGTCACATAGGTATTCTCAACACATTTATTATTATTTATTGCTATGTTTCCAAATTCTTTATATCCATAATATACATTAATTCGCCTATTAAATACACTGCTATTATTATTTATCATTTTCAGTTATTTCAAACGTATTAAATGAATATTATTAATAGTAATAAATATTTTAAATAAATAATAATAATATTAATAAAAATAAAAGAGAAATTCGAAGAGGCATACCTGCTCATGAAGTCGCTGCTGCTGCCGCCAGAGGCGATGGAAACTCTCCGGTTTCATCCATGATGATGAGAAGCATTACAAAGAACAGATTCGGGACAAAAAAAAGATTAGAACTTTGACTAAAAAACCTAGATTTTTTTCGATTAAAAGATTTTTAAAAGAAAAGTGAAATTTTCGATTAAAAGTTATGAAACAGATCTAAAAACAACAACAAAACTTGCTTCATTTTTAAATCCAGATCTAAATTTTTTTGTTTAAAATATTTTTAAAAGAAAAGGGAAAATTTCAATGTATTTTGGTTTGGATTCGAGGTTTTAAAGCCCGATTTAAGACTGTTTAAAAGGAAGAAAAAAAAAGGGGGAAAGTTTTTACCTAGAACCATTGTGGACAGTGGCGTGTGGCAGCCCGTGGCGTCGGAGCGATGATTGGACCAAGAGCAACTCGCGGTCGGTCGGAGAGAAGCCAAGGAGAGAGAAAAATGAAAAAAATGGGCTTGAAACTTGTTTTTTTTTTAGAACTGAAGAAAGAAATGAAATTTTTGGTGAATTTTTCATTTATATAGCATATAGAAACAATGTCGTTTAGGGGAGGAGCCAAAGTACCCAAAATGGCATCGTTTTGGTCTGACCCGATCCGACCCAGGGAGATCCACATGTTTTTTGAAAGTGGGCTATTTATGACTTTAGTCCTTCTGCTTTTTTTATTTTTACAAATCAATCCATTTCAAATTTTTAAATATTTTTTAATTTGCCCAACAATTTTTACTCTTTTTCAATTCGGTCCTTTGACCCCAAAATGCCTAAAAGGCTGCCACGTGTCCCATCTTTTTAGTTTTACTATCCAAAAGGTCCCTAAATTTTCCAAAAATACAATTTGACCCCCAAACTTTCTAAAAATTATAATTTGACCCCTAATCTTTTTCAAAATCACATATTAACCCTTAAACTTCACAAAAATTACATTTTTACCCTCAAACTTCAAAAAATTTATATTTTTACCCTCGAACTTTCCAAAAATTACCATTTTACCCTCGAACTTTTTGAAAATTACCGTTTTGCTCTCGGATTTCCAGAATTTACCATTTTACCTCTAAATTTCCAAAAATTCCATTTTTAACCCTAAACTTACAAAAAATTATATTTTTACCCTTAAACTACAAAAAATTCACATTTTTATCCCTAAACTTCACAAATTCCCATTTTACCCTCAAACTTCTAAAAATATCATTTTAAACCCTAAATTCTCTAAAAATTACCATTTTACCCCTAAGGTTCTAAAAAATACTTTTTTTACCCTCGAGTATCCAAAAATTACCATGAAGTATCCTTCGAAGGACATGCGGTATAATTTTTAATAGTTTGTTGCCCGTATACTAGTTGGTTTCGTTTTGTGTTTTTAGTACTTCGATGCTAGTCCATTAGTTATGACTTGTTCTTTTTGGGAGAAGAGGGACAACATTGAAATCCTTGTTGAAATTGATTTAACGACTCAATGTCTTAACTTGATTTCCTTATTCTTCGTTCTTGAGATTACTTTTCTTTAATATGATCGGGCATTTTCCTCCAAATGTGTCCAAGACATACGTCATACATTCTCATTATAAAAATTATCAAATTTACATAAAATAATAAAACCTATCCGTAATTCGGGCAATGTCTGCTAGAGTGTCATAGAAATGTAAAATCATTTGTTGTTTCCAATTTAACTCATTTGTTGTTTCCAATTTAACTCTATAAGAGAATTTATCGTTGGACCAGTTCCATTAGTTATTTCACTCAAAGTTGTTGTCCTTAGTTTAGTAAACTTGAGTCACAACGCGTTCACCAAAAAAGACAACGTCGAACAAAGAATACAATAATCGATTTGTAGTCTCATGATAAAGAGAAACATTAGCCTATTTCTGAAGCAGGATATACTTGGGATGAATTAATTTTGAATTTCAATCATTTAGTTGCTATTTTCCTTTTTAAAACGTGATAAGTGCGACAAAAAGTTTTTAACAACAAATAGATTTTATGATTTTATGCTTCGCATGGCACATACATATGACCAGTAGAGAAATCTAGTATAGCTCATTCGAGTTGGAGATAGACGTGCATTTTTAACCGTCACCATGACTAGAACATATATAACTACAAAAAGTTAGAAAAATAGGACGACACACATAACAAATATGTGTGCCTGTAATGCAAGTGCTCACGTCGCTTTATTCATATGATATTTTTTACATATTATGGTGCTAGTTTTTGGTTTGTAGTGGATGTAATAGTACATTCCTAGTTTCATTGTAGAAACACAATTACGACATAACCATCTTTATTGAACCTTATTTTCGTTATCCATTTAATGAAATTTAAGAATAGGAAAAAGGAAGCACAAATGTGTTTGTATGAATTAATATGTAGATTTCAATTAATTAAAATTAATGCTTATTAAATTGAAACATTAAATGCTTTATTTTGTTGCAACGCATTCTAGTTCTATGTGGTCATAACACTTCCTATAAATGCAAGTTTTTTCCCCTTCTAATCTTGTTCGAGATTAATTTTAAGAACCAAATTCAAGTAGAAACATCAAATTCACACAATATGGAAGGCCTTAATGTTTATTCCATCCTAGTGGTTTTATTCTTAACTTGCGTGGCAGTAATGGCTACGAAAGAGAACGACCAAATTATTAAGGAAAATAATTGTGAAACTAAAATGGGTTGGCCCTGTGTTCAAGAAACTTTCACGAGTATTTTCGAGACAGGGAGTATCTCTAAAAAGTGTTGCAGCGAACTTGTTAAGTTGGGAAAAGTTTGCCACGTAGCATTAGTGAAGAGGACTCTTGAGAATCCTCTAATCAAAGAACTAAACCGAACTACAATTATAGCGAAGAGCATCGAAACATGGAACAAGTGCATGGCATTGATCGATTCACCATCTCCGTCTTCTTAATGATATAGGATTGCTTCAACAAAAAACAGGTTACAGGACGTGATATGCTCAATATTGTTCTTTTGTCTTTATTTTCTACATTGTTCCGGAAGCTTCATTATTTTCTGTCGTTAAATTTAAGTCCAGTTAAATTAATTTTAGTTGTACGAAAATTAAATGGTTCTAGAGAAGCCATTACTTAATGCACTATGATTTTATAAGGCCATTATTTTTAATTTTATAGCATTGGTACTTGATAACCATCTTAAATCAAGTACTATATATTGTTTCACATTATTTAAATTGAAAAAAATGTCAATATTTTAAAGGTTCTGTTCATTGCAATAATGTGGAACTAGAATTTTTGGTGTGGTGAGAAATCCTTAAAAGTTTTTGTACAAATTAAATTCAAATTTCCTTTATCGTAAAAAAGCCTTAACCTAACGTAGTAATGGAAAGACACATATTGTGCCAAGAAGTATCCTTCGAAGGACATGCAGTATAATTTTTAATAGTTCAATGCCCGTATACTAGTTGGTTTCGTTTTGTGTTTTTAGTACTTCGATGCTAGTCCATTAGTTATGACTTGTTCTTTTTGGGAGAAGAGGGACAACATTGAAATCCTTGTTGAAATTGATTTAACGACTCAATGTCTTAACTTGATTTCCTTATTCTTCGTTCTTTAGATTACTTTTCCTTAATATGATCGGGCATTTTCCTCCAAATGTGTCCAAGACATACGTCCTACGTTCTCATTATAAAAATTATCAAATTTACATAAAATAATAAAACCTATCCGTAATTCGAGCAATGCCTGCCAGAGTGTTGTAGAAACGTAAAATCATTTGTTGTTCCCAATTTAACTCTATAAGAGAATTTATCATTGGACCAGTTCCATTAGTTATTTCACTCAAAGTTGTCATCCTTAGTTTAGTAAACTTGAGTCACAACGCGTTCACCAAAAAAGACAACGTCTAACAAAGAATACAATAATCGATTTGTAGTCTCATGATAAAGAGAAACATTAGCCTATTTCTGAAGCAAGATATACTTGGGATGAATTAATTTTGAATTTCAATCATTTAGTTGCTATTTTCCTTTTTAAAACGTGATAAGTGCGACAAAAAGTTTTTAACAACAAATAGATTTTATGATTTTATGCTTCGCATAATTATTTTAATATTGTGGCACATACATATGACCAGTAGAGAAATCTAGTATAGCTCATTCGATTTGGAGATAGACGTGCATTTTTAACCATCACCATGACTAGAACATATATAACTACAAAAAGTTAGAAAAATAGGACGACACACATAACAAATATGTGTGCTTGTAATGCAAGTGCTCACATCGCTTTATTCATATGATATTTTCTGCATATTATGGTGCTAGTTTTTGGTTTGTAGTGGATGTAATAGTACATTCCTAGTTTCAATGTAGAAACACAATTACGACATAACCATCTTTATTGAACCTTATTTTCGTTATCCATTTAATGAAATTTAAGAATAGGAAAAAGGAAGCACATATGTGTTTGTATGAATTAATATGTAGATTTTTGTTAATTCAAATTAACGCTTATTAAATTGAAACATTAAATGCTTTATTTTGTTGCAACGCATTCTAGTTCCATGTGGTCATAACACTTCCTATAAATGCAGGTTTTTTCCCCTTCTAATCTTGTTCGAAATTAATTTTACGAACCAAATTCAAGTAGAAACAACAAATTCACACAATATGGCAAGCCTTAATGTTTATTCCGTCCTAGTGGTTTTATTCTTAACCTGCGTGGCAGTAATGGCTACGAAGGAGAACGACCAGATTATTAAGGAAAATAATTGTGAAACTAAAATGGGTTGGCCATGTGTTCAAGAAACTTTCACGAGTATTTTCGAGATAGGGAGTATCTCTAATAAGTGTTGCGGCGAACCTGTTACGTTGGGAAAAGTTTGCCACGTAGCATTAGTGAAGAGGACTCTTGAGAATCCTCTAATCAAAGAACTAAACCGAACTACAATTATAGTGAAGAGCATCGAAACATGGAACAAGTGCTTGACATTGATCGATTCACCATCTCCGTCTGCTTAATGATATAGGATTGCTTCAACAAACAACAGGTTACAGGACGTGATATGCTCAATATTGTTCTTTTGTCTTTATTTTCTACATTGCTCCTGAAGTTTCATTATTGTCTGTCATTAAATTTAAGTCCAGTTAAATTAATTTTAGTTGTACGAAAATTAAATGGTTCTATAGAAGCCATTACTTAATGCACTATGATTTTATAAGGCCATTATTTTTAATTGTATAGCATTGGTACTTGATAACCATCTTAAATCAAGTACTATATATTGTTTCACATTGTTTAAATTGAAAAAAATGTGAATATTTTAAACGTTCTGTTCATTGTAATAATGTGGAACTAGAATTTTTGGTGTGGTGAGAAATCCTTAAAAGTTTTTGTACAAATTAAATTCAAATTTCCTTTATCGTAAAAAAGCCTTAACCTAACGTAGTAATGGAACGACACATATCGTGCCAAGAAGTAACCTTCAAAGGACATGGAGTATAATTTTTAATAGTTCGTTGCCCGTATACTAGTTGGTTTCGTTTTGTGTTTTTAGTACTTCGATGCTAGTCCGTTAGTTATGACTTGTTCTTTTTGGGAGAAGAGGGCCATCATTGAAATCCTTGTTGAAATTGATTTAACGACTCAATGTCTTAACTTGATTTCCTTATTCTTTGTTCTTTAGATTACTTTTCTTTAATATGATCGGGCATTTTCCTCCAAATGTGTCCAAGACATACGTCCTACATTCTCATTATAAAAATTATCAAATTTACATAAAATAATAAAACCTATCCGTAATTCGGGCAATGCCTGCCAGAGTGTAGTAGAAACGTAAAATCATTTATTGTTTCCAATTTAACTCTATAAGAGAATTTATCGTTGAACAAGTTCCATTAGTTATTTCACTCAAAGTTGTCGTCCTTAGTTTAGTAAACTTGAGTCACAACGCGTTCACCAAAAAAGGCAACGTCGAACAAAGAATACAATAATCGATTTGTAGTCTCATGATAAAGAGAAACATTAGCCTATTTTCGAAGTAGGATATATTTGGATGAATTAATTTTGAATTTCAATCATTTAGTTGCTATTTTCCTTTTTAAAACGTGATAAGTGCGACAAAAAGTTTTTAACAACAAATAGATTTTATGATTTTATGCTTCGCATAATTATTTTAATATTGTGACACATATATATGACCAGTAGAGAAATATAGTATAGCTCATTCGATTTGGAGATAGACGTGCATTTTTAACCGTCACCATGACTAGAACATATATAACTACAAAAAGTTAGAAAAATAGGACGACACACATAACAAATATGTGTGCCTGTAATGCAAGTGCTCATGTCGCTTTATTCATATGATATTTCCTGCATATTATGGTGCTAGTTTTTGTTTTGTAGTGGATGTAATAGTACATTCCTAGTTTCAATGTAGAAACACAATTACGACATAACCATCTTTATTGAACCTTATTTTCGTTATCCATTTAATGAAATTTAAGAATAGGAAAAAGGAAGCACAAATGTGTTTGTATGAATTAATATGTAGATTTCTGTTAATTAAAATTAATGCTTATTAAATTGAATCATTAAATGCTTTATTTTGTTGCAACGCATTCTAGTTCTATGTGGTCATAACACTTCCTATAAATGCAGGTTTTTTCCCCTTCTAATCTTGTTCGAAATTAATTTTACGAACCAAATTCAAGTAGAAACAAAAAATTCACACAATATGGCAAGCCTTAATGTTTATTCCGTCCTAGTGGTTTTATTCTTAACTTGCGTGGCAGTAATGGCTACGAACGAGAACGATCAGATTATTAAGGAAAATAATTGTTAAACTAAAATGGGTTGGCCCTGTGTTCAAGAAACTTTCACGAGTATTTTCGAGACAGGGAGTATCTCTAATAAGTGTTGTAGCGAACTTGTTACGTTGGGAAAAGTTTGCCACGTAGCATTAGTGAAGAGGACTCTTGAGAATCCTCTAATCAAAGAACTAAACCGAACTACAATTATAGCGAAGAGCATCGAAACATGGAACAAGTGCATGGCATTGATCGATTCACCATCTCCGTCTGCTTAATGATATAGGATTGCTTCAACAAACAACAGGTTACAGGACATGATATGCTCAATATTGTTCTTTTGTCTTTATTGTCTACATTATTCCGGAAGCTTCATTATTGTCTGTCATTAAATTTAAGTCCACTTAAATTAATTTTAGTTGTACGAAAATTAAATGGTTCTAGAGAAGCCATTACTTAATACACTATGATTTTATAAGGCCATTATTTTTAATTTTATAGCATTGGTACTTGATAATCATCTTAAATCAAGTACTATATATTGTTTCACATTGTTTAAATTGAAAAAAATGTCAATATTTTAAACTTTCTGTTCATTGTAATAATCTGAAACTAGAATTTTTGGTGTGGTGAGAAATCCTTAAAAGTTTTTATACAAATTAAATTCAAATTTCCTTTATCGTAAAAAAGCCTTAACCTAATGTAGTAATGGAAAGACACATATCGTGCCAAGAAGTATCCTTCGAAGGACATGCAGTATAATTTTTAATAGTTCGTTGCCCGTATACTAGTTGGTTTCGTTTTGTGTTTTTAGCACTTCGATGCTAGTCCGTTAGTTATGACTTGTTCTTTTTGGGAGAAGAGGGCCAACATTGAAATCCTTGTTGAAATTGATTTAACGACTCAATGTCTTAACTTGATTTCTTTATTCTTCGTTCTTTAGATTACTTTTCTTTAATATGATCGAGCATTTTCCTCCAAATGTGTCCAAGACATACGTCCTACATTCTCATTATAAAAATTATCAAATTTACATAAAATAATAAAACCTATCAGTAATTCGGGCAATGCCTGCCAGAGTGTTATAGAAACGTAAAATCATTTGTTGTTTCCAATTTAACTCTATAAGAGAATTTGTCGTTGGACAAGTTCCATTAGTTATTTCACTCAAAGTTGTCGTCCTTAGTTTAGTAAACTTGAGTCACAACGCGTTCACCGAAATAGACAACGTCAAACAAAGAATACAATAATCGATTTGTAGTCTCATGATAAAGAGAAACATTAGCCAATTTCTGAAGCAGGATATATTTGGGATGAATTAATTTTGAATTTAAATCATTTAGTTGCTATTTTCCTTTTTAAAACGACAACAAATAGATTTTATGATTTTATGCTTCGCATAATTATTTTAATATTGTGGCACATACATATGACTAGTAGAGAAATCTAGTATAGCTCATTCGATTTGGAGATAGACGTGCAGTTTTAACCGTCACCATGACTAGAACATATATAACTACAAAAAGTTAGAAAAATAGGACGACACACATAACAAATATGTGTGCCTGTAACGCAAGTGCTCACGTTGCTTTATTCTTATGATATTTCCTGCATATTATGGTGCTAGTTTTTGGTTTGTAGTGGATGTAATAGTACATTCCTAGTTTCAATGCAGAAACACAATTACGACATAACCATCTTTATTGAACCTTATTTTCGTTATCCATTTAATGAAATTTAAGAATAGGAAAAAGGAAGCACATATGTGTTTGTTTGAATTAAGATGTAGATTTGTGTTAATTAAAATTAATGCTTATTAAATTAAAACATTAAATGCTTTATTTTGTTGTAATGCATTCTAGTTCCTTGCGGTCATAACACTTCCTATAAATGCAGGTTTTTTCCCCTTCTAATCTTGTTCGAAATTAATTTTACGAACGAAATGCAAGTAGAAACATCAAATTCACACAATATGGCAAGCCTTAATGTTTATTCTGTCCTAGTGGTTTTATTCTTAACTTGCGTGGCAGTAATGGCTACGAAGGAGAACGACCATATAATTAAGGAAGATAATTGTGAAACTAAAATGGGTTGGCCCTGTGTTCAAGAAACATTCACGAGTATTTTTGAGATAGGGAGTATCTTTAACAAGTGTTGCAGCCAACTTGTTGCATTGGGAAAAGTTTGCCGCGCAGCATTAGTAAAGAGGATTCTTGAGAATCCTCTATTCAAAGAACTAAACCCAACTACAATTATAGCAAAGAGCATCGAAACATGGAACAACTGCACGGCATTAATCGATTCACCATCTCCGTCTGCTTAATGATATAGGATTGCTTCAACTAACAACAGGTTTCAAGACGTGATATGCTCAATATTGTTCTTTTGTCTTTATTTCTGACATTGCTTCGGAAGCTTCATTATTGTCTGTCGTTAAATTTAAGTCCAGTTAAATTAATTTTAGTTGTACGAAAATTAAATGGTTCTAGTGAAGCCATTACTTAATTCACTATGATTTTATAAGGTCATTAATTTTAATTTTATAGCATTGGAACTTGATAACCATCTTAAATCAAGTACTATATATTGTTTCACATTGTTTAAATTGAAACAAATGTCAATAATTTAAACGTTATGTTCATTGCAATAATGTGGAACTAGAATTTTTGGTGTGGTGAGAAATTGAAACAACATCTATTCCTTAAAAGTTTTTGTACAAATTAAATTCAAATTTCCTTTATCATAAAAAAGTCTTGACCTAACTTAGTTATGGAAAGACACATATCGTGGCAAGAAATATCCTTCGAAGGACATGCAGTTGTAATAGTTCGGTGCCCGTATACTGGTTGGTTTCGTTTTGTGTTTTCAGTACTTCAATGCTAGTCCGTTAGTTATGACTTCTTGTTCTTTTTGGGAGAAGAGGGCCAATATTGAAATCCTTGTTGAAATTGATTTAACGACTCAAAGTTTTAACTTGATTTCCTTATTCTTCGTTTTTTAGATTACTTTTCTTTAATATGATCGGGCATTTTCCTCCAAATGTTTCTGAGACATACGTCCTGCATTCTCACTATAAAAATTGTCAAATTTACATAAAAAAATAAAACCTATCCTTAATTCGGGCAATGCCTGCCAGGTGTTGTAGAAACGTAAAATCTTTTATTGTTTCCAATTTAACTCTATAAGAGAATTTGTCGTTGGACAAGTTCCATTAGTTATTTCACTCAAAGTTGTCGTCCTTAGTTTAGTAAACTTGAGTGACAACGCGTTCACCAAAAAAGACAACGTCGAACAAAGAATACAATAATCGATTTGTAGTCTCATGATAAAGAGAAATTGATAAGTGTCAAAAGTAACATGTTTTTGCCTCATTCTTAATGCATTTTTGGAAGATTGATCTATTTAAAATAATGAATTTTATGTTCATAATCCTTTAAATTCATGTTTCTATACTTAGGAAAGCATTTAGGAGCGAAAACCAGACAAAAAGAGCAGATTTTAGGAGCCACACGAGCTAGACACATGACCATGGACTAAATCGAAGATAAAAAGGAAAATTTGGGGCAAAAGTGTGAATGTGAAAGAGTTAGGAAGAGATTTATTAGACATAAGACTTTATTTACATTTAACTTTATTTTTTTTTAGAATTAATGTTTAGGATTATTATTATATTGTTTATATTGATCTTTTAGGCTTTATAATTTAGAGTTTAATTTGGATCCAAGTAGGGAATTATTGTTTAGATTCAATTCAAATTATCTTTTTTGAATTTAATTTGGATCCAACTAGAGTTTTTTTCATGTATTATAAATAGGGAATAGAGTGATATGAGAGGGGACTTTCAATTTTGTACAAAATCCTCCATTCCCCAAACCCTAGCCGTCGAAGATTATTGAAGGAAACAACTGAAGAAACACCATAGAAGCCGTCTTTGAAGCTGATCTCCACAAAGATTGAAGACCTCTTTCTAAATTCTTTTGATTTTACTATGAGTTTTTCCTCATCTTGTGGTTATATTGTTTTTGAGATGTTTTCATTTATTAGCATGAACTAAATTCCTAAATACCTAGGGGTTCATTTGATTTCTGATTTTACGCAATAAATACTTAGATTTTGCTCTCAATTATGTGTGCTTAATTTTTGATTTAGTATTCTTGATATATTAATTATTGTTTGATGTGCTTAAATTAGAGGAGGAATAGACCCTGTTTAAGAGCAGATCTAGCATAGTTGAGTGGAGTTGCATGCAAACCTAGAAATAGGACGACATAAATCTACCGGATTAGAGTCAAATCTAATAGGGGAATCCATAGATCGAATTAATGCGACAATAGGGGTTTTAATTAGAAAGAAATTTCAATTAATCAACCTAGAGTCAGTTGCTTTTATGCTTGAATAGAGGTATTAGCATAATTTATGGATTTCTACGGAACTAAATACTAAGTGAATAAATTGCTTAATTGAGAATGATAATGGCAGATGAAATCTAGGTGGAATCTTTCCTGGTATTGTTTGTTTCTTGGTATAAAAACACTTATTATTTATTGCTTTAATCTTTGACGCATTTTTTATTAATTTAGTTAAATTAGTTTACGACAATCACTTTATTCGACCGGTTAGATAATAGGAAAACAGTTACTACTAGTACTTTTGGTTCTCGTGGGAATGATATATGTGCTTACCGTAACTATACTATTAATTTATAGGTGCACTTGCCTTAGACATATTTTAGTTAAGTTTCGACTGCATCAAGTTTTTGGCGCCGTTGTCGGGGGCTGAAATATTAGAAAAATTTTACTTCTATTACTTTACCCATTTTTTTATTATTTACATTTTTAATTTAATTTTTCTAATTTAATTTTTCCCTTTTTTTTGCTTTTGGCAGGTTCTTTTGGTTTATGACTAGAGGAAACCCGTCAAGACCACTTCTTCACGACTCTGAACTTGAAAAGACTGCTAGCAAAAATCGTAAAGAGGTTAGAGAAGGTAAGCAAAGTCAAAAAACTTTAGTAGACGGTAAAAAGGAAAAGGATATTACTGTGGATATTACTTTAGTTTGATGGTTTGCAGGATGAAGATCTGAATGCTCATTTGGCTAATTTTCTCGAGATTTGTGACACTTTCAAAATTAATGGTGTTACTGATGATGTCATACGCTTATGGTTATTCCTATTTTCATTGAGGAACAAGGCAAAAATATGGTTAAATGCTTTACCACGAGGTTCTATCACCACTTGAGATCAAATGACTGAGAAGTTCTTATTAAAATATTTTCTGTCGGTTAAGACAACTAAGTTGAGGAATGACATCTCTTCTTTTGCTCAAATTGATATTGAGACACTTTATGAAGCATGTGAGAGGTTCAAAGATTTATTGAGAAGGTGTCCTCATCATGGGTTACCTTTGTGGCTCCAAGTTCAAACTTTCTACAATGGTTTGAATCCCTCTACTAGACAAATGGTTGATTCAGCAGCTGGGGGAACTTTAAATAACAAGACACTAGAAGAAGCCCAAGAATTTATTGAGGAGTTGGCATTAAATAATTATCAGTGACAAGTTACAAGAGTAAAACCTGTTAAGGCAGCAGGGATTTATGATGTTGATGTTGTTTCTTTGTTGGCTCATCAGGTTAAAACTCTTAATAAAAAAATTGATGGTTTGAATTTTTCTAAGCAGGTACATCCGGTGATGCAGTACAATCAAAATGGAGCGGGGACGATGAGTTTGGAATTTCTCCATGAGCAAGCAGACTTATTAGGTAATAATTCTAAACCTCAAAATAATCCCTATAATAATACTTATAATACAGGTTGGAGATATCACCCAAATTCTTCATGGGGTGGTCAAGGAAATCAAAGATCACAAATTCCTCCAGGTTTTCAACAGCCACATCAACAAGAAAAAAAGTCTAACCTTGAAGATATGCTTGCTAAATTTAATTCAAATTCTGAAGCAAAATTTCAAAGTAATGAGACAGGTTTAAAAATTAGCAAACATCTATTCATGGACTTGAAAATCAAATCGGATAGCTTGCTAAAATGATTTCGCAAAGACAACCAGGTAGTTTACCTAGCAACACTGAACCAAACCCAAAGGAACATGTAAAAGCGATTACATTGAGGAGTGGGAAAGAGTTGGTTGAATCGAAAAAGAAATTGAAGCAGAAATCCGATGAGGTAACAAAAACTGAGGAAATTCAGGTACAAGTGCTTAAAGAATATAAACCACCAATTCCCTACTCGAAAAAGTTGAAGAAAGACCGCAAGGATGAACAATTCGTTAAATTTCTTGATCTTTTTAAACAATTACATATTAACTTACCTCTTGTTAAAGCTCTTTTTCAAATGCCCACTTATGCAAAATTTTTAAAAGAGTTGCTGACAAATAAAAGGAAGTTAGAGGAGTTGTCCACTGTGGAGCTTAAGGGGGAGTGCTCAGCTATTCTCCAAAATAAATTGCTTACCAAGCTAAAAGATCCAAAGAGTTTCACTAGCCTTTGTTTTATTGGTAGTTTAAATATTGAGGAAGCATTGGCTGACTTGGGTGTTAATATAATTTAATGCCTCATAAAATGTTCAAGCAACTTGGTCTTGGGGAACCTAAACCCACTACGATGAGTATTGAATTAACTGACAGATCTGTTAAATATCCTAGGGGAATTATTGAAGATGTGCTTGTGAAAGTAGATAAATTTATTTTCCCTCTTGACTTTGTTATACTTGACATGGATGAGGATTTTGAGGTACCTTTGATTTTAGGAAGACTTTTTTTAGCCACCGCTAGAGCTATTATTGATGTGGGTAGTGGTAAACTTATGCTTAGGGTAGGTGATGATGAAATTATTTTTCAGATTTATAATGCCATGCGATTTTCTCAAGAGCAAGATGATTCCTGTTATTTTATTGATTTTACTGATCATGCTGTTCAAAATTCATTGCAGGAAATTGTTCATAAAGACACTTTGGAACTATGCCTTGTTCAAGGAGGGGAGATCGATGGAGATAATTTTGTGTTTAATAAGATGAAAACTGATCTAGATGCTAATGAGCCCCTAACGAGACAGAAAAATTTTGAGACTATTGAGGTAAGTAAAGAATTGAGGTTGAAACCCTCTATTGAAGAACCTCTTAAATTGAAACTGAAGTAATTACCCGATCATTTGGAGTATGCATTTTTAGGGAATAATTCTAAATTGCCGATAATTATTGCTTCAGATTTAAAGCTGAATGAGAAAGAGGAATTACTGTAGGTGCTAAGGGAACATAAACGAGCAATGGCTTGAAAAATTTTAATGGAAGATGAATATAAACCTTGTGCGCAGGCTCAAAGGAGATTAAATCCCAATATAAAGGAAGTTGTTAAGGCTAAGCTAATTAAACTTTTAGATGTTGGAGTTATTTATCCTATTTCTGATAGTACTTGGGTAAGTCCTGTGCAAGTTGTTCCTAAAAAAGGAGTCATGACTGTTGTGGCTAACAAAAAAATGAGTTAATTCCGACAAGAACAGTCACAAGATGGAGAGTTTGTATTGATTACAGGAAGTTGAATGATGCTACAAGGAAAGACCACTTTCCTCTACCGTTTGTTGATCAAATGTTAGAGAGGTTAGCTGGCCACATGTACTATTGATTCTTGGATGGACTTTCTGGCTACTTACAAATCCCGATAGCTCTTGGTGATCAAGAAAAGACGACATTTACATGTCCATATGATACGTTTTCTTACCAAAGAATGTCTTTTGGATTATGTAATGCTCATGCTACTTTTCAGTGATGTATAATGGCTATTTTTTATGAACTCGTGGAAGATATTATGGAGGTATTTATGGACGATTTCTTGGTATTCAGTAATTCTTTCCATTTATGCCTTAAAAATTTAAAACGTGTTTTAATGAGATGTAAAGAAACAAACCTTGTGCTTAATTGGGAAAAGTGTCACTTCATGGTTAAAGAGGGAATTGTTTTGGGTCATAAAATTTCTAGTAAAGAGATTGAGTTTGATAAAGCAAAAATTGAAACTATTAAAAAATTACCTCCTCCTAATTCGGTTAAGGCTATTAGAAGTTTCCTAGGACATGCTGGGTTTTATAGAAGATTTATTAGGAATTTTTCTAAAATAGCAAAGCCTTTAACGAATTTATTAGAAAAAGATGTGCCATTTAATTTTCGTCAAGATTGTTTAGAGGCATTTAACATTCTTAAGGAAAAATTAATTAATGCCCCGATTGTTGTTGCACCTGATTGGAAGTTACCCTTTGAACTAATGTGTGATGCAAGTGATTTTACAGTAGGTTCAGTTCTTGGACAGTAAAGAGACAAGCACTTTCAGTCGATTTATTATGCTAGCAAGACTTTGACAGATGCTCAAGCGAATTACACTACTACTGAAAAAGAATTGCTAGTTGTGGTTTTTGCATTTGATAAATTTAGATCTTATTTAATATTATCTAAAGTTATTGTTTACACTAACCATTTTGCTCTTCGCTACCTTCTTGTTAAACCAGATGCGAAACCTTGACTTAATCATTAGGTTTTATTGCTGCAGGAATTTGATTTGGAGATTAAGGATAAGAAAGTAGCTGCAAATCTTGCAGCTGATCATCTCTCAAGACTCGAAAATCCTCATCTTCAGAAGCTTAATGAAGGTATGATAGATTACTCATTTCCTGAAGAACGACTCTTGGTAGTAAGTGATTCTGATGGTCATTGGTTTGCAAACATTGCGAATTATTTAGTTGCTAACACTTTACCAAAAGATTTGACTCATCATCAAAAGAAGCGATTCTTTGCTGATGTGAAAAGTTATTTTTAGGAATATCCTTTTCTTTTTTGTGTGTGTAGATCAAGTAATTTGAAGATGCGTTTCGAATGTCGAAGGGAATAAAATTTTGGAGCATTGTCACTCTGGACCGACAGAAGGACACTATTGTGGAATTCGTAGTACACATAAGGTCCTTGAATTAGGTTTTTATTGGCCCACTTTGTTTAAAGATACGAACAGGTATGTTACTTCTTGTGATAAATGCCAGAGAATAGGTAATATTTCCAAATGTGATGAAATGCCTCAAACTTATATGCTTGCATGTGAAATCTTTGTTATTTGGGGTGTTGATTTTATGGGACCATTTACTATTTCTTATGGAAATAAATACATACTTGTAGCAGTGGATTACGTGTCGAAATGGGTGGAAGCTCAGGCTTTACAAACTAATGATGCTAGGGTTGTAGTTCGACTTCTTAAGAAACTTTTCTCTCGATTTGGAACACCTAGGACAATCATTAGCGATAGGGGTACACATTTTTGTAATGCTCAATTTGATAAAATTCTTAAGAAATATGGTGTACATCATAGAATAGCTACCCCTTATCACCCTCAAACTAGTGGTCAAGTTGAAGTGTCAAACCGAGAACTAAAATGTATCCTAGAAAAGACCGTAAAGACTAATAGAGAAGATTGGGCTTTGAAATTAGATGACGCTTTATGGGCTTATAGGACTTCTTTAAAAACTCCCATAAGAACATCCCCTTACAGACTTGTTTATGGGAAGAGTTGTCACTTACCACTTGAACTTGAACACAAAGCATTTTGGGCAATTAAATTCCTAAACCAGGTGAAAAGAGGATGCTTCAACTGAATGAACTTGATGAATGGCGTGCTGATGCTTATGAGACTTCGAGATTATACAAAGAGGCAGCAAAGCGATGTCATGATTCTCGACTAAAGCAACCTAAACAGTTCGTAGTTGGAGCTCGAGTTCTTCTATTCAACTCGAGGCTTAAATTGTTTCTTGGGAAGCTAAAATCGATATGGTCAGGTCCATTTGTGGTAAAAACCATCTTTCCCTACGGTACCGTAGAGGTAGCACATCCTAAGTATGGCACATTCAAGGTAAACAGTCATCGACTTAAACCTTATCTTGGTGGTGATTTTCATAATGTGATAGAGGAGCTTCGGCTTCAAGATCCGCCTCAATCGTGAACTTAAACAAGGAAGTCGAGCTTAAACTTTATACAAGCGCTTCTCGGGAGGCAACCCGAGTGTTTTTATTATTTATTTATTTATTTATTTTACTCTCATGTTTTTTTTTATAATTTGAAAAAAAAATTAATTTGAAAAAATTTGAAAAGTTCAAAAAAATTAGTATATTTATTTTCAATTTTATTTTATTTTTAATTTTATTTTAGTTATGCACTATTTTTATTCTTATGGTTGTTTTTTTAATTATCTCCCTCTCTGACTTGTCTTTGTCTATTTTTTTTTTGCTCGAAAATTGCACTTCCTTTAGACTCGCTACATTCATATTTTTTTCAATTCCGATGAAATCATCTTAATTCAGGGAAGTTTCAGTTCCTTTCCTCTTTATGATATTGTGCTTATTCTGCTTATATCTGTTTGTACATTGAGGACAATGTACATCTTAAGTGTGGGGACATTGATTGTGTGTTAATTGTGATAAAATTCCTGAATTATTTATTGTGTTAAAGTAATTTTCTCATACCCCACTAGAGTGAATTTTTTTTCTATTTGGAATTTTTATTAATTTTGTTTTGAGATTGATTTGTGAATCTTTTATGTATTGGATGATTTAATCTTTAAGATATGAGAGAGTCAAGCATGATGATTTGTTATTCTAGAACTTGCTTTGATTATACATGTTAAGACCACATTATTGATTTGATATGCTAAGATGATAGAGGCACTTAGGGTTTAACCCCTTTTATCTTTAAAAAGCTTACCTAATAAATTAACCCTAGTGAACCCTATTGAGCCTAACACCGTTTTATTTATTAACCCATAATGTTAACCCATGATCCATACATTTGTGATAAATTTACCCATTTATTGACTATCTTTTTGTCGAGATTTGATTTGGTTAAGTTGTCTAACTATGTTCCACTATTTGAATTGCTGAATTTTATTGTTTAAAAAAAAGAAAAAATAAAAAAAGTCGAAAAAAAATTGAAAAGAAAAAAGAAAAAGAAAAAAAAGACAAAAAGTGTGTTTGAGCTAGAATCATTAGTTTCATATACTGTTGAAAAGCTCATGTTTTTTCTTTAATATTTATGTTGACGCATATGCTTTCAATTCAGCAACTTATTGTTTTTTTCTTCTAGTTTGGTAATTTATCAACTTGATCTCGATTTTAACCAATTTTTCTAGCCTTTTTCGTACATTTAACCTTGTACCCATTACAAACTTGAAAAGACCTCTTGATTGGTGTGTCATGTCATTTTACAGTGGTGGAGATTTGATTTTCAAGCAAGCTTATGGTAATAACATTTTGTGTTTGACAATTGAGAGCTTATTTAATGAACCTTAAACACTTTGAGTGCTTTGAGTGAATCTTTAGTGAGGATGTAAAGTCTTGTTGATTTTGAATTTAAGGTAATTATTTAGATAAGGGGAGACACCTATATTTTTGTGCTAAAAATTTTGTAGCTTAGATTGCTTGAATCTTTAGTGTTCTTTTAGATGAATTTTCAATGCATGATTGTTTGCAATTTATTCTGAAACATTATTGATAAAAATAAATAATTAAGAAAGTCAACTTGAATGTGGGTTGAGAATTTTGCTTGAGGACAAGCAAATGCTTAAGTGTGGGGATATTTGATAAGTTCCAAAAGTAACATGTTTTAGCCTTATTCTTAATGCATTTTTGGACGATTAATCTATTTAAAATAATGAATTTTATGTTCATAATCCTTTAAATTCATGTTTCTATACTTTGGAAAGCATTTGGACGCGAAAGGAGCGAAAAACAAGCGAAAATCGGATAAAAAAAGCATATTTAAGAGCCACACGAGTTGGACACATGGCCATGGACTAAATCGAAGATAAAAAGGAAAATTTGGGGCAAAAGTGTGAATGTTAAAGAGTTAGGAAGAGATTTATTAGACATAAGACTTTATTTAAATTTAACTTTATTTTTTTTAGAATTAATGTTTAGGATTATTATTATATTGTTTATATTTATCTTTTAGGCTTTATAATTTAGAGTTTAATTTGGATCCAATTACGGAATTATTGTTTAGATTTAATTCAAATTATCTTTTTAGAATTTAATTTGGATCCAACTAGAGTCTTTTTTTCATGTATTATAAATAGGGAATAGAGTGATATGAGAGGGGACTTTCAATTTTTTACAAAATCCTCCATTCCCCAAACCTTAGGCATCAGAGATTATTGAAGGAAACAACTGAAGAAACAGCATAGAAGCCGTCTTTGAAGCAGATCTCAACAAGAAGATCTATTTCTAAATTCTTTTGATTTTACTATGAGTTTTTCCTCATCTAGTGGTTATATTGTTTCTGAGATGTTTCCATTTATTAGCATTAACTAAAGCCCTAAATACCTAGGGGAGATGAACCCTAGGATAAATTCTGTCATTCGATTTCTGATTTTACGCAATAAATACTTAGATTTTGCTCTCAATTATGTGTGCTTAATTTTTGATTTAGTATTCTTGATATATTAATTATTGTTTGATGTGCTTAAATCAGAGGAATAGACCCTGTTTAAGACTAGATCTAGCATAATTGAGTGGAGTTGCATGCAATACTAGAAATAAAACGACATAAATCTACTGGATTAGAGTAAAATCTAATAGGGAAATCCATAGATCGAATAAATGCGACAATAGGGGTTTTAATTAGAAAGAAATTTCAATTAATCAACCTAGAGTCAGTTACTTTTATGCTTGAATAGAGATATTAGCATAATATAGGGATTTCTACGGAATAAAATACTAAGTGAATAAATTGCTTAATTCAAAATGATAATGGCAGATGAAATCTAGGTGGAATATTTCCTGGGTATTGTTTGCTTCTTGGTATAAAAACACTTATTATTTCTTGCTTTAATCTTTGACGCACTTTTTATTAATTTAGTTAAATTAGTTTACAACAACCACTTTATTCGACCGGTTAGATAATAGGAAGATAGTTATTACTAGTACATTTGGTTCTCGTGGGAACGATATCTGTGCTTACCGTAACTATACTATTAATTGATAGGTACACTTGCCATAGTCATATTTTTAGTTAAGTTTCGACTGCATCAGGAACATTGGCCTATTTCCAAAGCAAGAAATATTTGGGTTGAATTAATTTTGAATTTCAATTATTTAGTTGTCATTTTCCTTTTTAAAACGTGATAAGTGCGATAAAAGTTTTTCACAACAAAAAGATTTTATGATTTTACGCTTCGCATAACATACATATCACCAGTAGAGAAATCTAGTATAGCTCATTCTATTTAGAGATAGACGTGCATTTTTAACCGTCACCATGACTAGAACATATATAACTACAAAAAGTTAGAAAAATAGGAAGACACGTATAACAAATATGTGTGCCAGTAATGCAAGTGCTCACATTGCTTTATTCATATGATATTTCCTGCATATTATGGTGCTAGTTTTTGATTTATAGTGGATGTAATAGTACATTCCTAGTTTCAATGCAAAAACACAATTACGACATAACCATCTTTATTGAACCTTATTTTCGTTATCCATTTAATGAAATTTAAGAATAGGAAAAAAGAAGCACAGATGTGTGTGTTTGTATTAATATGTAGATTTGTGTTAATTAAAATTAATGCTTATTAAATTGAAACATTAAATGCTTTATTTTGTTGCAACGCATTCTAGTTCCATGTGGTCATAACACTTCCTATAAATGCAGGTTTTTTCCCCTTCTAATCTTGTTCGAAATTAATTTTACGAACCAAATTCAAGTAGAAACATCAAATTCACACAATATGGCAAGCCTTAATGTTTATTCCGTCCTAGTGGTTTTATTCTTAACTTGTGTGGCAGTAATGGCTACAAAGGAGAACAACCAGATTATTAAGGAAAATAATTGTGAAACTAAAATGGGTTAGCCCTGTGTTCAAGAAACTTTCACGAGTATCTTCGAGATAGGGAGTATCTCTAACAAGTGTTGCAGCGAACTTGTTGCATTAGGAAAAGTTTGCCACGCAGCATTAGTAAAGAGGACTCTCGAGAATCCTCTATTCAAAGAACTAAACCCAACTACAATTATAGGAAAGAGCATCGAAACATGGAACAACTGCATGGCATTGATCGATTCATCATCTCCGTCTGCTTAATGATATAGGATTGCTTCAACTAACAACAAGTTACAGGACGTGATATGCTCAATATTGTTCTTTTGTCTTTATTTTCTACGTTGTTCCGGAAGCTTCATTATTGTCTGTCGTTAAATTTAAGTCCAGTTAAATTAATTTTAGTTGTACGAAAATTAAATGTTTCTGGAGAAGCCATTACTTAATACACTACGATTTTATAAGGCCATTATTTTTAATTTTACAGCATTGGAACTTGATAACCATCTCAAATCGAGTACTATATATTGTTTCACATTGTTTAAATTGAAACAAATATAAATATTTTAAAGGTTAAGTTCATTGCAATAATGTGGAACAGGAGTTTTTGGTATGGTTAGAATTTGAAACAACATCGATTCCTTAAAAGTTTTTGTACAAATTAAATTCAAATTTCCTTTATCGAAAAAAAGCCTTGACCTAACTTAGTTTTGAAAAGACAAATATCGTGCCAAGAAATGTCCTTTGAAGGATATGCAGTATAATTTGTAATAGTTTGTTGCCCGTATACTAGTTGGTTTCGTTTTGTGTTTTTAGTACTTCGATGCTAGTCCGTTAGTTATGACTTCTCATTCTTTTTGGGAGAAGATGGCCAATATTGAAATCCTTGTTAAAATTGATTTAACGACCCAAAGTCTTAACTTGATTTCCTTATTCTTCGTTCTTTAGATTACTTTTCTTTAATATGATCGGGCATTTTCCTCCAAATGTGTTCGAGACATACGTCCTACATTCTCATTATAAAAATTGTCAAATTTACATAAAAAAGTAAAACCTATCTGAAATTCGGGCAATGCCTGTCAGAGTGTTGTAGAAACGTAAAATCATTTGTTGTTTCCAATTTAACTCTATAAGAGAATTTGTCGTTGGACAAGTTCCATTAGTTATTTCACTCAAAGTTGTCGTCCTTAGTTTAGTAAACTTGAGTCACAACGCGTTCACCAAAAAAGACAACGTCGAACAAAGAATAAAATAATCGATTTGTAGTCTCATGATAAAGAGAAACATTAGCCTATTTCCAAAGCAGGAAATATTTGGGATAAATTAATTTTGAATTTCAATCATTTAGTTGTCATTTTCCTTTTTAAAATGTTATAAGTGCGATAAAAAGTTTTTAACAACAAAAAGATTTTATGAATTTACGCTTCGCATAATTATTTTAATATTGTGGCACATTCATATCACCAGTAGAGAAATCTAGTATAGCTCATTCTATTTGGAGATAGACGTGCATTTTTAACCGTCACCATGACTAGAACATATATAACTACAAAAAGTTGGAAAAATAGGACAACACACATAACAAATATGTGTGCCTGTAATGCAAGTGCTCACGTTGCTTTATTCATATGATATTTCCTGCATATTATGGTGCTAGATTTTGGTTTGTAGTGGATGTAATAGTACATTCCTAGTTTCAATACAGAAACACAATTACGACATAACCATCTTTATTGAACCTTATTTTTTTTATCCATTTAATGAAATTTAAGAATAGGAAAAAGGAAGCACATATGTATGTGTTTGAATTAATATGTTGATTTGTGTTAATTAAAATTAATGCTTATTAAATTGAAACATGAATTGCTTTATTTTGTTGCAACGCATTCTAGTTCCATGCAGTCATAACACTTCTTATAAATGCAAGTTTTTTCCCCTTCTAATCTTGTTCGATTTTAATTTTACGAACCAAATTCAGGTAGAAACATCAAATTCGCACAATATGGCAAGCCTTAATGTTTATTCCGTCCTAGTGGTTTTATTCTTAACTTGTGTGGCAGTAATGGCTACGAAGTAGAATGACCAGATTATTAAGAAAACAATTGTGAAACTAAAATGGGTTGGCCCTGTGTTCAAGAAACTTTCACGAGTATATTCGAGACAGGGAGTATCTCTAACAAGTATTGCAGTGAACTTGTTGTGTTGGGAAAAATTTGCCATGCAACATTAGTAAAGAGGACTCTCGAGAATCCTCTATTCAAAGAACTAAACCCAACTACAATTATAGCGAAGAGCATCAAAACATAGAACAATTGCATGGCATTGATCGATTCACCATATCCGTCTACTCAATGATACAGGATTGCTTCAACTAACAACAGGTTACAAAACGTGATGTGCTCAATATTGTTCTTTTGTCTTTATTTTCAACATTGTTTCGGAAGCTTCATTATTGTCTGTCGTTAAATTTAAGTCGAGTTAAATTAATTTTAGTTGTACGAAAATTAAATGGTTCTAGAGAAGCCATTACTTAATACACTATGATTCTATAAGGTCATATTTTTAATTTTATAGCATTGGAACTTGATAACCATCTCAAATTGAGTAATATATATTGTTTCACGTTGTTTAAATTAAAACAAATATCAATATTTTAAACGTTAAGTTCATTGAAATAATGTAGAATTGGAATTTTTGGTGTGGGGAGAAATTGAAACAACATCGATTCCTTAAAAGTTTTTGTACAAATTAAATTCAAATTTCCTTTATCGAAAAAAAAACTTGACCTAACTTAGTTATGAAAAGACACATATCGTGCCAAGAAATGTCGTTCAAAGGACATGCAGTATAATTTGTAGTAGTTCGTTGCCCGTATACTAGTTGGTTTCGTTTTGTGTTTTTAGTACTTCGATGTTAGTCTACTAGTTATGACTTTGTTGGAGCCCAATTTTGACCGGGCCCGAAGCTTGGATCAAAATTTTGATTTTAAATTTATATTAAGTTTAAATTGGTTATAAATAATCAGAAGTCAATCCACTTGCCACCAGCCACCTCTATCACCGGCCACTGGAATGACACCACGTCAGCACCAGCAACACCACCCTTCAACTTGGACTCTCACCACCGCCGCTGCAACCTGTAAAAGAAGACAAGATGGGCATTTAGTTAGAATAAAAAAAATAGTATGATTGTAAAATAGGCTATAAAACCAAATTCAAAACAGTTTGTAAGGCGTACTGACCCTGTTTTTTAGAAGCATTCTAATTTAACAGAAGCTTTTAATAGAAATTAAGATACACAAATATTTTTCTAAAGTCAATACAAAGCAGAAGTATCTGAACAGACACACAAAACACCAAAAAAATAGACTCAAGTTAGATTCACAGTCTCAGGCATTAAGTCACCCAAGTATTCTCAATAACATTTATTATTATTTATTGCTAAGTTTCCAAATTCTTTATATCCATAACATACATTAATTCGTCTGTTAAATACACTGCTATTATTATTATTTACCATTTTCAGTTATTTCAAACGTATTAAATGAATATTATTAATATTAATAAATATTATAAATAAATAATAATAATACTAAATAAAAATAAAAGAGAAATTCAAAGAGGCATACCTGCTCGTGAGGTCGTCGCTGCTGCCGCCGGAGGCGATGGAACCTCTCCGATTTCGTCCACGATGATGAGAGGCTTTACAAAGAACAAATTCGGGACAAAAAAATGATTAGAACTTTGACTAAAAAACCTAGATCTAAGTTTAAAATTTAAATCCCTTCAAGTTATAACAGGAAATATATATGAAACAGATCTAAAAAAAACAACAAAACTTGCTTCCTTTTTAAATCCAGATCTAAACTCTTTTTCAATTAAAATATTTTTAAAAGAAAAGGGAAAATTTCGATGTATTTTGGTTTGGATTTGGGGTTTTAAAGCTCGATTTAAGACGGTTTAAAAGGAAGAAAAAAAGGGGGAAAGTTTTTACCTAGAACAACCGTGGACGACGGCGTGTGGCAGCGCGTGGAGACGGAGCAACGATCGGACCAAGAGCAACCTGCGGTCGTCTGGTGAGAAGCTAAGGAGTGAGAAGAGAGAAAAAATGGGCTTGAAACTTGTTTTTTTAGAACTAAAGGAAGAAATGAAATTTTTGGTGAATTTTTCATTTATATAGCATATAGAAACGACGCCGTTTAGAAGAGGAGCCAAAGTACCCAAAACGTACTGTTTTGGTCCAACCTGATCCGACCTAGTGGGAATCGCGTAGTTTTTGAAAGTGGGCTATTTATGCCTTTAGTCCTTCCGTTTTTTTTTATTTTTACAAATTACTCGTTTTCATATTTTTAATTATTTTTTAATTTACCCAACAATTTTCACTCTTTTCAATTCTGTCCTTTGACCCCAGAATGCTTGAGAGGCTGCCACGTGTCCCATCTTTTTGGTTTTATTGCCCAAAAAGTCCCTAAATTTTTCAAAAATCACGAATTGACCCTAAACTTTCTAAAAATTATATTTTGATACTCAAACTTTTCCAAAATCATATTTTAACCCCTAACTTCACAAATATTACATTTTGCCCCCAACTTCACAAAAATTATATTTTTGCCCTCAAAATTCCAAAAATTACATTTTACCCCTAACTTCTAAAAAACACATTTTTGCCCCCAAACTTCCAAAAATTACCATTTTACCCCCGAACTTCCATAAATATCATTCTTGACCCTAAACTTTTTGAAAATTACCATGTTACCCTTGAATTTCCAAAAAATACCATTTTACCCTTGAATTTCCAAAAATTCCATTATTAACCCCCGAACTTTCCAAAAATTACCATTTTACCCCCGAACTTTCGAAAATATCATTTTAACATTGAATTTTCTAAAAATTACCATTTTACCCCCAAGCTTCTAGAAATTACTTTTTTTGCCCTCGAGTGTCCAAAATTTCCATTTTTCCCTTAAAGTGTCCAAAATTATTATTTTACCCTCGAACCTCCAAAAATTACCAATTTACCCCCGAGCATCCAAAAATTACATTTTTTACTCCGTTTGTTTTGCTTTTCTTTCTCTTTAATATTCATATTTAGATTTTAATTATTATTCATTCATATTTTATATTCTCTTACTATGATTTTTGTGTATGTATTTATCTGCTTAACTATTTTGTTTCATGTTATCTAATCTTCGTTATTAATTGACCATTTATGTTTAATTTACATGCTAGTTTTCAAAATTATTTTTCATACAAATAAACCTTTAAAATTAAGGCAGTGTCCTTTTTGTGTGGAAACCTCGAGAAATCATGCCCTAACGTGTCGGGTGTGATTTTTTGTATAATTCACATGAATCTAATATCCTTTTCCAAACTTTTCAAATGCCTTTTTGATTTCGAGATTCCGAGAACGTTGTGCCCTAACGTGTTGGTCACGACTCCAATTCTTCGCGAAAGTCAAAACAAACAAATATTCTTTTTAAATCTTTTTTGAAAATCACGTGGAATAAATTTTGTGCCCGAGGATTGTATTTTAAACTTAGTTCAAAAATTTAAGTTCTCAAAAAAAAATACATATATATATATATATACAAATGATTTTAAAACAAAACGAGGCAATATCCTTTTGTGTAAAGACTTCGAAAAAACCATGTCCTAACGTGCTAGGTGTGATTTTCATATAAATCACATAATCGAATATCCTCTTTAAAGTCTTTCAAAATGTCCTTCAGTTTCGAAAGTCCGAGAACATAGTGCCCTAACGTCTTGGACACGACTTCCTATTCAAAATGTCCTTCAGTTTCGAAAGTCTTTCACAACACACGGGCGATCTTCCTTAAATTGGATTTTTGAAAGTCATGCAAAGTTTTCTAAAAACAAAGATCGTATTTTAAGTTTTACTCTAGCTTTCAAACTTTTAACAAACTAAGACCCGAAAATAATCAATGTGGTACCAATTTTGGGCGTTTAAGGGTGCTAATCCTTCCTCATGCGTAACCGACTCCCGAACCTATTTTCTGAATTTCGAATACCAAAATGTTTTTCAAAACTGATTTTAAACGTTTTGTGGTGATCCAATCACACCATATAAAAAGATTGGTGGAGACTCCCTTTTTTCCGATCATTTAAAATACCCATATTTTGATTTTTAAATATTGTTCGAGACTTGTTTGTTTTCCAAAAAATAAACGTTTCGACAGCTTGACGACTCTAATCGGGAAACTTTTTAAATAAACGAGAGTCGAACCAAAGTTAATTATTTTCGGGTCTATTTTGAAAACTTTTAAAGCTTCGATTTTGCTTAATATACGATCCTTGATATTTTTTGTGTGATGCTATATTGTTTTTATATTGCTAGTATAAATTTGTATCCATATGCATTTGGTACTACCTTTTAAGTGGAAGCAAGAAGCTACTCCTTTGTGATGTTTTCACCTCCGTGCAAGATAGTGAATCGCTTTCGGGATTACATCCGTACCCATGTTTTCATGAAGTTTTCACTTCCGTGCAAACATGTGAGAAATGTGTCCCCCTAAACCGAAATCATTCGTATAAGCCTATAATGGGTGAGGATCGAGGAATTCACTAGTTTGGGTACCTTTTACTCTAGAGCCTAAAACCACATATAGTGAACCGTAAGTACTTGCCTTAGAAGGAGTTATACTGAACCTTTTAATAGTTATCCAAGACGAGTTCTTAGGTTCTTTATTTTATACTTGTATATGAATATTACTATGTTTTGCTAACATGTTCTATTTTGTCTCTTTTGTTTGCATTGCAGCATCATACAAGAAAAGGTGTTGATTTAAATTCGGTTGCCAAATAGGCAGTGTCATCATGGAGGACGGATTTCTTAATAAAGTGGAAAATAACATGACTTTGTGCTTATGGTCAAAGGAAAGCACAAGGTTGAAGAAGATTTGGAAGACTAGAAGAAGGATTACGCAATTTAGATCAAGATCCTTAAAAGGAATCAAGAAGCAAGTAAGGGGTACTTTCGACAAGTTCAAAGACATGTTTGAGATAAAGATTATGCAAAGTATGAAAAAGCAGCTGATCACATGCGAACATCGAAGCTGATATGTCGAGCAGCAATACGAATCAAGATCAGAGCGGGGACGAAAATTAGCCAGACTTCTAGGAAGATCAAAAGCTCTAGGCCATAAGGCAAAGTCGTATGTAATCCGTTTTATGTGAAGAATCTTCTCTTCTAGAGAAGTTGTTCTAATGGGATTGAATTCAAAATCAATGCCTTTCCTTATGCATACATGCATTTCATTCGCATTGCATATTCGAATATTTTCGTATAATAATTCTAACTAAATAAAAACTTTAACAGTTACGTCAGTAATCATTGAAAACTCACATCACTATAACACTCGTAAAAAAGCCAAGGCCATGAAGCAAAGGCTTGAGCAAATCCAGAAAGAATTACAAGATTAAATGCAAGAGCACTTTCAGAAACAAATGACGATGATGTGTAGGGAGATGAAAACTCAGTTTATGGAAATACAAAAGAATTTGATGAATGAACTAGCACAAGTGAAGCAAAGCATGGCCAATAAGGGAAAAGGTCCTACAATTGAGGAAGACAAGGACCTAATTATTCCCCCAGGTTTTACACCCTTCTTAACCCAACTCCGCATGAGGTGCAAACACGGGAGACCACCATTACTATAAGAGTGCAACAGCAGGCCACTGGTACATCAAGGCCGGCCAATTATCCAGTAGGATCTAGATCAAACTTTGAAGATAATACTGCAAATCTTGGTATCCCAGATTTCGATGAAATGATGAGGGCAGATCTTCCTCGTTAGATGAAAGAAAAATACAAGCAATTAGAGGAGTCGATTGGAGCGATGCAAAGAATTGAAAACTCTTACGAGATGGATGCTAAAGAATTAAGTCTGGTCCTAGATTTGGTACTCCCTCCTAAATTCAAGGCCCTAGAGTTCGAGAAATATAATGAAACAAGATGCCCTAAAAAAGGAAAATGAGATCAACAACACGGACTCTTACAAGACAAATTACTCAAAGCTAATGATGATGACATCACCCAGAATCACAGAAAGAAATTATCAAAGAAATCCTAGGCAGAGGTTTGGTGCGAGACCAATATATCGAGAGTTCAATACCATAATGTAATTCATTTAGAGAACGAAATTCACTCCTATTCCCATGACATATAGGGAACTTTATCTGAAATTGTACGAGGAACGTCTCGTGGCACCAATCCATGCAAAGCCATTGCTATCACCATTCCCGAGTTGGTACGACGCGAATGCACAATGTGAATATCACGCAAGGATAGCTAGAAATTCAATTGAGAACTACGCAGCCCTAAAAAGGCATGTACAGTAGCTTATTGATGCCAAGGTACTGATATTCAAGGATCTTGCGAATCCTAATGTATCAGGGAATCCGCTACCTAACCACCTCGATCAGGGAGTGAATGCGATCAGTGAAGATTTGAGCATCAACATTATTGGGGAAGAAAATGGTGAAGGACGCTCAGCAGAAATTCATCCTTTCACCTCCGGGAGTACCCTCGACAATTGGACTGTAGAGGAGATCCCTGTATTCTTTAGGGCTTCTTTAAAGTAATGCTCAGAACACGCCTATTGCTTTAGGCTCGAAAGCAATATGGATTTTTTTTGTAAAAGAGCCCATGATCATTATCCAGTTATTTTGAATGAAAATGCATTTTCTATTTTATATGGCAATTTTTTCCCTAATTATTCTTTCATTCTTAAACCAACTTAATAAATCATTCGTACATATCCATTAAACAAAATTAATAATTCTTTAATACATACATTTTAGACCAATTTGACAAACATACTCATACACATACCATATAATCATTCTTTCGTAAATTTATTTCGTTCTTTGGACCTCCCTTTCATCCCTTGATAGGTCCTCAAATGTCAATAATATGAGTAACCCTGATGCTAACTTAGAGCCTCATTTCAAGCAAGATATGTGTTTAGAGGAGCTTCTGGACCTCGAAGATGATTAAGATTGTAATTTGCCTCCGGATCTGTTAAGAATGATAGTGCAAGAAGAAAAACAAATCCTAACTCATTCAGACCCAATGGAAGTTATTAATCTGGGAAATGGAGATGAAAAGAAAGAGGTGAAAATTTGGATAAGCATCTCCTTAGAAACCAGAAAGGATCTTATCGAGTTGCTTCAAGAGTTCTAAGACATCTTCGTATTGTCTTATCAAGATATGCCTAGCCTGAGCACTGACATTGTGGTACACAAACTCCCTATAAAGGAATAATGTAAGCCTATGCAGCAAAAGCTCCGAAGGATGAGACCAAATGTGTTATTGAAAATAAAAGAAGAGGTCAAGAAGCAATTTGACGTTGGGTTTCTCCAAGTAGTTAAATACTCAGAGTGGGTAGCTAACATAGTCTCTGTTCCTAAAAAAGATTGAAAAGTGCGCATGTGTGTGGACTATCGAGATTTAAATAAAGGTAGCCCAAAGGATAACTTCCCATTACCTCACATCGACACCTTAGTAGATAATACAGTAGGTCATTCTCTGTTTTCATTCATGGATGGTTTATCTGGGTATAACCAGATAAGGATGGACCCTGAAGATATGATCAAAACCACGTTTGTCACACTATAAGGAACATTTTGCTATAAGGTGATGCCTTTCGGACTAAAAAACGTAGGGGCAACTAATCGAAAGGCCATGGTAACCCTGTTTCTTGACATGATGCATAAGGAGATTGAAGTTTTTGTCGACGACATGATTATGAAATCCGAAACAGAAGAAGAGTATGTAAGAAACCTAAGAAAGTTGTTTGGGAGGCTAAGAAAGTACCAATTAAAGCTAAACCTAGAAAAGTGCACTTTCAAAGCCACGTCAGGAAAGTTGTTAGGCTTTGTAGTCAGCAAAAAAGGGATTGAATTAGATCCAGATAAAGTCAAAGCCATAAGGAGCTACCACCGCCCAGTACATAAAAAGAAGTTTGAGGATTTTTAGGGAGACTAAATTACATTGCTCGGTTCATTTCACAGTTGATTGAGAAATGTGATCCTATCTTCTGTCTACTTAGAAAGCGTAACCCAGGTGTACGTGGTGATGAATGTCAGGAAACTTTTAACAAGTTTAAAGATTATTTATCCAGAGCTCCCATCTTGGTACCTCCAATTCCTAATAAACCGTTGATCTTGTACTTTGCAGTCTTTGAAAATTTTATAGGATGCGTACTAGGCTAACACGATGAATCTGGAAAGAAGGAAAGGGCAATATATTATCTCAGCAATAAATTCACTAATTGTAAGACTCGATACTCGCCAATTGAAAAATTATGTTGTGCTGTAGTTTGGACCACGTGAATATTAAGACAATACATGCTGTACCATACCACTTGGTTAATCTCAAAACTAGATCCTCTGAAATACATGATGGAGTCAGCCGCATTAAATGGGAGATTGGCTAGGTGGAAAATCTTGCTTTCGAAATTCGACATAGTCTATGTTAATCAAAAGGCAGTAAAAGGGAGTGCGATAGCGGACTTCCTAGCTAGTAGGGTTTTAGAAGACTATGAACCAATAAAATTGGACTTTTCGAACGAGGATTTAATGTATGACCACTGAAGAGGTAACAATAGTAGAACATCCTTGGAGAGTAAATTTTGATGGAGCTTCAAATGCCACGGATAATGGAGTCGGGGCAGTCTTGGTATCACCAGAAGGAGACCACTACCCTTTCACTAGTAAACTCGATTTTGATTGCACAAATAACATGGTAGAATATGAGGTATGTATCATGGGAATTCACGCAGCCATAGAGCGGGAAATCAAAGTTTTGGAGATATATGGAGACTCCGCGCTAGTAATCTATCAACTCAAAGGAGAATGGGTAACAAGAGATTCTAAGCTAGTGGATTACCACAAATTTGTTCTCGAGTTAATCAAGGAGTTTGATGACATCACATTTCATTATCTCCCACGAGAAGAAAACTAGATTCTCGATGCTCTTGCTACTTTAGCCTCGAGATTAAAGTAAATAAACCAGAAGATATATAGACCATTCAAATGAGTATCTATGAGGCTACAGGTAATTGTTATGATATCAAGCTAGAAGAAGAAGAAGAAAGGGATGACTGCCCATGGTACCAAGATATTCTTCAGTTTGTAAGAGATCGCAAGTACCCCGAGCAAGCTTCAGAAAATGAAAAAAGGACATTGAGAAGACTTGCCAATGAGTATGTCCTAGATGGGGAAATCTTGAACAAAAGGAGAAAAAATCAAGTGTTGACGCAGTTGAAGCTAGAAAGATGTTAGAAGAAGTTCATGAAGGCATTTGTGGGACACACGCTAATGGTTTCACAATGGCCAGGCAGATAATGAGATTTGGGTATTATTGGTTTGCCATGGAAGGGATTGCATCAATTATGCCAAGAGGTACAATAAGTGTCAGATCTATGGAGACAAGATTCACGAACCTCCATCACACCTTCATGTCATGACTTCCCCCTGGCCGTTTTTATGTAGGGTATGGATTTCTTTAGGCCAATTTCTCCAAAGGCTTCTAATGGACATTAATTTATCTTCGTGGTTATCAACTATTTTACCAAATGGGTAGAACCAACTTCTTATGCCAACGTCACGAAGTTTGTACTAGCAAGTTCTTGAAAAAGGAGATCATTTGCCAATATGGGATGCCAGAAAGGATCATATCCGACAATGCCTTGAATTTCAACAATAGCACAATAGCGGAAGTCTATGAGCAATTCAAAATCAAGCATCACAATTCCTCCCCCTATTACCCAAAGATGGATGGACCTATGGAGGCAACTAAGAAGAACATCAAGAAGATCATTGCGAAAATGACTGAGACCTACAAAGACTGGCACGAAAAACTACCATTTTCCCTCTTTGCTTACAGAACTTCAATCAGGACTTCTACTGGAGCAACACCATTCTCACTCGCATATGGTATGGAAGTTGTCTTACCAATTGAGGTTAAAATTCCTTCTCTCCGAGTCTTGAGTGAGCTACAATTAGATGAGGCAGAATGGATCCAAGCTCGATATGGTCAGTTAAACTTAATCAAAGAAAAGAGATTAAGGGCTATCCGTCATGGTCAAATGTACCAAAGAAGAATGATGCGAGCTTATGACAAAAAGGTCCATCCTAGAGAATTTCATGAGGGAGATCTAGTTTTGAAAAAGATAGTTCCCATACATAAAGATTTCAGAGGCAAATGGATGCCTAACTGGGAAGGGCCTTATGCCATAAAGAAAGCTTTTTCAGGAGGAGCTCTCATTCTAACAGAAATGGATGGCAAAGATCTGCACAACCTCGTCAATTCAGACTCGGTGAAAAAATATTTTGCCTAAAATTGAGATGAAAATCTGTAAAGGGCGTCTCCAAAAAAAAAAGGATGAAAACTCGTAAAGGGCGTCCTTAAAACCAAAAGGAATTTTGAGTTGAAAACCTGCAAAGGGTGACTCAAGTTCAGAATAACGGGTCGAAGTGATCATTTCTCAGATGTAACAAGATAAAGGAATTACAACTTGAAGCATCAACAAAGCACTCTAGGTCTTCGAGACACATATTTGGGCTTAAAATGATTCTCAGGAAGTCGGCTCAGAAAAGCTCTTCCTGTGATGTTCAAGGCATCTAATTGTCTTTTATTGTATACTTTCTAGACTAAAATTTGTCCCCTATTGATCTGTTGAATTGTGTCTTCAATAAATTTCAACCTTATTCTTTCATAATCTCATTCAAGAATTTTGTATTTTCAATAACAGATAATGAACTAATAATATGAATCATACAAAGATCCGCGAGCATTACTCTGGAATTTCTTAAATGGTACAGGGGCCCGAAACAGAGACTTTAATTGGAAAACTTGTAAACAAGCAGTTCAAGCTATGCTTAGAAGAAGATAGGACAGCGCACCTGTGATAGAATTTGGACAAGTGAATGTTAACCCAAATAATAAACGAACATTCATCATATGCATTCATGTAGTTAGGAGCATTTGATTCATTCTAATCATAGCATCCTAATAATTCGAGCCTACATATGAGGTCCATAGAAGCATACTTTACAGGACACATCCCCATGAAATAGTGAGAGGAAACAATTACAATGGATCAAGATCAAACTATACTACCAAAGAGCAAGATGAAGTTTCGACATCAAATCCTATCTTCCTGGAATCTCAGTAGAGTTGGATTTAAACCACATCATTCCAGAAGGATAGATTGAAGATCCCGATCTCTTACCCCGAGCTTGCGACAGATCATCATCAACCAATCTCTTACCCCGAGCTTGGGGTAGATTGCAGTCATTCGATCTCTTACCCCGAGCTTGGGGCAGATCAAAATCAGCAAATCTCTTACCTCGAGCCGGGGGCAGATTGTAGCCATCCGATCTTTTACATCGAGCCTAGGGAAGATCATCATTAGCAAATCTCTTACCCTGAGCTTGGGGTAGATTGCAGCCATCCGATCTCTTACCCCGAGCTTGGGGCAGATCATCATTAGCAAATCTCTTACCCCGAGCCTGGGCAGATTGCATCCATTCGATCTCTTACCCCGAACTTGGGAAAGATCATCATCAGCAAATCTCTTACCCCGAGCTTGGGGCAGAGTGCAGCCATTTGATCTCTTACCCCAAGCTTGGGGTAGATCACCATCAACCAATCTCTTACCCCAAGTCTGGGGTAGATTACAGTCATCCGATCTCTTACCCCAAGCCTAAGGTAGATCACCATCAACAAATCTCTTACCCCGAGCCTAGGGCAGATTATAGCCACTCGATCTCTTATCTCGAGCCTGGGACAGATTGCAGCCGTTCGATCTCTTACCCCGAGCCTAGGACAGATCATCATCAGTAAATTTCTTACCCCGGACCTGGGGCAGATTACGACCATTCAATCTCTTACCTCAAGGCTGAGGCAAATCACCATCAGCCAATCTCTTACCCCGAGCCTAGGGCAGATTACAGTCATTCGATCTCTTACCTCGAGCCTGAGGCAGATCATCATCAGCCAGTCTCTCACTCGATCATGGGGTAGATGGCAATCATTTGAAGCGATAAAGTGGACATCTTCCTGGTGAGAAGCAGAGAAGTGAACGAAATCCGTCTTCCTAGTAAGATACAAAGAAGTAAATCAAGATATGGTGCTACGACACCCAAATCCATGAAGTTGCAAGCGAATGGGGTGAAGCTACAGTAGCAAATTTTTTCTTTTTTAAATTGCCTCACGGCAAGATGAAATCATAACACCGAAGGTAGAGAAGCAGATACAACAGAGTTGAACGACCAATGAAGCAAAGGGTGGGCCAATTGAAGAAAGGAGAGTTAAAGAAAAAGAAATGAAATGTGACAAAATTGGGCCTCCTCTTTGTCTTTGCTTCGCTCCTGTTACATATCAAAGAGAAAATAGGGGCAACTATTGGAGCGCAATTTTGACTGGGCCCAAACCTTGGATCAAACTTTTGATTTTAAATTTATATTAAGTTTAAATTGGTTTTAAATTTAAATTTAGTTTAAATTTGAAATGGTTTCAAACTTAATTTAAAATTTTAATTTAAAAAGTCCAAAATATAAAAAGGCCCGATTACAAGTTTAACAAGACAAACCCAAACACTATGGCCCAATTACAAGTTTAACTAGACAGACCCAAAACCTAACCCAATTGACCCAAAATAATCAGAAGTCAATCCACTTGCCACCAACCACCTCTATCACTGGCCACTGGAATGACACCACGTCAGCACCAGCAGAACCACCCTTTAACTTGGACTGCCACCACCGCCGCTGCAACCTGCAGAAGAAGACAATACGGGGATTTAGTTAGAAGAAACAAAATAGTATGATTGAAAAATACACTATAAAGCCAAATTCAAAACAGTTTGTAAGGGGTACTGACCCTTTTTTTAGAAGCATTCGAATTCAATAGAAGCTTTTATTAGAAATTAAGATACACAAATATTTTTCTAAAGTCAATACGAAGCAGAAGATATCCGAGCAGACACACAAAGCACCAAAAAAATAGTCTCAGGCATTAAGTCAAACAGGTATTCTGAACACATTTATTATTATTTATTGCTAAGTTTCCAAATTCTTTATATTCATAATATACATTAATTCGCCTATTAAACACATTGCTACTATTATTTACCATTTTCAGTTATTTCAAACGTATTAAATGAATATTATTAATAGTAATAAATATTTTAAATAAATAATAATAATAATAATATTAATAAAAATAAAAGAGAAATTTGAAGAGGCATACCTGCTATTGGAATTCGCCGTTGTTGCCGCTGGAGGCGATAGAACCTCTCCGGTCTCATCCACGATGATGAGAGGCATTACAAAGAACAGATTCGGGACAAAAAAATGATTAGAACTTTGACTAAAAAACCTAGATCTAAGTTTAAAATTTAAATCCCTTTAAGTTATAACAAGAAATATATATGAAACAGATCTAAATAAAACAATAAAACTTGCTTCGTTTTTAAATCCAGATCTAAATTTTTTTCGATTAAAAGATTTTTAAAAGAAAAGGGAAAATTTCGATGTCTTTTGGTTTGGATTCGAGGTTTTAAAGCCCGATTTAAGACAGTTTAAAAGGAAGAAAAAAAAGGGGGAATGTTTTAACCTAGAACCACCGTGGATAGCGGCGCATGGCAGCGCGTGGCGACGGAGCGACGATTGGACCAAAAGCAACCCGCGACCGGTCGGAGAAAAGCCAAGGAGAAAGAATAGCGAAAAAATGGGCTTGAAACTTGTTTTTTTTTAGAACTGAAGAAAGAAATGAAATTTTTGGTGAATTTTTCCTTTATATAGCATATAGAAACAATGCAGTTTAGGGGAGGAGCCAAAGTACCAAAAATGACACCGTTTTGGTCTGACTCGATCCGACCCAAGGGGATCCACGTGTTTTTTGAAAGTGGGCTATTTATGCCTTTAGTCCTTTCGCTTTTTCTGATTTTTACAAATCAATCCTTTTCATATTTTTAATTATTTTTTAATTTGCCCAACAATTTTTGCTCTTTTCAAATTGATCCTTTGACCCCAGAATGCCTGAAAGGCTGCCACGTGTCCCATCTTTTTGGTTTTATTATCTAGAGGTCCCTAAATTTTCTAAAAATCATTATTTGACCCTCAAACTTTCCAAAAATTATAATTTGACTCCCAAACTTTTCAAAAATCACATTTTGACCCTCAAACTTCAAAATAATTACATATTTACCATCAAACTTCACAATAATTATATTTTTGCCCCTAAACTTCCGAAAAATTACATTTTACCCCTAAACTTCCAAAAAATCACCTTTTTACCCCCAAAATTCAAAAAATTACCATTTTTCCCCTGAACTTTCCAAAATATCATTCTTGACCTTAACTTTTTCGAAAATTACCGTTTTGCTATCGAATTTCCAAAATTTACCATTTTACCTCTAAATTTCCAAAAATTCCATTTTTGACCTCGGAGTTCCAAAAAATTACCATTTTACCCTTAGATGTCCAAAATTTCATTTTTATCCCTAAACTTTCAAAAAATTATATTTTACCCCTAAACTACCAAAAAAATCACATTTTTACCCTTAAACTTTAAAAAATTACCATTTTACCCCTGAACTTCCAAAAATATCATTTTTAACCCCAAATTCTCTAAAAATTACCATTTTACCCCCAAGCTTCTAGAAATTGCTTTTCTTACCCCCGAGTATCCAAAAATTACCATTTTACCCCCGAGCATCCAAAAATCGTATTTTTGACTCCGTTTGTTTTGCTTTTCTTTCTCTTCAATATTCATATTTAGATTTTAATTATTATTCTTTCGTAATTTATATTCTCTTATTTTGATTTTTGTGTATGTATTTATCTACTTAACTATTTTGTTTTGTGTTATTTAATCTTCGTTATTAATTATCCATTTATGTTTAATTTACATGCTAGTTTTCAGAATTATTTTTCAGAAAAATAAACCTTTAAAATCGAGGTAATGTCCTTTTCGTGTGAAAACCTCGGGAAATCATGCTTAACGTGTCGGGTGTGATTTTTCCTATTATTCACATGAATCAAATATCCTTTTCTAAACTTTTCAAACGCCTTTTTAATTTCGAGATTTCGAGAACGTCGTGCCCTAACGTGTTGGTCATGACTCCAATTAACGAAAGTCGAAACAAACGGGCATTCTTTTTAAATCTTTTTTGAAAATCATGTGGAATGAATTATGTGCCCGAGGATCGTATTTTAAACTTAGTTCGAAAATTTAAGTTCTCAAAACAAATATACATATATATATGCAAATGATTTTAAAACAAAACGAGGCAATATCCTTTCGTGTGAAGACTTTGAAAAAACCATGCCCTAACGTGCTGGGTGTGATTTTCATATAAATCACATAATCGAATATCCTATTTATAGTCTTTCAAAATGTCCTTCAGTTTCGAAAGTTCGAGAACATAGTGCCCTAACGTGTTGGACACGACTTCTAATTCTCCTAGAAATTCAAAACACACGGGCGATTTTCCTTAAAAAGAATTTTTGAAAGTCATGCAAAGTTTTCTAAAAACAAAGATAGTATTTTAAGTTTTACTCTAGTTTTCAAACATTTAACATACTAAGACCCGAAAATAATCAATGTGGTACCAATTTTGGGCGTATGAGGGTGCTAATCCTTCTCATGCGTAACCGACTCCCGAACCTATTTTCTGAATTTTGAAGACCAAAATGATTTTCAAAACAGATTTTAACGTTTTTTGGTGATCCAATCACACCATATAAAAAGATTGGTGGCAACTCCCATTTTTCCGATCATTTAAAATACCAATTTTTTTATTTTTAAATATTGTTCAAGACTTGTTTGTTTTCCCAAAAATAAACGTTTCAACAGACTTCTTGTTCTTTTTAGGACATGAGTGCCAATATTGAAATCCTTGTTGAAATTGATTTAACAACTCAAAGTCTTAACTTGATTTTTTTATTCTTCGTTCTTTAGATTACTTTTCTTTAATATGATCGGCATTTTCCTCCAAATGTGTCCAAGACATACATCCTACATTCTCATTATAAAAATTTTCAAATTTACATAAAAAAAATAAAACCTATCTGTAATTCAGGCAATGCCTAACAGAGTGTTGTAGAAACGTAAAATCATTTGTTGTTTCCAATTTAACTTTATAAGAGAATTTGTCGTTAGACAAGTTCCATCAGTTATTTCACTCAAAGTTGTCGTCCTTAGTTTAGTAAACATGAGTGACAACGCGTTCACCAAAAAAGACAACGTCGAACAAAGAATACAATAATCGATTTGTAGTCTCATGATAAAGAGAAACATTAGCCTATTTCCAAAGCAGGAAATATTTGGGATGAATTAATTTTGAATTTCAATCATTTGATTGTAATTTTCCTTTTAAAAACGTGATAAGTGCGATAAAAAATTTTTAACAAAAAAAAAAGATTTTATGATTTTACGCTTTGCATAGTTATTTTAATATTATGGCACATACATATCACCAGTAGAGAAATCTAGTATAGCTTATTCGATTTGGAGATAGACGTGCATTTTTAATCGTGACCATGACTAGAACATATATAACTACAAAAAGTTAGAAAAATAGGACGACACACATAACAAATATGTGTGCTTGTAATGCAAGTGCTCACCTTGCTTTATTCACATGACATTTCCTGCATATTATGGTGCTAGTTTTTGGTTTGTAGTGGATGTAATAGTACATTCCTAGTTTCAATGCTGAAACACAACTAGAACATAACCATCTTTATTGAACCTTATTTTCGTTATCCATTTAATGAAATTTAAGAATACGAAAAAGGAAGCACAGATGTGTGTGTTTGAATTAATATGTAGATTTGTGTTAATTAGAATTAATACTTACTAAAATGAAACATTAAATGCTTTATTTTGTTGCAACGCATTCTAGTTCCATATGGTCATAACACTTCCTATAAATGCAGTTTTTCCCCTTCTAATCTTGTTCGAAATTAATTTTACAAACCAAATTCAAGTAGAAACATCAAATTCACACAATATGGCAAGCCTTAATGTTTATTCCGTCCTAGTGGTTTTATTCTTAACTTGCGTGGCAGTAATGGCTATGAATGAGAACGACCAGATTATTAAGGAAAATAATTGTGAAACTAAAATGGGTTGGCCCTGTGTTCAAGAAACTTCACGAGTATTTTCGAGACAGGAAGTATCTCTAACAAATGTTGCAACGAACTTCTTGCGTTGGGAAAAGTTTGCCATGCAGCATTAGTAAAGAGGACTCTCGAGAATCCTCTATTCAATGAACTAAACCCAAATACAATTATAGCGAAGAGCATCGAAACATGGAACAATTGCATGGAATTGATCTAATCACCATCTCCGTCTGCTTAATGATATAGGATTGCTTCAACTAACAACAGGTTACAAAACTTGATGTGCTCAATATTGTTCTTTTGTCTTTATTTTCAACATTGTTCCGGAAGCTTCATTATTGTCTGTCGTTAAATTTAAGTCGAGTTAAATTAATTTTAGTTGTAGGAAAATTAAATGGTTCTAGAGAAGTCATTACTTAATACACTATGATTTTAAAAGGCCATTATTTTTAATTTTATAGCATTGGAACTTGATCACCATCTCAAATTGAGTACTATATATTGTTTCACATTGTTTAAATTGAAACAAATATCAATATTTTAAACGTTAAGTTCATTGCAATAATGTGGAACTGGAATTTTTGGTGTGGTGAGAAATTGAAACAACATCGATTCTTTTTAGATTAAAACCCCCCATTTTGATCCCATTTCACCTAAATAAAAAGCTAAAGGCTTTCTACATCAGAATCACCTAAGTCACTGTGGATCGACCCTTCTTCTCTTTACTACACTATTTAATTATATCTTTTAAGATTAAGGATAATTATTTTGACAGTTCACGACGCTTGTCAAATTGGCGCCATTACCGGGGACTTCGACAAAGTTACTAATAAAAGTTTTTGTTTTTGATTTATGACCAGGAAAAACCTGGGAGAACTAGTAGATTTTGACCCGGAGATAGAAGCACGAGCTCATAGAATCCACGCACAAACACTTCGAGAGAAAAAGAGACGACAACAACAAGAAATCAACGTCAACCAGATCGACAACCGAGTCTAAAAACACCCTTTGACGCCGAAACACACGTTGAGTGTGATAACGAAGGACCAATTTCGATGGTAGACAACAACCAAACCATTCGAGAACTTACCGCAGCGCCTACTGACCAACAACCTTTATGTATCACATTCCCAAATGGAGATACACCTTTCGTGCTAAAAACTGGTTTGATCCATCTTCTACCAACTTTCCATGGTTTGCCTAGTGAAAATCCGCATAAACATCTCAAAGAGTTTCATATGGTTTGTTTGAGCACAAAACCATAAGGAGTATCCGAGGACCAAATCAAACACCGAGCTTTTCCATTTTCCTTAGCCGATTTAGCTAAAGATTGGTTATTTGATTTACCTCCTAATTCGGTTAATACATGGGCTGACATGACTCAACTTTTCCTTGTCAGATTCTTCCTTGCAGCTAAGGAGAGCAAACTAAGGTGAAACATCCTTGAAATCCGCCAAAAAGATGGAGATTCACTCTACGACTACTGGGAGCGATTTAAGAAACTCTGCGCTAGTTGACCTCAACAAGGATTGAGTCAGCAAACTCTTCTTCAATATTTCTACAAAGGTTTGCTTCCTTTGGAGATGGAGATGGTCGATGCTGCGAATGGAGGAGCCCTTGTGAGTATGACTCCTAATGCATCTAGAACCTTGATTTCCACTATGGCTGCCAACTCCCAACAGTTTTGTCCTCCTAGTGAACCCTCTCGATGGGTTCACAAGATAAGTACATTTATTTTAGAAAGTAAAATTGATAAACTAACTGATGTGGTTAACTCTCTTGTTTCAGGAAAAATTGGTGCAACCAGATTATGCGAAATATGCACATTACCAGACCATCCAACGGACAACTGCCCAATGTTACAAGATGATATCGAAGCCCAAGTTAATGTAGTGAGGAATTTTTCATGGCCTCCCTAAAGGCCTTACAACCCTCACGCTAACACTTATAATCCCGGGTGGAGGGACCATCCGAACATGCTATGAGCAAAATCAAAGATCGAATCAAGCCTATCAACCGAGGCCTTCTCATCCTCAGTCATATCAACCGCCAAAGTCTTCTTTGGAATCCATTGTTGAAAGGTTGGCATTGTCCCAAGAAAAATTCTAGAATAAAACTGAGGTTCGTCTACAATAATTAAAAAAGCAAATGAGCCAAATGGCTCAGATAGTAGGACGACTCGAGTCCCAAGGGAAATTGCCTTCTCAAATAGAGTCAAATTCGAGAGAAAATGTTAGTGCCATTACTCTCCGAAGTGGTACCGTTGTAGCACCTAAGACCTCGGAGGAAAGCACCCAAAAGAAAGATAAAGAGAAAGCACCATCCCCCACCATACAAGATACATCCACATCATCTTCCACTCCTTCTCCCTATGCCGTTCCGTGACCTTTTCCGTCGAGGTTGGTAAAACGAGATAAGCAAGCAGAAGAAAGGGAAATTTTAGATACATTCTGGAAAGTAGAAATTAATATTCCACTTCTTGAAGTAATAAAAAAGGTACCAAGGTACGCCAGATTCCTAAAAGATCTATGCACAAATAAATGGCAACTTATCGGAATAGAGAAGGTGAATTTAGGAGAGCACGTCTCTGCCGTTTTCCAGCGAAAGCTTCCACCAAAGTTGAAGGACCAAGGTATATTTGTTATTCCTTGCAAAATTGGTAAGATTGGAATTAAACGTGCAATGTGTTATTTAGGTGCTTCTATAAATGTTATGCCTCTTTCTTTGTACAACTCACTCTCGGTTGAGCCTTTGAAGGATACAAAAGTGACAATACAGCTTGTTGACCGGTCTGTGATATACCTAGAAGGACTCCTCGAGAACGTTTTAGTAAAGGTAAACGAACTTATTTTTCTAGCAGATTTTTATGTCATCGACATGGAAAACGACCGATCAAACACTTCTTCAGAAATCCTTCTCGCCTGTCCCTTCCTTATGACAGCAAACACAAAAATAGATGTAAGAAGCGAAATTCTTACAATGGAATTCGACGGTGAGGTTGTTAAATTTGATGTTTACAAAGCAATGCGATATCCAAATAATGTTGCTAGTATAAATTTTATTGATATATTGAGCTGTCGTTGAAGAGTTTATAGAAACTAACTTTGTTAATAGTTCGTGCAGGGAATTGGAGGATTTTGAAGAAGAAACCAAGGAGTTTGAGAAAATTTTTCAGTTGATTCTGATTCATGCGTTAAACCCTCAAACTCTAAAATTTTACCTTCCATTTTGCAAGCCCCTTAGATCGACTTAAAACAATTACCGGAACACTTGAAATATACGTTTTTGGGAGAAAACGAAACTTTACCGATAATTATCTCATATAAATTGTTGAAAGAAGAGGAAGATGATTTGGTAACAGTATTGCACTCGCATAAATAGGCAATTGGGTGGACTATTGTCGATATTAAAGGACTCAACCCCTCGACTTGTATGCACAAAATAAAGATCGAAGAAGGAGCGAAACCATCATGAGAAGGTCAATGTCGATTAAACCCACCAATGATGGAAGTCGTGAAAAAGGAGATAAAAAAACTCCTTGATGCAGATGTTATTTACCCGATCTCATATAGTAATTGGGTAAGTTCGGTCCATGTGGTCCCAAAGAAAAATGGAGTTACGGTAATTAAAAACTCGGAAGGTGAGTTAGTTTCGACACGAGTATAGTAGTGTAACATGGAAATGGATGCAATCAGTGAAGCACGCAAATTGCATATTCAAGAACTTGAGGAGATTCGTAGAAATGCTTACGATAGCACTCAGATTTTTAAAGAAAAAGCAAAAGAATTCCATAATCGTAACATTTCTTTTAAATCTTTTTCTGTCGGTCAAAAGGTTCTACTGTTTAATTCTAAGTTTAAACTTTTTGCAGGAAAACTTATATCAAAGTGGCTCGGACCTTTTGTGGTTACCGAAGTGTTTTCGCATGGTGTAATTGAAATTGAAGATAACACAGGAGCACGGTTTAAAGTTAATGGACAAAGGTTGAAACCGTATTATGAAAACGCTCCAGTTGGTTTAATCGAAGAACTCGAATTGAAAGAACCTATAGTCTGAATTAGGTCACCGAGCTAAACGACGTTAAATAAAGCGCTTAATTGGAGGCAACCCATTGTTTTTTTTATTATTTAATTTTATATTTTGTTATTAATTTATTTATGTTATTTATATTATTTTATTTCTATTTTTTTTATTTTTGGTATTTAAAATTTTTATTTATTAATATTTTTATTTCAAACTCAAATAAATGCTGCATGAAAGCAACACTATGGGAATCGGCCCACAATAGCAAAATCGACCCCATCTTTTTACCCCTCATTCCCAACATGATCGTTGCTAAACACGGGGAGTATCTCTATTCCCTCTCTTGTGCTTTCATTTGCATATTGGGACAATATGATTTAAGTGAAGAGAGGCAGAATTTGCATTAATGTTTTATCTAGATTATTTGATTGGTTGAAATTGTGTTTTTCTTAATTGTAATATGTTGGAATTTCTTGTTGCTTATCCTATGTTTCACTTTATCTCTTTGATTTTAGTATGACTTGTGATCTTGCTTTTGTTGAAATTTAGGATGCATGATAGATGATGGACATGACTAGTGATTTTTAATAAATTTTACTTGACATTCCATATATTTATTAATTGACATGTTGCTTGACTTAGTACACATTCCACCTTTTCATGTGAGTTTTTAAGCCTTACGAGCATATACTTTCATTACTTGCTCTTTATTTCATTGAGTTTGCCGAACTAATTCTCAACATTCTAGAACTTGTAGTGTAATTCTTGTCGAGACTACATGCTTGAATATGATGCTTTAATATGATAGGGGCACTTAGGATTAACCACTTCTCTACCCAAAATTGTCTTCCCACTCATTTCCCCTAGTTAGCCACTTTTAAGTCTATTTCCATTCTTTGTTTTACCACATTTACAAAACCCGAGCCTTTTCCTATTCTCATCCCTCTTTTTCATACCCTCATCAAGACAAAAGAAGATTTCTTCCACAAAAAAAATAAATAAATAAGAAAAAATAGCGAAGAAAGGAGTTCGAATAAAGAAAAAAATTAAAGAAAAAAAGAACAACAGAAAAAAAGAGAAAACTATTCATACGAACAACAACAAAAAAAAGCAAAAGGTTCGAAAAGAAAAAATAGAAAAAGAAGAAAAAAAAACATGGTTGCTTAAACTTCTTTGTTTGTCTCATTATATTGGTTCGTTTCATGGCTTGAACTTCAACATTTTGCATCTTTTGTCTTGGCATTTTACCACACATTTTTTGCCTTTTTCCCTACCTTACCTAAGCCCTATTACAACCCTGTTTAAAGACCCCTTGATTTTTGCATCATGTTCAATTTTAGTAGTGGAGATTGGATTTAGTTACAAGCTTATAGAAATGTTTGATTAGTTCTGGCTTGAGCGATTCTTTAACCCAAACACTTTGAGAGGAACGAGTGAATCCTTGTGAGGGTATTAAGTTTTGCTTCATTGAAATTGATGGGTTACTGGAATGTCTTACTTTGTTTAAAACGGTTCCTAGTTATGCCTTTACTTGATTGTCTCTTGATTTCAATAATTGTTTCGATCTTGGGTCATTTGGTTATCTTGGATGCAATGTGAAATGAAGGATGAAACTTGAGTTTGAATGTATTAATTGAGAAATGCTTGAGGACAAGCATTGAATAAGTGAGGGGGAATTTGATAAGTGTTTTATTTGATTAATATTTTATCCTTAATTACTCCTTAATAATTAGTTCATGTTGCTGAATTGGATGTTTTCATGCATTTTCTATGCAGGACTTTAATTCTGGAAATTGCACTTAAAAGACAAAGTTCTACAGTTTTATTTTCTAGAATCAAGGCTGGGCTAGTGGGCATGACTTTGGGCATGAGATTCTGTGTGGCATCCAATCAGCAGCTTCTAGAAGGTCCAGTCAGCAGCTTTTAGAAGGTCTAGTAAGCAATGATGGACGAGTGGATCAGTTGCATTTTAAATTCGAAACTAGAAATTATCTTTTGTTTGTTTAGGATTTAATTTGAACATTTTCAAGAATTATATTTTATTATTTTTAGAGTTTTTGAGAAGTATAAATACCCTATTGGGGTAAGCTAGAAAATCATCCCTCATCCCTCATTATATTGTTTTATGCTTGTTTTCTAAACTCTATAAAATTCTCTTTTTCTCTACATTACATTTTTAAGTTTTTTACTTTCTTAAAATATTGAGTATGATTTCTTCCACAATCATGCTCAGCTATTATTCCAAAAAGCCAAAGGGCTAAAACAATGACTTAATTCCAATTGTGAGAGTCAAAAAGCACTTAATATCTTCGAATATATTTCTCAATTTTCTGCAAACTTGGATTGGCAATCGGCCTTTCATTTTAAAATCTTTTCACTTTCAAATTCAAAAGGATCCGTTGGTTTGAAGGTTTTTTCGATTTACAGTTGGGAGGAAGGACAGCTTGTAGCACATTCGACTTACTGCGAACACACTTAGCGGCAGTCCGCTAAGGGAAATTGAGATCGGATTCAATTCTCATTGAGACAACATAATTCGAATCCGATTTTTCCAGATTTTAAACTGTTTTATTCTAACGATGATAGTCGGGGTTAGTCTAGCCAGAAAACTGAAATTCAAAAATTGATTTTGAATTTTCGGTTTACTGGAGAGAAAAACAAGTTACAAGGGTTGGACCTTGTAGACTGGAACCAGCATCTATCCAAAGTAAATTTTTATTCGATGATCGGTTGGAAATGAGTCAAACCGAAGCCTGAGGATAATATTTAAAACTGAATTTCTTCTTAAATTTACTTCCGTTAAATTCTTAGATTTAAATTTCCATTTTTTTTATTTTACTTTAATTAAAATTTTACATTAAAACCCGACATTTTGATCCCATTTCACCTAAATAAAAAAACTAAAGGCTTTCTACATCAAAGTCACCTACGTCTCTGTAGATCGACCCTTCCTCTCTTTACTACACTATTTAATTATTTCTTTTGAGATTAAGGACAGTTATTTTGACAGTTCATGACGCTTGTCAAAAATTGTCAAATTTACATAAAAAAATAAAACCTACCCGTAATTCGGGCAATGCCTGCCAGAGTGTTGTAGAAACGTAAAATCATTTGTTGTTTCCAATTTAACTCTATAAGAGAATTTGTCGTTGGATAAGTTTCATCAGTTATTTCACTCAAAGTTGTCGTCCTTAGCTTAGTAAACTTGAGTGACAACGCGTTCACCAAAGAAGAAAGCACAATCCGGGCGTGTGGGACGATGAGTGCCAAAGAACTTTTGACAAGGTTAAGCAGTATTTGTCCGATGCTCCGGTCTTAGTACCACCAAGTCCCAACAAGCCATTAATCTTGTACTTAGAAGTTTTTGAAAATTCTATGTGTCTTGGGCCAACATGACAAGACTGGAAAGAAGGAGAGAGCCATATACTACCTCAGCAAAAAGTTTACCGACTGTGGGGCAAGGTACTCTTCGATAGAAAAGTTATGCTGTGCGTTGGTTTGGACTACCCGAAGATTACGACAGTACATGCTGTACCACACAACTTTGTTGATCTCAAAATTAGATCCTCTCAAATACATGATGGAGTCAACTGCATTGAACAGAAGTATGGCTAGATGGCAAATCCTACTGTCAGAATTCGACATAGTCTACATAAGCCAAAAGGCAGTGAAAGGAAGTACGATAGCAGATTTTCTAGCCAGTAGAGCTCTGGAAGATTACAAGCCGATAAATTTTGACTTTCCAAATAAGGATCTAATGTATATTGCAACCACTGAAGAAGTGACCACGACAAAGCATCCTTGGCGATTAAATTTTGATGGCGCTTCAAATGCTGTGGGCAAGGAATCGTGGCAGTCTTAGTATCGCCAGAAGGAGACCATTATCCCTTCACAAGCAAACTCGACTTCGATTGCACAAACAATATGGTAGAATACGAAGCGTGCATTATGAGGATTCAAGCAGCCATAGATCGAGGGATCAAGGTCTTAGAAATATATGGAGACTCAGCATTGGTAATCTACCAGCTCAAGGGAGAATGGGAGACAAGAGACTCTAAGTTAATTAACTATCGAAATATGGTCCTCGAATTGATCAAAGAATTCGATGAGGTTACATTTCAATACCTCTCACGTAAGGAAAACCAAATGGCTAATGCTTTGGCTACTCTAGCCTCGATGATAAAAGTAAACAGGCCAGAGGATATGAAGCCCATTCGAATGAGCATTTATGAAACTCCAGCCCATTGTTATGAGATCGAAGAAGAAGAAAAGATGAACACCTTTGTACCAAGACATCCTCCAATATGTAAAAGACCGTAAATACCCGGACGGAGCTATTGAAAATGATAAAAGGACATTGAGAAGGCTCGCAAACGAGTACGTCCTAGATGGGAAGTTTCTGTATAAAAGGAGAAAGGATCAGGTATTGCTAAGATGTGTTGATGCAATCGAGGCTAAGAGAATCCTAGAAGAAGTCCATGAAGGGATTTGTGGAACGCACGCTAATGGATTCAAAATGGCCAGGCAAATCATGAGATTTGGATACTACTGGTCTACCATGGAAAATGATTCTATCAACTATGCCAAGAAATGCCACAAGTGCCAGATTTATGGAGATAAAGTTCACGTACCTCCATCGCCTCTGCATGTCATGACTTCTCCATGGCCCTTTTCTATATGGGGCATGGACGTTATTAGGTCGATTTCACCAAAGGCTTCTAATGGACATAGATTCATCTTTGTAGTTATTGACTACTTCACCAAGTGGGTGGAAGCTGCCTCGTATTCCAACGTTACAAAGTCTACAGTTAGCAAGTTCCTGAAAAGGGAAATCATATGACGATATGGAATGCCATAAAAGATCTTATCGGATAATGCATTGAACTTGAATAATAGCACGATATCGAAGGTCTGTGAGCAATTCAAGATCAAACATCATAATTCATCTCCATATCACCGAAAGATGAATGGAGCAGTGGAAGCGGCAAATAAAAACATCAAGAAGATCATTGCAAAGATGACAGAAACCTATAAAGATTGGCATGAGAAATTACTATTCGCCCTCCTTACTTATAGCACTTCAATCAGAATGTCTACTGGGGCAACGCCATTCTCACTTGTATACAAGATGGAAGCTGTTTTACCCATCAAGGTGGAGATTCCTTTTCTCCGAGTCTTGTCAGAGCTAAATTTGGACGAAGCAGAATGGGTCCAAGCCAGATATGATCAGTTGAACTTGAACGAAGAAAAGAGGTTAAGAGCCATCTGTCATGGCCAGATGTACCAAAAGCGGATGATGCGAGCATACAACAAAAAGGTTCACCTAAGAGTATTCCACGAGGGAGATCTAGTCTTAAAGAAAATACTTCTCATACACAAGGACTCCCGAGGAAAATGGATGCCTAATTAGGAAGGACCGTACGTGGTGAAGAAAGCCTTCTCTGGAGGAACTTTAATTTTGACTGAAATGGATGGCAAGCCTAGTGAATTCAAACTCGATGAAGAAATATTTCACCTAAAAAAAACGGAGAGGACAGGATGAAAACCCATGAAAGGGCATCTTGAAACCAAAGGGGTTTGAGTTGAAAACCCGAAAAGGGCAGCTCGAACGGAAAATGAAGGCAATCAATTGTTCCCTCAAAAGTGACGAGATAGAGAAATTTTACATCTTGGGGCATCGACGAAGTACTCCAGGACCTCCGAATACATATCGAGTAGAAAGATGATCCTTAGATCAGAGAAACTCATAATTGATATCTAGGCATCTAATTCTGTCCCTTGTAATTGTTTTGTTCCTTGTAAATATTCAGCAATTTTTCTTTAGCCAATAATTCTTCAAGCTCTAAATTTCAATACAATCTCATTCTTTCCCACACTGCCTTAAGTATTTTCATACCAAGATAATGGATAATAGACTAAAATCGCATAAAAAAGCAAAATCCACGAGTATTATTTTAGAAAATTCCTAAATGATACAAGGACCCTAACAAAACCACCAGTTAAAAGAATCAAACCTGGAAAGAACGGTTCAAATTGAGAATCTGCCAAGTCATAGATTCGAGAAGACGTAAAGAGATGATCCCGTAGCAGAAGGAATTAATCTTTGAAAACTAAAACACTAATCATGCACATTCATGTAGTTAGGAGCATTTAATTAATTCTAACCATGACTTTCTAATTTAGACCTACATAGAGGTCCATAGAAGCATATTTCACAGGTCACATCCTCGCAAAATAGCGAGATGAATCATTGAGATCACCAAGGAATAGTTGAAAAGAAGTAGGACTCCAATACCCTACCTCGATCACGGGACGAATTGCGATTATCCACGAACAGTGAGGCGATCGTCTTCTTGATGAGATACAGAGAAGTATACCAACTCAATGCGAATAAATCTTCGAACCCCAGCTTCCTGATGAGATACTAAGAAGCAAGGCGAAGCAATAAAAAGGTTAGCTTCCTGATGAGATACTAGAAGCAAGGCGAAGCAATAAAAATGTTAGCTTCCTGATGAGATACTTAGAAGCGGACCAAATTCATCTTCCTGATGAGGAACAGAGAAGCGGATTGAAACAAGTGAGGCGGTCATCTTCCTGATGAGATACAGAGAAGTATACCAACTCAGGGCTCGATGTGAGCAAATCTTCGAATCCTAGCTTCCTGATGAGATACTGAGAAGCAGGTCGAAGCAATAAAATGGTTAGCTTCCTGATGAAATACTAAGAAGTAGACCAAATTCGTCTTCTTGATGAAGTACAGAGAAGCGGATTGAAACAAGCGATGCGGTCATTTTCATAATAAGATACTAAGAAGTAGACCAAATCAACGACACCAAACCATTGAAGTTGTGAGTGGCTCAAGTGAAGCTACAGTAGCTAATTTTGTCTTTTTGAAGATTACCTTAAAGCAGGATGGAACCACCACATCGAAGAAGTGGAGAGGTGGACACAGCGAGGATTGGATGACTAACAAAACGAAAGGCGAGCTGGTTGAAAGAAGAGCATCAAAGGGAGGAGACCTGACAAATTGGGCAAAATTGGTCTTCTTTTGGTCTTTGCCCCGTTCCTGTTACATAGTAACGAGCAAAGAGGGGCAACTGTTGAAGCCCAATTTTAACCGAGCCCGAGTGTTGGATTAAGCCTTTTATTTTAAGTTGGGTTTAAATTTATTTAAATTTATTTTTAAATTTAAATTTAATTTTAATTTGATTTAAAACTTAATATTAAATTAAAAGTCCAAAACAAAGACAAAATTTAAAGTCTAATTACAAACTTAAAAAGCCTAAGTTCAGTTGACCCAATTGGGCCCAATTCGAAATGGCCCAAATGACCCAACTAAACCTAAAGCTAAACCCTAAATCTGGTAGCTAAGCTTCTACCCCCACTTGCACTGCTGACACCTCCATCTCAGCCAGTCAGAACGCGCTACGTCACCACCAACGACTACCAGTCAGCCACTTGCCTTTGCACTAACCGCCACTGCCATGGCCGAACCTGCAAAAGCAAAGAAGAGACAAGTTTTAATTACATATAACAATTTATCATCATTGTAATTCTGGTTATAAAATCATATTCAAACCGATTGTAAAGGGTTACATGTTCTCTGAAAAAGAAACGAACATAAAGAAATAAACTTTGAAGCATTTGCAAGTTTACTTTCAAAATCATTACACTAAACGCATTGCAATTGAATACGAAAGGAGACAGTACAAAGCAACCACAAGCAAACCCAAAATATTCATGCATTAAAATCATTCAGGTATTGCTTCAATTCATTCATTTATTATCATTCATAATTTACTTTTATATTCTGTTTTTTTTAATTGTATTGAAGGTATAGCTATTATTATTTATTATCATTTTCGGTTATTTCAAAGACATTAAATGAAAGTTATCATTATTATTAATAATATTAATATTAATTTAATAATAACAATGACCATAACAATATCAATGGCAAATATAATTAATATTGTTAATAATATAATAATAATAATAAATAGTAATAAAAAAGAAAGCCAAAGGACGGAGGTACTTCCTTGATCGCCATTGTCGGAGTAGCCACCGGAGCCCATTGACCAGTCGCCGTTACACCCACTGAGATCATGATCTGCAAAAAGAACAAAAACAGATTTGAAAATATAAAATAAAGGGGTTTTAAAAAAAAGAAAAAAATCAAACGTTTTAAACAAAAAGAAAGGGGCTCTTAGAAGGAAAAAAGGAAAGTGGTTAAAAAATTTCCAGATCTGGAAAATCAAGATCTGAGTTTACAAAGGAGGAAAAGGGATGCTTTACCTTCGAACAAGGACCGCGCGTGGTGGCAAGCGGCGGCACGTGATGGGCGTCGGAGATGTGGCGGTTACGCTCACCGATCGGTGGTGCACGTGTAACGAAAGACGACAGAGCATCGAACGGCCAAGCGACAATTGTGGAGAGAAAAAGGGGGGGTTGAAAGAGTTTGGTTTGTTTTTTTGAAGAAAGAAACAATGGAAATGAAAAAAAAAACTAAAGTGGCCTTTTAAAGACCCTCGAAACGGCATTGTTTCAAAACGACGCCGTTTCACTCTTTAAGCCTAATACCCGTCCGACACGATCCGATCCGCCAGGATCCGCGTGTTTTTTAGAAAAGGGATATTTATGCATTTGGTCCTTCCGCATTTTTTATTGTTTCAATTTAGTCCTTTTGTACTTTATATTATTTTTAAATTGGCCCAACAATTTTTTAATACTTTTCAATTAAATCCCTTGACCTTTTGAAAGCACCAAGAGCTGCCACATGCCTTTGGCTTATTTATGCAAATGATCCCTCTTACTTCTAATTTGTTTCAATTTAATCCTTAAATCAAGTTCTGTTTAATTATAAAATTGGCCCAGAAATTTTAAATGATTTTCAAATTAGTCCTTGGACTTCAGGATGCGTAAGAGGCTGCCACGTATCACTTGTTTTTAGTTTTATTGCCCTGGAGGTCCTTAAACTATCCAAAATCACATTTTAACCCCTAAACTTCTACAAAATTATATTTTAACCCTTAAACTTTTGTGAAAATTATAATTTTACCCCCTAACTTTCCAAAATTCCATTTTTGACCTTAATTTTCCCAAAAATTACATTTTTAGTGCCGAACTTCCCAAAATTCCATTTTTAACCCTGATTATCCCAAAAATTGCATTTTTACCCTCGAACTTTCCAAAATTCCTTTTTCTACCCAAATTTCACCAAAAAATACCATTTTACCCCTGAACTTTCCAAAATTCTATTTTTAGCCTCGATTTCACCAAAAAATACCATTTTACCCTCGAACTTTCCAAAATTCTATTTTTGACCCCAATTTCACCAAAAATTACCATTTTACCCTCGAATTGTCTAAAATTCTATTTTTAACCTTTATTTTTCAAAATTACCATTTTACCCCCGGGTACCCAAAAATCACATTTTCAACTTCGATTATTTATTTTCCTTGCTTTTTAATTTTTGTATTTAATTTTAATTATTATGCACTCGTATTTTATATTTTTTATTTTTTCTTACCATTTATCTGCTTAATTATCTTGCTTCATGTTATCTAATATCCAATATCAACTGCTCATTCATATCAGACTCACATATTTGTTTTCAAAATTGTTTTCATAAAAACTTTAAAATCGAGGCAATATTCTTTTATTTCGAGTTTTGAAAATTTGTGTCTTAACTTACTAGGCACGATTTTTCTTCAAATCGAAATAATCGAATATCCTTAAATCAAGGCAATGTTTCTTTATCTCTGATTCTAAAAATTTGTACCAAAACTTACTAGCTGCAACTTGTTTCTTTAAATCGAGATAATCGAACATTCTTTTCAAAAGTGTTAAAAAAGTTTTACAACAAAGGAAAGCTCGTTATTTCTGGATCTCGAAATGTTGTGTCCTAACTCACTGGATGCGATTTTCTTCCTCGATCACTTTGAAATAGTGGGACTTTCAAACAAAATCGATTTCTTTTAAACATAACTCATGCATTCAAGGATCGTACTTTAAACTTTATTCGAGCTTTCAAAATTTTACAAACAAGACCCTAAGATAATCAATGTGATAACAATTTTGGGCGTATGAGGGTGCTAACCCTTCCTCATGCGTAACCGACTCCTGAACTTGTTTTCTGGATTGTGAAGACCAAAATATTTTTCAAAATAGATTTTAAACGTTTTGAGGTGATCCAATCACACCGTACAAAAGGATTGGTGGTGACTCCCATTATTTTTTTATTTTAAAATAATTTTTGAAACACGTCGTTTTCAAAAAAGATGGTTTCAACAGGGTCCATGATCATTATCCAGTTATTATCAATAAATATGCTAACTTAGAGCCTCATTTCGAGCAAGATATGTGTTTAGAGGAGCTTCAGGACCTCGAAGATGATCGAGATTGTAATTTACCTCTGGTTCTGTTAAGAATGATGGAGCAAGAAGAAAAACAAATCCTGCCTCATTCAGACCCAATGGAAGTTATTAATCTGGGAAACAAAGATGAAAAGAAAGAGGTAAAAATTGAGACAAGCATCTCCTTAGAAACCAGAAAGGATCTTATTGAGTTGCTTCAAGAGTTCCAAGACATCTTCTCATGGTCTTATCAAGATATTCCTGGCCTGAGCACTGACATTGTGGTACACAAACTCCCTAAAAATGAAGAATGCAAGCCTGTGCAGCAAAAGCTCCGAAGGATGAGACTAGATGTGTTATTGAAAATAAAAGAAGAGGTCAAGAAGCAATTTGACATTGGGTTTCTCCAAGTAGTTAAATACTTAGAATGGGTAGCTAACATAGTCTCTGTTCCTAAAAAAGATGGAAAAGTGCACATGTGTGTGGACTATCGAGATTTAAATAAAGCTACCCCAAAGGATAACTTCCCATTACCTCACATCGACACCTTAGTAGATAATACAACAGGTCATTCCCTATTTTCATTCATGGATGGTTTCTCTGGGTATAACCAGATAAGGATGGACCCTGAAGATATGATCAAAACGACGTTTGTCACACTATAGGGAACATTTTTCTATAAGGTAATGCCTTTCAGACTCAAAAACGTAGGGGCAACTTATCAAAGGGCCATGGTAACCCTGTTTCATGACATGATGCATAAGGAGATTGAAGTTTATGTCGACGACATGATTGCGAAATCCCAAATGGAAGAAGAGCATGTAAGAATCCTAAGAATGTTGTTTGGGAGGCTAAGAAAGTATCAATTAAAGCTAAACCCAGCAAAGTGCACTTTCGGAGCCATGTTAGGAAAGCTGTTGGGCTTTGTAGTCAGCAAAAAAGGGATTGAAATAGATCCAGATAAAGTCAAAGTCATTCAGGAGCTACCATCGCCCAGTGCATAAAAAGAAGCCATACAGGAGAAACATTAGCCTATTTCCAAAGCAAGAAATATTTTTAATTTTGAGTTTCAATCATTTGGTTGTCATTTTCCTTTTTAAAACGTGATAAGTGTGATAAAATGTTTTTAACAACAAAAAGATTTTATGATTTTATGCTTCGCATAATTATTTTAATATTGTGGCACATACATATCACCAGTAGAGAAATCTAGTATAGCTCATTCGCTTTGGAGATAGACGTGCATTTTTAATCATCACCATGACTAGAACATATATAACTACAAAAAGTTAGAAAAATAGGACGACACACATAACAAATATGTGTGGTTGTAATGCAAGTGTTCACGTTACTTTATTCATAAGATATTTCCTGCATATTATGGTGCTAGTTTTTGGTTTGTAGTGGATGTAATAGTACATTCCTAGTTTCAATGCAGAAACACAATTACGCCATAACCATCTTTATTGAACCTTATTTTCGTTATCCATTTAATGAAATTTAAGAATAGGAAAAAGGAAGCATAGATGTGTGTGTTTGAATTAATATGTAGATTTGTGTTAATTAAAATTAATGCTTATTAAATTGAAACATTAAATGCTTTATTTTGTTGCAATGCATTCTAATTCCATGTGGTCATAACACTACCTATAAATGTAGGTTTTTTCCCCTTCTAATCTTGTTCGAAATTAATTTTACGAACCAAATTCAAGTAGAAACATCAAATTCACACAATATGGCAAGCCTTAATGTTTATTCCGTCCTAGTGGTTTTATTCTTAACTTGAGTGGCAGTAATGGCTACGAAGGAGAACGACCAGATTATTAAGGAAAATAATTGTGAAACTAAAATGGGTTGGCCTTGTGTTCAAGAAACTTTCACGAGTATTTTCGAGACAGGGAGTATCTCTAGCAAGTGTTGCAGCGAACTTGTTGCGTTGGGAAAAGTTTGCCACGCAACATTAGTAAGGAAGACTCTCAAGAATCCTCTATTCAAAGAACTAAACCCAACTACAATTATAGCGAAGAGCATCAAAACATGGAACAACTGCATGGCATTGATCGATTCACCATCTCTGTCTGCTTAACGATATAGGATTGCTTCAACTAACAACAGGTTACACGACCTGATGCGCTCAATATTGTTCTTTTGTCTTTATTTTCAACATTGTTCCGGAAGCTTTATTCTTGTTTGTCGTTAAATTTAAGTGTAGTTAAATTAATTTTAGTTGTACGAAAACTAAATGGTTCTAGAGAAGCCACTTAATACACTAAGATTTTGTAAGGCTATTATTTTTAATTTTATTGCATTGGAACTTGATAAGCTTCTCAAATCGAGTACTATATATTGTTTCACATTGTTTAAATTGAAACAAATATCAATATTTTAAACGTTAAGTTCATTGCAATAATGTGGAACTGGAAATTTTGGTGTGGTGAGAAATTGAAACAACATCGATTCCTTAAAAGTTTCTGTAGAAATTAAATTCAAATTTCCTTTATCAAAAAAAAGTCTTGACCTAACATAGTTATGAAAAGACACATATCGTGCCAAGAAATATCCTTCGAAGGACATGCAGTATAATTTGTAGTAGTTCGTTGCCCATATACTAGTTGATTTCATTTTGTGTTTTTAGTACTTCGATGCTAGTCCGTTAGTTATGACTTCTTGTTCTTTTTGGGGGAAGAGGGCCAATATTGAAATCCTTGTTGAAATTGATTTAACGACTCAAAGTCTTGACTTTATTTCCTTATTCTTCGTTCTTTAGATTACTTTTCTTTAATATGAACGGGAATTTTCCTCCAAATGTGTGCGAGACATACGTCCTACATTCTCACTATAAAAATTGTCAAATTTACATAAAATATAAAACCTATCCGTAATTCGGGCAATGCCTGCCAGAGCGTTGTAGAAACGTAAAATCATTTGTTTTTTCCAATTTAACTGTATAAGAGAATTTGTCATTGGACAAGTTCCATTAGTTATTTCACTCAAAGTTGTCGTCCTTAGTTTAATAAACTTGCGTGACAACGCGTTCACCAAAAAAGACAACGTCAAACAAAGAATACAATAATCGATTTGTAGTCTCAATATAAAGAGAAACATTCGCCTATTTCCAAAGCAAGAAATATTTGGGATGAATTAATTTTGAATTTCAATCATTTGGTTGTCATTTTCCTTTTTAAAACATGATAAGTGCGATAAAAAAATTTTAACAACAAAAAGATTTTATGATTTTACGCTTCGCATAATTATTTTAATATTGTGGCACATACGTATCACCAGTAGAGAAATCTAGTATAGCTCATTCGATTTGGAGATAGACGTGCATTTTTAATCGTCACCATGACTAGAACATATATAACTACAAAAAGTTAGAAAATTAGGATGACACACATAAGAAATATGTGTGCTTGTAATGCAAGTGCTCACGTTGCTTTATTCATATGATATTTCCTGCATATTATGGTGCTAGTTTTTGTTTTGTAGAGGATGTAATAGTCCATTCCTAGTTTCAATGCAGAAACACAATTACGACAGAAACATCTTTAGTTAACCTTATTTTCGTTATCCATTTAATGAAATTTAAGAATAGGAGAAAGAAAGCAGAGATGTGTTTGTTTGAATTAATATGTAGATTTGTGTTAATTAAAATTAATGCTTATTAAATTGAATCATTAAAAGCTTTATTTTGTTGCAACACATTCTAGTTCTGTGTGGTCATAACACTGCCTATAAATGCAGGTTTTTTTCCCCTTCTAATCTTGTTCGATATTAATTTTACGAACCAAATTCAAGTAGAAACATCAAATTCACACAATATGGCAAGCCTCAATGTTTATTCCGTCCTAGTGGTTTTATTCTTAACTTGCGTGGCAGTAATGGCTACGAAGGAGAACGACCATATTATTAAAGAAAAAAATTGTAAAACTAAAATGGGTTGGCCCTGTGTTCAAGAAACTTTCACGAGTATTTTCGAGACAGGGAGTATCTCTAACAAGTGTTGCAGCGAACTTGGTGCGTTGGGAAAAGTTTGCCACGCAGCATTAGTAAAGAGGACTCTTGAGAATCCTCTATTCAAAGAACTAAACCCAACTACAGTTATAGTGAAGAGCATCGAAACATGGAACAACTGCATGGCATTGATCGATTCACCATCTCCATCTGCTTAATGATATAGGATTGCTTCAACTAACAACAGGTTACAAGATGTGATGTGCTCAATATTGTTCTTTTATCTTAATTTTCAACATTGTTTCGGAAGCTTCATTATTGTCTACCGTTAAATTTAAGTCGAGTTAAATTAATTTTAGTTGTACGAAAATTAAATGGTTCTAGAGAAGCCATTACTTAATACACTATGATTTTATAAGGCCATTATTTTTAATTTTGTAGCAGTGGAACTTGATTAGCATCTCAAATCGAGTACTATATATTGTTTCACATTGTTTAAATTGAAACAAATATCAATATTTTAAATGTTAAGTTCATTGCAATAATGTTGAATTGGAATTTTTGGTATGGTGAGAAATTGAAACAACATCGACTCCTTAAAAGTTTTTGTACAAATTAAATTCAAATTTCCTTTATCGAAAAAAAGCCTTGACCTAACTTAGTTATGAAAGACACATATCATGCCAAGAAATATCCTTCGAAGGACATGTAGTATAATTTGTAATAGTTCATTGCCCCTGTACTAGTTGGTTTCGTTTTGTGTTTTTAGTACTTCGATGCTAGTCCGTTAGTTATGACTTCTTGTTCTTTTTAGGAGAAGAGGGCCAATATTGAAATCCTTGTTGAAATTGATTTAACGACTCAAAGTCTTAACTTGATTTCCTTATTCTTCGTTCTTTAGATTACTTTTCTTTAATATGATCGGACATTTTCCTCCAAATATGTCCGAGACATACGTCCTACATTCTCACTATAAAAATTGTCAAATTTAAATAAAAAAATAAAACCTATCCGTAATTCGGGTAATGCCTGCCAGAGTGTTGTAGAAACGTAAAATCATTTGTTGTTTCCAATTTAACTCTATAAGAGAATCTGTCGTTGAACAAGTTCCATCAGTTATTTCACTCAAAGTTGTCGTCCTTAGTTTAGTAAACTTGAGTGACAACGCGTTCACCAAGAAAGACAACGTCGAACAAAGAATACAATAATTGATTTGTAGTCTCATGATAAAGAGAAACATTGGGCTATTTCTAAAGCAAGAAATATTTGGGATGAATTAATTTTGAATTTCAATCATTTGGTTGTCATTTTCCTTTTTAAAACGTGATAAGTGCGATAAAAAGTTTTTAACAACAAAAGATTTTATGATTTTACGCTTCGCATAATTATTTTAATATTGTGGCACATACGTATCACCAGTAGAGAAATCTAGTATAGCTCATTCGATTTGGAGATAGACGTACATTATAAACTGTCGCCATGACTAGAACATATATAACTACAAAAAGTTAGAAAAATAGGACGATACACATAACAAATATGTGTGCCTGTAATGCAAGTGCTCACGTTGCTTTATTCGTATGATATTTCTTGCATATTATGGTGCTAGTTTTTGGTTTGTAGTGGATGTAATAGTACATTCCTAGTTTCAACGCAGAAACACAATTGCGACATAACCATCTTTATTAAACCTTATTTTCGTTATCCATTTAATGAAATTTAAGAATAGGAAAAAAGGAAGCACAGATGTGTGTGTTTGAGTTAAATATGTAGATTTGTGTTTATCAAAATTAATGCTTATTAAATTGAAACATTAAATGCTTTATTTTGTTGCAACTTATTCAAGTTCCATGTGGTCATAACACTTCCTATAAATGCAGGTTTTTTCCCCTTCTAATCTTGTTCAAAATTAATTTTACGAACCAAATTCAAGTAGAAACATCAAATTCACACAATATGGCAAGCCTCAATGTTTATTCCGTCCTAGTGGTTTTATTATTAACTTGCGTGGCAGTAATGGTAACGAAGGAGAACGACCGGATTATTAAGGAAAATAATTGTGAAACTAAAATGGGTTGGCCCTATGTTCAAGAAACTTTCATGAGTATTTTCAAGACAAGGAGTATCTCTAACAAGTGTTGTAGTGAAGTTGCAGCGAACTTGTTGTATTGGGAAAAGTTTGCCACGCAGTATTAGTAAAGAGGACTCTTGAGAATTTTATTCAAAGAACTAAACTCAACTACAATTATAGCGAAGAGCATTGAAACATGGAACAACTGCATGGCATTGATCGATTCACCATCTCCGTCTGCTTAATGATATAGGATTACTTCAACTAACAACTGGTTACAAGACGTGATGTGCTCAATATTGTTCGTTTGTCTTTATTATCAACATTGTTCCGGAAGCTTCATTATTGTCTGTCGTTAAATTTTTGTCGAGTTAAATTAATTTTAGTTGTATGAAAATTAAATGGTTCAAGAGAAGCCATTACTTAATACACTATGATTTTACAAGGCCTTTATTTTTAATTTTGTAGCATTCGAACTTGATTAGCATCTCAAATCGAGTACTATATATTGTTTCACATTGTTTAAATTGAAACAAATATCAATATTTTAAACGTTAAGTTCATTGCAATAATGTGGAACTGAAAATTTTCGTGTGGTGAGAAATTGAGACAACATCGATTCCTTAAAAGTTTTTGTACAAATTAAATTCAAATTTCCTTTATCGAAAAAAAACCTTGGCCTAACTTAGATATGAAAAGACACATATTATGCCAAGAAATATCCTTCGAAGGACAGTTAATATAATTTGTAATAGTTCGTTGCCCGTATACTAGTTGGTTTCGTTTTACGTTTTTAGTACTTCGATGCTAGTTCGTTAGTTATGACTTCTTGTTCTTTTTGGGAGAAGTGGGCCAATATTGAAATCCTTGTTGAAACTGATTTAACGACTCAAAGTCTTAACTTGATTTCCTTATTCTTCGTTCTTTAGATTACTTTTCTTTAATATGATCGGGCATTTTCCTCCGAATTTGTCCGAGACATACGTCCTACGTTCTCACTATAAAAATTGTCAAATTTAAATAAAAAATAAAACCTATCTGTAATTTGGGCAATGCCTGCCAAAGTGTTGTAGAAACGTAAAATCATTTGTTGTTTCCAATTTAACTCTATAAGAGAATTTGTCATTGGACAAGTTCCATTAGTTATTTCACTCAAAGTTGTCATCCTTCGTTTAGTAAACTTGAGTGACAACGTGTTCACCAAAAAAAACAACGTCGAACAAAGAACACAATAATCAATTTGTAGTCTCATGATAAAAAGAAACATTGGGTTATTTCCAAAGTAGGAAATATTTAGGATGAATTAATTTTTAATTTCAATCATTTAGTTGTCATTTTCCTTTTTAAAACGTGATAAGTGCGATAAAAAGTTTTTAACAACAAAAAGATTTTATGATTGTACGCTTCGCGTAATTATTTCAACGTTATGGTACATACGTACAACCAGTAGAGAAATCTAGTGTAGCTCATTCGATTTGGAGATAGACGTGCTTTTTTTAACCGTCACCATGACTAGAACATTTATAACTATAAAAAGTTAGAAAAATAGGACGACACACATAACGAATATGTGTGCCTGCAATGCAAGTGCTCACTTTGCTTTTTCATATAATATTTCTTGCATATTATGGTGCTAGTTTTTGGTTTGTAGTGGATGTAATAGTACATTCCTAGTTTCAATGCAGAAACACAATTACGACATAACCATCTTTATTGAACCTTATTTTCATTATCTATTTAATGAAATTTAAGAATAGGAAAAAGGAAAGATAGATGTGTATGTTTGATTTAATATGTAGATTTATGTTAATTAAAATTAATGCTTATTAAACTGAAACATTTAATGTTTTATTTTGTTGTAACGCATTCTAGTTCCATGTGGTCATAACACTTCCTATAAATACGGGTTTTTCCCCCTTCTAATCTTGTTCGAAATTAATTTTACGAACCAAATTCAAGTAGAAACATTAAATTCACACAATATGGCAAGCCTTAATATTTATTCCGTCCTAGTGGTTTTATTCTTAACTTGCGTGGCAGTAATGGCTATGAAGGAGAACGACCACATTATTAAGGAAAATAATTGTGAAACTAAAATGGGTTGGCCTTGTGCTCAAGAAACTTTCATGAGTATTTTCGAGACAGGGAGTATTTCTAACAAGTGTTGCAGTGAACTTGTTGCGTTGTGAAAAGTTTGCCACGCAGCATTAGTAAAGAGGACTTGATCGCGTCTGAAACGTCACAAAGATTGTGCAATCATACACACGTCGATGCAAGTATATTTGATAGATAATTCTATCGAATATCAATCCCACAAGGAAATGGGTTTTTGATGTTCAAATGTCGGAGCAACTAATACTGAAATTAAGTCAAATGTGTGTAACGATGTCAGTACAATTACGTCAGATTTGCACAGTGAAATAGTTAATATTGTCAACGCAATCAGAGTTAAGTGTCAGAAGTTAAATGTCAATGTACTGAAAGTAAATCAAATATTTTGAGTGTTGAGTGCTAAATATTTAAATGCATGAAATGTAAAAATTATCAAGTGGAAAGGATTGGAGTGTATCATTGACTTCGCTAAGTCGCAACGCTGGATGCGCCGACAAGATATTGTATAGATGAAATGTCACAGCAATAATGAACCAATGAACTCTTACCAATAACAATCTCCCATTTAATCAAGACTTAAGTACCCAAAATCACTCCACCTCTCGGTGCGAGCAACGTTATGAAATCAAGAACAAGTAACTAAAATTTTTTCTAGTCCCAAGCAACTCTCGTTATCTTACTTGTTAACCTAACCTATTACTGCATCTCTCGATGTCGGTAGACTACAAAGCCACTCTCGTGTTTGATGCGATTAGATCTAAGAATAAATAGATAAAAAGCATTAAATAAAAGTCAAACTGATATAACAATGAAAGATACTCTCGTATTCATTCAAATGTCATTAGATTCCGTCAACGTAAAAGAAGGATTAAAGAATACAATCGAAGCTTACTATCTCTAGACTACTATGACTTCTCCTTAATCATTCCTCTTTCTTTGCATTGAGCGCCTCTCGTCAGAAGTGGTTGTTGCCTTGCTTCATCAATTCACCGTTCCAGCTAAATCTCCAAATCACACAAAAATTGTAGAATTTAATCCTCTACCTCTTGATGATTTCTTCATTCTTCATTATTATATTTATAGCCTTCAAAAGTTGTAGGCTTTAACCTCCATTCTCAGATCCAGATCTAAATTTTGCAGCTATAAAAGTTATTTAGAGTACACATGTACACTCACGCAGATTAAATTTTTTCTTTAGAGATCTACAGGTTGTCGCTGCATTGTTGGGTGCATTCTGATATCGTTAATTGTGGCGACAACTTGTGATGTTCCTGTACTGGTGCTTCCAGGTGTGAATTTAGCTTGAGTCTACTCTTTCGAGGTTTAGGTTCTATTCCAAGTGTGAATTCAGTTGAAGCGTCTTTTATTAATACAATGTCGCTTCAACTTGTCAATTAGTTTTGGATTCAAACATCAACACTATCCATTCATTACTGAAGCAATTCCAATCATTCATTCACAAATAGCAGACTCATCATTCATTCATATTCATCCAATGTACACATCAGCATCCAAACAGTTCAAGAATTACGCATCAAAATAGAAATTGTAGGAACATTTCTGTTGAAATTTTGTAAATTTTCATTAACCAAAGAAACAAATAGAATTTAAATATGTGAGTGTAATTGCATTTTCATTTCTCATTATCTCCCACCCATCTTAATGTCTGCATTGTCCCCAATGCACTGATAATATTAAACAGAAAAAATGGAAATGCAACTACAATGCAACTAAGTTAACAAAAGTAATGCAGTGAAAATAAAAATGCATGAAAGCTAACTAAAAAGAAATGTACCAACTTATTCGTCAGCAATCGATGTAACGGTTGTCTTTGCTTTCTTCTTTTTTTCTTTGGGCACTCACCCTCATTCTGATGCTTCTTCTTCTTCTTCTCCTTGCGCCTTTTTCTCTTTTTATCTATCATACCAACCAGTCCGACGGATTGCTCCTCCTCGATAGGTTGGGTGGTGGCCTCATCGGTTGTCACTTCTGATGGGTGGATTTTTGCAAGCGGTGCCTCATAAGGCACGATAGCAAGAGGATTCAGTTCCTCGATTTCGTTCGTAACAACCTCAGCCTGACTAGGTCGAGCCTCGTCAGAGTTGGATGTCCCCACACTCTTTGGTGTGCCGAAAACATCCTCAGCGATCGTTGTCAGGGCATCCTTTTCCTTCTCTTCTTGCACCTCTACAGGTTCCTTCTCTCCATTTTTTCTTTCTTCTCTTCTGGTCATCTCCCTGGTCCGCACCATCATCCATATGCTACTTTGGTTCGTTCGGGGCAAAGTTAGCGCATTGTACTGCGTCAACATCTTCATCTACAACAGCCTCACATTCAGCCATATTCACCCTAAGGCTGTTGGCGAGTTCATCCTCGAACAAATGGGCAATGTTACGATAGTAATCCTCCTTAGCCTTTGAATGCCCTTCATGTTCTTCATCATCAGATATGTGAATCCTTGTTGGCATTTGGGTAGGCCTACCATCAGGAGTAGGATGATCAGATAAGGAGTAGTGCATCGAGTAGAAGATACCAGGAAAGGCTGGGAATTCTGGCAATGGTCTGGTGCTGATGCTACGTAATGCGGTGACAATGGTTTCGTTCTAGGCATTTGTGTAAGCATAGAATATATGCTGCCTATAATCCAGATCCTCTAATACACTCATAATGCGGATTGTACTTTTATTAATACGGTCAAGATGGATTTTCGAACTAGCCAGTCTCCTCAACACTTATGGATCTATGGGCGTATCAGCCTGTTCTTCTTTGTTTTTCCCCTTTCCCTTATCTTTCTTTTTTGAGGTTTCCTTGGCCACTGGAGTCTCCTGACCATGAGTCATCCGTTCAACGGAGATGTTGTTAATCGGGCCTTTGTTTTCCAATATCTACTCATCATCCCTGGGCACAATGCAATTCTATTTACAAAGCAACATGATTAGAGAGAGGAATGATAATATATCTATTTGTTTGCCAGCAGCTTCAGCGATTTGGTCGTGGATGATCTCGCCAATGTCGATGTGTCGAAAGTGTAGGATAGAATGCAAGAGACATGTAAAACCCAAATCCCGAACACCATTACTGGTTAGGATTTCAGTGTTTCTATTCATTTAACATTGTTCAAATTTTAAAATATCTAAATATTTTAAATCTTTATTCAATACGAAATTCACCTCTTATATTTAAGATCAATATTTAATCATAACACAATTTCATCAAGGGTAACACGGTATTTCTAGCATTTTAGAGGACTTCTATAGGTACCTGATGGTCAAGTATCAGTAGTAATCAAATCAGTGAACGATTTAGAACTATGCAGATTTCTACGGGTACCTGTGCTAGTTCTACTGATACAAGTATGATTTCTACCAATACAAGTCATGCAACTACCGATACCAAAAACTCTAGAGAGTGAAAATCCTCACCTTGCAACTTTTACCGATAAAAGCATACCTACTACCGATACCTTATTACTATAAACTATCGATACTTGTAATTCAACTACCGATACAATTGAAGTCAAAGAACAACCTCTCTCCTACCTTGTACTTCTATCGATACCTGCATAACTTCTAAGTTATGCCAAGACACAAGTTTAACATATCAAACACAAGTTATGCATTAAGTCTTCACAATACATGCATAACTTCTAAGTCTTTACAAGCATCATAAGTTTAAGCATCTAAGTTGAACTTCATGCATTTACACAATCAAAATAGCAAGATTTCAACTTCTTTAATTCAACATTAAAGTAATATCATCCTAGTACATGCCATAAGACCAAGTGATGCATAATCTACCAACAACTCCGCGATAGTGTTACTTCAAGAGATGATGACGATCCGATCTTCAATAAGCAAAATGATCTACAAAACAACAACATTAACTGTGGTAAGCTTTATAGCTTAGTAAGTTTGATAGTTAAGAAATACCAACATGGTAATAAGCAACAATGACTCCATTGAGCCAACGTAATTCCATTGCTTTTTGAGTAATTTACAACTCCTCTTCCTTTTTATAACTTCCGTTACCAGTACTCGATGTTGCTCACATGAGCTGTCGAGGACTCGCAACTTATACGATACCCCAGCCATCGGTACGGTGCTATCTGTACTATAAATTGTTTCCTAACGATACTGCTCACACGAGCTATCGGGAGTATGCATAAAGCATAAGTCCCAGCCATCGTAGGACCTATAATCCATATAGGATCCATAACTCTTTTTAGAGTCATGATGCTACTCACACGAGTTGTCGGGGACTCGTAACACATGCGGTACCCCAACCATCGTGTCGGTACTATTTCAACGGCATAAAGCATACTCTCTCTTGTGTTTCATTTCTTCGATCATCTTCCACACCGAATGCTTCTGATTTGCTATACATTGACGACATATATACAAGAAATATTAAGTACAATTTACATTACGAACTTACTGGACTAAATTGTAGTTTACGAAAAACTTCAGGGACTAATCTGTTAATTTCTCTTTTTCGCAGTCAGTAGTACGATCGTAGCCTACATTCACAAATCATTCAATTCTCACATTAAGTTACATAATTTAGTCATTCAACACAATTTAGTAATTTTGGGAAAATTAAGATTTTACCCCTAATAGTTTCCTTTTATTCAATCTAATCCTTTCAACACAAAACATGCAAAATAACCATTCTCTCACACAACTAATCATACTCGAATTCTCTTGGGTATCTATCCAACCCATTCACATATTTATTTTCGCAATAATACATGTAATTTCACCATTTTCACATTTTAGTCCTTAAACCCTAATTTCATCAAAAATCACTTTACAAAAAGTTTTAACCCAAGTATCAAACATTCAAATACATCAAAAGCTTTCAAGAACAAGCAATTTCAACAATGACAAGTTTTCTAACATTTGATAGATTCACAAGTTAGTCCTTGCATAAGCTAAATTAAGCTAATACGGACTCAAAAAATAAAAATCACTAAAAACAATCAAGGTTTGCATACCCAAATCAAAGCTTAAAATCTCAACAATGGAAACCTAGGTTTTCCTTTCTTTGGTTGAATGAAGAAGATGAAATAAGAAAAAAAAATGAGCATTTTTTCTTCTTTTAATTTTACTTATATAACAATGACAATTTTGTAAATTTTGTGACTTTCATCATTAACTTAATTAATCACTTTTAAATCTTTAATCAATCATTTCATTAACCCTTAAATGTCATGATATTCCATTATCCTATCTCTTTTGGTTTATTTACTTATTAGGTCCTTCTAATTAAACATCTATACTTTTACCCTTTATATGATTTAGTCCTTTCTATTCAATTAACTATTTAATCTATGAAATTTTCAAATCATAATTTCATATGATTCATATATCACCATAAATATTTAAAATTAATAAATTTACGACTCGACTCGTTGAAGCTGTGGTCCCAAAACCACTATTTTTGACACCACTAAAAATCGAGCTGTTACTAGACACATACGGTCTAATGTCGCCGTAGTGCTTTACGTTGAAGGCATGATGCGACTGTTGATGAAGTGGAACCATACCTAACTGCAGATTGTGAGAAACCTTTTGTGCATGGTGTAGTTGTGGAACCTATTACCAGTCCACGTGGCTCCGTCGACACAAAGGTCCTTCATCTTCTTAGTGGTGCTTTCATTGTCTAGATGATGCATAAACGGTGAATGATCGTCCACCCGCTCCGGAATCCTCTACAGTACATTAATTTAAGCAGCTCTCCATGGAATGAGCCCCTCTCTTACAAAAACGAACTCTTGTTCCGGATCTACCAGGTTGGCATAGAACTCACTCACCATTATAGGTGAGTAACTAGAAGGATGCTCGCAAAAGAACTCCTATAGAAGACGACTGATGGTACGAACTACAAGTTTTCCCAAGGTTTGACGCGGTGACAGTTGTAAACCTTGTTCCGGGTGGAGGTTACGCTTTAACATAATATTTTGGTAATGATCCTTGACCGTAGTCGTTATAAATAGGACTAGACCTGTTGTTGGAGATGGTGTTGTGGTCGAAGCCATAGTATTTTAAGTTGTTGGGGTGTTTCTGAAAGGGGTCTTGGAATGGGTTTTTGATGCTCGAGTTTTTGCCATTGTTCTGAAGAAGAAAGTTAGAAAGTTTACAGAAAAGGAAAGAGTTTGGAAAAGAAATATTAAGACAATGAAAAGTGACAAGTTGTTGCAACAATGGAGGATGTGAGAAGAAAAGAAAACAGCAGGAGAGAGGTTTTATAACCTCAGTGTGATGATTGAAAAATTAATTGCTAGTCTACAGATTATACTGTTTTGTTTGATCGAACGGGTGGGATAAAAGAGAGATCAACCGGTGCGATTCTTGCTGAAAAAGTTATGCTGACTCATCGCAGAATGCATCGACAATTCATGCTTCGATGCTTCAACAAAAAAACAATTTTTATTCTTGCAAGGAATTTGAAACAACAAAAGTAAAAGTGAACCAAATAAAAGTAAATAGAAAAACTACGTCAACATTATTTAAATTGTTGGCCATTCACTTTGAATTGTTGTCCATCCTTTAGATTCTCAATTGTCACCACACCGCTCTAGAATGATTCGACAACTCTAAAAGGGCTTGACCATCTTGATTGTAATTTACCTGGATGCAACTTTAAATGTGAGTTAAATAAAAATACTAACTGACCAAGGCTAAATTGTCAATGCAAGATGATATTGTCGTGTCATCTCTTTGTCTTTTCCTTGTATATTGCGGCATTCTCATAAGCATGTCGGCGTATTTCTTCTAGTTCAGTGATGTCCAACAATCTCTTTCTCCCAGCAGCATCATAATCGATATTTACATGCTTGATTGCCCACATGGCTTTATGTTCAAGCTCCACTGGCAGGTGACAAGACTTACCAAATACTAGCTGATACAGTGACATTCCCAGCAGGGTTTTGTATGTAGTGTGAAGCACCAACAATGCATCATGAAGCCGCGAAGACCAATCTTTCCTAGATGGATTAACAACCTTCTTGAGTATGCTTTTGATTTGACAATTGGATACTTCGGCTTGACCATTGGTTTGTGGGTGATACATAGTAGCCATACGATGCTTCACACCATACCTTTTTAATGTTTTCGCCACTTAGTTGATATAAAATTGAGTTCTTTGGACACTTATCAATGCTCTCGTTATTCTAAACCTTGTAAGAATATAAGTGTGAAAGAATTTCAACACTGTCCGAGCATCATCCTTTGGCACCACAATTACCTTAATCCACTTCGAGACATAATCAACTGCCACTAAGATATACACATTTCCAAAAGAATTTGAAAATGGTCCCATAAAGTCAATAACCCAAACGTCAAAGAGCTCTACTTTCATGATAGGCTGTTGAAGTATCTCATTGCGCCAAGAAATCGATCCAGTACATTGACATCGATCACATTGTTATGTGAAGTAGTGGATGTCTCAAAACAATGTGGGCTAATAAAATCCTGACTGGAGGACCTTTGCAGCAATCCTTGTTCCACCAAAATGTCCTCCATAGGGAGCATCGTGGCAATGTCATAGGATTGAAATCATTTCTTCCTCAAGTACACAGTGACGAATAATGTTATCGGTGCATACCTTGAATAAGTATGGCTCATTCCAGTGATATTTTGTAGCATCGCGTATGAACCTTATCTTCTAGTAACCATTAGCACTGAGTGGTAGCTTTCCACATACAAGATAATTGACAACATCGGCATACCATGGCGATGCGTCGACAAAGAATAATTGTTCGTCTGGAAATGGTTCGTCAATTTGAGACATATACCCATATTCACTTCTAACTTCCAGTCAAGACAAGTGGTCAGCTACTTAATTCTCAGATCATTTTCTATCCCTGATTTCAACATCAAATTCTTGAAGGAGTAGGATCCATCATATCAGTATAGGCTTGGCGTCTTTCTTAGTGGAAAGGAATCATAATACAGAGTGGTCTGTGTATACTGTAGTCTTTGCGCCGACAAGATATGAATGAAACTTGTCAAATACGAAGACTACTGCTAGCAACTCCTTTTCCATAGTAGTGTAATTAACCTATGCGTTAGTTAGAGTTTTACTAGCATAGTAAATAGAATGAAATACCTTCTCTTATCTTTGGCCTAGTACAGCTCCCACAGCAAAATCACTTGCATCGCACATTAGTTCAAATAGTTGCGTCCAATCCGGTGCAACGACAAGTGGAGCTTTTACCAGCTGCTTATTTATTATCATGAATGCATCCAAACAGTTGTCATCAAACACAAACTTTTTATTTTACTCTAGTAGTGAGCATAATGGTTTAGCAATCTTGGAAAAATCTCGAACAAATCTCTTGTAAAAACCAACGTGTCTAAGAAAGCTTCTTATTGCTTTGACATTGGTGGGCGGTGGTAGTTTTTCAATGATTTTTACCTTTGCTTTATCAACCTCAATTCCCTGACAAGATATGCGATGCCAAGGACAATGCCTTCAGTTGCCATGAAGTGACATTTCTCCCAATTCAGCACTAGACTTGTGTCCTCGCATCTCTTCAAAACTCTCGCCAGATTGTCAATGCATTGGTCAAAATTTTGTCCATAGATAGAGAAATCATCCATTAACACCTCTAAGGAATCCTCGATCATGTCTGAGAATATTGCCATCATGCACCTTTGAAATGTTGTTGACGCTTTGCATAGTCCAAACGACATACATCAGAATGAGAAAAATCGAGGAACTGAATCCTCTTACTTATGTTGCACCGCTCGCAAAAATCCACCTATCAGAAGTGACAATCGATGAGGCCACCACCCAACCTATCGAGGAGGAGTAATCCGTTGAGCTGGTTGGTACGACAGATAAAAAGAGAAAAATGCACAAGGGAAGAAGAAGAAGCATCAGAATAAGGGTGAGCACCCAAAGAAATAAAAGAAGAAAACAAAGACAACTGATGTGTCGACTGCTGACGAATAAGTTGGTACATTTCTTTTTAATTAGTTTTCATGCATTTTTATTATCACTGCATTACTTTTGTTAACTTAGTTGCATTATAGTTACATTTCCATTATTTTTGTATAATATTGTCAGTGCATTGGGGACAATGCAGACATTAAGTTGGGAGGAGATAATGAGAAATGGAAATGCAATTACACCCACATATTTAAATTCTATTTGTTTCTTTGGTTAATGAAAATTTACAAAATTTCAACAGAAATGTGCCTACAATTTCTATTTTGATGTGTAATTCTTGAATTGTTTGGATGCTAATGTGTACATTGGATAAATATGAATGAATAATTAGTCCTCTATTTGTGAATGAATGATTGGAATTGCTTCAATAATGAATGGATAGTGTTGATGTTTGAATCTTGAACTAATTGACCAGTTAAAGCAACATTTTATTAATAAAAGATACTCCAACTGAATTCACACCTGGAATAGAACTTGAACCTCGATTAAGTAGACTCAAGATGAATTCACACCTGGAAGCACCAATACAGGAATATCACAAGTTGTCGCCATAATTAACGATATCAGAATGTGCCTAACAATGCAACAACAACCTGCAGATCTCTAAATAAAACATTTAAACTGCTTGAGTGAACAACTGTACTCTAACTAACTTTGACAGCTGCAAAATCTATATCTGGATCTGGGAATAGCAAGCTGAAACCTGAAACTTTTGAAGGCTATAAATAGAAGAATGAAGAATGAAGAAATCATCAAGAAGTAGAGGATTAAATTCTGCAATTTCTGTGTGATTTGGAGATTTAGTTTGAACGGTGAACTGATGAAGCAAGGCAGCAACCACTTCTGATGAGAGGTGCTCGATGCAAAGCAAGAGGAACGATTAAGGAGTAATCCTAGTAGTCTAGAGATAGTAAGCTTCGATTGTATTCTTTAATCCTTAAAAGCTTATGGAATCTAATGACAATTGAATGAATATGAGAGTATCTTTCATTGTTATATCACTTTGACTTTTATTGAATTCTTTTTATCTGTTTATTCTTGGATCTAATCGCATCAAACACGAGAGTGGCTTTATAGTCTATTGACATCGAGAGATGCGGCAACAGGTTAAGTTAACAAGTAAGACAATGAGAGTTGCTTAGGACTAGAAAAGATTCTACTTACTTGTTTTCGATTGCATAACATTGCTCGCACCGAGAGGTGGAGTGATTTTGGGTACTTAAGTCTTGAGTAAACGGGAGACTGTTATTGGTAAGAGTTCATTGGTTCATTATTACTGCGACATTTCATCTATATAATACCTTGTCGGTGTATCCAGCGTTGCGACTTAGCGAAATCAATGATCCACTCCAATCCTTTCCACTTGATCATATTTACATTTCATGCATTTAAATATTTAGCACTCAACACTCAAAACATGTGATTTACTTTCAGTACATTGACATTTAACTTCTGACACTTAACTCTGATTTCGTTGAAAATATTAACTATCTTAGTGTGTAAATCTGACGTAATTGCACTGACATCGTTACTCACATTTGACTTAATTTCAGTATTAGTTGCTCCGACATTTGAACATTAAGAACTCATTTCCTCGTGGGATCGATATCCGATAGAATTATCTATCAACTATACTTGCATCGACGTGTGTATGCTTTCATAATCACTGTGATGTTTTAGACGCGATCAATTTTTGGTGCCATTGTCGGGGAACTTGGCGTTTGTTTGATGTTTACTTTTGTTGTTGCAATTAATTCTACTTAATTAACTCCTAACCTTTACTAATTTGTTTACTTTTCTATTGTTTTTCTTTTTCAATTTTGTAGGCATTGTATGTCCACAAAGAGAAATCCTAACAACATTGTTAGTTTTGATCCGATGCTTGAAAGGACATTGAGGAGGAGAAGGCAAGAACAAAGAACAATCGCTGGAAACAACAATAACTTACCACCAGTGCTGCCACTAATTGAAATACCTCCAATACTGCGACAAAACGTTAATAATAATATGCCATAGCCACCAAAAATTGAACAAGTGCAAAAAAAGACAATAAGAGATTTTGTTGTGCCTATACTAGATGATTTACAACTAGGGGTTGTACGACTGACTATTTAGGCTAGTAACTTTGAGTTGAAATCGGTGATGTTTCAGATGTTAAATTCAAATGAGCAATATTATGGTTTTCCTCATGAAGATGCAAGGGAATATTTAAAATTATTTTTGCTTATTTCTGTATCCTTTAGTCAACATGGTCTCCTTGATGATGCCTTAAAAATGCAATTATTTCCTTATTCGTTACAGGGTAAAGCAAGAACATGGTTCTTGGGATTGCCACCTGGATCAATCACATCTTGGAATGCGCTAGCAACTCAATTTGTTTTGCGTTTCAATCCATCAACAATGAATGCAAGGTTACGCAATGATATTACTGCATATCATCAGCTTGATGATGAGAACTTACATACAACTTGGGAGCGTTACAAAAAATTGTTTTGACGCTGCCTAATGCATGGAATTTAGCAAGAGACCCAAATAGAGATTTTCTACAATGGTTTGAATGTTCGGACAAGAAATCTTTTCGACGCATCAGTTAACAGTCCCTTATTATATTGTACATACAACGAAGCTATAAGAATTCTAAAGAGGATTGCTCAGAACGACTATCAATATCCAATCTCTCGTTCTACACAAGTAAAAACTAACCTTGGAGTTCTTGAGTTAGATGCTATTTATGATTTGTCTGCGCAAGTATCCTCATTGACCAGTATCATAAAGAATATGAAGGGAACAAATGACGTTACCCCTATTCAAGTGGCCCAATAATTAGATGCGCCGATATTTTCTTGTGAAATTTGCAGCGACAATCATAGTTATGAGGATTGCCCACAACATGCAAAAAATGCTTTCTACGTCAACAACATTATAGGGGGTTCATTTGGTAACTTATACAACAATCGATCCCAACAACCTTGGGGAAATCAAAATGCTTCCACATTCAGATAGAAAATTCCTCAAATCTAGAGGGTTATAAACAAGGGAGTTACAATACCAACCCACAACAGAATTATAATCAAAATTCATAGGTGAGTTCTCAACAGATGCCATCACATAGCCAGATGCAACCACAATCTCGATTACAGCCACAACAATCTGTGCTGCCACATATGCAAGGACAGCATCATCATCAACAGCAGCAGTTTTCTCAACCAACGTCAAATCCTATGGTTGCTCTTGAGGCATTGATGTGTGAGCATATCACACGAACTGAAGTAATAGTGCAAGGTAACTCTTCTACCATCTGAGCATTGGAAGCCCAACTTGGACAGTTGGCTTCTATTCTCAGCATAAGGTCACCCGGTACTTTACCTAGTGATACTGAGAATCCTATGCAAAGGGGGAAGGAGCATTGCAAAGCAATCATGCTAAGAAGTGGAAAGCAGACAGCTGAACCAAGCAGTTCTAACCAAGACCATGTCAACGCATCTGACTCACAGTAATAAGAAGAGGATGCAGCTAAAGAAAGTCAAATAGAAGCAAATGAAGAGGAACCAACAATAGTGTCATCCATGCCTCCAGTTTGCCCAACAAAGTTGTCGACGCAACTGCCAATGTCCACACCACCAACTTTCCACAACACCCCACTGCTACAATACCTTTGCCATGCATAAGAGGCATCAGTCCCTCTTTTTACATGCAAAAGATAATGCTAGAAGATGAATGGAAGCAATCAATTGAGCAACAAAGACGACTTAATGAGAAGATGAAAGAAGTAGTAAAGAAGGAAATTATCAAACGGTTAGATGTGAGCATCATATACCCTATTTATGATAGCAATTGGGTGAGCCCCGTCCAATGTGTGCCTAAGAAGAGTGGTTTCACAATTGTGACCAACGACAAGAACGAGTTGATCCCTACTCGCATTGCGACTGGCTGGCGAGTAAGCAGGGATTATCGTCGACTGAATGCAGCCATAAAGAAGGACCATTTCCCACTACCTTTAATTGATCAGATGCTGGATAGGATAGTTGGTAAAGCTTATTATTGCTTCCTCAACGGCTACTTGGGTATAACCAAATTTCCATTGCACCGAAGGATCAAGCAAAGGCCATGTTCGTTAGAGCTGGATGTCCCCACACTTTCTGGTGTGCTAACAAACATCCTCATCGATCGTTGTTGGGGCATCCTTTTCCTTCTCTTCTTGCACCTCTACAGGGTCCTTCTCTTCATTTTCTTCTTTCTTCTCTTCTGGTCATCTCCCTAGTCCTCACCGTCTTCCATATGCTACTCTAGTTCATTCAGGCCAGTGTTAGCGCATTGTACTGCGTCGACATCTTCATCTACAACAACCTCACGTTCAGCCATATTCACCCCAAGGCTGTTGGAGAATTCAACCTCGAATAGATGGGTAATGTTGCGATAGCAATCCTCCTCAACCTTTGAATGCCCTTTATGTTCTTCATCATCAGATATGTGAATCCTTGTTGACAATTAGGTAGGCCTACCATTAGGAGTAGGCTAATCATATGAGGAGTAGTGCATCGGGCGGAAGATATCTGGAAAGGATGGGAAGTCTAGAAGTGGTCTGGTGTTGATGCTACGTAATGCGATGACAATGGCTTTATTCCAAGCTTTTGTGTAGGTATAGAATATATGTTGCCTGTAATCCAGATCCTTTAATACGCTTATAGTACGGATTGTACATGTATCAATACGGTCAAGATGGATTTCCGAACTAGTTAGTCTCCTCAACACTTGTGGATTTGTGGGCGCATCAACCCGTTCTTCTTTGTTTTTCCCCTTTCCCTTATCTTTCTTTTTCAAGGTTTCCTTGGCCACTGAAGTCCCTTGGCCACGAGCCATCTGTTCAGCAGAGATGTCATTGATCGAGCCTTTGTTTTCCAATATCTCCTCACCATCCTTGGGCACAATGCCCTTTTGTTTACAAAGCAACATGAATGTGAGTATACCGAATTGTTTGCCAGCGGCTTCAGCGATTTGATCATGGATGATCTCGCAAATGTCGATGTGTCGAAAGTGTAGGATAGAATGCAAGATACGTTTAACACCCAAATCCCGAATACCATCGTCAGTTAGGATTTCGATGTTTCTATTCATTTAACACAATTCATCTTTTATAATATCCGAATATTTTAAATCTTTATTCAATACGAAATTCACCTCTTATATTTAAGATCAATATTTAATCATAACACAATTTCATCAAGGGTAAAATTGACATTTCCAACATTTTAGAGGACTTCTACTGGTACCTGATTGTCAAGTATCAATAGTAGTCAAATCAGTGAACGATTTAAAACTGTGCATATTTCTATTGGTACCTGTGCTAGTTCTATCGATACAAGTATGATTTCTACCAATATAAGTCATGCAACTACCGATACCAAAAAACTCCAAAGAGCAAAAATCCTCACCCTGTAACTTCTACCGATATAAGCATACCCAGTATCGATACCAATACTTGTAATTCAACTACCGATACAACCCAAGTCAGAGAACAACCTCTCTCCTACCCTGTACTTCTACTGATACCTGTATAAGTTCTATCGGAACAAGTATGTATAATCTCAAGAACTATGCCAAGACAAAACTTTAACATATCAAACACAAGTTATGCATTAAGTCTTCAAAATACATACATAACTTCTAAATCTTTACAAGCATTATAAGTTTAAGCATCTAAGTTCAACTTCAAGCTTTTACACAATCAAAATAGCAAGATTTCAACATCTTTAATTCAACATCAAAGTTAATATTATCCTAGTACATGCCATAAGACCAATTGATGCAAAATTTACAGACAACTCCGCGGTAGTGTGACTTCAAGAGATGATGATGATCCAATCTTCAGTCAACAAAATGATCTACAAAACAAAAACATTAATTGTGGTAAGCTTTATAGCTTAGTAAGTTCGATAGTTAAGAAATACCAACATGGTAATAAGCAACAATAACTCCATCGAGCCAACGTAACTTCATTGCTCTTTGAGTAATTTACAACTCCTCTTCCTATTCATAACTTTTCGTTACCAGTACTCGATGTTGCTCACATGAGCTGTCAAGGACTCGTAACTTATGCGGTACCCCAGCCATCGATACATTGTCTATCTGTACTATAAATCATTTCCCAACGGTGCTGCTCACACGAGCTGTTGGGAGTATGCATAAAGCATAAGTCTCAGCCATCGTAGGACCTGTAATCCATAGAGGATCCATATCTCTTTTTCAAGTCATGATGCTGCTCACACGACCTATCGAGGACTCGTAACACTTGCGTTACCCCCCATCATGGCGGTACTATTTCAAAGGCATAAAGCCTACTATTTATTGCGTTTCATTTATTCGATCATCTTCCATACTAAATGCTTCTGATTTGTTGTACATTGACAACATATATACAAGAAATATTAAGTAAGATTTACACTACGAACTTACCAGACTAGATTGCAGTTTAGGAAAGACTTCAGGGACTAATCCGTTAATTTCTTTTTTTCGCAGTCGATAGCACGATCGTAGCCTACATTCACAAATCATTCAATTCTCACATTAAGTTACATAATTTAGTCATTCAACACAATTTAGTCCTTTTAAGGAATTATAATTTTACCCCTAATAGTTTCCTTTTATTCAATCTAGTCCTTGCAACAACAAAAATGCAAAATAATCATTCTCTCACACAACTAACCATATTGAATCCTGTTGGGTATCTATCCAACCTATTCACATATTTATTTTCACAACAGTACATGTAATTTCACCATTTTCACATTTTAGTCATTAAACCCTAATTTCATCAAAAATCACTTTACAAAAAAATTTAACACAAGTATCAAACATTCAAATACAACAAAAGCTTTCAAGAACAAGCAATTTCAACAATGGCAACTTTTCTAACACTTGAAAAATTCACAAATTAGTCCTTACATAAGCTAGATTAAGTTGATACAAACTCAAAAACATAAAAATTACTAAAAACGATCAAGGTTTGCTTACCCAAATCAAAGCTTAAAATCTCAACAATGGAATCCTAGGTTTTCCTTTCTTTGGCCAAATGAAGAAGTTGAAAATAAAAAGAAAATGAGCATTTTTTCTTTTTTTAATTTTACTTATATAATAATTGTAATTTTGTAAATTTTGTGACTTTCATCATTAACTTAATTAATCACTTTTAAATCTTTAATCAATCATTTCATTAACCCTTAAAAGTCATGATATTCCATTATCCTATCTCTTTTGGTTTATTTACTTCCTTCTAATTAAACATCTATACTTTTACCATTTTTATGATTTCGTCCTTTCTATTCAGTTAACTATTTAATATATGAAATTTTCAAATCATAATTTCATATGATGCATATATCATCGAAAATATTTAAAATAAATAAATTTACGACTCAACTCATCGGAGTTGTGGTCCCGAAACCATTGTTTCCAACACCACTAAAAATCGGGCTGTTACAAAGTACGTACGGTCTAATGTCGCCGTAGTGCTATGCATTGAAGGCATGATGTCACTGTTGATGAAGTGGAACCATACCTTACTACAGGTTGTGAGAAACCTTTTGTGCATGGTGTAGATGTAGAACCCGTTACCAGTCCACGTGGCTCCATCGACACAAAGGTCCTTCATTATCTCAGTGATGCTTTCATCGCCTAGGCAATGCACAAATGATGAATGATCGTCCACCCGCTCCGTAATCCTCAACAGTACATTAATTTGAGCAGCACTCCATGGAATGAGCCCCTTTCTTACAAAAATAAACCCTTGTTCCGGATCTAGCAGGTTTGCATAGAACTCCCTCACCATTGTAGGTGAGTAACCAGAAGGATGCTCACAAAAGAACTCCCACCCAAGATGACTAAAAGTACAAGCTACAAGTTTTCCCAAGGTTTGACGCGATGATAGTTGCAAACATTGTTCTGGGTGGAGGTTAAACTTTAACATAATATTTTGGTAATGGTCCTTGAAATCAAGTGCTTGAGGATAAGCAAAGACTTAAGTGCGGGGAAGTTTGATCTATCAGTTTCGTACCTAGCAGATTAAACTTATTTTTACATTTGATGAGCTTGAAATCAAGTAATTTTCCTTATATTTTATGGATTTTTAGTTAGTTTTGTCTTTTGAATAAATTGTGCTAAAATCGTTAATTTATTACTTTCAAGGCCAAATGAGGCCTAAAGATTAGCTAACCCAGTTTGTGAGTGCACAGGAGACCAATAGCAATTGAGCCATAGTGATACTGACCATTTCGTCATGACATAAAGAGCCCTATGTCACAACAAAGGGATCAGCAACGAAGAATCAAGGGACTGCCTGCTTTGTCGCAACACAAGTCTTGGTGTGTCGTGCTATCAGAGGCATCAGTCCCTCTTTATGCATGCATAAGATAATTCTAGAAGATGAAGGGAAGCAATCAATTGAGCAACAAAGACGACTTAATAAGAAGATGAAAGAAATAGTGAAGAAGGAAATTATCAAATGGCTAGATGCAGGCATCATATACCCTATTTTTTATAGCAATTGGGTGAGCCTCGTCCAATGTGTGCCTAAGAAGCATGGTTTCAAAGTTGTGACCAATGACAAGGGCGAGTTGATCCCTACTCGCATTGCGACTGGCTGGCGAGTATGTAGCGATTATCATCGACTGAATGCAGCCACAAAGAAGGACCATTTCCCACTACCTTTAATTGACCAGATGATGGATAAGCTAGCTGGTAAGGCTTATTATTGCTTCCTAGACGGCTACTTGGGTACAACCAAATTGCCATTGTGCCGGAGGATCAAGCAAAGACCACGTTTGTCAGAGCTGGATGACCCCACACTCTGGTGTGCTGACAAACATCCTCATCGATCGTTGTTGGGGCATCCTTTTCCTTCTCTTCCTGCACCTCTACAGGTTCCTTCTCTTCATTTTATTCTTTCTTCTCTTCTGGTCATCTCCCTGGTTCGTACCATCATCCATATGCTACTCTGGTTCGTTCAGGCCAGTGTTAGCGCATTGTACTGTGTCGACATATTCATCTACAACAACCTCACAGTCAGCCATATTCGCCCCAAGGCTATTGGAGAATTCAACCTCGAATAGATGAGCAATGTTACGATAGCAATCCTCCTCAACCTTTGAATACCCTTCATGTTCTTCATCATCAGATATGTGAATCCTTGTTGGCATTTAGGTAGGCCTACCATTAGGAGTAGGCCAATCAGATGAGGAGCAGTGCATCGGGCGGAAGATATCAGGAAAGGATGGGAAGTCTAGAAGTGGTTTGGTGTTGATGCTACGTAATGCGACGACAATGGCTTCGTTCCAAGCTTTTGTGTAGGTATAGAATATATGTTGCCTGTAATTCAAATCCTCTAATATGCTTATAGTACGGATTGTACGTGTATCAATACAGTCAAGATAGATTTCCGAACTAGACAGTCTCCTCAACACTTGTGGATTTGTAAGCGCATCAGCTCATTCTTCTTTGTTTTTCCCCTGTCCCTTATCTTTCTTTTTCAAGGTTTCCTTGGCCACTGAAGTCCCCTAGCCACGAGTCACTCATTCAATGGAGATGTCGTTGATCGAGCCTTTGCTTTCCAACATCTCCTCACCATCCCTGGGCACAATGCCCTTTTGTTTACAAAGCAACATGATTAAAGAGGGGAATGGGAGTATACCGGTTTGTTTACTAGCGGCTTCAGCGATTTGATCATGGATGATCTCGCCAATGTCGATGTGTCGAAAGTGTAGGATAAAATGCAAGAGACATTTAACACCCAAATCCCGAACAACGTAGCCAGTTAGGATTTTGATGTTTCTATTTATTTAACTCTATGCATCTTTTAAAATATTCGAATTTTTTAAATCTTTATTCAATACGAAATTCACCCCTTATATAAGATCAATATTTAATCATAACATAATTTCATTAAGGGTAAAAATGGCATTTCCAACATTTTAGAGAACTTTTACTGGTACCTGATTGTCAAGTATCGATAGTAGTCAAATCAATGAACGATTTAGAACTGTGCATATTTCTACCGATACCTATGCTAGTTCTACCGATACAAGTATGATTTCTACCGATACAAGTCATGCAACTACCAATACCAGAAATCTCCAAAGAGCAAAAATCCTCACCCTGCAACTTCTACCAATATAAGCATACCTAGTACCGATACATCGTACTATAAACTACCGATACTTGTAATTCAACTACCGATACTTGTAATTCAACTACCGATACAACCCAAGTCAAAGAACAACCTCTCTCCTACCCTGTACTTCTATTGATACCTGTATAAGTTCTACCGGAACAAGTATGTAGAATCTCAAGAACTATGCCAAGACAAAACTTTAACATATCAAACACAAGTTATGCATTAAGTCTTCACAATACATACATAACTTCTAAATCTTTGCAACCATTATAAGTTTAAGCATCTAAGTTGAACTTCATGCATTTACACAATCAAAATAGCAAGATTTCAACATCTTTAATTCAACATCAAAGTTAATATTATCCTAGTACATGCCATAAGACCAATTGATGAAAAATTTACCGATTACTCTACGATGGTGTGACTTCAAGAGATGACGATTAATCTATCTTCAATCAGCAAAATGATCTACAAAACAACAACATTAACTGTGGTAAGCTTTATAGCTTAGTATGTTTGATAGTTAAGAAATACCAACATGGTGATAAGCAACAATGACTCTATCGAGCCAACGTAATTTCATTGCTCTTTGAGTAATTTACAACTCCTATTCCTGTTCATAACTTTTCATTACCAGTAACCGATGTTGCTCACATGAGCTGTCAAGGACTTGTAACTTATGCAGTACCCCAGCCATCGGTATGGTGTCTATCTGTACTATAAACTGTTTCCCAATGGTACTGCTCACACGAGCTGTCAAGAGGATGCATAAAGCATAAGTCTCAGCCATCGTAAGACCTGTAATCCATATAGGATCCATATCTCTTTTTTGAGTCACGATGTTGCTCACACGAGCTATCGAGGACTCACAACACTTACGGTACCCTCGTCATCGTGTCGATACTATTTCAACGGCATAAAGCCTACTATCTCTTGCGTTTCATTTCTTCGATCATCTTCCATACTGAATGCTTCTGATTTGTTGTACATTGACAACATATATACAAGAAATATTAAGAAAGATTTACACTACGAACTTACCAGACTGGATTGCAGTTTAGGAAAGACTTCAAGGACTAATCCGCTAATTTCCTTTTTTCGTAGTCGGTAGCACGATCGTAGCCTACATTCACAAATCATTCAATTCTCACATTAAGTTACAGAATTTAGTCATTCAACACAATTTAGTCTTTTTGGGGAAATTACAGTTTTACCCCTAATAGTTTTCTTTTATTCAATCTAGTCCTTTCAACACAAAAAATGCAAAATAATCATTCTCTCACACAACTAACCATAGCCGAATCCTCTTGGGTATCTATCCATCCTATTCACATATTTATTTTCGTAACAATACATGTAATTTCACCATTTTCACATTTTAGTCATTAAACCCTAATTTCATCAAAAATCACTTTACAGAAAGATTTAACCCAAGTATCAAACATTCAAATACATCAAAGATTTCAAGAAAAAGCAATTTCAACAATGGAAACTTTTCTAACATTTGACAAATTCTCAAATTAGTCCTTGCATAAGCTAGATTAAGTTGATACGAACTCAAAAACATAAAAATTACTAAAAATGATCAAGGTTTGCTTACCCAAATCAAAGCTTAAAATCTTAACAATGGAAACCTAGGTTTTCCTTTCTATGGCCAATTGAAGAAGATGAAAATAAGAAGAAAATGAGCATTTTTTCTTCTTTTAATTTTACTTATATACCAATGGTAATTTTTTAAATTTTGTGACTTTCATCATTAACTTAATTAATCACTTTTAAATCTTTAACCAATCATTTCATTAACCCTTAAATGTCATGATATCCACTATCCTATCTCTTTTGATTTATTTACTTATTAGATCCTTCTAATTAAACATCTATACTTTTTCCCTTTTTATGATTTAGTCCTTCCTATTCAGTTAACTATTTAATCTATGAAATTTTCAAATCATAATTTCATATGAGGCATATATCACAAGAAATATTTAAAATAAATAAACTTACGACTCAACTCATCGGAGTTGTGGTCCCAAAACCACTGTTTTCGACACCACTAAAAATCGGGCTGTTACAAAGTACATACGGTCTAATGTCACTGTAATGCTATGCGTTAAAGGCATGATGTAACTGTTGATGAAGTGGAACCATACCTTACTACAGGTTGTGAGAAACTTTCTGTGCATGGTGTAGTTGTGAAACTCGTTACCAGTCCACGTAAAAGGTCCTTAATCATCTCAGTGGTGCTTTCATCGTCTAGGCGATGCACAAACGGTGAATGATCGTTCACCCACTCCGGAATCCTCGATAGTACATTAATTTGAGCAGCATTCCATGGAAATGAGCCCCTCTCTTACAAAAATAAACCCTTGTTTCGGATCTACCAGGTTGGCATAGAACTCCCTCACCATTGTAGGTGAGTAACCAGAAGGATGCTCGCAAAAGAACTCCCACCCAAGACGACTGATGGTACAAGCTACAAGTTTTCCCAAGGTTTGACGTGGTGATAGTTGCACACCTTGTTCCGGATGGAGGTTACACTTTAACATAATATTTTGGTAATGATCCTTAACCGTAATCATTAGAAATAGGACTGGACCTATTGATGAAAACGATGTTGTGGTCGGAGCCACAGTATTCGAAGTTGTTGAGGTGTTGTGGTCGAACAAAAAATAAAATAATCGATTGTTTTACTGTACTAGGATAATCAAAGTACTTATGTTAGGCATTGATGGAGTCATATCGATAGAACTTTAATATTTGTATTTCATGTAGTCTACTGAACTTAGATTGTTTCTACCTGAAAATGGTAAAGTTGCTCAATTATCATGTTAAGATTATCAAAAGATGCGTAAAGCCTAGAATAGATGTTAAGAACATAATCTTTGTATGATATAGTCTCAAGCTCACTTATCTTTCTTCTTTTTCTTTTCTTTGTTAATTGGTTTGTTTTCTTGTTTGCTTGAGGACAAGCAAAGACTTAAGTGTGGGGGAGTTTGATATATCGGTTTCATACCTAGCAGATTGAACTTATTTTTATATTTGATGAGCTTGAAATCAAGTAATTTTCCTTATATTTTATGGATTTTTAGTTAGTTTTGTCTTTTGAATAAATTATGCTAAATCGGTTAGTTTATTGCTTTCAAGGCCAAATGAGGCCTAAAGATTAGCTAATCAACTTTGTGAGTACACAGGAGACCAACAGCAGTTGAGCCACAGTGATACTGACCATTTCGTCATGACATAAGGAGCCCTATGTCACAACAATATGGATCAGCAACAAAGAATCAAGGGATTGCCTACTTTGTCGCAACACAAGTCTTGGTGTGTCGTGACATCGACCCCAGATTTCAACTCTGCATCAAGTGAGGTGTGTTTTCATCTTCACAATGCAACTTAAGCACGATAAATGGTAGCTGACCTAGGGTTGATGAAAACGGTCGGCCAAAAGCTATAAAACGGCCTTTTGCACTAGAGTTTAGACCTTATTCATTAGATCTTAGTTTTTAGCTTCGTTTTATATTTCCATTTCAAACAAGATTGTAGAAACTCGCATAAACGTTCGAGAAATTTTTCCCGATGGATTGCTAATACAATTATAGTTTCTTTTTCATTCTCTTCTTCAATTTTATGTTTTCATATATTGTTTTAATGATGATCAAAGAAACCATTAGGAACTAATTCCATTTTAGGGAATTAGGGAGTGGAAGTTTGAATAATTAATAGTTGTTTTACAGGGATTTTACCTTTCGGATCAGTTGTTTGGGAAAGGAAAAACATTGAACAAACACTAGACTTGACAACCCTAGAAAGTCATCTTGGTGGGAATGAGCCCAAAATTGATATTGCCTAACTGTGAACACCTTTTCCCCAAACTGGTTTAGATTGTGACATCTAGCGATAAGTAATCTCTATCGACTTGCTATGCTGTTGAAAGACCGAGAGATCCAACTGGGGTAGTGATTAGTTGATTGGAGGAAAATCCTCAAAACTCAACAATTGAAGAACTCATACGGAAATGACTGAATTTCCCCAAAGTCATTTATAAGAATCTCTACATCTCAATCATTTTGCTTTTATTTTCTTTTTTTTATTTTCTCCTTTATTTTATGCTTTTTAATACCAACTCTTTATACTATAAATCCCTAAAGTAAGTACTAATTAAGTTTATTCTTTGTAAGGATCTAATTTACTATTGTCTTACACCTCCTTTGGGTACAATACTCGAAATATTACCAAGTGTTCCGTTGTAGCACACTATATTAACAACCTAACTCGTATACTTGCGAAAAGCCTAAATCTATGTCGAATGGGAGAACGTTCGAGGGCGGTCAAAAACTGAGGAAAGGTATGTTCAACCTTAATGCTAAAAGCCCTATTTATAGCCTTGGCCGATCATTTTCATCAACCCTAGATCAATTGTCATCCTTCGTGTTTAAATGGCATTGCAAAGATCGAAACGCCCTTCACTTGGTGCAAAAATCACATCCAGGGGTCGATGTCGCGACACACCAGGAAATGTGTCGCAACGAAGCAATCAAACCCCTACTTAGTGTCATTGTGCAGGCGTTGTTGCAATATAGCCGACGTACGTCGCGACAAACAAGTCAATCCCCTAAATCTTCAAGTCTGGTCCCTTTGCTGCAATGTAGAACATCCTATGTTATGACGAAGTAAGTAATTTCATATTTGTTCAACTTCTCATGGTTTCCTGCACACTCGCAAAGTATGTTAGCTAGTCTTTAGGCCTTAGTCGACCTTAAAGACAATAAAGTAACCTTTTAGCATTTTGTTTGCACAATTTATTCAAAAGATAAAAAAAACTAAGCTAAATCCTATGAAAATATAAAGAAAATACTTAATTTCAAGATCTTCAAGTTTGAAAACTAGTTCAATCTACTAGGTATAAAATCGGCAAATCAATGCTCGTTGATGGTTTTAATGATTGCTCAGTGGATGTCATGGGCACTCCTGCCCTTTTGCAAAAAGTCGTCACTAACTAGGGAAAGAATATACCCACTCTTTGGCCTCCCACACACCTATTCATGTTTTGGTGGATCCATTTACTGATACAAACCTATTTTTTCTAAAAAAACACAAATAATAATACTGCTCGAAATGTATTGACATTAGAGGCATTTAAAGCTTGTACTTGACGTGCGCATACGAATTGAATCCATATTTTAGCCTTAGGGGACATGATAGCTTGATTAAAAGATGTAGGAATACTAGTGCCAAAACGATATTTCCATTCACCCCTCCCTTCGGTCAAATAATTTATCACATTGACCATATCTCTGTCTTTAAAATATTCTAGATCAGTTCGGTCTAAGAAATCTTGTTCATACTATGGAGCATCAAAAAATTTGCAAATAATTTTAAGGGTGATTTTCACATTTATCCTTTGATAGCAATAGAAAAGACCATTGATTTCTCCTTCCTTAGGGTATTCCCATTTTATCATTTTTTAGCATGCATTTTTAGAATTTTTAACTTAGTGACTGCATTTTCTAACTCAGTGGTGCTTGATTTAATTTTCTTTAATTTTATCCTATGTTTGCTACTAATGTCACCTCAATTAGTTGTTCAGTATTACATCTAAATATGTCAGTGCAGGAAATTGTCCTAAAAGATTAACACATGAAGGTATCTAGGGTTGTCGCCGCAAAATAGAATCCAAATTTGCGCCCAGAAATGTCACTACAACTGACAACTGTTTGATGAACACACCAGATCTACGTGAGTGTACAGCTGGTATAACCAACTTGTACAGCTAGAGAAACTTGGATCTAAAAGGGAGAACACCTGTACTAGGCAGTGGTTGATAAATACTGATGAGATAGGATCTTCTTCAAGCTTCATCTTCCAGATTTTTGATGTATTAAAACTTTTTCTTCAACATTTTTCTTAAGCTTCTTTCCATGGTAGCTTAACTTCCTTGAGGGCAACCTGACTGTGACAAGAACGCAAATCTTCTCCTGACGAGGAGCATTCTTAAATGCGACGCAAGAGGAGTGTAAAGGAATGGTTCTAGTAGACTAGGAATAAGATACTTCAATTTATTCTATTATTCTCTCTTTAAACGCTGATGAATTTTGATTATTTGAAGTTGTATGGAAGTGCAATTTAATTTCAGATCAAGTATGATATCTACTCAATCTTTCCTTTATTGTTTATCTTTGGATTTAATTGCTTGACCACAGAAGTGTAATTGCAGTCACTATCACTGGAAAGTGTAGCGACAGATTTAGTTAACAAGCAAGTCAACGAAAGTTACTTGAGGATCGAAGGAATTTTGTCCATTTGTTCTTGATTATTTTGCATTGCCAGCACTAGAAGGTGTCGTTAGTGTGAGTATTTGAGTCTTTGATAAACAGGGAAGTCAAGGTTGGTAAGATTTCATTAAGCTTAATTGCAGCGACAATTTATCTATCATTTACCTTGTGATCACATTTAGCTATTTGCCAACTTTCAAGTGAGGGAACCCCATCTCATTATCACTGTTTTTTATTTCTTAAATTTTCTAAAATTGCTTCTATAAATTATTCTCAAACCTTTACTGTATTTTCTTATTAATTTGCTCCGACATTATTCATCGCAATCTCTTTTGTTTTATCTTCCTTTGCATAGACAATTATAAACATAAGCAGTCATCTCTGTGGGATCGTTTTCTGATAGTTTTAAAACCTATCTACTGTACTTGCATCGACAGTGTACGCTTACACAAATTTTTGTAATGTTCATAGCGCGATCAAGTTTTGGCGTCGTTAGCGGGGATGGCATTTGTTTAATGTTTATTATTGTACTTGCAATTATTTTTCATTTTCTAAGTTTTACCTGTTACTAACTTGTTTTCCTTTTTTTTGACTCTTTTTCAATTATTTTTAGGTGTTTTATGACCAAGAGCAATCCTGAAATTGTTGTTATCTTAGATCTGAAATAGAACGATTCGAGACTTTGTTATTCCTATGTTGGATTATTTGCAGCCATGGGTTGTTCGAACAGCTATTCAAGTTGACAATTTTGAGTTAAAGCCAATTATGTTTCAAATGTTAAATTCGAATGGGTAGTATGCTGGTTTGCCTCATGAGGATGCGAGAGAGCATCTTAAATCTTTTATATTAATTTGTGCTTTTTTTAGTCAGCATGGCGTTCTTGATGATGCCTTGAAGATGCAACTATTTTCTTACTCATTGCAAGGATGGGCTCTTACCTAGTTCCTTGGATTGCCTTCTTGATTGATTACATCGTGGAATGCACTTGCGGCTCAGTTTGTTTTGCAATTTAATCCACCAATGATGAATACTCGACTGAGGAATGATATCATTGCATATCATCAATTGGATGATGAGAATTTGCACACCACATGGGAGTGTTACAAAACCCTGCTTCGACGTTTTCCCATGCATGGAATTCAATAGGAAACGTAGATTGTGATATTTTACAATGGGTTGAATGCGAAGACAAGAAATCTTGTCGATGCATCTATGATAGCATCACAAATGACACATATTTTCTCCCTAAATTTGTGTATTAATTGTCTCTTTTGTGTCATATTTAGTATCATATTAGGCATTTCATACTTAGCTGTTTATGTTTTCTAACTCATTTTTTATTGGTTTAAATTATTGTTATTTTTATCTCTTTTATGTACTAATGTCGCTGCAAGCAGCCTATATATTGCGTCTTAGAATTGTGAGCACAGGATCTCAGCTAGAAGAAGAATGCAGCCACAATATCATCTTAAAAGTACGACCAACGATGTCGTCGCATAGAGACCTATCTTTAAATGAGTGAAGTCAAGTTGCAAATACAACTGGAAGCACCAGCGTAAGAAATTCACACGTTGTTGAGGCAATTGAGGATTTCAGATCGCGCCCAGAAATGTAGTGACAATCTACAGATCTATGAAGAATACACCAAAACTGTGTGAGTGCACAGCTGGACTGTAACAGACTTTGACAGTTACAAATTGGATCTAGATCTGAGAATGAAAGGGAGGAAATTTGCAATTCTGAAGTCTATAAATAAAAGGAAATTTGTAATTACTTTCTATTTTTGGAGATTTTTAAGCTGGAGAACGGTAAGCTGACGGAGCCAACGAGCAAGAACTCCTGACGAGGAGAGCTTGATGCTGTGAAAGTGGAGCAATTAAGGGATCTGAGTAGCCTAGAGATAGTATGCTCCGATGTATTCGTTAACTCCTCTCTTCTTATGATGATGACTATTATTGACATTTGAATGAATATGAGAGTATCTTTCATTGTTAGAATTACTTTGATTCTTATTTAATTCTTTTCTTCTATTTATTCTTGGATCTAATTGCATCAAACACGAGAGTGCCTTTGCAGTCTACCGACATCGAGAGATGCAGTGACAAGTTAGGTTAACAAGCAAGACAGCGAGAGTTGCTTAGGATTAGAAAAGATTCTGATCACTTGTTCTTAGTGCACAATGTTGTTCACACCGAGAGGTGGGGTAATTGAGGGTGCTTGAGTCTTGACTAAACGGAAAATTGTTATTTGTAAGATTTCATTGGAATTTGATTGCTACGACAGTTCATCTATTCAAACCCTTGTCGACACATCTTGCGTTGCGACTTAGTAAAATTAGTTGATCACACTTTTACTTTTCTACATTTAAATTTCCAAACCTTCAAACAACAATTTGATTTTACTTTTAGTTGCACTGAGAATTAATCTTTATTACATTAACAATTTTGACTATTTTAGTGTGTAGATCTGATTGAATTACACTGACATCTTTACTCACATTATCTTTAATCTTAGTTTTAATTGCTTCGACATATAGACATCAAGAACCTATTCCCTGTGGGATCGATATCTGATAGAATTGTTCTATCAACTATACTTGCTTCTTGCACATTGTTGTGACGTACAGATCAGATCAATCTGCAAATAGTCCTTTGTTGGACTGCACCTATGGTGAAGCTGTGAGAATTTTAGAGAGGATCGCTCATAATGACTACTAATATCCGATCTCTCGAGGTACTTAGTCAAAACAAACCCTGGAGTTATTGAGTTAGACGTTATATCAACTCTGAGTACACAGGTATCTTCGTTAGAAAATATGACAAAGAACATGAAGGGGACAAGTGAAGTTGCTCCCATCCAAGTTGCCCAACAAATGGATATCCCAACATTTTGTTGTGAAATTTACAGCGACAATTATAGCTATGAAGATTGTCCACAGCATGCAGATAATGAATTTTATGTTAATAGTATTAGAGGAAATTCTTATGGTAATTCCTACAACAGCTCAGCTCGAAACCAACAGCCTTGGGGGAATCAAAACGCAACCACATTTAGATATGGTAATTCCTCGAGCCAAGGAAATTTTCGGCAAAGGAATTATAATCAGCAATAGCAAAATTTTAACCAATGTCCTTAGATGCAGATACAAGAAGATCAGTTGTAGCCACACACTCGTGTGCAGCCACAACAATTTTGAATGCCAAATCTGCACATGCAAGGACAACAACAGAAACAGCAATATTCCCAACCACGAGTTGATCTATTAGCAGCCCTTGAAGCCTTGATGCATGAACATATCACGAGGACAGAAGCTATTGTGCAAGGAAATTCCTCTTCTATACAAGCATTAGAAGCACAAGTAGGACAATTAGCTTCAAATATGAGCACAAGACGACCAGGTGCTTTACCCAATGACACTGAGAATCCAAATCGAAAGCGAAAGGAGCATTGCAAAGCTATTACTCTTAGGAGTGGAACGTAAATTGTCATGCCAATTAGCAGATCTAATACAGCAAATATCGATGCAAGTGAAGCAGATCAAGAAGAAAAAGTTGTATATGAAGAAGAAACAGACGAACCAAATAACAAGTTGTTACTCTCATGCCTATCATTAGACCAACAAAATTGTCGACGCAACTATCAATGTCGACGCAATCGATTTTTTCACGACAACCTGATGTATCAATACCTTTGTCATTTCCACAAAGATTTAAAGAGAATGAGAATGATAGAGAATATCAAAAGTTTCTGGCCACATTGAAACAATTACATGTCAACATACCTCTTGTGGATGCTCTCATACATATTTCTAGCTATGGGAAATTCATGAACGGGCTCCTATCCAAGTAGAAGAAGTTGATTGATATTGAAACAATTGTGCTCACAGAGGGATACAGCGCAATTCTGACAAATAAATTGCCACCAAAGATAAAGGATCCTGGTAGTTTTACAATTCCATGTTTCATTGGAAATCATTACTTGGGAAAACTCTCTATGATTTAGGAGAAAGTATTAACTTCATGCCATTATCAATATTTCAAAAATTAGGGGTTGGTCACATGAAGCCCACTGCAGTGACATTGTAGCTGATAGATAGATCATTAGCACAACCTGAAAGGAAAATTAAAGACGTTTTAGTTCAAGTAGATAAGTTTGTGTTCCCAGTGAATTTTATTATCCTTGATTGTGAAGTTGATAAAGAGGTGCCCATAATTTTGGGATGGCGAATTGATAATGCGACATAACGAAGAACATGTCACCTTCAGTGTTTTTGAAGCAATTCCCTGTAGAAAAAAAAGAGGAATTCACCATATTGATGTGTTGATGAATTAATAGAGGAGGAATTTAATGTGCGTAGCACAATAGTCCTAAAAGAATTTGTGGTGACAACTGAAGAAGATTTTCTAAGTGATTGTGACTACAAGGTTGAGGCAAATAATGTTGAGCTTAGGCGTAGATAGCAAATGGAATCTCTAGATTTGACCAATAGAACGGCTCCTATATTTAAGCCATCTATTGAAGAAGCTCCTACCCTAGAGTTGAAATTGTTACCTACTCATTTGAAGTATGTTTTTCTTGGTGAGAATGACACCCTACCAGTAATTGTCTCTACAACTCTCGACGCAAGTCAGGACGAAAAATTAATCTAAATACTGAAGCAACACAAGTATGCTATTGCTTGGAGTATTTCAGATATTAGAGGCATTAGTCCCTCTTTCTGCATGCACAAAATCCGATTAGAAGACGAGAGAAAGCAGACCATTGAATAGCAAAGAAGAGTAAATGAAAAAATGAAAGAGGTTGTTAAAAAAGAGATCATTAAATGGTTGGATGCAGGCATCATCTACCCAATTTCTGATAGTGCGTGGGTGAGCCTAGTCTAATGTGACCCAAAGAGGAGTGTTCTCACGGTGGTAAGTAACGAAAAAGATGAATTAATCCCTATTCGCATTCCTATAGGTTGGTGAGTATGCATGGACTATCGTCGTTTGAATGCAGCCACAAAGAAGAATCATTTTCCATTTCCCTTCATTGATCAAATGCTAGACAGGCTTGCCGGTAAAGCCTATTATTGTTTCTCGATGGCTATTCTAGCTATAATCAAATAGCAATTGAATCAGAGGACCAAGCAAAGATGACTTTCAATTGTCTTTTTTGTACATTTTCCTTCCGTCGAATGCCATTTGGTTTATGCAATGCACCGACCATATTTCGAAGAAGCATGATGGCAATTTTTTCAGATATGATTGAAGACTCATTAGAGGTATTTATGGATGATTTTTCTATCTATGGTAATACTTTTGATAAATGCGCTAACAATTTAGCTAGAGTTCTAAAGCGATGTGAGGACACAAATCTAGTGCTGAATTGGAAGAAATGCCTCTTCATGGCAACAGAAGGCATTTTCCTTGGTCATCGTATCTCTTGTCAGGGCATTGAAGTGACAAAGAAAAAGTTGAGATCATTGAGAAGTTACCCTCGCCCACCAATACAAAAGGTATTAGGAGTTTTCTCGGCCATGCGGGCTTCTATCAACTATTCATTCGAGATTTCTCTAAGATTGCAAATCCTCTCTACTCCTTATTGGAGCAAAATAAAAAATTTCTATTTGATGTTGCATGTCTAGACACATTTATGAAAAATAAGCAGCAACTAGAGAAGGCACCTATTATCGTTACATCAGACTGGTCATAACCATTTAAGGTTATGTGTGATACGAGTGATTATGCAGTGGGTATCGTGCTAGGTCAAAGTAAAGAAAAGGTATTTCATGTAATATATTATGCTAGAAAAACTCTTACTGAAGCACAGATCAATTATACAACCATAGAAAAGGAGCTGTTGGCAGTAGTTTTTGCTTTCAACAAATTTCGTCCATATCTTGTTCGTGCAAAAGTTACAGATTATACTAATCATTCTACATTGAGGTACCTCTTTGCTAAAAAAGATGCCAAACCAAGATTGATTTGTTGGAACCTGTTATTACAAAAATTTGACATTGAGAATAAGGATCGAAAAGGATCAGAGAACCAAGTAGCAGATCATTTATCTCATCTGGAGGTAGGAAGTGAAGATGGAAATACATCACAAATTGTTGACACATTTTTGAATGAGAAACTTTTTGCTGTCAACGTATCCCCATGGTATGTAGATGTCGTAAATTACTTGGTGTGTGGAAGAGTACCATTGAGTGCAACAGGCCACAAAAAGGAAAGATTTCTTCGTGACATCACAAAATACTACTAGAATGAGCCATACCTATTCAAGGTATGCAACAACAATATTATTCGACGCTACGTTCCAAAAAAAGAAATGTTTCCTATCTTGAAGCATTGTCATGATGCTCCCTATGGAGATCATTTTGGTGGTGTACCGAGTGCTGCAAAGGTCCTTCAATCTGAATTCTATTGGCCTTCCTTGTTTAGAGATGCACACAATTTTGTGCAATAATGTGACAAATGTCAGTGTACTGGATTGATATCTCGATGCAACGAGATTCTGCAATAGCCTATTATAGAGGTTGAGCTCTTTCATGTCTAGGGTATGGATTTCATAGGGCCATTTCCAAGTTCTTTTGGAAATGCTTACATCCTACTCACTATAGATTATGTGTCCAAGTGAGTGGAAGCAATTGATGTTCCAAAAGACGATGCTAAGATAGTGCTGAAATTTTTCTGCACATACATACTCACTCGTTTCGGCACACCTAAAGCATTAATTAGTGATCAAGGCACTCACTTCCATTTCAATCAAGTTGCAACTGTATTGAAGCGTTATGGTGTTAAGCATCGAATGGAGACTACATATCATCCACAAACAAACGACCAAACCGAAGTTTTCAATCGCCAAATTAATAATATCCTTAAAAAAGTGGTGAACCAATTGAGAAGGGATTGGTCTTCAAGGCTTAATGATGCATTGTGGGCGCTTCGCAAAGCATATAAAATGCCATTAGGAATGTTACCGTATCAACTTGTGTTTGGTAAATCATGTCACTTGCCCGTGGAACTTGTACATAAAGCCATGTGGGCAATCAAGCAAGTGAACATGGACTATGATGCTACTGAGTTAAAGGAGATTCAATGCAAAGCATATGAGAATGTTGGAATATACAAGGAAAAAACCATGAGATGGCATTACAATATTATCTTGCAGTGACAATTTACTGCAGGTCAGCTAATGCTTTTATTTAATTCGCAACTAAAACTGCATCCAGGTAAATTGCGCTCAAGATGATCTAGTCCATTTGAGGTTGTCAAAGCATTTCCTCATGGTGCGATCACAATTAAAGACCTCAATGATGGGCACCAATTCAAGGTGAATGGGCAACGGTTGAAGCACTACCTTAGCTCGAATGATCACAATCAGAAAGAGACCATTAACCTGGTCACATTTTTCAAACTTTTGTTTACATCTGTGCTTTTACATTTAGTTGTTTTATTTATGTTTCAGTTTTGTTTATTAGTCTTTTGTAGGAATAAAGTTCTTACTTCTATCGATGCATGAAAATCTCCTTATCGACGCAATTTTTTGCTGACTCCTCATACAGTGAAATGTTTTAGGAAAGAAATCACAATGTTTTATTCACTTTCGGATCATTGTGAAAAAGGACAATCCAAGTCATTGTATTTATTGGATGCAAATTCAGTGTCCTATCTCTATAGTGGCAAAGAACACGCCTCTTTACCTTCATGTTTCATTCCCTATAAAGAACCCTATTGTGTCAACGGTGTTCCTTACAAACAAAACCTCCATTATTATTACAAATTTTTCTCCTCAAGCTCTCATTTTCCTATTATCTTTTATCTCTTTATCCCAAAGCCATGGCCAAAACACGAGGTGCCAAAACTCCTTCCAAATCTCCTGCAGAATCCTCCGCTGCAATGGTGCACAATACAAAGCAACCATCATCAAAAGAGCCAGTGTTGTTTTTGAGTAAAGCTGTAAAAGATCGCTTCCATGATAACATGTTAAAGTGTAACTGCCACCCGAAACAGGGCTTCCATTTGTCGCCACATCTAAACCTGAGGAAGCAAGTTCACAAGACCATTGCGTGAATGAGGTGGGAAACCATTTGTACTCATCCTGAAGGGTATTCACCGTTGTCGTGAGGGAATTTTATGCTAATTTGACTGACAAGGACCAATAATTTATCTTCGTTCGAGAAGGGTAGGTGCCTTGGGGTGCATCCCATATCAACGCTCTGTACAACATCAATGTTGAAGAAGACGAGCATATCGCCTTCCTCGAGCAACTCACTGACGAAGACGTCGACATCCTGATGCAGGACCTGTGTATTGATGGAGTAGTTTGGATGGGTAATAATCCAAACAACTATACAATTCACCATCGCTTCCTCACTGTATAGAGTAAGGTTTGGTTTCATTTCATAAACTGTCGTCTAATGCCTTCTACTCAGAGTACCACAGTTACCTTGGATCGAATGTGTTTAATCCATTCGATAATTAAAGGGAGATGTATTGATGTCGGTGTAATTTTACACCAAGAGATTGTTGACTGTGCAGCAAGGCAAACAGGCATCCTGACATTCCCTTCACTCATAATGCAACTGTGCCGACAACGAGGCGTGGTGCCTCATGAAGGAGAAGAGTTGTTGGACAATAAAGGGCCAATTAATGATGTATCTGTTGAGCACATGACCAGGGGGAAGGATTGTAACACCCCTACACCCGGTTCACATGTATAAACCCGGTATAAGAGTATTACATACAATGTCAGAGAATTAAAAATGAGTATAACAAAATTTTCTTTCAAATACTGTGTAATTGAATCGTTTTACTCAAAATATCACAAAATAATCAAGTATAATCAAAATCGAGACTTAAAACTAGTTTAAAAATAATGAAAATGTAATTTTTACTCAAAACAGGGCAAATATCGATACCACCATAAAAATATTGATACCTCTCTTCTAAATTCAAGAAATATAGCTGGAAACTTCAAACTAACCCCCTGAAATTATATAAAAACTTTACCAATAAATCAATTTAGTCTAGAACACAATTCCATTCAAAATTCATCATCTCATTTCATAAGTTCATAGTATTCCAAAATAACATTTATAACCCATTCATTGAGGACATATAAGTACCATTTGTACATGCCATTTTACCTCAAAATAAGTATACTTTGTCTTATAATATTCCAATGTTTATGTGATTTGATGAGAGGCACCTAATCCAACCTTAGCTTCTCAGAGATCTTGTACCTACGCGTCGAATTAAACGCATTAAGCTGGTGAAGGCTTAGTAAGTACTATAAGAGTCATTAATCATTCATCTTTTAATCACACATTTCAAACTCATTCATATAATTATTTATTCATGTAAAATACATACCTTTTATGTGTATAACATTTAACTTACAATAGTGTTATGAATTCACATATTCTTCCTCATTTCACATTTTAGCCATTCCAATCTCTTAGCTTACTTAGTTTTATCATTCTTTGATTTCTTATACATATATTGTACTTACCTTTCATGTGATTATCATTTCACTTACCTCAATGTCACAATTTGCACATTCTTTCTTTTTCACATTATTTACCCTATTAACAAGACCCAGACCTTGGTGGATACACGGATCCAACCAAGCACACTAGAATGTCACTCAGTGCCTCATCGGATAGTTCGAAGCAATAAAGTGACACCCAGTGTCTCATCAGCCTAGACAAAGTAAAGTGGTACCCAGTACCTCATCGAATCTATCCGAAGTAAAATATTGACACCCAGTGTCTCATCGACTCAATGTCGAAGTATCCCTGAACTCTTCCAATCCTATGGCATGCCAACTATATTCGACTCAACCCAACTAGTTAATAGGGATTTTCAATTTACAATTCATATCACTTTCAATTCCAATTTCACTTTCACTTTCACTTTCAATTTTGATCACAAATCATTCAAATTCAATTCAATATAAACTTTCATTCATCTCAATACTAACGCTTACCTTATATTCACTTATTAAATATAAATATCGAAATAAACATTAAATAATGAATAATTCAGATTATAGTAATACAAATCAATTTAACTATATAACAACCAAATATCATAAACAATTAGGTACCAATAACTTTGGAAACCTTTGATTTATCCATTTCATTCTCATTTCTCAATTTCATCACATATCACTTTATATGCAACAATTTTTCATTTCTATTCAATTTTTCTTTTTCTTTTGTTACATTAATTTTCAAATCTGTACATTTGAGTCACAGTCACTAAATTATTTATATCATGAGCTACAAAATTCAAAATTATAATCTACTTGATGATTCTAAAATTAGACTCAAATATCTTTTTACCATAAAAATTTCAGAATTTTTACTATAGCCAATTTGTACAGTAAATTCTTTCAATTTACCCCTTCTCTGTTGTCTAAGAGTTTCAACCTTTCTTTACTAAAAATTATTTATCTTTTAGTACAGAAATCCAATAATGTTTCTGTCTATTTCTTTTGAAAATTGACTCATTAAGGAATTATCCATATAAATTTCAGTCTCTAATAATCTTTCTATATTTTTCTATGATTTTTCAAAGTCAGAACAGAGGAACTCGAACCTACTCTGACCTTGTTACACCAAATCAGATATATCTCAGAATGTACAATTCCTTTTCTTTCACTGTTTCTTCCATATGAAACTGAACTAAATAAGATTTAATTACATATTTAATTCAACATATAACTCTTTTTATACAATTTTTGGTGAATTTTCGAAGTTAATCTTCTGTTCTGTCCAAATTGTTTTAATGGACATGCTTCCTTTTTCATGTCTTTTTACACTAAATTTCATTTAATCACACATAATCAACACTTATAATTAAACATATCATTTTTATCATAATTAATCATATATGTTAAAATTATAAACACTTTAATTTAATTAATTCTAAAACTTTAATACTTGTAGCACTTACAACTCTTGTAGAAAGCTTCCTTTCCCTCTTTGATCTTCTCTTTTCCTTTCTCTTCAATTGAGTCCTTCTCCTTCTTTTCTTTCTCTTCAATTTCATACAAAACACATATATTCATATTAAAATCATTCTAACATATCATAATCTATGTTTCTAAATCAAAACTAACAAGTATTTAAAGAGGAGTTTAGCTTTCTTACCTTAATCACTTGTATTCAACACTAATTCCCATTTTCTTTCTCCTCCAAGACAAGTATGGATGCATTTCTTTTAACAATTGGATAGCTACTACACTTCTCTATTAATTTTATTCACTAATCTTGAAGAAATTTGGAAGAAACTAGCTTAATTGGTTTGTATTTGGTGAAAAATGACTAATTTGTAAGAAAAGCAAAAGTTGAAATGGTGGAAAAATGGTGGCTAACGTGAAACACAATGGCTGATGGCTTTTATAGCTTTTTCATCATTTCTTTTCTTCATTTCTCTAGATTTTTCTAGCAATTTCTCTTTATGAAATATTTTTTTTTAATAATGGTAAAATTCACTTTTACTCCTTAGGCCTTCCAACTTTACACTTTGGCCCAAAACATTGCCTCCAAAAATATCTTCCACCAAATTACTCTTTTGCTTCTCCTTAATCACTATAATTCCATAATGACTTATATTTCATTTTGGCTAACTTGCTATTTAGTCCCTCATGCTCTCTCACAATTTCTAATTAATCCTTAATTTTTCCTAATCTTCTTATTTTAACCACATATTCTAACTCTTAGCTCGACAATATTACTGTTCCAACTCTGTTTCAAAAACGCGGATGTTACAAGGATACTTCTATTGTGAAGGAAGTTGTAACCAAGAAAGGGAAAGGCAAAGTAAAGAAGGAGGAAAAGCAAACTCATGTTGCCACAGACCCTCAGTTTTGGTGTAAGGTTACAAAGGTGTAATAGATTGTTGATAAAATCAATGTTCGACAGATCAAAATTGTCAGTGCAATTAAAGATATGAAGCGATCGCAAAACGTGTTCTATGCCTACACAAGGGTATGGAATAGTGTTATTGTGACGACATTGCGCAATCTCAGCAAAACTCCTTTACCAGAGTTTCCGGTGTTCCCTCCAATTATCAAGGAAGCACGCCTTCAACTGAGAGGGATGCCTCAGAGGGAAGGGACCATTCAGTCGCATCTCCACGTATGGTCCTCATCTCTGATGATGACAACGAGGTGAACTCGAAGGATGTTGAAGACTGCTTCCGGAATTTTGCCAGCCTATTCGAGGATTATTTTTCTACCAGCCTAGGGGCTAAAATGGTTGAGAACGAGGCTAATGTTGAGGGAGGAAACACGCCTTTGGAGGCTATGGAGACTAATGAGGAGAAAGAAAAAGAAAAAGAAGAAGAATGAGAGGAGGAAGGAAAAGAAGGAAGAAAGAAAGAACCTACTGTCGTGACAGATTCATCTGAGGAATTTATCATCGCACCCAAAGTTGTGGGTGCAAATGTTGAAGCCTTGGCGCCACCTGATGCGATTCAGGAAGAGGCCATGACGATCAGCAATGAGGATTCCAATCCTCTAGCCATAGTGCCTTATGTGGCACCACTTACTGAGATACACCCTTTTGACGTCACAATCGATGAATTCAGGGCACAGCCTGTTTTGGAAGAGCAATCTGAGGATTCGACTAAACCAAAAGAAAGGAAACAAAAGCGCGCCAAGGATAAAATGAAACGCAAGGAGGAACGCAAGAAGAAGAAGAAGAAAACCCATGCAGCCACATCCTCGGCTGCAACAGACTGAGTTAGTTTTCATTTTTCAGCACTTAGTTTAGATTTCATGCATATCATGTAGTTCTAATATCATTGTCATCACATTTTTTTGTCCCTGTATTTTTATTATCACTACATCTGCACTTTTCATTGCATTTCCATATATATTTGTACATTAATGTCAGTGCATTGGGGACAATCCAGACTTTAAGTTTGGGGGGAATGTATATGGATTGGAAATGCAATTGCACCCACGTTTGAAAAAATTTTGTCCTTTTGAATTCAATGAAAGCATGCAATATTATGGGAAATGTGATTGCAATTTTTTTTAATTCGATGCTTAATTCTTGAATCATGTGAGATGCTAATGAATGAGTTGGATAAATGTGATTGAATGTTGTGTCTTCTATTTTTGGATGAATGATTGATATTGCATTTGTAATGAATGAATAGTATCATTATTTGAATCTTGAATAAATTTGTCTTTACAGCTACTTGTATATAAGTATAGTTATAAATAAAAGACACTCCAATGTGGGTGTATTGTGAATTGTCAAGGAGGAACACTCCAATGCAAGTGTTAGAAAAAGTAACCTAGCCAAAGGTTATCATTGCAAGAGTGTGTGTCGGTGCAATTACATACTCCCTAGGGGTTTGTTGCACCCCATCGTTACTTCCCAGGAACAAGGGTATAGTAATGCAACGACATCCCTCAGTCACATAAAAAAAAAGAATAAAAAATATGTATATAATAAAGTGTTGGTAGAAAGAATTTAGGATTTAAAGAATGATACTAGCATTGATGAAGTTGCAGTTCAAATTATTCATACCTATAATTTGTCGGCGCAATATTTTGTCATGTTAGTGTAATTCATATAGTAGGATTTCAAAAGATTCAAATTACTGGAATGGCTATTACTTTAACAAAACTTTTTGCTATGACTTTGCTAGCTTTTATTAACTTGAGGACAAGTAAAAATTCAAGTTTGAGGGTGTGATAGCATTAGAAAATACCATTGATTTCTCCTCACTTAGGGTATAATTTGTTCCCATTTTATCATTTTTTTAGCATGCATTTTCAGCATTTTTAACTTTGTGACTGCATTTTCAAACTCAATGATGCTCGATTTAATTTTCTTTAATTTTATCCTATTTTTTCTACTAATGTCGCCACAATTAGTTGTTCAGTATTGCATCCAAAGATGTCAGTACAATAATATGTTCTAAAAGATCAACTCATGAAGGTATCCAGGGTTGTCGTCGCAAAATAGAATCCAAATTTATGCCCAGAAATGTCGCTACAACTGACAACTGTCAGATGAACACACCAGATTTGTGTGAGTGTACAGCTAGTATAACCAACTTGTACAGCTAGAGGAAGTTGGATCTGAAAGGGAGGACACCTGTACTAGGCAATGGTTGATAAATACTGATTAGAGAGGATCTTCTTCAAGCTTCATCTTTTAGATTTTTGACGCATTAAAACTTTTTCTTCAACATTTTTCTTAAGTTGCTTCCATGGCAGCTTAACTTCCTTGAGGGCAACCTAACTATGACAAGAAGGCAAATCTGCTCCTAACGAGGAGCATTCCTAAATGCGACGCAAGAGGAGTGTAAGGGAATGGTTCTAGTAGACTAGGATAGGAATAGGATGTTTCAATTTATTTTGTTATTCTCTCTTTAAACTCTGATGAATTTTGATTATTTGAAGTTGTATGGAAGTACAATTTAATTTTAGATCAAGTATGATATCTATTCAATCTTTCCTTTATTGTTTATCTTTGGATTTAATTGTTTGACCACGGAAGTGTAATTGCAGTCACTGTCACTAGAAAGTGCAACAACAAATTAAGTTAACAAGCAAGTCAACGGCAGTTGCTTAAGGATCGAAGAAATTTTGTCCACTTGTTCTTGAATATTTTGCATTGTCAGCACTAGAAGGTGTGGTTAGTGTGAGTATTTAAGCCTTTGATAAATAGGGAAGTCGAGGTTGGTAAGATTTCATTGAGCTTAATTGCGGTGACAATTTATCTATCATTTACCCTGTGATCACATTTAGCTGTTTGCTAACTTTTCAAGTCAGGGATACCCATCTCATTATCACTATTTTTACTTCTTAAATTTTCTTAAATTACTTTTACAAATTATTCTCAAACCTTTACTACATTTCCTTATTAATTTGCTCTGACATTATTCATCATAATCTCATTTGTTTTATCTTCTTTTGCATCAATAATTATAAACATAAGCAGTCATCTTTGTGGGATTGATATCTGATATTTTTAAACCTATCTACTATACTTTATTCGACAGTATATGCTTGCACAAATTGTTGTGATGTTCATAGCGCGGTCATCCTTCCTACTACTATCGTATCCCATGTAGAATCATTAATAGTCCTAGATATGTATTCCCATAATGAAGAATAAAATTCTTGTACTATTGGGACTATAGCAATTTCTTTGGGAATAGTCCAAAATCATTCCCATCTATGATATTGAACTAGTGGCCATATTTTTTACAGATTACCATCAAAGGATCAAAGCCCCTTTCCTGAATGAATGTTTTCCCTTGAAATTCTTTAAAATATGTTTTCACATTTTCGTTTAGAAATCTTGAAGGAGTTGGACCCATTGATGGTTCCAGTTCATTAGTACGTCTAACTTTCTTAGGAGGTGATTTCCCCCAAACATACTCCCATTAGGTGTAGATTTCGGCTTTCCGCAAGAATAGGGGTCAGGTTGCAAATATAGTGTGTTTATAACGGAACACTTGGTAGTATTCCAAGGATCGTACCCAAAGGAGGCGTAGGCTATAGTAAATAGAATCCTTGCAAATAATAAAATTAATTAGTACTGATTTTAGGGTTTATAATATAAGGGAAAATAAAAGAGTTTGTTTGAAGGCATAAAACAAAAGATAAACTAAAATAGAAAATAAAAGCAAAGTTTGAGTTGGAGAAATTCTTATAAACAACTTTGGGGAGATTAGGTTGTTTCCATATGATTTCTTTAATTGTTGGGTTTTGGGGATTTTCCTCCAATCAACTAGTCACTACCCTAGTTGGATCTCTCGATCTTCCACTGGCATAACAAGTCAATAAAGATTACTTATCACTAGATGTCACAATTTAAATTGGTTTGGGTAAAAGGTGTTCACCAGTAGGTAATACCAATTTCAGGTTCATTCCCACCTAGATGACTTTTTAGGATTGTCAGGCCTAGTGTTTACTTAATGTTCTTTCGTTCCAAAATAGCTTATCTGAAAGGTAAAATCTTTGTAAAACAACGATTAATTATTCATACTTCCACTCTCTAATTCCCTGAAATACAATTAGTTCCTCATGGTTTATTTATTCATCAATAACACAATATATGGAAACATATAAATGTAAAAGAGAATGAGAAAGAAACTAAAATTGTATGTCGGGAAAAACTCCTCGATCATTTACTCGGGTTTTTGCAATCTCGTTTCAAAAATTGAAATAAATAAAACTAAAACTGAAAACTAAGATCTATGTAATAGTGTGTAAAACCTTAGTGCCAAAGGTCCTATTTATAGTTTTAGATGGTTGTTTTTCCTTAACCCTAGATCAGCTGTCGTTCCTCGTGTTTAAGTTGCATTGTGGAGACGAAAACACCCCTCGCAAGATGCAAAGTTGGAGTCTGGGGCCGATGTCGCAACACACAGAACCTGTGTCGTGACATAGTAGGTAGTCTTGGAATTCCTCGCTGCTGATCCCTTTGTTGCGACATTGGGCCGTCTATGTCATGACGAAGTGGTTAGTATCATTATGGCTTGCTGCTACTAGTCTACTATGCACTCACAAAACATGTTAGCTAATCTTTAGGCCTTATTTGGCCTCAAAAGCAATAATACAACCTTCTTAGCATAATTTATTAGAAAATGAAACTAGACTAAAAATTCATAAAACATAAAGGAATTTACTCAATTTCAAGCTCATCAAATGTGAAAATAAGTTTAATCTACTAGGTATGAAACTAGCAGATCAAACTCCCCCACACTTAAGTCTTTGCTTGTCCTTAAGCAAACCAGAAAACAAAGCAAATAACAATGACAAAAGAAAGATAGGTGAGCTTGAAATTGTATCATACAATGATAGGCTTGCAACATTTATTCTAGGCTTCATGTATCTTTTGACAATCTTAACATGATGGTTGAGCAATTTCACTATTTCAAAGTAGTGACAATTTAATTTCAGTGGTTTACAAAATACATAAATATCAAAGTTCTATCAATATGACTTCATCAATGCCTAACATGAGTACTTTGATTATCCTAGTACAATACAAATAATTATAATGAGATTATGCAATGTTTATATCCATCTATGCATAGAGTCAGTTAGGTCACATAGGGCTTTTCGGCTTGTAACATGTTGAGGCTTAGGACAACGATGATTTTCAAAGAACAATTAAGCACACAAAAGGTTATGAGCATGAAAACAGTTTGGCACATTATATTGTTCCCTATTCTCCCATTTACGTCCCACTCTATCTCACCTCCTTATTTCTCCTTCTCTCGCCTTCCTTATTTTTCCATTAAGGAAATCAATCCAAAGTACTCCTTTCAGCTAGCCTATGAGTATACGATTTGCTTTTTCGAGTAAACTTCTCTCTTTTTATCGTGACTTTATTGATTTTGTCACTCTTCATAATTTTTCTTACTCTTTTCTTTTGTGTTTTTACTCATTTTCTTTTTGTTCTTTTCACTTGTTTTCTTTAAATCTAAAATTCATACCTTGTCATGATTTCCCTCTTTTATTTTACAACCTCCATCGTAATGTGTCTACCTACCCTCAATGCATATGGTCATACATCCATTTTCATGCAAAATAGGACCAAAGAAAAGGATATGCACAAATCATTATTTGAGGCTTGGGAGGCTTGTTGTGTAGCTCATTAAGAAGGTGTCGCTCAAAAATGGGTGCTAATTGATAATTCAGAACAGGGTTCGGCTTTTTCGCTCTAGTTGTGTCAAACAATGCCTTAGGTCATCCTTAAACAACTCGATGTGCACAAATGTCAATTTAGTTACCTAATCTTAAGATTATTGTCTATCATATATACTAGCATGCTCGTTTCCTCATATTATGCATATCATTTAGTATCAATAAAAAAATTTCTTAATACATAGTGTAACTTATATAACTTAAAAAATTGCATGCTAAAAAAATGTAAAATTTCTTCAACATCATGCCAAGTTTATAAAGAAAACACAATCAACCTATTATACAAGCTCCTAACCAATTACTTGTATTTCTACGAGCTCAAGCACACATCAAAAAGTCAAAATAGAAAAATTATATGCTAAAATTCCTATGTTACCCCCACACTTTAGAAAACACATTGTCCTCAAAGTGTACCCTTATAAGTATTAAGGAAAGAAGCTACCCGATTGATCGTGAAGGTCCTTCTCTTCTCATGGTGGTTATCCTTCCTCCTTTTGGCTTAAGCGCTCAAAATTGTTGTGTTTCTAAAATGCAGGGTTCCTACAAAAGAATTAAAGCATACATGCAGAAATAATTCCTAGTCATACTCCTACAAATTATATAAGTCCTAAAATAAAAATAAAAATATCCCAAAATTACAAGTCTTAAAAAAAAACAAAGCTTTAAAGAATTTAGAAATCAATTGTCTTTATCTGAATTGGGTTGAGGATCTATTAGAGCCTTACCTTTACTGGTGTATTTTTTACTGGGGCTTTCACCTTGTTGTTATGTTGGGCTTCGAATCACCAGGAGTTGAGAAATGAGGCTGAAACATTACCTCATACTCGTCATCAGTATCTTGCTCCTCATTGGCTCCTCCCAACTCTGGCTAATCCTTATCTCCTTCTTCTTCCCCGAACATGTTTGGCAGGTAATTTGGGGTTGGTAACCTGTGCATCTTTGCAAACTCCATCAGCACATGAGTTGTTTCTTTCATCCACCTAATCATGCCATCAAGATTTTCGTCGATGTTTCCTTTCGTTCTTGCTCCCATCTTTGATTTGTCTTTTTGCTTAAGTGATATTGGTATATCTATCTTCTCATTCCTCCTCTGATTTCATTCTTTAATTTGTTTTCTCTAAAACTTGACATATTGTTTCTATAATGAATCCTCTATGATGCTTTGAGTCAACTTCAAGAACTACTAATTGTCTTGCATAGGTACATTTTCCATTTTGCACAAGGCAGTTACTGATAGCATTAGAAATTACCATCAAAATCTCCTTGATTAGTGTATACTTTGTTTCCTTTGTATTACATTTAGCACTCATTTTCAGTATTTTATATTTAGTATTTTCATTTTCTAAATCAGTGTTGTATGGTCTTACTTTCTTTCATTTTATCCCTTTTTATGTTACTAATGTCGTTGTATTCAGCATCAAATTGAGTCTAAAGTTGCTAGCGCAGGAATCTACCTTAGAAGATCAGAGCAGGAAATCATTTAGAGCTATCGCCACAAGTTTGGTGTAGAATTGCAGCTAAATATATCACCACATGAATACTTCTACATTCTACCAGGGACTTTACACTGCTAACATATCCAGAAGCACCAGCGCAGGAGAATGTCAAGTTATCGCAGTGAATAAAAATCATAATTCGCGTCCAGAGATGTCGCGACAATCTACAACTACCTAATGCACTAACCAGATCTGCGTGAGTGCATAGCTGGCAATAACAAACTTGTACAGTTGCAAAAAAGGAGTTAAATCTGAGAAGGGGGTAGACCTGTACTTTTCAGTGGTTATAAATAGAGGGAAGTGAGAGAAGATCATCATCAAGCTAGTGAAGAAATTAAATCCACATTTTCTGATTTTCTTAAAGTTAGCTGCCATGGAAGCTTAACTTCCCAAGAGGGTGAATTAACGTGGCAATGAGGTGACTACTTTTGACGAGGAGTGCCTAAGTGTGACGCAAGAGAAGCACTTACAGAAGGATTCTAGTAGACTAGGAATAGCATGCTTCAATTTCTTCTTTAAGTCCTCTTGAATGTTTATGGATTCTATTGACTATTGATTGGTGTTTTAAATGTCACAGCGAATGTGCAAGTGAACACACGTCGGTGCAAGTATAGTTAATAAATAATTCTATCGAATATCGATCCCACGAGGAATGAGTTCTTTATGTTAACTGTCGGAGCAATTAATACTGAAACTAAGGCAATTGTAAATATTGATGTCAATGCAATTATGTCAGATGTGCACACTAAAATAGTTATTAATGTCAACGCAATCAAAGTTAAATGTCAAGTGTTAAATGTCAATATACTGAAAGTAAATCAAATGTGTTAAGTGTTGAGTGCTGAATATTTAAATGCATGAAATGTAAAAGTGATCAAGTGTAAAGGGTAGAAATGGTTCATTGATTCTGCTAAGTTGCAATGTTGGATGCGTCGACAAGGTAAAGTATAGATGGATTGTTGCAGCAATAAAGCTCTTTTGATTTCTTACCAACAACAGCTCTCTGTTTAATCAAGACTTAAACACCCACAATTACTCCACCTCTCAGTGTGAGCAATGTTGTGCATTCAAGAACAAGTGATTGGAATCCAATCTCAAGCAGCTCTCACCTCACTTACTTGTTAACCCAACTTGTCACTGCATCTCTCGATGTCGACATACTGTAATTTCACTCTCGTGCTTAAAGCGGTTAGATCCAAGAATAAATTGATAAGTAGCATAAAATAAGAATCAAAATGATCTAGCATTAAAAGACACTCTCATTTTCGTTTAATGTTATCAAAACCCATCATCGTTAAAGAAGAATTAAAGAGTACAATCGAAGCTTACTATCTCTAGACTACTAGGACTACTCCCTAATTGTTCCTCTTGCCTTGCATCAAGCACCTCCCGTCAGAAGTGACTGCAGACTTGCTTCATCAACTTCTTAATTTCCAGCTCAAATCTAAAAATCACACAGAATTTGTAGAATTTAATCCCTTAGCTCTTGGTGATTTCTTCATTCTTCTATTTATAGGCTTAAGAAATTGCAGATTTCATCCTCCCATTTTCAGATCCAGATCTAGATTTTTGCAGCTGTCAAAGTTAGTTAGAGTATAGCTCACGTAGTTTTAATGTTTTCTTCAAAAATCTACAGATTGTCGCAGCATTGTTGGTCACAATCTGAGATTGTAATTGTGGCGACACCTGTGATATTCCTGTGTTGGTGCTTCCGGATGTAAATTCAACTTGAGTCTACTTCTTTGAAGTTCAATTTCAATGCGGCGACATCTCTTGGTCGCAATTCCAAGCTTATCTTGTGGCTGCATTTTGTCAATATTAATCTTCTTGGCTGAGCTCCTGCGCTGACAATTCTAAGACACAATATATTGACTGCTTGCATCGACATTAGTACAAAAATAGATAAAAATAACAAGAATTTAAACTAACTAGAAATGAATTAGAAAATATGAAAACTGAGTATAAAATGCTTATGATGCATGCTAAATGAGATATAAAAGAGACAATTAAAACACTAAATTAGGGAGAAAATATATGTCATTTGTAATACCATTAACTATTAATTGTGTATGGAAGTACCTATTAATGTTAGAACTATTTTGATTTCTACTCAATTCTTCTCATCTGTTTATATTTGGATTTAACTGTTTTGACCACGAAAGTACGGTTAAACAAGTAAGACACAATCACTGGAGGGTGCGGTGACAAAGTTAGATTAACAAGCAAGACAACGAAAGTTGCTTAAGGCAAAACGGAATTCTAGCCACTTGTTCTTGGGTGTGAAGCATTGCCAGTAGTGGAAGGTGTGGTAATTGTTAGCATTTGGGTCTTTGTTAAACAGGGAAGTCGATAGAAGAATATCTCATTAGAACTTAATTACGACAACAATTAATCTATCAGTTACCTTGTAGCCATATTTAGCGTTTCCAACTTGTGAAGTCAGGGATTCCCCCATTTCTTTACACTTGATCTACTTCTTTTAATTTTTTGAATTTACATTTACAAACATCTTCCACAAACAATTCATTTTCTATTAATTTGCTCTGACATTTTATGTTATATTTGCATTGACAGATTTAACTCTTTTATTAGTGTAGTGTTAACTAAATTGTGGTGACATTACTCTTAATAATTCTTTTCATTTAAACTCTATTTGCTTCAACAAATTTAAGTAACAAGAACACCATCCTCGTGGGACTGATATCCGACAGACTCACATCTGTCTACTATACTTGCATCGACAGTGTTCAGTTACACATAATTGCTGTGACGTTTACAAGCCGATCAGTTACCAAATGTTGGAAGAAGAGGCCACCCTTTTGGCCTTGGGTGCACCGTTTCACCTCTTAAAAAATCCAACAATCTACACAAATTTGTTTACGCTGCAAAATGCCATATAACAACAAAGTTCGTGTATAATTAACGTTAGAAACATTTAATGCAGGTATAATTCGTGTAGCTAAGAATTGCATCCACATTTTCTCTATTGGGAACATAATGGCTTGATTAAAGTTAGAAGGTGTGCCCACATCAGGTCAATAATTCCAACCACCTCGCCCTTCGGTTAAAAACCTAACAACTTCTTCCATGTCCACATTATTAAAGAGATTAAAGTCCGCTTTTTTCACAAAATCTTTTTCATAAAAAGGGATATTGTAATATTCACAAATATCTCGAGGCGTTACATACACATCCTGTCCTCTTACTATCACTACTCCTAAATGTTGCCTCTTAACAATATCATCCTTAAGGATGTCTAGAACTCATGATCGATAGCATTACCTGTAGGAGGGATGTAAAATTGCTCCAATTTATGGTATCACACAAGTAGCCATATTTCCTTACTTAACATTTTTGAGGGTTTAAAACCTCGTTCCTGAATTAGTGTTCAACCTTGCAAAGCCAAAAGGTACTTTTTGATTTAAGCATTTTCAAATTGTACGTACTCAGAGTCACTATCACTTTCTCGCACCATGACTCTCTTTCGTGGAGCATTGTAATCTACGCAAAGAAAAATGAATAGAACAGTGAAAGTTTGAGAAATAATTTTCATTTTTTCTTACCAATGAGGGTCTATTGAATCCTTGATTGATGGAGTAAAGCCTTTTGGAAGAGGAAGAGGTCTAGGTTATGAAAGTGAAGAGAAAATTTGAAGGAGTTTAGAGTGTTTAAGTGAAGCGAATGTGTTTTAGATTGAGCTAATATATATAGGATATGAAAAATTAAGTTTTTAGTGTTTAGAAATTGGGTAAATGAGGTTTTACGGTACCAAGTTACGACATTGGGTCGGGTCAACCCTGTACAAATTACAGATGATGTCGCAATGTAGCATAAGTTTATCGCAACCAAACCACCAGTGCCTGTTTGTTACGACATAGCTCACCCTGTGTCGCGACAAACCCTTTAGGTCCTCTGTTCTAACAAACTACCTCCTATGTCACAACGTAGGTCTCCTAATGTCGCGACATGGCTATCAGTTTCAAGTTTTTTGGCATCTTGACCCCTCTGTTGCAACATACGAGAGGTATATCATGTCATAGCATGCCTGGATGTCCTTGGGGCAGTCTGGCTGCTTCGTCGCGATGTGGAGTACCTGTGTCGCGACAAACTTGTCAAATTTAAAAGAAATACCCTAAAAATGGATGAAATGTTATTACGTTAATAGGTTAGTGACAAAAATTTAAAATTAAGGGTTAGTTCTTGTCAGAATTATTTAACAAGAGCATTAGTGTGCACTTCGGCCAATCTATTTTATCATTGTTCATCCAGTAGCCGTTGTGTCACGCTACTCTCTAGCGCTTATCTCTTTCTCGAAATTTTCCTTTTCTTCCTACGTAGATTACCTCTAGTTCCTTCCACCTATTATATCTACTGATGACGTCTGTAAATTTATACCACCACCCTTTCACATGGTTGCCTTTATCATTGATCCACTCGTGAAATTCACGGGCCATTGTGTGGTGGATTAATTGCTGCTCGATCACCTCATTTAGAAATGGTGAATTTATGGCAAATTTATGCATTAATGTTGTTGCAGCTATATATTCTCACTTGTAATTTCCATCACCGAACTCTGGTTCCTATGGCTTGTGGAACCATTGCAGTAATTACCTTTCCCACGAATGCACATTTTCTTGTTCCACGGATGTAATTATTACGTTTGTTGAGGGCTGAAACTTTAACTCGTAAATATTTCTTGTTTTCTACAAAAATTGAAAATTTTTCACATTTGTTATTTCTCTAGGGATTTCCTACACCGGGAAAGTATTATACATAGTAGCTAATCTCCATTGGGAATTGAATATTTGATCGATGATATCTTCAACTAATATTTCTTTTGTTAATGGTTTTGAGACACTTATTAGTTGATGATCTAGATTTGGAATTTTGAAACCGTCTTCTTCCTTTATGGGGGTTGATTCGTCACTGGATTGGGGCTCGAACTCGATTTTTACATGACTATCAAATTCCCCTTCCAAAGATGAGATCTCGTTTTGCTCGGTTGTCCAATCATTTGACTCAAAATATTATTTTTCCGTTTCATCTTCCAACCATCATTCCTATTCTCGTTCGATTTGTTCAGATTCAAAGCACATCTCACTAAAAGACTGACCATTATGTGGATCGGGGTTGAGTCTCTTCATGGAGTTGACTTAATTCTAACATAAATAATCTCTAGTTTTCTTTCATCTCCCACAATCTTCATAATACCTGTCTTCGTAGATTACAGCATCATAATCATCATCAAACATGCGATCTGAACAAAATAAACCGTAGGCATCCATAGGTTTAAATACAATGGAAATTAAAGGAATAGGGTTAGATCTCGATCTAAAATTAATAATTTAATTTAATCAACCAACTTATAATCACTATAATTCAATAATCATAATCACTTAAATGTAATCCCTTAATATTTTGCATTCAAACCACTTAATCCTTATCACTAACTAATCAATTCAACGTTCATAAAAAAAAAATCTTCAGCCAACCAAATATACATATATATTTCCCAAACAGTCCCTAAACTTCTGAAATTTATAACTTAATACCATGGCACTTTAGTTTTATAATAATTACATCTCTAAGCATCAAACCTCAATACACAAAGTAATTCAAATATAAAATATAATTTATATTTCACCTCCAACGCACGAAATATCCAAGGAAAATAGTCCTTGCATGCTTATATTTTCACACAACAATATCATGTTCAATCTAAATATTCAATTTAGTTATTAATCTCATAATCGCAATAATTTAACTTACCAATTTATCTTAATAATTTAATTTCCACACATCTACTTCCAACGATTTAACTTCACTCTATTTAATCCCCACTTCTAATTTAATCCATTAACATATAAAAAAATATTTTCTCTCCATCTAACCAAAATTACATGCTCTTCCAACAACCCCCATAAAGATCAACAAATCTGTAATTAAAATCATGGTATTTTCAACATATAACATTTAAGTCATTGAAAACTAACACAAGAAAAATTGTATTTTCAACCCATTTAATATTACCACACACCTATGTGTCAGCCCGTGTGAACCCTGCACTTAAATCCTTCATACACAGTCTACCACACGCCCATGTGGCATCGATAGACCTATTTTTCGGTAACCAAAACAGTTAAAGATTGGGGTTTTCGGTACCCACCTGATACGAACTCAAAGCAGAAGCAACAAGTACAAATTCTTGTCCCTAAAACAACATTACAAAAACAGATCAGACGACTTATTCACAAGCAAATCGCTAAGATTAGCATCCAAAACCAAAGTTATGTCGAAGAACTTTGACGCAAGATCTCATGCAAAAGTTAAACGCTTACCCTCGTTCGTAACCAAAAATAAAAAACTTAAATCACTGAAGAAACATTACTCTTCAGATCCTCGCCTAGCAAAACTTACGCAAATCAAAACGTTCTCCGTACAAACAGATCATAACCTCGTTGATCACAATTCTAACAAATAAAACTTGATAAAGAACACTTACCACTTGATTAAAGACTAATAACACATTAGGGCTTAACGTAATGAATACGGAAGGATTCAAACAACAATTTAACAAAGCAAAAAGAAAAGAATTCCACACTTTGGAGTGGAAAAGAACAAAAAAAAAAGAAAGGGAAACAGAAGAGAAATGAAACGTTCTTTTATCTTTTTCCTTTTCTTTGCAACCTCAGAAAAGAAGTTAATAAAAAAATAAACTAATTTACGGATTAACATCAAAAACATTTCTTTAATGCTTACGTAGGGATTTGAACATAAAACTAAAATATATATAGAAGCTTAACCATTGAACCACTAGGCTTATCGTTGACATTAATTGATAGAAATTATTATTTGTGCCAGATGATCAGGGACAAAGGTTAAGATAAAAATAACAAAAATTGCAAAGGAGGGATTGAACATAGAACCTCACACATTTCAAAATCATTTTACTTAACCACTAAACCAAATCAATTTAGTTGTCATACATTTCAAAATCATAACTCAAACTCAGAACGTAACCACTCTGGGTTTCAGTAACTCAATTTCTTCTAACCCGGTATTTGGGATGTTACAAAATCTCCATTTATTCTCATCTATTATTTTTGTGTTCTTTGTATTATTATAACACGTTATAAGCACGAGCTTGCTCGATCGTATTCAATATTTTGTTGGAGAAAAAGCAATCTAGACATACAACGTCCTTGTTGAAGCAACACTCTTAAGGTATGTGATTTTCTATGCATGCTTGAAAGATTTTGAGATTTCAATATTCTTAATGAAAAAATAGTTAAAAATGATGCTCATTTTTTTCTTCGTATTTAAGTATGAATTTTATTTTATATATTCCATGGTATGCTTGTTTATGATCTAAGACTTTGAATAAGATTCAAGTATCAACAACTTGAATATTTTTACTTATATATATATTTCATAACATATGTCATTGATATGATTAAAAAAAAGTAACCATTTAAAAATTTTTATTTTATTTGGTGATCTTTACCAATTGTACTATATTGCCTATTAGATTATTTCTAATAGAGGCACACAAGATTTGTGAGTATAAACGAATTAGACTTTTAATATAGATAAAGCAAAACCCATTGTTTTTGTCCAACATCATCTACATGAAAGATTAAAAGTGAAATATCTAATTGTGAAAGATCCTCTTGACTCTTGAATTGCGTAATAATTTGAAGGAATTATTTGACCATTAGAAAATAATAATACTCTCTAAAGCTTGTCATGATTAAAATATCTTATGTGCTTCTGCAGCAGCAATATTATGAAAAATGCTTTAAAAAGTATTTTGAAACGATCTTATACCTTCTAGTGAAAAAGGCTTCATTTTTTGAAATGAATGTAACAACGCATAACAATTATGAAAAATAATAATAATAAAAAACAAGAAAATGGTGGATAAAATAGTCGAAGGTTATTGAAAATTCATGCTACTAATGTGGTATGAAAATGCATTGGTCACGTACCTGTCATATGTTTAATCAACTAATAAAATTTTATCAAAACATCCATTAAGAAAAGGAAAACATTATTGAGACAAAATTCGCTATCCCAAAATGATGAAATGGAGGATAATTTTTCGGCAAAAGATGAAAATTTTAAATATGATGCTAAAGCTGACCATGCATACAAGGATGGTTAATATGTTCTTAGTTTCTATCAAAATTTTGTTGAGATCCAAGCATTGAAATTTAATTGTTTAATTTAATAAGTTTAATTTATATAATTCTCTATCCATAGTTTTATGAATTTTTAAATCTCTCCACGTATTTAGTTATTAAAATTTTTATTTGGAGATAAATGTTTTTATTTTTTATTGGTTTATCTTTCTAATAGAATTGATTGGTTTAATTTTAATTTTAATTTTGATTAAGATATATGATTATTGTGGAATAAGAGTAAAAGGACTTACTTGTCATAAATTTTGGGATATTCACTCTGTCTGGATAGTTTCATAATTGAGGTGAACATTAGAAAATGTTTATGTTTAAACCTTTATAGTTGTAAAGTTACTTTAATCTGACCTTATAATATTTTGCATCTTGTTGTGTTATGGTGTATATATAAAAAAATCTTATTTAATCATAGTGATTTATTAGTAACATGAATTATTATTTATTATGTTTGATATATGTTTTATTTATACCTATTTATTTTATTTTTATATGAATAAATAATTTTTTTCAAGATAAAATTTTTTTATCATTCATGTTGAAAAGAAGTGTAAAAGTGTATATTATTTAAAATAAATTAAGTATTCATTAAGGATATATAATTAAATGATTGCATGCTTTTAAAGAGCTAATATTGCATCAAACTGTAAAGAACTTTTGAAAAGCTAATATTTTACCTTTTTATGATGCAAAATTTTGTAAAACATAATATTATTTTTCAGTTTAAGGAGATATATGTTGAAGGAAATCTCTATGTGTTTTACATTAAAACGATGGCTAGAAATGACATCAGATACTCGTGTTTTTTATTATATATATTCCCAGAATGAATACATTACACTTATATGAATGACATATGAGATAGTGAAAACAAGTTCATAGTGGTGGTATGATCGGTTAGACCATCTTGAGTTAATGATGATGTAAAACAATTTGATGAAATTTTGTATGATTTTATTGAATAATTAGAAGTTATATTTTAATAATTTTCATCAATACTAATTATTTGGGCAACATATTGAACTAACACCAGCTAAAGTTAGAGGTAAGTTGCATTTTTAGATGATAACCAAATAATATATGAGATCATGTATCACATGTGTGCAACCCAAAGTTTGCGATATTATTTATTAAAATAATTTGATTTTGCACAATTTCTTTAGTATGCAATTTGTGCTTACAACATTGGTGCACTATATCCCAAGCTTGATTTTCATAGTATTAATTGGGATAATATTAAGTTGTCTATGTCTATATATGTTATACTTAATGGTTAGCAAAAGAATGCCTCCATTTAATTGCTTAACCATTAATATAAGAATAGCTTTACAATAAGCATGTAATTTTATCTGCATCAAGCCAACATGTAAGAAATATTTGTCTCGTGAAAATTGGCTTTCATTTATAAGCCAATAGATTTCATCTAAGAATATCTGGATGTGCAATATCTATTTCATATTCCACCACAATGCACTAAGATGGATCATCAAGTATGAAGTTGAAAAATTTTTAAATTTTCATTAGATGTTAAAAGATAAAGGGAGACTTGTTTATAATTTTGAAAAAAAAAAGGTATAGTCATGTTGCAAATTTTCTCAACATTAAGGGGAGATGGATTGATTAAATAATTATGTCATCGTTTTTTTTGTTGTGATCATCACTAATATTATGTGCACAAAATTGGAAGGATAAAAAAAATTATTTGTCAGACATGTTTAGTGATGGCATTTAGAGATTGCATATACTAATTGATATATACCAACTAAAATGCTCGAATTAATAATATGTCTCAGAAGGATAATATGATAAAAATAAGTCTTGAGCATGCTAGAAGCATGTCAAACTAGTCGTTTCCATAAAACAAAAAATTCTTGAAAAAAAAGAAGAAAAAAATGAAGATGGTCACATGCTAAAGGAGGTGGATACTCATGAAGAGACCTAAGACATAACTTTTGATAAAATCCTAAAAAAGGTTCAGGTACCTGAAATTATGAATATAATAAGATATCTCAATTAGTTATGTCACAACTAAATATGATGGAGCGGAAAAAACAAAATTGTTGTTGACAACGATAATATACGTAGAACACTTCTATATTAATTAAAAACATTGAAATAAGAACAAGTCATCAAAATAAATAAATGTTTCTATTATAACTTATGAAATGTATCTCGGACAAGAAGTCCAAACACCCGAAAGGTGTAAAGCCAAGGGGAGTGCATATTAGCGTAATACCAAAAACATACAAGTCATAATATATAGAATTGACTTGTAACAATAACGTCTGTCGAAATCTTTTTTTTTTAAAAAGTCCAACTTTTATTTTGAAAAACCTAAAATGGAATCACCACCAATATTTTTAAATAGGTGCGATTGGATCACCTTGAAATATATTAATATTATTAAATAACTTTTTGGTCTTTGAAATCAAAAGAAAATAGATTTGGGAGTCGGTTACACATAAAGAAGGATTAACACCCTCAAACACCCAAAATTGGTACCTAGTCGATTATTTAACGTCTTAGTGTTGAAACTTGAGAACTTGAGAAAATTTTAAAATTTGATCCTTAAACAAATAAATAGTATGATTCGATGCTATTTGCAAATTAAATTTCATGAAAAAATGATATTGTATTTCAAGTTAATTGAGAATAAAGTCATAACCCGTGAGTTAAGACACGACATCTTGGGTCCTTGAAAATAAAATAATAATAATAATAATAATAAAATCATTCATCGATTAATTAAGTTTTTACACATTTTAATTTTAAATAAGATATCCAATTAGATAGGTTCGAAGATAAAACCAAACCCCGTAAATTGGAGCAAAATTTTATCGAGTACCCCAAGTAGAGAACATTGCCTCGATTTTCAATTTTGCGTATACATTGTATAAAAATACTAGGTAATTAATTTATTTAAATATTAAAAAAATGAATGAACATGTATGAGCATAAATTACAATTTGATGATGGTGAAAATAAAAATACTTACATGAATAAGATAAAATAAATAAATACAAATAAAGAAAATAAAGAAATAATGAAAATAATATAAACAATACCAATCCATGGCAATAATATCGATAATAAAAATTTGCAACCATGATATAATTTAAAATACTAAACTAAATAAAATAAAAGATAAAAATTAACATGACATAATTAATGGAGCAAGTATGTAAATTGCATGAATAATAAAAAAAACATACTAAGAATATATAAGAAAATAAAAAATAAAATAAGATAAATAAAAAAACAATACAAGGGACTAAATTTTTTTTTAAAAAAAAAAAAAGGTAAAGCATGAATAAAAAATATAAAATAAACAAAAATAAACTTGAAATAAAAATAAATATGAAATAAATAAATGATAAAATAAAAAAAATGGGTAAAGGACTAATTGTAACTTAGAAGAATTTGAAAGAAGCCAAAAAAAAATAGAAATGACAAGAAATAAATAAAAAATAAATAAAATGACAAAATAAATAATAATAATAATAATAATAAAATATAAATAAATACAAAATAATAAAAAAAGGGCAAAGGACTGATTCAAAACAAAAAATAAATCTGGAATCTAAATTACAAAAAATAAGAAAAAAAATGGTGGATTGAATCAAAATAATAGAAAGAATGTAGGAACCAGAGTAGTAATTAACCCAATCCGTACAGGTGTCATCCCCAAAAGGGGTCAACAATTGGTCAAAGGGTCAATCTGCAAACAAATGAAAGTTAAAGGGAAAAATTAAAAATAAGTAATAAATCAAAAGGATGAAATTAAAACGACAGCCAAAAGCGAAAGGACTTGAAAGCATTTAAGCATTTTACTCAAAACACACGGATCCTAAGAGCGGGTTAGGGTCAAATTCAGGTATGCCATTAAAATGGAGTCATTTTGAGGCCATTGAAGCAGGGCCTAAAACGGCGTCGTTTTATGTGGTTATATAAGTCAAAATAAAACCCAAAAAAATCATTTTTCATCCCTTTAAGAAAAAAAAAAACCTTTTGAGCCCATTTTATTCTCTCAAATCGTTCCCACTTTGGTCACAGAGGGCCGTCGCACCTCCGCTGTGGCCACTGATTGTCGACGACGGTGACTACCGTTTACGGTGGTCAAAAAACCCAAAAAAAACCATTTCACTCCTTTTAATCCCGATACCAGATCTAGGGTTACAATCCCCCAAATCTAAACCTAGGACCTCCAAAATGTATGAAACCTCTTCGATTTCTTAGGGTTCTGGAAGGGAACCTTGATTTTTTCATTTTTTGGAGTCCCCTTTGCGAATACCGACTATTCAAAGGGATCCCCATCCGAAAGAAGACTACCCCTCATCGAGGGTGGTAACATCGGCCACCCACGGCGGCGATGGTAATGAAAAGTAACCTTAGATTTTTACTTTTACCCATTTTTTATTTTTATTTTCTTTTGCTTTTGAAAATAACAAATAAAAATAACAAATCTACCTTCAAAGATTCTTGATGCTTTTATTCTTTCAAATCATTTGTATTTCTTCGTGTTTTTTGTATCCGAAAAATTACAAATCTTTGGTTATGGTTTTACAACCTTATTGTATTACATATATTATTATTTTTTGTCTTCTTCTTCATTTTTCAGGTGCCTTCCATGGTGACAAGAGTCAGTGGTGACGGATTTTGCCGTTTCGGTGCAAGGGGAAGCAAAGAGGTCAGTCTTCAAGGTGTGGGTACCTCGATTCGTGTGCCCACTGACGTGGTAAAGGAGGCAGTGTCGAAGACTTAGGGTTTCCATTTTTTGTTTTTTTATTTTAGGTTAAGTGGGTTTAGGTTGTAATTGGGTAGTGGGCTTTAGGGTTTTTGTAAATGGACTTTTGATTTATTTTATAAAAATGGACTTTTAATTAAAGGATTAATATATTTTGGTTTTTTTTTGTTTAGGGCCGGATAAATTTGAGCCTCTACAGCTACCCCTCTTTGCTCATTGTCGTGTAACGGGAAGGGAGCAACGACTCCAAAAAGGACCAATTTCATCTAGTCCTATCGAATCTCAACTTCTCTTCTTCACGTAAGCCACCTTTTCAATTCATCGGTTACTCCACTACACTATATCCGCTTCGTTACAATTTTAGGAAGATAGGATCTAGTGTCATAGCTTCATTTTACTCCACTGTATCTTCAATAAGATTTGTTGTTGCAGCTTCACTCCATTCTACTGCAACTTCAAGGAGATTGAGATTCGCTATCAAGTTTTAATCCGATCCACTACAACTTCAGAGATAGGATTTGATGTTTGTAGCTTCATCTTGCTCTATTGCAACTTTAGAGAGATAAAGATTTGCTATTGTAGCTTTGATTCGATCCACTGCATCTTCAAAGATGTAGAATTTGGTGGTCACAGCTTCATCTTGCCTCATTGCAACTTTAAGGAGATAAGGTTTGTTATTGTAGCTTCATCTTGCTCTACTACAACTTTAGAGAGATGAAGATTTTAATTCAATCCACTACAACTTCAAGGATATAAGATTTGACGTCGTAGCTTCATCTTGCTTCACTGTAACTTCAGGGAGATAAGATTCGCTTTTGTAGATTTAATCCGATCCATTGCAACTTTAGGGGTATAGGATCTGGTGTTGTAGCTTCACTCCATTCCACTATAACTTCAAAGAGATTGAGATATGCTACTGTAGTTTTAATCCGATCCACTGCAACTTCAAGGATATAGGATTTGTTGTCTTATCATTTTCACTGCAACTTCAAGAAGATAGGATTTGATGTCGTAGCTTCATCTTGCTCCACTACAGCTTCAAAGAGATAAAGGTTTGCTACTAAAATTTTCAATCTGATCCACTGCAACTTCAGGTATATAAGATTTGATATTTGTATCTTACTCCTCTACATCTTCATGGAGATACATTCTGCTATCATAATTTTCATCCGATCCACTATAACTTTAGGGATATAGGATTTGATGTTGTATATTGCTCCACTGCATCTATGGAGACGAGATTTACTTCTGAGGTTTCATTCCATCCCACTGTAACTTCAGGGGAATTGGAATTGTTATCTTATCTATTTCGTTGCAACTTCAATAAGACAGGATTTGACATTGTAAGTTCATCTTACTTCACTGCATCTTTAGGGAGATAAGATTTGGTGTTTCATTAATCCATCATGTCATTCTTTAGGGAATAAGACCTATAGCACATACTTTATGGGCCTCTACCTAGGCCAAGTAATTAGGATGCTATGATAGGAATGAATCAAATGCTCCTAACTAGATGGGTATGAATGATGAATGTAAAAATGTCATCTTTGAGAATGATTTTATTTTTTGTCCTTAGGTCGACATTGTTCATCATTAGTCTAAGTTCTATCAATGAAGTGTTACCCTATCCTCCTTTCAGTTCTGGTATCTTTGACATGAAACCCGATAGGGTAGTTATAATCTGAACTACCTACTTCGGGGAACCCTCCAACCTTTAGGTTTGGTTCTTTCCAACTAGTGGTCCTGTTTCAGGCATTTGTAGTATTTAGGAATTTTTCAAAGCGATAGGCAGAAATCCTTTTATGCCTTATATCGTCATTAGTCCACTAATTTCAATGCAAAAAATGCTTTGAACAAGGTTATAAAAATGGATAAGATTGAAGTTATTTGAGACAAAGTTTGAATGACAATGAATTCAAAATATCAAACATTGGTTAAAAATGGCAAACATTAAACAATGGCCAACAATTGCAAACATTGGTCAAAATGGCAAATGTTGATCAACAAATAGCAAACATTAATCAAGAATTGCTAAACACAAGGTGGGAAAAATTGAAATCTGGTGCCCCAGATATCAAGGTATGAGCCTCTCTGAGTAAACTTGATGAGGACCATTTTGAGCCTGATGTGTGTTTAGGCAACCTGGAGCGCTTTGTCGATACCCCAAGATATAAAGTTCCTCTGCCTTGTTACTTTTGAGAGAAATTACCATTACATGCCCACTCTTTGCTCCAAATTTGAGCCACCCTTTCGAGTTTTCAACTCAAATCTCCTTAGGTTTCGAGATGCCCTTTACGGGTTTTCATCTCGGCCTCTCCTTTTTTTCTTTTTCTTTTTCCTTTTCTTCTTCTTCTTCTTCTTCTTCTTTTGGTGAAATGTTTCTTCACCAAACCCGACTCACAGGGTAGGGTAGATCTTTTCTATCCATCCTAGTTAGAATCAGAGTTTCGCCTCCATTGCCCCATTTATTTTTGGGTGATATGGTGTCGAATTGTGATGCTTGATCTTGAACTAACTGTAAGCCTCTACTATCATGCTATTGTAAAACCATTTGATGCAGTAATCAATGACCATGAAGATGAATCGATACCCATTGGAAACCTTTGGTGAAATTGGCCTAATGACGTTCATGCCTCACATAGAAAAAGGTCATGGAGACGTCATGACATTAAGAGGTGAGGGAGTCACATGGATTTTGCCCTCATACATTTGGCCTTTATGACATCTCTTGACATAATAGATGCGATCTCCTTCCATGGTGAACCAATAATACACAAACCTCATGATTTGCCTGACCATTGTAAAACCATTAGCATGTGTTCCACAAACACCCTTATGGATTTCTTCCAAGATTTTCTTGGTCTCGACAGCATTCACATATCTTAGTAAGACTTGATTCTTTCTTCTTTTGTATAGGATCTCTCCATCTAGGATATACTCATTTCCGAGCTTTCTCTATGCTCAAGGTATTTTTGGTCCCTTACATATAGCAATATGTCATAGTACTAAGGGTAATCATCCCTTTCCTCTTTCTCGATGTCATAACAATGGGCTGGAGCCTCGTAGATGTTTATCTGAATGGGTTTTATATCCTCTTGCTTGTTGACTTTAATCATGGAGGCAAAAGGTAGTCAAGGCATCAGCCATCTGATTTTCATCTAGCTAGAGATAATGGAAAGTGATGTCATCAAACTCATTGATTAATTCGAGAACCAGCCTTCGATAATTAATCAGCTTGGAATCTTTTGTTTCCCATTCCCCCTTGAGTTGATAAATTACTAGCACTGAATCCTCGTATACTTCTAGGACTTTGATCTCGCGCTCTATAGCTGCATGGATACCCAAGATGTATGCTTCGTGTTCCACCATGTTATTTGTACGATCGAAGTTGAGTTTACTAGTGAAAGGATAGTGATCTCCTTCTGAAGATACCAAAACTGTCCTAACTTCGTTACTCGTGACTTTCGAGGCACCATCAAAATTTAGTTTCCAAGGGTGTTCTTCTGGGGTTCTTTCTTCAATGACCGCAATACACCTCATGTCTTCATTCGAGTAATTGCAATTTAAAGGCTCATAATCCTCAAGAGCTCGGCTAATCAGAAAGTTTGCTATTACAGTCCCATTTATTGCCTTCTGGTTTACGTAGACTATATCAAATTTAGAGAGCAGAATTTTCCGTCTAGCCATACCTCATTTATGGGAAGCTTGTGTACCACGACATCAGTACTTAGACTGGACATGTCTCAATAGGATCATGCGAAGACATCTTCGAATCTCGAAACAACTCAATAAGATCTCGCCTTTTTCTGCAGAGATATATGTCCCAATTTTTTCCTATTAGATTCAAAATTTTCGCTAACTCTTTGTGAGGTAATATTTGTTTCTCATCTTGCTCGACCATCTTTAGCAGATTGGGAGACAACTTACATTCTTTTTCATCTTCAAAGTCTTGAGGTTCTTCTAGACACATATCTTACTCAAAAGGAGGCTCTGAGTTAGCAACAGTGTCGCTCATATTATTAATATAAAGGGACCTGGCACAAGGACAAAAAGAAATTCAAAGAATAAATGAATGTAAAAATGATTGACCGTGTGAGTATGAATGAAAGAAATAGAAAAATATTTGCCAAAATGGAACAAAAATGCATCATTTTCATTGAAATAAAGGTAGTGGTCATGTGCCCTCTTTTACAAAAGGATCTCTATTGCTCTCGGGCTTAGAGCAATTGGTATGTTCTGAACATTACTCTGAAAAATTCCTAAAAACTACGGGAAGCTCCTCCACAGTCCAATTGTTTAGAAAACTTCCGAGGGTGTAGGGACAAATTCTCGATAAGTTCCCTTCTCCATTCCCTTCTTCGAATATGACACTAACACTCAAAAAAATTCAACATTCCCCCCACAATCTTGATTATCTTGTTTTCTCTCAATTTTCATTCAAATTTCATGACTCTCCCTAAAACAAATATTTTAGATATGTGGGGAATTTTTATTTTATTTATTTATTTATTTATTATTTTTTATTGAAATTTAATGCATATAATGAAATGCAGTGCTAATGAATGGTAAAATGCATGCAAAAAGGCATTGATTCTAGTCCAATTTCATTAGAACAACTTTACTAGAAAATAAATTTCTTTACATAAGACGAGGACATATATAGCCGTGCCTTAATGCTCAAAAGCCTTCATCTTCCAAGCTAATTGTTGCCCCGATTCGTCTCTGATTTCAAGTTCAAAACGTCGACTTGAATGGCTAGGGCTTGCAAGCGTTAGCCGCTTCTTGTATTTGGGCCAAAGTCTTGCCCGTGACATGACCCCCATCTCTAATCTGCCCCTTACAAGTTGTCATTTTTTCTTGTTGTATTTTCTTTGACCAGATACGTACATTCACATTGTTCCCTACTCCATCAAGAAACTCATTTTCCATGACAAGTTCTCTATTTAGTAATTGAGCACAAATCAACACTTTTTCTAAGATGAAAATGCAATGCGAACAAGTTAAAACGAAATGAAGTAAGTCAGTATACAATAATAAAAACTTGAAAACAAATTACTACAAAGAACAAAGGTTAAAAAGCGTCTCTCCTTTACATTCTATTTGGGTAATCACTAAAGGTTCGACGCAATTCTACTTAAGGTTGGCTCTTAGGGCTCATTACAAGCGATTCGGTCCTAAAGCAAAAGTACCTGAACCGGTAAATTCCTCAACCCTCACCCATTATAGGCTCATACAGACTGAGTTCAATTCAAGGGGATACATTTCCCATATGTTTACATAGAAGTGAAAACTTCACGAAAACATAAGTACGGATATATCCCAAACGTAGTCCACTATCTTGCATGGAGGTGAAGACCTCACGAAGGAGTAGTTTCATGCTTCCACTTAAAAGGGTGGAGTAAACCGATCATGCAATGCGTGAAAGACTCTCACCTTTGGCCCAAAAATAAATCGGTAAACAAATGAATTTAAATCAAACATATAAAAGACAAAATGCAAGAAAAGGATCGCAAATTAAATTAAACCAATTTCTCAATTTTTAACAAAAAGACTAAAAATAATCGACTTGCGGCTTGACTCTCTATATCCCCAGCGGAGTCGCCAAGCTGTCGAAACCATTTTTTTTAAAAGTCCTGACTTTTATTTTGAAAAACCTAAAATGGAGTCGCCGTCAATCATTTTTAAATAGGTGCGATTGGATCACCTTGAAATATATTTAAATTTATTAAAATAATGTTTTGGTCTTCGAAATCAAAAGAAAATAGGTTCGGGAGTCGGTTACACATAAGGAAAGATTACCACCCTTGTATGCCAAAAATTGATACCTAGTCGGTTATTTAACGTCGTAATGTTGAAAATAGAGAACTCGAGGAAAATTTAAAATGTGATCCTTTAACATGTAAATGGTATGATTTGATGTTATTCGCAAATTAAATTTCACGAAAAATGATATTTTATTTCGAGTTAATTAAGAATAAAGTCATATCCCATGAGTTAGGACACGACATCTCGGGTCCTCGAAAATAAATAAAAATAATCATTTATTGATTAATTAAGTTTTTACACATTTTAATTTTAAATAAGATATCCAATTACATAGGTTCAAAAATAAAATTGTACCAAGTTGGAGAAAATTTTTATCGAGTTCCCCAAGTAGAGTACATTGCCTCGATTTTAAATTTTGCGTATACATTGTATAAAAATACTGGGTAATTAATTTATTTGAATATTACAAAAATGAATAAACATGTATGAGCATAATTTACAATTTAATGATGGCAAAAATAAAAATACTTACATGAATAAGATAAAATAAATAAATACAAATAAATAAAATATAGAAATAATGATAATAATATAAATAATATCAATCCATGACAATAATATCGATAATAAAAATTTGCAACCATGATATAATATAAAATACCAAACTAAAGAAAATAAAAGATAAAAATAAACATGACATAATTAATGGAGCAAGTATGTAAATTGCATGAATAATAAAAAAGATAGTAAGAATATATAAGAAAACAAAAAAATAAGATAAATAGATAAAAATGAAAAATTATAAGGGACTAAATTAAAAAAAAGTAAAGCATGAATAAAAAATAAACATTAAATAAAAATAAAGATCAAATAAATAAATGATAAAATAAAAAAAAATGGGTAAAGGACTAATTGTAACTTAAAAGAAATTGAAAGAAGCAAAAAAAAAAATAAATAGAAATGACGAGAAATAACTAACAAAAAAATAAAAAATAAAATGACAAAATAAATAAATAAAAAAGGGCAAAAGACTTATTTGAATCGGAAAATAAATCTAGAATCTAAATTTTAAAAAAAAAACAAATGGAGGATTGAATCAAAATAATATAAAGAATGTAGGGACTAGAGTAGTAATTAACCCAATCCGTACATGTGTCATTCCCTAAAGGGGGTCAACAATTGGTCAAAGGGTCAATCCGCAAACAAATGAAAGTTAAAGGGAAAAATTAAAAATAAATAATAAATCAAAAGGACGAAATTAAAATGACAGCCAAAAGCGAAAGGACCTGAAAGGAATTAAGCCTTTTACCCAAAATACGCGGATCTGAAGAGTGGGTTCGGGTCAAATTCGAGTATGACATTGAAACGTCATCGTTTTGAGGCTTTTAAAGCAGGGCTTAAAACGGCGCTATTTTATGTGGTTATATAAGTCAAAATAAAGCCAAAAAAATCATTCTTCATCCCTTTAAGAAAAAAAAACCTTTTGAGCCCATCTTTTCTCTCAAATCGTTCCCACTCCGGTCACGAGGCCGTCGCACCTCCGTTGTGACCATCGGTTGTTGATGATGTTGACCGCAGTCTCCAGTGGTCAAAAAACCCTAAAAAACAGAAACCGTCACACCTACGTCGTGGCCACCGATCGTCGACGACGTTGACCGCTATCTCCGATGGTCAAAAAACCCAAAAAAAAACCCTTTCACTCTGTTTTTAACCTCGATACCAGATTTGAGGTTAAAATCCCCCAAATCTAAACCTAATACCTCTGAAATGTATGAAACCTCTTCGATTTCTTGGGGTTCTTGAAGGGAACCTTGATTTTTTTTGTTTTTTGGAGTCCACTTTACGAATACGGACTATTCGAAGGGATCCCCATCCGAAAAAGGACCACCCTTCATTGAGGGTGGTAACCTCGGCCACCCACGATGGCGGCGATGATGGAAGGTAACCCTAGATTTTTCACTTATACCCCTTTTTTATTTTTTTTATTTTTTTCGAAAATAACAAATCTACCTTCAAACATTCTTGATGCTTTTCTTTTTTCAAATCGTTTGTATTTCTTCGTGTTTTTTGTGTCTGAAAATTTACAAATATTTGGTTGTGGTTTTATAACCGTATTGTATTACATTTATATTTTTTTTTTGTCTTCTTCTTCATTTTGCAGGTGTCTTTCATGGTGGTAGGAGTCAATGGCGATGAATTTTGTCGTTTCGGTGCAAGAGGCAATAAAGAGTCAAGCCTCGAGGCATGGGTGTCTCGATTCGTGTGCCCGCTGACGTGGCAAAGGAGAAGGCGTCGAAGACCTAGTGTTTCCATTTTTTGTTTTCTAATTTTAGGTTAAGTGGGCTTGAATTGTAATTGGGTATTGGGCTTTAGAGTTTTTGTAAATGGACTTTTAATTAAAGGATTAATTTATTTTGATTTGTTTTTTAGTTTAGGGTCAGATACAGTTAGGCCTCTACAACGTCCACAAAACACTTGGTTTTTGGTTATGAAAAATGATTAATTTGTGGTGGATGCAAACACCAAATAAAGTTATTTATTTTCATATTGTGAATTTGTATTCAGTTGATATATATCATTTGATAATATTGATGCCTGAAGCATAAAACTCGAGTTTTATGAAAAAATCATTAAATGTGAATATGATTTTGTTTAAAAGTTTTTATTAGTTAATGTATTTATACATATACATTGTTATCATCATTGTTGATATTAATGTATCAAATATCATTGGAGTTCTTGAAGAATTTTCAAGAGCAATAATTATTCGATAGATAAACTTTATAATGAAAGTATATTTAAAATAAATAAATTTTGTCTTGACCTAAAGATTGAGTGTTCAATAAGTACAAATGGTCATACAAAAATGTTATAAAATGATTGTCTTAAACTACAATTTTGTTATGTGCCCAATACACTCATTTATTAGTAATAGTGAATGATACAATATATCATGCTTTATAAAGTTGTTGGCGACATCTAAAGCATGAGAATGCAATTGATTTTTTTTTTTGATGAATTACAAATAGCGATTAACGCGACTCGAACCCAGATAACACCTAAGGCGGAGAACACCCTTAACCATCAGGTCAATACATGAGGTTCAATGCAATTGAATTTTATTGCTATATTGATATGCATCAACAAAATTTGTTGTATATGTTGATGATTTATTATTGATAAATAATATTGAATGACTATTTTTTTTTTTGGTGATAATTGAATGACTCAATATTGAGTTATAAAATGGTGTTCAAATAAAAGGGAGCAAAATATGGATTGTTGTAATACTCTTCACTCGATGCGAAAAATAATCGAGAATTCAATTAGGCATTCTCTACCGTTACATTTGAGAAGTTAATTTTCAACATTGGATTGCGTCGTTTTAGATATTTTAAGTGATGCTTACATGAGGGGGAGTAAATTAGCACTACATTTTTCTTTTAAAGTTGTGAAATATGTACTCTTTTTTCCTTCATTAATTTTTTGTCCCACAGGGTTTTTCCTATTAAGGTTTTTAATGAGACATATCTTTTGCACAACGAACATCCAATGGGGAGTATTATGAATGCTACTAAGCAGATGTTCAACTTTTCATTTTCTTGTAACCTCTTTTCTTTTTATGTATTAGAAGTCTAATCTCCCTATATATATATATATATATATGAGTACAGTACTTGTAAGGATGATGGAAATAGAAGAAAAATACAATAAAAATCTCCATTTATTCTCATCTATTATTATTGTGTTATATGTATTATTATTATAAGAATTTTGACATTGAAAAATTTTTAAACACCAATAGTACCTTTATTTACTTCTAATGATTCAAAATTAATTAGCAGAAAAAACCTTTAAATGGGCCTATTATAATTAATTAGCTCTAAATACTTAAATAGCTAACAAAGAGTAAATAGAGCATAATTTTCATAGCTTAAAATATAAAACCTCACTAACTATTCAAATTTTTTAAGAAAAAATTGGAGACCACACTAACACAATTTAGATTTGTCTCGTAAGATGCTTCATTATTCGTATTTTTCAAAAAGTGTGGATGACCAAGAGTTAAAATATTTTGAATCGCATTTTAATTTTTTGGCTTAATATAACATTTTGTATTTGAATTTGACATTATTTTTTAATTTAATATTTAAATATTTTTGGGTTCAATTTGGCACTCAAATTTGACATTTTTTTTTTAATTTGATACTTAAACTTGATATTTTTTTTTAAGTTGGTATTTAAACTTTTTAGGGTTCAATTTGATACCAGAATTTGACTCTTTTTCCTAATTTGGTACCTAATATTTTTTAATAATAATTTGTTAAGTATAGATCAATAACCATTTTTAGTATGAATTTTCTTTAAAACTGATAATATTTTTGTAGCATAACAAAAAAAATTTGAACACCATTATTGTTTTGCGTAATTTTTGTAATATTTAATAAATTTAGGTACCAAATTGAATCTAAAAAAAAGTTTAGGTACAAAATTAGGAAAAAATGTCAAGTTCAAGTACCGAATTGGGTCCAAAAAAATTTAGGTACCAAATTAGGAAAAAGTGTCAAGTTCAGGTATCAAATGTTATATTTTAAGCTTAGTTTTTTTTATTTAAAAATGGGTAAATTAGTTTTTGTATATTAAATGAATGAGCAAAATAGTGTTTTTTTTTTGGTTAAATTTTGATGTTTATATATAAAGTGTACTAACAAATTTAGTTATCAACCTTTACACATTTATTCAATTTGATTCTATTATTTTATTGGAAATAAACTAGAAAATTTTGAAACTAATAAGGTTAAAGGATTAAAATTAGCAAAATAAAAAATAAAAAAAATCAATTAAGCTTTTTAAATTTTTAAAATTATTTAAAAATCATAAAAATTATAAAAAAATTGTTATAAAATTTTTATTAAGAAATAACAATATCAATCCATTAAAATCTAACAGTAATAAGATTTTTTAAAAAAATTAACTCTTACTCTTTTATTGCGTTGATATTATTATTTTTTGATAAAATTTTATAATTTTAACATTTTATAACATTTTTAATAATTTTTATGATTTTTTAATATTTTTAAAATTTAAAAGGGATTAATTGATTTTTTCAATTTGTTTCTAGCCTTTTAACCTTATTAATTTAAAAAAACTTTTAATTTACTTCGAATAAAAGAATAATGATCAAATTGAATAAATGTGTAAAGATTGAAAGTTAAATTTGTTAACCTTATATACAAATATTAAAACAAACAATTAACGGTGCAATTTTAACGAAATGATTATTTTGCTCACTCATTTAACAGACATAAACTAATTTACATGAACTAATTTACTAATAAGTGTTCTTGCAATGACAAGACATAACCCAACTTTTAAAAAAAAAAATTCTAGTTCAAATCTTAAAGAAAACATAATTAAAAAGACAAATATAAATATCAAAAGGATTAATCTCCAAAATTATAAGCGAACTAATTCAATTTAAATTAACTAACTAAATTACACATTTACGCACATTAAAATTCCAACCTAATAGAAAAAAAATATTGAATAGCATGATAGCAATTTACAATTAATTATACAAGATAGGGATTGAAATTTTGTAAATGCTCAATGAAATCTTTAATAACATAGGCATTCAAGGAATAGATAACATCAAATCAAAATTAAGTAGCACCTAATCCTTTAAAAGGGGATGTTAAAATTAATTAGCTGTAAAAAATTTGATAGACACTGACACCTAAAAACTCTTAATTGGATGCTTTCAATAAGATGAGTATTTAATCGAATCGAAATGAATAAAAAAATTTTGAGTTAATCGAGTTGGCGAATCCTATTTTATTATTCTAACTCGATTTGAAATTTTCTCGAATCGATTCAAGTATGATGGAATTCGAATTGAATCAAATCGACTATATTTGTTCGAGTTAAATTTTAAAAAAAATAACTTTGGGTCCTTTATAACCACTGTCATCCACCGTAATCAAATTTGTTATTAACTTTCATCACCTCATAATTTATTTATTTATTAATATTTTATATACATTTAGCTTATTTGCTTGAATGCTTCAATTATTTTCTAATTCTTCTCATTATGTATTTTGAAATTAAAATTATATTAAATATAAAAATGTGATTTTTTTTTAATAAAAGTTATTTTAAAAATAAAATATGGAATTTATACTAATATAAAATTTTAACACGAATATTTTATGGCATCATTAGTAATTCAATTTTTAATATAAACTTTAACACAAAATTACAAGCTTTATAAAATTAGAAGATAAAGCATATTTCAAATGAGATAAACCAAGCTGCAGATTGTATTTCAAAATGACTTAAGTAAAAAGTACTGATATGCAGGTCTTCGAAGACATTCATGAAGAGTTGTTACCAGTTCTTAAATCTGATAGATTGACAAATTCTAATTATGATAATTCAATATAATTAGTTTGTTCATTAAAAAAAATTATAATTTAATAGAAATTGTGAAAATTATACATTTAAAAGTAAATTATAATTTATTTTATAATTATTAGTTAAAAAATTTTACATTTTAGAGGTAAGTAGTCATCCTGGCCCATTTGCCTGTAAGGTACTCGTGTGGTAGCTAACCGGGTCAACTCACTCTCCATCACTTTTTTTCTCAGCCCAACAACAGTCCGCTTAAGGCTTAAACAGGAGATCTTTGTTACAGCTTTACAGAATAACTGACTGAAAATAGCATAATAAATCTATAAAAGGTTTGAGTGAAAAAGATCAGAAACGTTAGCTCGTATTGCTGCTCTAACGGAGAGGCCCCTTTCTTTTATTCGCTCCTTCAAGTACAGGTATATTCCAATTTTTCATTTGATGATAATATACAACTGTATTTCTGGGTTTTTTTTTTAAAAGAAAAACTCTCCCAACTGTATGCATTAGCTTTATAAGATTGTTGATGCATGTGACAATAGGTTTCATTATTCTCAGTTTTTAAGCACTTTCAATGTCATGAAATATGGGTATAGCCCAGTTGTTGACAGTATGAGGAATTTTTAAGTCAAACCGATAAACTTTTTTCAATTTTCAGGAGAACTGACAGCATACCAAATTCCAGCAGTAGAGAAATGGATTTTACGGATTTGGATTCAAATGCTACGAAATGTGTAAATCTTAGGTTGTGCAATGTCTCTGGGTATGTTATGTTTATAAAGATTCTATTTTATTTTCTTTTGATTTTAAAGAGGTTTCATATCGATGCTTGTTCTTTGCTGTGCAGTTGCATGACTGAGATACTTGAAATTCGTGCTGATCGTCCCTCTTTTCATGTTGTGTTTATTCCTGGAAATCCTGGTATGTTTTACTGTCTTTGACGTACTATTTTAGTATTAGTTGAATGGGTTAATATACTATTTTGTACCTGATTTTGGCTTTTAATGTTCAATTTGATACTAATATTTTCCCAAGTACCCAAGTTTGACTTCAATGTTCTATTTAGTATCCGAGAATGTTTTGGTCCCAGTTAAGTATCTATAATTTTTTTACTAGACTAGACATCAAATACTCGTTGGACCACATGATGCCATTTGGTTTAGGTACCAAATTGAACATTGAAGTCAAACTCAGGTAGCAAATTAGGATGAATGAATATTTTTCCTAAGTATCCAAGTTTGACTTCAATGTTCTATTTAGTATCCGAGAATGTTTTGGTCCCAATTAATCATCTATATTTTTTTTACTAGATTAGACATCAAATACTCATTGGACCACATGATGCCATTTGGTTTAGGTACCAAATTGAACATTGAAGTCAAACTCAGGTAGCAAATTGGGATGAATGAAAACTTAGGTACTGAATTAAATATTGAAGCCAAACTCGGGTACCATATAGTATATTAACCCTAGTTGAATTGTTAGAATTAGATCTCAATTGCATCTGATGATCTCAGGTGTTATTACCTTTTACAAGGAATTTGTGGAATCATTGTTCAAGTTCCTGGGAGGAACTGCATCTGTATCAGGTAACAGGTTGAGAAGTTTCTCTTTTAATGAAAGATATTCTCTTTATTGTTATTATATTATTATTATTAGCCCTATTATTGTATTTAATAGTTGCTTGCTTTCCTACGGTTCCAAGCAGCTGTTGGTGCTGCAGGTCATACAGAAAAGGTGCCTACAATGGGTTTTTTTTTTTTTTTCGTAGTCTATATGCATCTTTGATTTTCTAATTCTTTCTTTCTTCTTTAACCTCTGTTGAAGAATTGGGAACACGGAAAGTTGTATTCCTTGCAAGAACAAATTGATCACAAGGTGACCTATTTATTTATTTGGCTTTTAGCATATTGATAAATAAGAAGAATTTCAGCGAGTCTCTTTCAAAATTTCCAATATTCTCTATTATTAATTTTAATTTCCTGAATTGTCAATGAATATGATACATTTTGATTTACATTGTCTGTTGAGCTGTTTAAAAATTCTTAACTAATATGCTCTGAGTTGGAAGCAAGTTAGTCAGTACCATACTGGTGGGCATACTGTTTTTGCCTTGATACTAGTTCGTACCAGTACCAGCATGTTTCAGTGTACCATTTCAGGTTTATTGGTATTTTTAAATATTTTTCACATATATATCTATACTTTGATTTTTAGTTTCTTAATAAATTAAATGTCATAATACATGATTTATCTCAATTACATCCATATATGTTATACATAATATATCTCAATTACATCCATATAAATATATTTATATGTAAATATAAGTTTTAAAATTATTAATTAGGTTCAATAGCTTAATTTAATAACTACATTTTAATTTTAAATGTAATTATGGAAAAATTAAAAAAGGAACATTTAAAAAGATTAGTTTAAAATATCAAATTATTGTACCAACCGGTACGGGCCGAAATTGACCGATACAGGCTGAAACACACCGAAATATCCAAAACGCACCAAAACTTTGACTGAAACAGAACATAGACTACTTGATACTGGTTTAGGACTGGAACGGTACTTACTGGCCAGTATTGGTATGGTACTGACTGCCATGGTTGGAAGACTGAATTTAGTTGGGATAAACTTGACTCAAGTTTTATGTGTTAGTCACTTGAAAATCAAATTAACTATTCTCCACAATTGACCGAGCTTCTTTTTTTTGTTGAATTGGATTATTGGTTATCCTTTTTGCCTAGCCTATCTTTCTAGATGAAGATCTTTAGCTTAGAATCACAATGAAAACCATGTTTAGCTTACCAATTCATCATAAAGGATTATAACTTTGCTTTAAATTTTACTTTTGCAGATTGAGTTCATCAAAGTGCAAAATATTGAAGCCCCTTTAGTTCTTGTAAGACTAATTTCTGCCTTTCTGTTGTTTCATCTTCCTGCTAGTCCTGAAACAGTTTCTTCTTCCAAGAATATAACCTCTTGAAATGTTTTTCTTTTCCCCCGATACAAGGATAAATATATTTTTCATTCTTGGCATATAGTTTTCAATCTAACATTTGATAATGTGCAACATCTTTTTCAATAAGTGCCTTTTTATTTGTTTTATTGTTAAGGACACATGTTTATTTTCATTTCTACTAGTGAACAATATTTTGGCTTGGAAAGAAATATAAAATTTCATTAAGTGATATATTCCAAAATTCTTGCAGTTGATTCTGATTTCTAAGATTAAACTCATTGTAGATGTTTAATGTTCCATGAAGGTAGGGCACTCTATTGGTTCATATATAGTACTAGAAATGCTAAGGAGACTGCCAGAGAAGGTGGAATGACCATTTCAACTAATTTATTCAACATAATTTTTACCATTCGAGTTTGTGAAACGAAAAAAATTGTTTCCTAAAATTCTTCATCTGGTGTTCTAGGCAATGTATTGCATTGGACTCTACCCATTTTTAGCCGTAAATCTGCAATCAAAGAAACAGGCTGTCATCATGAAGGTTATTATGTAAGACTCTTTATCATTGCTTCCCACTATGCATGGTTTGTGTGGGAAACATTCAGATCTCGATTATGATGAATATTAATTTCCAGTTTTCTGCCCTCACTCTTCTTCTATTTGTCGCACTTGCTCCACACTGCAGTATTGTATGACATGTTTAAATTTCCTTTCCCACTGTACCTTATGATTCCTTAGCTGAGCAATACTTGTAAAGTTCGTTCAGAATCATAATCTCATATATCATTTATTCACTCATCTTTTATAACCTAAAATAAAAGAAAACCTTATCTGCTATGCTAGTTTTGAATATTTGTTCAAAATTTAACATTCTATCGTTCATGGAAACGGATTTGGAGAGTGAATAGAATCAATATATGGGTTTCAGGTCCAGAGTACTGTCCACTATGGTTACACTCTTTGTAGCATCGTTGAGCTTGTTACCAAGACGGGTTTTGAGGCTAATTTCCGAACTCTCGAATGGGAAGCCATGGTCTAATACTGCCCACGAAGCTTTTTGCTCTCACTTACCACAGGTCAAGTCCTGTTAAAATGCAGTTCTTTCTGATTATAAGCAGTATTTCTTTCTTTTCTGGGTCTATTTGCACCCTCAGTACAGATTGCCCTAGGGGACTATTTAATTGTATTCTTGCATGTATATATGTGTGTATTAAAATCAAGTGCTTGTTTAATATTGAAGGCATTAATTTTTATTTGCAGTATCATACTATACGCCAAGTGCTATATATGGCTTGGACAGAGTTCATAAAGGTATGCTCATGCTGACAACAGGAAATTTGTGCTGTAAGAGACTAAGGCTTCGCTTGGTATGAAGGAAAGAAAATTGGAAAGATGGAAAATTGAAAGGGTGAAAAACTAGAGGGATGGAAAATATATTTTCTTTCCATAGGCGTGTTTGGTAGGAAAGATGGAAAAATAGAAAGAAAATGCAACAATTGAAAATTGTATATTTTGAACTAACATACACTTCTCTCTGATTTTTTCTCCTCTCATCATTCCAATTTAGAAGGATTGGTTTTATGCATTAGGATGGAAAATGATCACTCCTATTTTCTTTCCTCACTTTCCTACCCAACCAAGCGCACTCCAAAATTATTTTCTTTCCACTTTTCCATTCCCTCCTCCCATCTCTCCACTTTTCTACCCAATCAAGCACACCCTAAAAATTTATAAAAATTGGTCATAATTTAGAACAATACAAGTATCTTGTACAAGAACATTTCATGATGCCACATTGAATTCATAGTGTTCTTGATCATGTGCTTTTGTTGTTATTGTATTTGTGCAACCTTTCTGATTGGGAATACTTTCACTGATTTTTCTTGCTTTTCTTGTAGATCCTTAAAAAAAATATCTGATTCACAAATACATAAAAGTAGCCCCATTCAGACATTTTGTTTTGTCTTGTTGCCTCTAAAACCACAAATATAGTCTTTTGGGAAGTGTGCTAACGTGGGTCCATTTATATTTCTTTTATTTAGATCACTGTACTATACACTAATAATAGCTCAATCGATACTGAGGTTGACTGCACCTTTGATGACATTAGTCTGCTGTTTGAATAAGTTTCGTATTATAAATCCTAGTGCTTTTTGCTTGGACTGTTCATATCATTGTGTTAATGAATATTTAGTTTCAAAACAAGGATTGCATCTTTCGTGGTTTCCTGCTTCCTTTTGTGGCATTATGTTGTCTTTTGTTTTTGGTTCAAGTGCACCACTGCAGATTGGAAAATATAGGGCTGATTTACTGAGATAGGGCTATAAACTTACATCAACAATCTTGTGGTCATTTACTTACTTTAATCCTTGTCTGTTAGCTTTCAGAAACACCAGATTGGGAATTTATGAGAGAAAACCAGGAGAAAATTTCATTCTTGTATGGCATTGATGACCACTGGGGTCCATTACAGATGTTCGAAGAGGTAGAATCCAACTCTCTCTTTCTCAAGTCTTGTATTTCAGGTTCGGACCATCAAAACCCCCTATTGCTAGAAAACCGTAAAAGGCCATCAATCAGGTTGCTAGGTTAATAAAAAAGATAAAGATAAACCTAAGGCAGCCTGCTATTGAATCGAAATTCCTTAGCAAACTAGATGTCCCTTGCAAAAAACAAATGGTGTTACTTAGAAATCTTGCAGTTATACTGATGTAGAGATGGTGCATCTGATAAAAGGGGAAGGTGATTATTGCAGTAACCATCAAGAACATGGTGTTTCTACTTTGGATATTTTTGCTTTTCTGGTTTTTCACTTAACAGTTATTCCATCTTTACTTGCCAGCATTTACCCTTTCTTGCCAAGAAACATGTTTAATTTGGTTTAATTTTTTTTTGTTTCCCTCTTAGGTCTCTAGGCAGGCCTCAGGGATTGCCCTATCAATAGAAAGGGAGGGCCACACTCATGGTTTTTGTTGTACGAAGGCTGGCTCCATATGGGTTGCTCGCCATGTTGCTAGCCTAATAAAGAACAGATTAGCAAGATGATGCCGGTAAGACCAGTCTTATAATTATTTTATTATTTTGATAGCAATGCAGTTGGCTTGAGTGTCAAATCAACTGCAGTGGCATCTGAAATAAGCTAGATATCGCTCTTAGTTCTTTGACAAATCAAGTCGGGCCCGTAGTTTTGACTAAAATGTATCCATTCTGTATGATAATCATGCTCATAACCATTGCAGCAATGGTAGACAGATGTGTAGGAAAATGCTATATGAAGATGGTAGCATCCATGGTCCATATGTGAACTACTCGTAGCATATGTCACTCTTAATTCATTTAGATTATTTATTTTGAAGAAGTATCTGTGTCTATACGTGTTCTAGAGATATGCCCGTAATCAGCATTCACACCCTATTCTAAGTGACGAAGATACAAACAGTATAAAAGACAAGGAAAATCCATTGTCTTGTTCTTGGTGAGGCATTTTCTATCCTCACGTGAGTGTTCCGAGCAAAGTCAGCCTTATTAGTTGGTTTACTGTACCTATCACTTATGTTTAATCTCTTCTAAATATAGGTACCTTTGCCGTATGTGCAGAATTTTTTTATTTCGGTCTGAGGTTCATTCTCATGTTGGACTTAAAACACCATTATTTGAGCTGAAATTCGAGTTCGATTTAAGATTTTTTTTTTAAATGTTCTTTAGTTAATTTTAGGATAAATTACACCATTATTCACTAATTCACTAAACTATGATTATGTTTTCGTTTTGGTCCATTAATTAAAAAAGTTACAATTTGATCATTGAATTATTCGAAAGTTTTTATTTAAGTCATTAAACTATTTAAAAGTTTTTATTTGTCACTGTATTAAATTTTTTTTTATGTTTCGTTAGTGAGTTTCAAGTAATGATTCGATGATCGGTACGATAAATCAATATTCATTGATGAGTAGAACATATTTTAGATCCAAGTTAATTTGAATGTTAATGTTGGAGATCGAAGAAAAAATTTGTTTGCATTGTGGTTTTTTAATTTATGACGTTCAAAGTTGTGTCATGAAAAATATTTATCTATAAAAAAAAGAGCTTTCGATTTATGCAAGTAATACGAATAAAGAAAATCATATAGTATTAATTTTAACGGTACAGTATCAAAACATTATTAATCAAATTGTAAATTCATTAATAATCAAATTGTAAATTTTTTAATTAAGTGATTAAAATAAGAATTTATTCATTAACGAGTAAAACAAAATTTATTCATAATTTACCCTTAATCTTATTATTGAGATATTTCAAGACGGTTAAGAGGCTTTTTCCTAACTCTTTGGTTTTTTTATCAAAACAAAGTCACTATACTGTTATCGATTACAATCTAAACATCCATCAAACAAAATATTAATACCTTTGTAACTAACAAATTTTGTTGAAAATAGACTCGTATAAGCGACAAACAAAAACAAATAGAAAAAGTAGACACAAATATTTATGTGGAAAAGCTTTTTTGAAGAGTAAAAAATCGTGGATAAAGAATATTTCATTAAAACGACAAATAATTGAAGAGGAGCACAAGATGGATAAATAAAAATAAATTCGAATTCAAAATACAAAGTTCCCTCGAAATTCATACAAAACTTTTTTTAATTGTGTTGTTGAATCAATCCCTCCAAGGAATGCTAAAAGCTCTACTTATAGGTTGAAATTCGTGGGTTAATCTAATTAAAATATCTCTAGAGTTATTAGAGTTCAACTGAAAAAAGATAGAATAATTTAACTAAGAGAAGAAACCCCAATTTAGTAGGAAACATATCATCACGTCATGACGTCATTTATCGGCTCGTTGGGACATCACATGTCGTGTCGTTGGGACGTCAATTTCTTCTCGTCGGGATGTTGTGTGTTGCATCGTCAACACGTCAACTCATCCTTGTCATGACATCGACTTTGTTTCGTTCAAAATGAGAGGCACACTCTACAAATCTCCACCTTGACTCATATTTCTACAACGCCTTCTTTGTCAGGTCTTGTCGGGGGTCTAACTCGATCTTTTGCAGGATGTTGACTAAGTCCAAACAGTGTTTGAACTTGGAAACTGGAAGGCCTTTGGTCATCATATCGACTGGTTTATTTTTTGTGCCGATTTTGTGAATTTGAACATCTCGTTGTACAACCACCTTCCAAATAAAGTGATACTGAATGTCTATGTGCTTTGTTCTTTCATGATGCATTTGATCTTTAGTGAGATGTATGATACTTTGACTATTGCAATATACAATAGTCGCATCATGTTTATTAGCCAGCTCCCCGAATAGACCTCTCAACCAAATGACTTCTTTCGCAGCTTTTATGATTGTCATATATCCTACTTCTGTAGTCGATAAAGTCACAGTGGCTTGAAGCATGGCTTTTCAGCTAATGGCGTACTTGTCGAAAACGAACAAATATCTCGTAAAGGATCTTCTTTTGTCTAGATCTCCTGCATAATCTGAGTCTATGAAGCCCACTAGACCCTCTGAACTTCATTCGAACTCTAAATGAGTATTTGATGTCCCCCTCAAGCCTCTGAGAATCCACTTAATTGTTTGCCAGTGTAATTTCTCGGGTATAGCCATGTATCTACTTACAACACTAATATTATGTGAAATATCGGGATGAGTGCAAATCATTGCATACATTAAGCTTTCGACTGCATTGGAGTAAGGAACCGAGGACATATACTTTTCTTCGTCTTCGGTTTGTGGTGAATCTGAAGCTGAAAGTCTGAAGTGTGCAGCTAAGAGAGTACTAACTGATCTCGAATTTTGCATTTCGAATCACTCGAGGATCCTTTCGATGTACCTTTGTTGAGACAAGAATATCATCCCAGAGTGTCTATCTCTGAAAATTTCCATTCCCAAAATTCTTTTAGCTGCACCAAGATCCTTCATCTCGAATTTAGAGTTAAACATGGTTTTTAACTGATCAATTTCGGATGGATCCTTAGCTGCAATTAGCATATCATTAACATAATGCAACAAGTATATAAACGATCCATCATCAAGACAATGGTAATAATTATTGAGTTAAATAAGTTATAATACTATGGGTAAATGTTCAAAATACATAGTGTCTACCCAATACCAAATGTAATAACCTTATACCGGGTATAGGGATGCTATAGGGAACCAATACGGACTAGTTGAGTCAATTAAAATATCGATTGGATTGAGATATTTGAATTGAACTAGATCGATCGATCGGATCGATTAGACTGGAAACCAATCGAGGTATCAATTTGGAGAGTGACTTTGAATTGATTCCACTAAAAACCGATACAAATTGATTAAACCAACTAAAAACTAATTGATGGGGATAAATTTCTTCTACGCCACGTGGTCGCGTCTCCTAATGCCCCACCCATATAATTTTTAGACGTTTACTATTTAACCCTATATTACAAGCATTCCTTTAGTTTCATTTTCACGGTTGTATGCCCTTAACATCTTATAAAGATATCGTTAAGTATTGGTTAACATGTTTTAAAAAAAAAAATTGGTATGAAGCATGTAAAAATCTAAACCTTTTTCTTGAGAAAAACTAAGAGTAGTTTTAGATTCAGTAGATTGTAATTTTTTTTTATATAAAAATATGATTTGGAATGAGTTGATTTCATATCCAAAATAATTAAAATTAAATTAAGTATAATTTTTTTAAAATAAAAATAATTGTTTTGATTATAATTATTGTTAATTAATTTAAATTTATAATAATTTATTATATTTACTTAAAAATATTATTTATAACAATTAATAATTTTACAATAAACTTAAGTCAATTAAAAAATTTATTTGACTTTAATTTAACATTATTTTAAAGTTAGAGAAATTTAATGTTATCAATTTTAACAATCAAATCGAAAATTTTAAGTAAAATATGCAAATATTTTGTATTTGAAATGATTTAATTCAAAATAATTTGTGTATTAAATTTAATCTAAATAATTAAAAATAAACTCGAACTTAAAAAATTCAATTATGAAATTGAAACTCAAAACACCCAAATCCAAAGTAATCGAATTTAAAAAATAAAAAAAACACTCGCTTGTTAATCATGTGATTAAAAAACTTTGTAATTAATTTGAAGTTAATAAAAAATTAATAACATTAATAATGTAACTTTAATTTTAAAATATAAAAGTAAAACAACTAAATTTCACAAAATAAAAAGTTTAATTTTAATTTTAATTTTAATTTTTTAAAAATTACAGGGATTTGTGACAAATTTTAACCAAAATTTAAATAATTCTATAAACACAAAAAATAATTGTGCTATTCTCCAAATTAACCATGCAAAATAGAAAAAAAAAAAAAGGCTGCAAACACAAATGGTGTTCAATATGAAGTTTAATGAAACATATGTTATACAATCATTGGTGAAGCACAATTAGGGACTACCGAGGCAGAAGAATTTTGTCCCATTTAAAAATACATGGAACCAGATTAAAAATTGGGATAAACTTAAAGGATTATTTATAACAGTATATTATAAAAATACATTTAATTACGAGTTAAATGAGATTATAATTTTTTTATTTTGATCAGTGATTGAAGATTATTGAAGATTCTATTATCATTCTGAATATAAAATAATTTTAAAATTTATGATTAATATTTATTTTTTAATGAATTTAAAAAATATAAATAATTAATTATTAGATTAATTCATATACATAAAAAAAACACATTTTAAGGTAACATCAACTTAAAAAATCTGATTAAAGAAATAATATGAAATAGTTATATACAGAAATAAAATGAAATAATATGAAATAGTTTGTGTAATTAAAATTGCAAGAAAGTCGAAGGCATTGAAAAGACATAGTAAAATTGGACGGTAGTGATTAAATTGTTGGAGAAGTGAAAGTCACAGAGCAGTGAGGGTATCAGCCATGGACCCTCCTTGCTCACATGCAGGATTTATAGGCCAAAATCTCCATAGTTGTAGAGAACTATGCTTCAGTGTGAGTCAGACCGACGCCTCATCCCAACTCCAAAACAACCCTTTTTACTTTTTACACTAATCTCTTTCTTCCCTTCCACCTCTCTTTCTGTTCTATCTCTTCAACCTTAAACACCTACTCTATACAGTAAAAAAGCTTCTCATTTTTCCTTCGTCTCTGCTGCAATGTTAAGCGACAAAAAAAAGCTGATCCTTAACACCGTTTCAGTCAGCATAGGCTGCAGCAGCTGCAAGAGATCCAAGCTTGCTAGCTTTTTCAACCCCAAACCCAAACCCAAACCCAAACCCAAACCTAAATCCAATTTCCAATCTCTTTATAACTCTTCTTCTTCAAGCTCTTCCAAGAAAGCAGCCACCCATTATTATTTCTCGGAAACTGCCACCTCTTTTTCTTCCAGTTATGACACTCCTCGCTGCTGGGACATGGACACCGATGACACAGACCACGACACGAAGGGTTCAATGTCGACTGTACGAGGTTTTGGTCGTGTCGGAGGGGAGAGTCTAGCGGTGGAGAAAGACTCCGACGACCCTTATTTGGATTTCAGGCACTCCATGTTGCAAATGATACTGGAGAAAGAGATATATTCCAAAGATGATTTGAGAGAGCTTCTCAACTGTTTCTTGCAGCTGAATTCGCCTTACTACCATGGGATTATTATAAGAGCTTTCACGGAGATCTGGAATGGGGTTTTCAACGTCAAGCCTGGTGGTGGCGGCGCCGGTGGTTCCCCAGAGCTGCATTTTGGGTTCAGGCCACGTGACTTCTAGGTGCCGCTGTTGCTACGTTATCTATGGTATTTTTTTTTCCTTAGCTTCAAGTACAGTGCAATAGGTTAATAATAAATTAGTTAATAATATCTGACTATTGCTTATAGACGCTTGTTAAGGTATTATTTAAAGAAATATTTTCGAGTTTAATGCAAAAGTAAGTTGTGAATGTGAATCCTTGGAAATATTTCTTTAAATAAAATCTTTTTAACAAGTGTGTTTATGGCACTCCTTAACTTATCTAGTCTCCCAACATTAATGGTAGAGAAGTAGAATGCGTAAAAGACCCACTAAAATAGAGTATCGTAATGATATTTATTATTTTAAATGTGTTTTAAATTTAAATTATATTAATCGTTTTTTATGTGATTTAAATTTAAATTATGTTAATCGATTTTATTATTTAGATTTTGTTTATTATTGTAATTTAAAAAAATTTGATGGTTGGCATTTGACATGAAGAGTGACCTTTTTAGCATCAATTATGAAACTTACTAGGGCCAAAAGTAGAAGAGATTTTGGGGTCATTTGGTGGTCAGCAACTCACTCACCATTTATTATCCTGTTTCGGGAAAAGATAGTTGGCATGTTTTATTGGTGGTGAAGTATGTTTGAGAAAGGGCAAGTTAATGGATAAGAAGGAAATCAAGGGAGGAGGAGTCGGTGGTGGCCTGAGAATATGTTGTCTGGAATGCATGAGAGTAGCATTCATGGATTATGGTATATTTAATTAATATAATTTGTAGGGAGATGGAAGAGAAAGGCAAAGGCATTGGGATTTGAATAGCAGTAATAATTAGAGAAGAGTGTCGTTTTTGCAAATGCTGAAATACAGCTGCTTCAATTCAATGCGGCTTTTAATCGGAGTAATTTGCATGACAGGCTTTTTACATTTTCCAACACAGTAATCCCTGTTCTTGAATTTAACGCTCCACTTTTACTTGTTTGATCATCATTCTACAGCTTTTTACGTTTTAGTCATAACTTGACGGTGATGAATGTAAAATATGATTCGGATTTTAATATTGATTGTTATTCGAATTTTATTTATTATTATTATAATTAAAAGTAATTTAAAAACAGCATTTCATAATTTAATCAAGAGTCGAAAAGATAGGTTTTAACAAGCCATCTCATATTAGAAAATTTTTTTATAGGGAAGATTATAATGTTTTTAGTTTGAATTCTATTATTTTCATTTTTATTATGAGTATGTATTTTTCTAGAATTATCAATATAAAAAGATATAATTATATTAAAATTAATATTTTTGTTTTATAAAAAAGTTTTTGATAATTTACAATTGAGATAGGATCTTGTTATTGAATGTCATCAATTCAACCAAACACTTTATAATGATATAAATATATAATTTAGATTTATTCAAATAAATATTTTTAAAATAATTTATTGCTCTATATGTAATTTTCTCTTTTAAAAATTTTACAATCGAGTGAAATCAACTCAGTCTAACATATTATAACAGAATTATTTTATTGATATTTTTTCATAAAATGTAGATTAAAAATAGGCAAATAATTTTATTAAGAGTTCAAAAAAATTATTACGGGTAAATTATATTTAATGTTATTGAATTATAAATAAATTTATATTTGGATCACTCAACTTTAAAGATTATAAAATGATTACTAAATTATTTAAAAAAATTTATTTAAGTTAATTGCAATTAAAATATTCATTGTATGATTTTTTCCTCTCTCACCTCCAGCACTATTGAAAGGGTAAACTTTTTCTACTCTTTTACAATTTATTTATTTTTTCATAACTTTGAACGTTAAGAATTTACAAACTTAAATTCAAACAATTTTTTTTTTCAATCTCTGATATCAACCATTACATTAACTTGAATTAAAGATATATTTTAGGATTTTCTACAAGAATATGCAAAAAAAAAAAAAATTATACTCCAAAATAATATACTCTCTCATTATTTATCAAAATGGTATACTTGGGGGGAGTGATGCCATTTGGGTAGGCAGCACCACTGCTATTTTTGACACAAATTTTTTTTTTAAATATTAAACAAATAAAAAAATATTTAAATAATGAAATTAAAAAAAATACTGAGAGTTTGAATCAAACCCGGTATTTAAATACCGGTTTAGTATTATTGGGTGGTCTCTACCTGACAGGTTGCACCTAATGCTGTTTCCCAAGCTGCCGCAGTTGTGCCTCCTACTCCCTTGCTATCTGCTACCTACTGCTTGTTGCCTGCTGTTCCTGTTGTCAGTCACGAGAAAGAGGTCATATAGGGACCTTAAAATGGTCCTCAAACGCAAAGCGCATACACACTAGAAGGAAAAAAAACAAAGAAAGAAAAGAAGAAGAAGAGGGTGGAACGGCAGCAACAAGGAAGGAAATGAGAAGAAAGAAGAAAAAAAAAGAAAGATATGTTGTTTAGAGTTTGATTATTATTTAAATATTATTTAAATTTAAATTTTATCTACTTAATTTTATCTTAGTTAGTATATTTACACTTTAAATCATGTAAAAAAATTACATTAAACTAAATTTATCTCCTAAACAAAAACATATTGTTAATGTTCTTAATATTTGAATTATAAATAATACTTAACAAGTTAATAACCTCTTAAAATAATCGTAATTGTAAATATAAAAAATTTGAATTCGATCTCATATATAAACAATAAAAATTTCATCTCATTCTCCATTTTTCATATAGCATTCATCATGTAAGTGATCGAATTAATAATTATATTATGGTTGCTTTGAAGAGAAAATTATTGAGAAGGAGGCAGATTGGAGGGAAAAATCGAAAAGAAAAGAATAAGATTTGATAATTTAGACAGTAAATTTTTAAACATTTTTTTATTAAAACAATATATATATAACTCAATTTATTAAATTATTACTGTGATGCTTACATAAAATTTTGTTAGTTTTGATTTATTATAATTTTGATATAAAAATATTTAGAAATAAGTATATATTTAAATAAATAAAAATATATATTTTTACTGTATTAAAATTTTAAAATAAAAAAATATTTTTAAATATTTTCAAGTTCTATAAATACTAAAAAAAATACATTCTTAATAATTGATCTCTCCCTTACACGGTTGGTTTAATTTTAACTATCGTGTCCATTATTTTTTATTTTTTCTAACTTTTTAATTGAAATTTTTAAAATGGAAAATTAAAGAAAAAATAAAAAAAATTTAGTAATTATTTTAATATTTTTAAAAAATAAACATTAAAATGTGGTTAATTGCCCTTCGTAGTAATTATTTTTAAAAAAGTAAAAAAAAAACATAAATGTAGTAATTATTTTAATATTTTAAAAGTAAAAATAAATAATCTCAAATTAATATTTATTTTCATCAAACAAAACTCTTATATTCGATATTTATATTTTAATAAATTACGAAATAAATTTTTAATATAAATTTAACACCTAACTCGCAAAATGTAAGAGTAAATTCAATACCTAAAATTTTAATTTATCAAAGTAATCAATATATAACTATTTGTTTTATATATATTAAGAATTTTAATTACTTCTAGTTAAAAATTGTATTAATTACTTCTGATAGATTGATAATCTCAATTTTTTTATTGCAGATATGAATATGGATTAGTTAATTAAGGATGATGACCACATATCGGTACCTGTATATGTACAGGTAATAAATTGTTATTTGTTACATTATAAAAAGTTCATTTAATTTATGATATTAAACTAAATTATATTAACTATATCGGTAATTTAATAGCCTCAGGATGTGTACCCGAAATTAAGGGCTCGCATGAATCGGATAAATTATGAACCGGATGAACGCATCATGCCATACTTGATTGCAGCTGGATTTGGAGCTGTTTCATTGATCCGGACATTCGATTTGCTTTACGACTTAATTTCCGTTTTGGCCGAGCGGTGGCGACCAGAGACCCACACATTTCACTAACCTTGTGGTGAGTGCACCATCACACTAGAGGATGTTGCATTGTAGCTTGGGCTTCCAATCGACGGGATGCCTGTTATGGGGTCATCGACGGTATCTGACCCGACGGCCCTTTGAAAGCTTATTAGGAGTCTAACTCGGTGATGGTGAATCGAGATTCACGGGATTAAAGTTCACATGGTTGAGGGAAAGATTATGCCATTTACCAGCTGATGCCACCAAATTTGATGTGATGTGTGCCGCTCAGGCTTATATATTGCACTTTATAAGGGGTGTACTGATGTCGACGGCAAGTGGAAACAGAGTGCACATCATGTACTTGCCCCTATTGACCGATTTTAATGAAGAAGGTCAATATAGTTGGGGCTCGATAGTATTAACGATGTTATATCGTGAGCTTCAAAGCTTGCTGCCATTGACATTTGCGAGTGTCTGATATTGTTACAATCGTGTGCCCTATATCGGATGCCTTTTTTGGCTAATATCAAACACCTACCATACGTTTTCCTACTTGTGAACAGGTGATAACATCTAATCTTTGTCCATAATTATTTGATTTTTTTGTGTGTAAATTTGATCTAATAAGTTGTTTTTCATAGATGGCATGGGAATCCGAATATCGGGAGGTCATTCACGGTTTCGATTTATCGCCAGATGATCGAGACACATACGGGGGAGATGGTAAGTTATTCGTGACATGCAATTACATAAATAATCTTCATTTATTAATATTAATTGAGTTGTATTACTGTAACAATGCTATTTAAATTTGCAGTTCCTTTGGATGCCCTATTCAGTCCCTGAGGTGGCGACTTCTATTCTCGATTTTACCCGCAACCACTCGCACTTGTGGTGTATTGACGCACCAGTTATATGCTTTCAGACAGTGGAGCGGTACCATGGGGATCGAGTACTTCGACAATTCGGGTACATACAAACCATCCCGAGAGACCCAGTCGATCTAGGAGATATCCATGGTATTGATAAGAAGGGGAGATCAGGAATGGACTGGAGGCAAGTGCATAAAAGATACATTGTGGTGTGGGCGAGACGGGCGGAGCGGATACCTCGACGTGACATGGATCACGGTTTCACTTTTGAGGTATCCGTAGAGTATAGACTGTGGTATTTCCAGACGGGGAAACCATATATATAGTGGGCAAACAATGTTAGTCCCCCCGTTTATGCTACCACGTGGGCACCACTTTCAGCCGCCTGAGCCTGAGCCTAAGCCTGAGCCGTAGCACTATTCGGAGCCGAAGCTCAAGCCGGAGCGTAACATAGAGCCGACGCCTGAGTCGTATCATCTAGGGTGGTCAGGAAATGCATATAATACGAGTTGGTCAGGGCACGAGTATCATTTGGAGTTTCTCGAATCCAGTACTGATCAGCAGGATCTGAGATCATCTTTGATGTTTGATATCTATAGCCCGATACCACCGCAGTTCTCTACTCCTTTCAACCCGTTGCAGTACTCTACTCCTCCTCGCCCATTAATGCTGCAGAACTTTAGCCATGGCTCATCATCACCAATGACACCCGAAGGTGTGAAAGACGATGACGTTGAACGTCGTGAGCACTCGGAACGTGCTCGTCGACCACCATAACGTTTTACTCCTAGAACTACACCATCGAACCATCAAATGCGATGAGATGGGCCTTTGAAATTTATTTTTCATTTGTATATATATTTTTTCATTTAGAAATATGTTTATGTTTATGTTTATGTTCTTATTTATTTTAAATTTAATTAATCTTGTTACTGTTTTCAAATATTTTATATACGTATATTCTAAAACATCATTTGTAAGCAAATATTTTGTTTTTTCTTTTTCTACATAACAACTACTTATGATCCTTTAATGTCATTTGCTAAAGAACAACTTTTTATAGACATGACAATGAATGAGGAAGACATGATCAATATTAGCATTTCTGTCATCTCAAGGAATATCAATTCTAGTCATAAGAAGTTATGTCCAATATTAAAAACCCTAAACTAATCACTTATAAACCTAATACTGGAGCAGATAAAATATTTTTTCAAATGGAAGGAAATGGAGGAGATATTACACAATGTCAGTTGGGACATGAAGATGCAAACATATCTGAGTTTGAACATGACCTTAAATCACTTAAAAACCCTAAACCCTAAACCATAAAATCTTAAACCCTAAACCTTAAACTTAATACTCAAACCCTAAATATTAAACCCTAAATCTATTATCTAGAAACCCTAAACCCTAAACCATTAAAAACCTTAAACCCTTAAAATAATCACTTTAAACCCAAACCCTTAAAACCTTAAAAATCATTAAACCATAAACTCGTCACTTTTAATCCTAAATCCTTAAGACCTTAAACCTTAAACTAATCACCTTTAATCATAAACCTCATTAAATAAATTAAAACATAAAAATTATTAAATAAATTCAAATTTAAACAGAATTAATTCCAAATTCAATCATAAACTTAATTAATTCCAAGTGAAAAATGACAAATAAAAATAGCTTAAGCCGAGCCCGATCCGAATGACTGACCAATATGGTAGGTTCGTTGAAGGCAATTACGTCGAGTATGCCCAGCTAACCTACATATTCCACAGAACTTACTGCCGTCTATTTTCTCCATAATGTCTATTTCGTTACGGATTCTGAAAACATTCGGATGACCTTTCAGATTCCTTCGCAAACCTTTGTTTGGTATAAGCTCGAAAGTCGTTGGAGGCACCTCCCATGTGGACAAGTCAGGCAGGACAGGGAACTCGTTTTCCCAAATACGTAACGTGCACTGAAGAGTGTAAACGGGGTCGATGAACTCTTCAACATTGAGCGATACTTTAGCACAAGTTGCAACGACATGTGTACATGGATAACGAAATGTATCGAACCTCCTATAATCACAGTGTCTGTTCTGCAGATCAACCCCATGTCTGACGGTTTGCATCCATTGCATTCCTGACTGCTTCAACAAAAATGTGTTCGTCGTTCATTTGGTCTATTTGTTGTGTCCCTATTACTGACATCAGAGTAGCCAGCTTGTAGAACGTAACTGAGAACATGGATGGAATCGAAATATGTCGTATTCTCTTGAACACGCCGTTAACCGACTCTGCCAGGTTGGTCATCATTTGACCATATCGATACTCGTCATCAAAACTTTGAGCCCATTGCCACGGCTCCATGGTACCCAACCACTCTCGCAACGACTTGTTCGTTTCACCTTCCATGTCACGCTTAAGTTTAGTCATTTTTTGCAGGAATCGGTGTGCCTCTAACTCGTACGCTATAGGAATATTAAGAAAACATAAGTTACACTCTCGAAATAAAACATAAAAATTATAACTTAAAACAAAATTTCTTTACCAATTCTCACAAGTCGTCTTCGCCAGTCTGCATTATTAAATTTTTTTTGAAAGTTGGCCGCAATGTGCCGGCTACAATAAACTGATCTCCATGGTAAACCGGTACGCCTAATGGCCGCAATAATCCCCTTCCCTCTATTGGAGATGATGCAAATATTATCGTTATAAACAACGTACCTTCGCAGGTTCTTAAAAAGAATTCCAATGATTCCATAACATCTTTGTCCACAATAGCAAATACTATCGGGAGCACGTTCTGGTTCCTGTCTTGAGCCATCGCAATTAGTAGAATCTGCGTATATTTCCCGTATAGCCAGGTCCCATCTACCTGGATAAATGGCTTGCAGTGAGGAAATGCTTTAACACAGGGATCAAAAGTCCAAAATTTATACTGAAATTTTTTTCTTCCCGGTTGTAAGTTGTTATCTGGACCATAATAAGGCTGTGTCACCAACTCAATCGCAGTCCCAAGCACGTATTGTCACATTGCGGCTATCCACCCTTGCAGCTTATTATACGATGCATCCCAATCACCGAACAACTGTTCCATTGCCATCTGTTTCGCAATCCATGCTTTTCGATATGAAACTCGATAATGGAATTGTTCTTGCATCTCGACAATCAGTGCAGAAACTTTGATGGTCGAATCGTCCTTCACCATTGGCATGATATGTGTGCAGATAATTCTGGATTCGAGTTTTCGATGATCTTTTGACAAACATGTTGAACTGCATGTATGAGGCCCAACAAATTTTCTTATCTCCCACTTTTGTGACTTCTGGATAAATGTAGCTCGTACCCACCAATTGCAGCCTTCTGGCCGACACTCCTCAATATATAATGTCGGTTTAGACACGACGACTTTGTCGTCCACTGACAAATTCATGCTATACCGCTTAATGGCAAATACACACTCTTCCTTCAAGTCAAATCTTTGACCCACAAACAACTGTTCAGGTTCTGGTGCTAGTGCTAATCGTTGAGTAGGCATTATATCAATGTACTCTTAGAAATCGGCTGCATATGCCACATCAAGGTCTATAAGTGACATGTGTGCCCCAACAGGATAATTGTGCATCACAATACGTCGATCATCCGGGACCTCGTCATTTAGGCCTTCCTCATCGATATCATCCGGGACCTCGTCCATGTCAGGATCACTATCAATATCGTCCTCGTGATCAAAAGGACCACTACTATCATATCCATCATTATCATTCGCATCATTATCGGGTGCAACAGTAAGATCAATACTGATCCCACTGATCCCGCGAGCTACAGATTGATTATCAACGTAGGATGTCGGAGCCATCATACTTAATGGAGTGGGATCTTCAGCTCTCTCAACATCAATTAGCTCAGCAAATAACTGAATCGGTGCATTTTCATTACTCTGATTCCCACAATAAAGAGCGATCATTGTCTCCACATCTTTATCGTCTACGAGTTTCATCTCGGTAAATTTGATAGGATCTATTGAAACTAGAAACTTATAGAAAAGTTTTGAGATCCTTCTCCCACAACGTCTAGCAATTCTTTCACTAATCTTTGCCTTCATATTATCAACCGAGACATTTTTACTAAATCTCATTGCTAGTTGTTGACGACATTCAAGTACACATCCAATTATTGTTGTCAAAATTTCTCCATCGAAATAAACGCATACGAAAAATTGATTTTCCATCTGTTAAAAGAAATAAATAGGGTTTTTTACACAAATATAACAAAATTTATTTATTATAAATAGAATTATAGTTAAAAATTTCTACTAACCTTCTGTTTCCTTTCCTTGTTCAAAAATTTTGCTTCCTTTCCTTCTACAAAAATTTGTTGTTGAAATTTGCTTCTCTTATTTTCCTATTTTACTCAATAATTTGTGTTTAAACTGATCTGATGGGGGGTTTAAATAGTTTTGACAAAGGCACCAGTAATGCTGCCTACCCAGTAGACAACATTGGTGCCGCCTACCCCAAAGACACCACCTGTCAAATTTTAATTTTATTTTATTTTTTTAATATAAAAAATATAAAAAACTAAAAAAAATTATGAGCACCACTCACCTAAGTGTACTATTTTAGTAAATATGGGGAGTATTATTTTGATAAATAAATATTTTTTTATATTATTTATTTAAAAATTTTGAATTAGTCTTATTGAATATTTAATTCAATTTTTCAATTTTATATTATTATTTTCTACAATTCTTATAAAATATATTTTTTTACTTTTTTATTTTTTAGTAATTTGAATGGATTAAAATATATATTTATATTATTTAAGTTATTAATTTTAATTTTTGTATTGTATTTTGGTGTACAATTATTTTTTTGTATTATTTATGTAAAAAACCATAAAAAATTAGATAAAAAATACAATGTGAGGTTGATGCAGCCTGCCAGGTAGGCACCTCTAGTGTCGCCTGTGAGGTAGGCACCTTTGGTGCCGCCTGTCAGATCGGCACCACCCGATTGTACCACTTCCGTATTTAAATACCGGATTTATACTTTTATCGATATATTTTTAAAATTTTTATTATTTAAATATTTTTTCATTTTTTAATATTAAAAATATTTGTTTAATAATAAACAAATAAAAAATTTTATTGTGTCAGAAATGACAGTGGTGCCGCCTACCCAAATGACACCACTCTCCCCAAGTGTACCATTTTGGTAAATAATGGGGGGAATAATACAAAAAATATATATATATTATACACCAAAATAATATACTCCCCCCATTATTTACCAAAACGGTACACTTGGGGGAGTGGAGCCATTTAGGTAGGCGGCACCACTGTCATTTCTGACATAAGAATTTTTTCCAATATTAAACAAATCAAAAAATATTTAAATAATGAAATTAAAAAAATACTGATATGGGTTTGGATCAAACTCGATATTTAAATTTCAGTCTAGTATTATTGGGTGGTGTCAACCTGATAGGCGGTACCAATGGTGCCTATTTGACAGGCGGCACCTAATACTGTTCCCCAAGCTGTCGCAGTTGTGCCTCCTGCTCCCTTGCTGTCTGCTACCTACTGCCTATTGCCTGTTGCTCCCTTGCTGTCGTATCCGTAGAGTATAGACAGTGGTATTTCCAAATGAGGAAACCATATATATATGGTGGGCAAACAATGTTAGTCCCCCCGTTCATGCTACCACTTGGGCACCACTTTCAGCCGCTTGAGCCTCAACTTGAGCTGAGCCGCAGCACTATCCTGAGCCTAAGCTAGAGACAGAGCGTAACACAGAGCTGACGCCTGAGTCGTATCATTCAGGATGGTCAGGGAATGAATATTATACGTGGCACAAGTATCATTCGGAGTTTCTCGGATCCAGTACTAATCAACAGGATCCGAGATCGTCTTTGATGTTTGATATCTTCAGCTCAATACCACCGCAATTCTCTACTCCTTTCAACCCTTTGCAAGTACTCTACTTCTCCTCGCCCATTACCGCTGCAGAACTTTAGCCATGGCTCATCATCGTCAATGACACCCGAAGGTGTGGAAGACGATGAAGTTGAACGACGTGAGCACCCGCAACGTGTTTGTCGACCACCACAACGTTTTACTCCTAAAACCACACCATCGAACCATCAAATGAGATGAGATGGCCCTTTGAAATTTATTTTTCATTTGTATATATATATTTTTTCATTTAGAATTAAATATGTTTATGTTTATGTTTATGTTTTTATATTATTTTACATTTAATTAATTTTGTTACTGTTTTCAAATATTTTGTATACGTATATTCTAAAACATCATTTGTATGCAAATATTTTGTTTTTCCTTTTTCTACACAACAACTACTTTTGATCGTTTATTGTCATTTGCTAAAGAACAATTTTCTATAGACATGACAATGAATGAGGAAGGCATGATCAATATTAGCATTTTTGTCATCTCAAGGAATATCAATTCTAGTCATAAGAAGATATGTCCAATATTTAAAAACCATAAACTAATCACTTATAAACATAATACTGGAGCAGATAAAAGATTTTTTCAAATGGAAGGAAATGGAGGAGATATTTCACAATGTCAGTTTGGACATGAAGACGCAAATGTATTTGAGTTTGAACATGACCCTAAATCACATAAAAACCCCAAACCTTAAACTTTAAATCCTAAACTATAAACCCTAAAACCTTAAACCTTAAATCTATTACCTAAAACCCCTAACCCTATAACCTTCTACCTTAAACCCTTAAAATAATAACTTTAAACCCAAACCCTTAAAACCTTAAAAATCGTTAAACCCTAAACTCGTCACTTTAAATCCTAAATCCTTAAGACCTTAAACCTTAAACTAATCACCTTTAATCCTAAACCTCATTAAATAAATTCAAACATAAAAATTATTAAATAAATTCAAATTTAAAAAAGAATTAATTCTAAATTCAATCATAAACTTAATTAATTCCAAGTGACAAATGACCAATAAAAATAGCTTAAGCCGAGCCCGATCCGGATGACTAGCCAATATGGTAGGTTCGTTGGGGGCAATTACGTCGAGTATGTCTAACTAGCCTACATATTCCACACAGCTTGCTGCTGTCTATTTTCTCCATAATCACTATTTCGTTACGGATTCTAGAAACGTTCGGACAACTTTTCGGATTCCTTCGCAAACCTCTGTTCGGTATAAGCTCAAAAGTCGTCGGAGGCACCTCCCATGTGGACAAGTCAAGCAGGATAGGGAACTCATTTTCCCAAATACGTAACGTGCGTTACATAATGTAAATGGGGTCGATGAACTGTTCAACATTGAGCGACACTTTAGCACAAGCTGTAACGATATGTGCACATGGATAACGAAGTGTATCGAACCTCCTGTAATCATAGTGTCTATTCTACAGATCAACCCCGTATGACCTAGGTGGGATACCAGGTTTTCGCCCAATGGTCTTTATAACTTGAAATCGTTGAAATTGTATTGAATATATTTCAACGTTTATCGTCCTCGCTCTCTGACGGTTTGCATGCATTGCATTCCTAACTGTTTTCATCTGATCGATTTGTCACATCCTCATTACTAGTACCAAAGTAGTCAGCCTAAAAAACGTAGCCGAGACCTTCCATGTCACGCTCAAGTTTAGTCATTCTTTGCCGGAATTGGTGTGACTCTAACTCATACGCTATAGGAATATTAAGAAAACATAAGTTACACTCTCGAATTAAAACATAAAAATTATAACTTAAAAAAAAATTTCTTTACCCATTCTCACAAGTCAGTATTCGCCAGTTTACATTTTTATATTCTTTTTGGAAGTTGGCCGCAATGTGCCGGCTACAATAAATCGATCTCCATGGTACACCAGTACGCCTAATGGGTGCAATAATCCCCTTCCCTCTATCGGAGATGATGCAAATATTATCGTTATGAACAACGTACCTCCGCAAGTTCGTCAAAAAGAATTCCCACAATTCTATATATCCTTTGTCCACAATAGCAAATGCTATTGGGAGCACGTTCTGGTTCCCGTCTTAAGCCACCGCAATTAGTAGAATCTGCGTATATTTCCCGTATAGCTAGGTCCCATCTACTTGGTTAAATGACTTGCAGTGAGGAAATACTCTAACACAGGGATCAAACGTCCAAAATATATACTGAAAAATTCTTCTTTCCGGTTGTAAGTTGTTATCCGGACCATAATAAGGTCGTGTCACCAACTCAATCGCAGTCTCGGGCACGTATTGTTGCATTGCGACTATCCACCCTTGCAGCTCATTGTACGATGCATCCCAATCACTGAACAACTGTTCCATTGTCATCTGTTTCGCAATCCATGATTTTCGATATGAAACTCGATAATGGAATTGTGCTTATATCTTGACAATCAGTGTAGAAACTTTGATGGTCAGATCGTCCTTAACCATTGGCATGATATGTGTGCAGATAGTTCTGGAATCGAGTTTCCGGTGATCTTCTAACAAACGTGTTAAACTGCATGTGTGAGGCCCAACAAATTTTCTTATCTCCCACTTTTGCTACTTGTAGATAAATGCAGCTTGTACCCACCAATTGCAGCCTTCTGTCTAACACTCCCCAATATATAATGTCGGTTTAGACACGATGACTTTGTAGTCCACTGACAAATTCATGCTATACCGCTTAATGACAAATATGCACTCTTCCTTCGAGTCAAATCTCTGACCCATGAACAATTGTTCAAGTTCTGGTGCTAGTGTCAATCGGTGAGCAGGCATTATATCGGGGTACTCTTCGAAATCGGCTGCATATGCCGTATCAAGGTCTATAAGTGACATGTGTGCCCCAGCAGGATAATTGTGCATCACAATATGTCGACCACCCGGGGCCTCGTCATTCAGGCCTTCCTCATCGAAATCATCCGGGACCTCGTCAATGTCGGGATCACTATCAATATCGTCGTCGTGATCAGAAGGATCACTACTATCATATCCATCATTACCATTCGCATCATTATCAAGTGCAACATTAAGATCGATACTAATCCCACTGATCCCGCAAGCTACAGATTGATTATCAACGTAAGATGTCGGAGCCATCATACTTAATGGAGTGGAATCTTCAGCTCTCTCAACATCAATTAGCTCAGCAAATAACTGAATCCGTGCATTTTCATTACTTTGATTCCCACAATAAAGAGCGATCATTGTCTCTGCATCTTCATCGTCTATGAGTTCCATCTCGGTAAATTTGATAGGATCTGTTGAAACTGAAAACTTATAGAAAAGTTTTGAGATCCTTCTTCCACAACATCTAACAATTCTTTCACTAATCTTTGCCTTCATATTATCAACCGAGACATTTTTACTAAATCTCATTGCTAGTTGTTGATGACATTCAAATACACATCCAATTGTTGTTGTCAAAATTTCTCCATCGAAATAAACGCATACGAAAAATTGATTTTTCATCTGTTAAAAGAAATAAATAAGGTTTTTTTACACAAATAATATAAAAAAAATATTTATTATAAATAGAATTACAGTTAAAATTTTCTACTAACCTTCTGTTTCCTTTCATTCTTCAAAAAATTTGCTTCCTTCCCTTCTTAAAAAATTTGCTATTAAAATTTTGCTTCTCTTCTTTTCCTCCTTTACTCAATAATTTGTGTTTAAACTGATCTGATGGAGGGGTTTAAATAGTTTTGACAAAGGCATCACTAGTGTCGCATACCCAGTACCCAGTAGGCACCATTGGTGCCGCCTACCCCAAAGGCACCACCCGTCAAATTTTAATTTTATTTAATTTTATTATCTTTTTTTAATATAAAAAAATTAAAAAAATTTATGTGCACCACTTACCTAAGTGTACTATTTTGATAAATATGAGGAGTATTATTTTGATAAATAAATATTTTTTCTATTATTTATTTAAAAAAATTTGAATTAGTCTTATTGAATATTTAATTCAATTTTTTAATTTTATATTACTATTTTCTACAATTCTTATAAAATATATATTTTTTACTTTTTAATTTTTTATAATTTGAATGGATTAATATATATATATATATATATATATATTATTTAAGTTATTAATTTTAATTTTTGTATTTCATTTTGGTGTATAATTATTTTTTTGTATTATTTATGTAAAAAACACTAAAAAAATCGGATAAAAAATACAATGTGGGGTTAGTTCAGCCTGCCAGGTAGGCACCTTTAGTGCCGCCTGTGAGGTGAGCACCTTTGGTATCCCCTGTCATATAGGCACCACCCCCCTGTACCACTTCCGTATTTAAATACCAGGTTTATAATTTTATCAGTATATTTTTTAAATTTTTATTATTTAAATATTTTTATTATTTTTTAATATTAATAATATTTTTTTAACATTAAAAAAATAAAAAAAAATTTGTGTTAGAAATGACAGTGGTGCTGCCTACCCAGATGGCACTAGTGCCCCAAGTGTACCATTTTGGTAAATAATGGGAGAATAATACAAAAAAAAAAAAATTATAAACCAAAATAATATACTCCCTCATTATTTACCAAAATGGTACACTTGAGGGGACTAATATCATTTGGGTTGGCGGCACCACTGTCATTTCTTACACAAGAATTTTTTTAAATATTAAACAAATCAAAAAATATTTAAATAATGAAATTAAAAAAAATACTGATACAAGTTTGGATCAAACTCAGTATTTAAATACCGGTTTAGTATTATTGGGTGGTGTCTACCTGACAGGCGGCACCAATGGTGCCTATCTAACAGGTTGCACCTAATGCTGTTTCCTAAGCTGTCGCAGCTGTGCCTCCTGCTCCCTTGCTATCTGCTACCTATTGCCTGTTGCCTGTTGTTCCTGTTGGTAGTCACGAGAAAGGGCATATAGGGACCTTAAAATGGTCCTCAAACGCAAAGCGCACACATACTAGAAGAAAAAAAAAAGAAAGAAAAGAAGAAGAAGAGGGTGGAACGGCAGCAACAAGGAAGGAAATGAGAAGAAAGAAAGAAAAAGTATGTTGTTTAGGGTTTGATTATTATTTAAATGTTATTTAAATTTAAATTTTATCTACTTAATTTTATCTTAGTTAGTATATTTACACTTTAAATCATGTAAACAATTTATATTAAACTAAATTTATCTCCTAAACAAAAACATATTGTTAATGTTCTTAATATTTGAATTATAAATAATATTTAACAAGTTAATAACTTCTTAAAATAATTGCAATTGTAAATATAAAAATTTAAATTCGATCTCATATATAAACAACAAAAATTCCATCTCATTATTCATTTTTCATATAGCATTCATCATGTAAGTGACCGAATTAATAATTTTATTATGATTACTTTGAAGACAAAATTAATTGGGGAGGAGATAGATTGGAGGGAAAAATCGAAAAGAAAAGAATATGATTTGATAATTTTGACAATAAATTTTTTAACATTTTTTTATTAAAACAATATATATATATATTATTAGATTATTATTGTGGTGCTTACATAAATTTTTGTTAGCTTTGATTTATTATAATTTTGATTTAATAATATTTAGAAATAAATATATATTTAAATAAATAAAAAATATGTTTCTACATTATTAAAATTTTAAAATAAAAAATATTTTTAAATATTTTCAAGTTCTATAAATTCTAAAAAAAATACATTCTTAATAATTTATCTCTCCCATACACGATTGGTTTAATTCTAACTATTGTGTCCATTTTCTTTTATTTTCTCTAACTTTTTAATTAAAATTTTTAAAATGACAAATTAAAGAAAAAATAAAAAATATTAGTAATTATTTTAATATTTAAAAAAAACATTAAAATGTGGTAATTGCCCTTCGTGATAATTATTTTTAAAAAAGTAAAAAAGAAATATAAATGTAGTGATTATTTTAATATTTTTAAAAAAGTGAAAATAAATAATCTCAAATTAATATTTATTTTCATCAAACAAAACTCTTATATTCGATATTAATATTTTAATAAATTACGAAATAATTTTTTAATATAAATTTAACACTTAACCCGCAAAATGTAAGAGTAAATTCAATACTTAAAATTTAATTTATCAAAGTAATGAATATAAAGTTATTTGTTTTATATATATCAAAAATTTTAATTACTTCAAGTTTAAAATTATATTAATTACTTCTGACAGATTGATAATCTCAATTTTTTATTGCAGATATGAATATGAATTTGTTAATTAAGGATGATGACCACATATCGACACCTGTATATGTACAAGTAATAAATTGTTAATTGTTATATTATAAAAAGTTCATTTAATTTACGATATTAAACTAAGTTATATTAACTATATCGGTAATTTAATAGTCTTAAGATGTGTACCAGAAATTAAGGGCTAGCGTAAATAGGATAAATTATGAACCGGGAACGCATCATGCCATACTTGATTGCAGCTGGATTTGGAGCTGCTTCATTGATCCGGACATTCGATTTGCGTTACGACTTAATTTTCGCTTTGGTTGAGCAGCGGCGGCCAGAGACCCACACATTTCACTTATCATGTACTGAGTGTAGCATCACACTAGAGGATGTTGCACTACAGCTTGGGCTTCCATTCGACGGGATGTCCGTTACGGGGTCATCGACGGTATCTGACTCGACGACCCTTTGTGAAAGCCTATTGGGAGTCTCACCCGGTGATGGTGAATTGAGATTCACGGGATTGAAGTTCACATGGTTGAGGGAAAGATTCTGCCATCTACCAGCTGATGCGATCAAATTTGATGTGATTTGTGCCGCTCAAGCTTATATATTGCTCCTTATAAGGGGTGTATTGATGCCGACGGCAAATGGAAAGAGAGTGCACATCATGTACTTGTCCCTATTGATCGATTTTAATGAAGCGAGTCAATATAGTTGGGGCTCGACAGTACTAGTGATGTTGTATCGTGAGCTTTGTCGATGCATAAAGCCTGCTGCCGTTGACATTTGCGGGTGTCTGATATTGTTACAATCGTGAGCCCTATATCGGATGCCTTTCTTGGTTAATATCAAACACCTACCATACGTTTTCCCACTTGTGACCAGGTGATAACATCTAATCTTTGTCCATAATTATTTGATTTTTTTGTGTGTAAATTTGATCTAATAAGTTGTTTTTCGTAGATGGTGTGGGAATTCGTATATCGAGAGGTCATTCATGGTTTCGATATATCGGCAGATGATCGAGACACTTGCGGGGGAGATGGTAAGTTATTCGTGACATAATTACATGAATCATCTTCATTTATTAATATTAATTGAGTCGTGTTACTATAACAATGTTATTTAAATTTGCAGTTCCTTTGGATGCCCTACTCAGTCCTTGAGGTGGCGACTACTATTCCCGATTTTGCCCGCAACCACTTACACTTGTAGTACATTGATGCATCAGTTATATGCTTCCAGACAGTGGAGTGGTACCATGGGGATCGAGTGCTTCGACAATTCGGGCACATACAAACCATCCCAAGAGACCTAGTCGACTTAGGAGATATCCATGGTATTGATAAGAGGGGGAGATCGGGAATGGACTGGGGGCAAGTGCACAAAAGATATGTTGCGGTATGGGCGAGACGGGTGGAGTGGATACCTTAATGTAACATGGATCATGGTTTCACTTTTGAGGTATCCGTAGAGTATAGACAGTGGTATTTTCAAACAAAGAAACCATATATATATGATGGGCAAACAATGTTAGTCCCCCCGTTCATGCTACCACGTGGGCACCACTTTTAGCCGCCTGAGCCTGAGCCTAAGTCGCAGCACTATCCGAAGCCTGTGCTCGAGTCAGAGCGTAACACCAAGCCGACACCTAAGTCGTATCATCCAGGGTGGTCAGGGAATGCATATAATACGAGTTGGTCAGGGCATGAGTATCATTCGAAGTTTCTCGGATCCAGTACTGATCAGCAGGATTCGAGATCGTCTTTGATGTTTGATATCTTCAGCTCGATTCCACCGTAGTTCTCTACTCCTTTTAGCCTGTTGCAATACTCTACTCCTCCTCGCCCATTACCGCTGCAGAAATTTAGCCATGGCTCATTATCATCAATGACACCCGAAGGTGTGGAAGACGATGGCGTTGAACGTCGTGAGCACCCGCAACGTGCTCATCGACCACCACAACGTTTTACTCCTAGAACCACGCTATCGAACCATCAAATGCGATAGATGGGCTTTTGAAATTTATTTTTCATTTGAATATATATATATCTTCATTTAAAATTAAATATGTTTATGTTTATGTTCTTATTTATTTTACATTTAATTAATTTTGTTACTGTTTTCAAATATTTTAAATACGTATATTCTAAAACATCATTTGTATGCAAATATTTTGTTTTTCCTTTTTTTTACACAACAACTACTTTTGATCCTTTAATGTCATTTGCAAAAGAACAACTTTCTATAGACATGAAAATGAATGAGGAAGACATGTTCAATATTAGCATTTCCGTCATCTCAAGGAATATCAATACTAGTCATAAGAAGATATGTCCAATATTTAAAAACCATAAACTAATCACTTATAAACATAATACTGGAGCAGATAAAAGATTTTTTCAAATGGACGGAAATGGAGGAGATATTGCACAATGTCAATTGGGACATGAAGATGCAAATGTATCTGAGTTTGAACATGACCCTAAATCACTTAAAAACACCATATCCTAAACTCTAAACCCTAACCCATAAACCTTAAACCATAAAACCTTAAACTCATACCTAAACCTTAAACATTAAACCCTAAATATACTACCTAAAACCCTAACCTCATAACCTTCAACACTAAACCTTAAACCATTAAAAACCCTAAACCCTTAAAATAATCACTTTAAACCTAAACACTTAAAACCTTAAAAATCACTAAACCTTAAACTCATCACTTTAAGCCCTAAATCCTTAAAACCTTAAACCTTAAGCTAATCACTTTTAATTCTAAACCTCATTAAATAAATTAAAACATAAATATTAATTAAATAAATTCAAATTTAAACAGAATTAATTCCAAATTCAATCATAAACTTAATTAATTCCAAGTGAAAAATGACCAATAAAAATAGCTTAAGTCGAGCCTGATCCGAATGACTGGCTAATATGGTAGGTTCGTTGGGGGCAATTATGACGAGTATGCCCAACTAGCCTACATATTCCACACAGCTTGATGCCGTCTATTTTCTCCATAATGTATATTTTTTTGTGGATTATGGAAACATTCGGACGACCTTTTGGATTCGTTCGCAAACCTCTGTTCGGTATAAGCTCGAAAGTCGTTGGAGACACCTCTCATGTGGACAAGTCAGGCAGGATAGGGAACTCATTTTCCCAAATACGTAATGTGCGCTGAAGAGTGTAAACGGGGTCGATAAACTGTTCAACATTGAGCGACACTTTAGCACAAGCTGTAACAACATGCGTACATAGATAACGAAGTGTATCGAACCTCCTGCAATCGTAGTGTCTGTTCTACAGATCAACCCCGTATGACCTAGGTGGGATACCAGGTTTTCGCCCAATGGTCTCTGTAACTTGAAATTGTATTGAATATATTTCAACGTTCATTGTCTTCGCTCTCTGACGGTTTGCATCCAGTGCATTCTTGACTACTTTGACAAAAATGTGTTCAACGTTTATCTGGTTGATTTGTCGCGTCCTCATTATTGGCATCAAAGCAGTCAGCCTATAGAACGTAGCCGAGAACACGGATGAAATCGAAAGATGTCGTATTCTCTTAAACACGACGTTAACTGACTCTGCCAGGTTATTCGTCATTTGACCATATCGATACCCGTCATCAAAACTTTAACCCCATTACCATGGCTCCATGGTACCCAACCACTCTCGCAACGGCTTGTTCATTTCACCTTTCATGTCACGCTCAAGTCTGGTCATTTTTTGTCGAAATCGGTGAGGCTCTAACTCGTATGCTGTAGGAATATTAAGAAAACATAAGTTACACTCTCGAATTAAAACATAAAAATTATAACTTAAACAAAATTTCTTTACCCATTCTCACAAGTTGTCTTCGCTAGTCTACATTCTTATATTCTTTTTGGAAGTTGGCCGCAATGTGTCGGCTACAATAAATCGATCTTCATGGTACACCGGTACGCCTAATGGCCGTAATAATCCCCTTCCCTCTATTGGAGATGATGCAAATATTATCGTTATGAACAACGTACCTCCGCAGGTTTGTCAAAAAGAATTCCCATGATTCCATATCTTCTTTTTCCACAATAGCAAATGCTATCGAGAGCACGTTCTGATTCCCGTCTTGAGCCACCATAATTAGTAGAATCTGTGTATATTTCCCGTATAACCAGGTCCCATATACCTGGATAAATGGTTTGTAATGAGGAAATGCTCTAACACAAGTATCAAACGTCCAAAATATATATTGAAAAATTCTTCTTCCCGGTTGTAAGTTGTTATTCGAACCATAATAAGGTCGTGTTACCAACTCAATCGTAATTTCGAGCATGTATTATCGCATTGCGCCTATCCACCCTTGCAGCTCATAGTACGATGCATCCCAATCATCGAACAACTGTTCCATTGTCATCTGTTTCGCAATCCATGCTTTTCAATATGAAACTCGATAATGGAATCGTGCTTGCATCTCAACAATCAGTATAAAAAATTTGATGGTCAGATCATCCTTCACCATTGACATGATATGTGTGTAGATAGTTCTGGAATCGAGTTTCCGGTAATCTTCTGACAAACATGTTGAACTGCATGTGTGAGGCCCAACAAATTTTCTTACCTCTCACTTTTAAGACTTCTGGATAAATGCAGCTCGTACCTACCAATTGCAGCCTTCTGTCCAACACTCCCCAATATATAATGTCGGTTTAGACACAACGACTTTGTAGTCCACTGACAAATTCATGATATACCGCTTAATGGCAAATACGCACTCTTCCTTCGGGTCAAATCTCTGACCCATGAACAACTGTTCAGGTTCTGGTGCTAGTGTCAATCGGTGAGCAAGCATTATATCAGGTACTCTTCAAAATCGGCTGCATATGCCGCATCAAGGTCTATAAGTGACATGTGTGCCCCAGCAGGATAATTGTGCATCACAATACGTCGACCATCCAGGACCTCGTCATTCAGGCCTTCCTCATCGAAATCATCCGAGACCTCGTCCATGTCTGGATCATTATCAATATCGTCCTCGTGATCAGAAGGATCACTACTATCATATCCATCATCACCATCCGCATCATTATAGGGTGCAACATTAAAACCGATACTGATCCCACTGATCCCGCGAGCTACAAATTGATTATCAACATAAGATGTCGGAGCCATCATACTTAATGGAGTGGGATCTTCAGCTCTCTCAACATCAGTTAGCTCAGCAAATAACTGAATCGGTGCATTTTCATTACTCTGATTCCCACAATAAAGAGCGATCATTGTCTCCACATTTTTATCGTCTACGAGTTCCGTAAATTTGATAGGATCTGTTGAAACTTGAAACTTATCGAAAAGTTTTTAGATCCTTCTTCCACAACCTCTAGCAATTCTTTCACTAATCTTTGCCTTCATATTATCAACCGAGACATTTTTACTAAATCTCATTGCTAGTTGTTGACAACATTCAAATACATATCGAATTGTTGTTGTCAAAATTTCTCTATCGAAATAAATGCATACGAAAAATTGATTTTCCATTTATTAAAAGAAATAAATAGGGTTCTTTACACAAATAATATGAAAAAATTTATTTATTATAAATAGAATTACAGTTTTCTATTAACTTTCTGTTTCCTTTTCTTCTTCAAAAATTTTGCTTCCTTTCCTTCTTCAAAAATTTGCTGTTAAATTTGCTTCTCTTCTTTTTTTTTTTTACTCAATAATTTGTGTTTAAACTGATCTGATAGGAGGTTTAAATAGTTTTGACAAAGACATCACTAGTGCCGCCTACCTAATAGGCACTATTGGTGCCGCCTACCCCAAAGGCACCACCCGTCAAATTTTAATTTTATTTTTTTTAAATATAAAAAAATATAAAAATTAAAAAAATTATGTGCACCACTCACTTAAGTGTACTATTTTGATAAATATGAGAAGTATTATTTTGATAAATAAATATTTTTTTTATATTATTTATTTAAAAAAATTTGAATTAATCTTATTGAATATTTAATTCAATTTTTCAATTTTATATTATTATTTGTTACAATTCTTATAAAAATATTTTTTTTTACTTTTTTACTTTTTTATAATTTGAATGGATTAAAAAATATATATTTATATTATTTAAATTATTAATTTTAATTTTTGTATTATATTTTGGTGTATAATTATTTTTTTATATTATTTATGTAAAAAATCCTAAAAAATCGAATAAAAAAATACAATGTGTGGTTGTTACAGCCTGCCAAGTTGGCACTTTTGGTGCCGCCTGTCAGATAGGCACCTCTAGTGCTGCCTGTCAGATAGACACCATTCGATTGTATCACATTCGTATTTAAATATAGGATTTATACTTTTATCGATATATTTTTTAAATTTTTATTATTTAAATATTTTTTATTTTTTAATATTAATAAAATTTATTTAATATTAATTAAATAAAAAAAATTTTGTGTCAAAAATAATAATTGTATCGTCTATCTAAATGGTACCACTTTTTTAAATCTATCATTTTAATAAATAATGAGATAATATATTATTTTGATGTATAATATTTTTTTTATATTATTCTTATAAAAAATTGACAAATGAAAAAGAAGGTTGCTTTGGGTTGCAGTTTTTCTTCTCAGAATCCCATAATTATATCATAAATAACTGATGTTGTCTTGTCTGAGCTGATCAATATGGTCTGAATTTGAAGTGATGGTGAAAATGGAAATACGATCAAAATTGATCTCAGAATCTTTTTTGGTTATCGGCATTGAGTGAGTTTCATCAGCCTCTTTCACTCATTGCAAGCTCCCTCCGTTTTTTTATTTTATTTGCTATCCGAAACAGGATTCCCTCAGCCGTATAGTATCTGCAAAAATACACTCTCAACAGCACACTCTATTACATTTCAAGGGAAAGATGTGTACCATATTTTCCCAAAATAGTTACTAAACTATACATCCATAATAATTTTATCCTACTGAAAACAGTATGCTATTGTTTTCCACATTTATCATTTTTGCAACGAAAAAAATATTATATTTTATAACTATGAGGTGTGGTTTTATCTTTTAGTCATGAAGTTGGAGGTTCGATTTTCTGCGGTGAAGATAAACACGCTAATTTTCATACGAGGAGAGTTAGTCATAATCTCATCCTTGTCCCTAATTGCCATATATATCTTTAAAGGTTTTATATTCCTAATGTTTCATTTGGATTGCAGTATGAGGACCCTAAAATTCTATCAATTAATAAATTACTCAAAGCAGATAACAAAAGAAATTTGGTGTTGAATCCAATGTGATGGTTTGATGGTCAAAGAATATTCACTATCTTAGGTGTGGTTTAAGTTCGAATCGCACTAATCACATTTATTATTCGAGCATTGTCATGTTATTATAATCTAAAAAAAAAAAATTTGGTATTAAATAGAGGTAAGAGACCTTCAATGGTTTCATTTTTTTTAAAGCAATGGGCTACCTAATCACTAATGAAAGGACCCCATAATCACAAACCCAAAACTAATGGACTAATTTTCATTTCCTTAAAAAGAAAACTATGTATTTATGAACTTCCTGATCAACCGGACTTTATAATATATATATGAGCTGAACTTTATCATACAGAGTAAATTATAGAGATGTTCACTCAATTATATTCGTGTTTTTGTTTTGGTCATTTAATTTTAAAAAAATTTAATCTAATTTTTTGGTCACCTGTTATTAAATTTCTAACGGAAATCTTATTTTTAATGGTATAATAATACATTTAGTTTTCAACACTTACAAATTTTATCATTTTTATCTTAATTCTAAATAATTCAATAAATTAAATTCTTCATATTTATATGAATTCTATCAATTTGATTCTCAAACTTTCAAACCAAAATTTTTAACTTTGAAAACAAACGCATCTTACTTTTATAGATTTGTAACTCAAAAAAAACTTCACCGATAAAATAAATGGTTAGGAATAATAATTTAAATATTTTATAATTAATTAATTTTTTTATTTTTAATTTAATATTATTGATTGTGAAGTTTGAAGCTAACAAAAATAAATAGAATAATGATTAATTAATAAAGGGTAAATTTTTTCTTTCACTCAAAACTCATTTAATTAATATATTTTAGGAGTTAGCGGATATTTCATCAAACATTAGGAGAGCAATGGGGTATTTTTCAAACCACAAGAGGTAATTAATTTTTTATCAAACAATTTTAATCCTTTTTCCTGTATATGTTTATTTATATTCGGTGTTATATTGATAATATATATATTTTTTGAATATATTGATGTGATTACATAGTAGTATCTGTTCATATTTTCTTAACATTTTGACAACGCACACACACCTTGCATACACAGACGTTCGAACCCAAGATCCTTAGGATAAACAATATCCCTTTTTTCACTGAAACCACTTGTTGGGTTCATATAATTTTATCAATTACTAATGAATAAAATGATGATGCATAATAAAAAATTAATGATTGTAAATTAATTTATTTTTTAAAATATTAAATGATGTATTATTGTATAATTTATTGATAGTACATAAATTATACCATCAATAAATCAAATTTAACCTCAGGAGCGAACTTAGGGGTTGGTAAAGGTCTTGGCTCTTTTAAAATGAAAAATTTTCTATTTTAGTTCTTTAAAATTTTTAAAATTTTAAATTAGTAAAGGTAAAATCACACCTTAGCCCCTTAAAAAAGATAAAATTTTGATTTAATCCTTTAAAAATTACATTTTTACTGTCATAAATATTACAATTTAATTTCGACCCCCTAAATTTTTTTTTTGTCTTCGCCCCTATTTAATATATATATATATATATATATATATATATATATATTGTCGAAACTTTTTTTTTTGAAAAAGACCCGACTTGCTTTAAAAATAAAAAATGGAGTCGCCACAAATCCTTTTATTTGGTGTGATTGGGTCACCTTGAAATACATTTTAAATTAAAATTATTTTGGTCTTCAAAAGAAGATGGGTTCGGGAGTCAGTTACTTATGAGGAAAAATTAGCATCCTCATACGCCCAAAATTGGTACCTAGTCAATTATTTGATGTTTTGGTATTGAAAATCGAGAACTTGAGGAAAATTTAAAATGTGATCCTTAAACGTGTAAATGAAACAATTTGATAATATTTTAAAGAAATTTAAATCTCATGAAAAGTGATCTTTTGTCTCGAGCTGATTGAGAAAAATCACGTCCTGTAAATTAGGGGTATGATATTTCGAGTCCTCGAAAAAAAAATCATTTACCGATTGGTTAAATAACATCTTAAAATATGATTTTTAGTATAAAAATGATGTATTTGAAATCGTTTAAAAATTAAATTTCACGGATAAATGATCTCTTTTTTTTTGAGTTAGTTGAGAATCACATCCCGTAAGTTAGGAACACGTCTCGGGCACTCGAAAGGAAAGAACATTCACCGATAAAAATATATATGTTTTGAATTTAAAATAGGGTACACATAAGTTAGGAGATAAAACCGCACCCCGTAAGTTGGGACAAAATTTTATCGAGTCCCTTAAGTAGCGAACATTGCCTTAATTTAAAAAAAAAATTTATTAAAATATTTTTAGAAAACTTGAATAAATATATATTTAATTCACAAGTTTAAAAAAAATGCCAAGATAACATAGATGTACATGCATGACATACATTTAATGAATATAATCAAATTTAAATTACAAAATAATTAAACAATATGTAAATTAAAATAGAATATAAAACAAATAAATAATAAAAGTAATGGAAGGATTTAAGAAAAACATAACACAAAGTAAAATTTTAAAAGAATAAAAAATAACAGGGGTTTAATTTGACAAAAGAAAAATAAGAGGGGTTTAATTTAAAAAAACTGAATAAAGGGGTTCAATTTACAAGGAAAGAAAAATTAAAGGGATAAATTAAAAATAAAAATAAAGTTTAAAGGTGAAATTTATATAAAAAAGGATTTAGGGATTAAAATTTAAATTCGGAGAAAGCTAAGGACTAAGGGGATAATAATCCCTTGTTTTGTACTCATGTCGCCTCCAAATACACCTAAGGTCAGAGGACCTGGATGTAAAAGGAAGCAAATTTCTAGGTAAAATAAAGAATAATATAAAAATAGAGCGAAGGACGAAATTGAGAACAAAGAAAAATGCGAAAGGACCGTAAAAATAAATAACCCATTAAAAAAACACGCGGACCTTGGGCATAAGATTGGTCAGATCCGGCAGACGTCAAAACGATGTCGTTTTGAGGTCATTGATGTTGGGCCAAAACGGAGTCATTTTGATCACCTG